>JAYKKI010000080.1:9987500-11187500 GCA_039881145.1 Druceiella hillmani
TTATCTTTACGGATAGTTTATCTGTTAGGTATTAATAAATGTGTGTGTAAATATATAAATAAATGAAATTAAAAAAATACCTAATCTCTACGTTGTCACCAAATTGCCCAGTCGTCGCACGACAGTAAAGAGTTTAACGTGAAGTAGATATATATATGTACATCTTTTTCCGATTTTAAGCATTTATATTACAATATTGTAAATTCAATGGACATAAATAAAATACCTGTATACAGGCATAAATACCTGTATACAGAAAATTAAATGCACTGCCCAAATCAAAGGAAAAGTTCGCGGCGACGTAAACCGATCTTCAATCGATAACGACAAGATAAGGGTTTTTGAAAGTATCTCTGCTGAACCTTGTAGTATTGCTGAACATTATATTTGTAGCTCTTCACTAAGAACACAAGAATTTTTATGAAAAGTCATTTTTGGCAATTAAATATTTTTAGTTACAATAGTACCCATGCTTTGCGTTATGTACTTATCATGTACAAGTCATTTGTAATAAAGGTAACCATTTATCCTTGCATACATTTAGCTCCATTTACGTTTCTTCATCGAGCACGGAATTCTGGCGGAAGGAGCTTTTGCACACGTGATAGTGAAGAGTCCATTTTCCTTATACCACGGTTAAAGCCACGGCAAAAATAAGTAATAATTTTAAATTGAATATATTTGGCGTTAATTTTGTAGAAATTCATTATTCACAATTAAATGAAACTACGCGATGTAGTATTATTTCTACTTTCTTTAATTTCTTTACCACGACCTACGTTTCGTTGTATTACGACATCTTCAGGATTTCTAATAATTTCTAATATCTTTGCTAATATCCCACCTGAAAATGTTGTAATACAACGAAACCTAGGTCGCGGTAAAGAAATTAAAGAAAGTAGAAATAATACTAAATCAAATAGTTTCATTTAATTGTAATAATTTTAAATTAATACGAATATTCCTTTTCATATATGCTAGTTAGCAAATCATGTATATTTTTAAATAAATTCACACGTCGCTAACACCGGGCAAGTTTAATTAGAATCCATGATACTTTATCTTTACAGGTTTCATTTTTGTACCCTTATTTTTAATATTGTTATATTTTTGTTTATTTTTTATATCTCTTCAAGTTTTCTACGCATTGTTTGCCACGATTGATTTTAGGATTCCCTATGGTTGTTTATCCGTTTTTATATCAGAGCCTATCCGGGCTATGAAGTTAAAGTTAGGCATGGTTATGTATGAATGTATAAATATATATATATATACATATATATATATATATATATATATATATATATATATATATATATATATATATATATATATATATATATATATATATATATATATATATATATATATATATATATATATATATATATATATATATATCTATATATATATATATATATATATATGTATATATATTTATATTAATTACCTCTTAAAAGTTATGAAATAAAATTTAATTAATTTAACTAAATTTTAATTTAACGTAATTTACCTTACATATAAAGGGGTAATAATTTTTTTTTTGCATACCTCGTGTATGATAACGTTGTATAAGTCTTTCAATAATATTGGGGAATAAATCACGAACAGTTTTTTGATACAAAGATATGGTTCCACAATATTAGCTTTTAAAATAATCATTTTTGTCAGATTTATATACTCATCATACAATTAAACCAATACTTTTGAATATCTAAAAATATCCACAACGGCAATTTATATCGCCTATTCTTTTGTCTAAGATATCCTTAAACGAGTCTTGTAAAATATAATTAGGGCAAGTCACCAAAACAGTTTCCATAATGGAATCGATTTACGAAATATAAAGCTTTGAAATATTGATTTCTTTCATCTTAAGGAATATGGGTTAGTATTATGGTTAGGAAGTGAGGATAGTTCAAACCAGCTAAATCGCCATTTTTAAATATCTAAAAAGTATTCACAAAAGTAGTTTTATTAGGAAATTAAAGAAAAAATTACCCCAGTTAAGTAGCTATAATTAATCTGCGAGTAAAATTGACCGATTTATGCCAAGTAGTTGGATCATTAAAATGTTCGCAGAAACTCCAATCAAGTGAGTTAAATCGACTATAAAAAATAAATTTTAATTTTTAGTTGCAAATTTATGAGGTATGTGAAAAATTTAGTGGGCTATATAATTGTATAATATAATTAATAATATAATTATTAGGCTATATAATTAATAATATAATTGTATATTTACTGATTTTTCACATAAATTACTTAATATGCACGATATTTTGCGGGCCTGTGAAAGATATAATAAATATATTTAAGTTGTGACAAGATAACATTTGTGAATAGTTTTAATAAAAAAGTGTGGTATGAAAGGAAAATTTTATTTTTATAAGCTGAAGGATATTACTGTTATACCCAATAGGCTTTAGAAAATTAAATTTAAAAATCATGTTCGAGACGATTTAAAAATCATGTTAAAAATCAAGCGTCAATTGTTCGTTGTATGTAATATGTCCTATTGCTGACGTTATTTTTCAAATTTCTAGCAAAACAATATTGTTATGAATTACTTCGATATATTTTTAATGATTTAAGTATCACGCCTCAAGTTATCCATCGATAAAATCTTTGCCAAGTCGACGTTTCTCTTTTACTTTTTCTATGTGTACACCACATACTGATGAGTGCTATATTTCAGAGTATGGAAGGTTCTAGGAAGGTTATGCAATTTTATTTATTTTATGCCACAAAATTTTAAGACTTTTTTCGGTGGCTATTTGAAGCCCGTTCAATTTTCCGAAAAATGTTTTATTATTCTATTTTTAAGGCTAATATTATACTATCTAACCCAGAAATTCACTAATTCTCGATTAATTAATAACTTTTTTTATTTCATTGAAATCGGAACAGTGTTATAAATATATTCTAAATATAATATCTTTTTGCTAAATGTTTTCATATATACCTATCTGCATACATACATGCTTGTATATAGACACATACATATATATAGCGTAAAGATATAAATAACATTCACCCCTTTGCATTCACCGAAATCACTGCTTGATCTCCATGTATACCTATACAAACTACCTACCTGTCTATTAAGATTCTGAATATTTCATGCCTTCATATTTATATCTGTAATCTACCTACAATTATTCTAGTTGTTTAATATCTTTGTTTGTGCATACCTATTTATCTATTTATTTTCTTACCTTCTTGATCACATTAAGACAAGATATACAAATATGCTCACCGTCAATGAAGAAATACTACGTCTCGTTTCCTTTATATGTCCCCTGATTTATGTCGCCCTTAATATAATTTTAGAGACGTTATTATTAGATTATAATCAGATTCATTTCATGCAAACTTGATTACGCTACCTGAACTGATTACCTCCAATTTTTGTGGTTAAATTCTGAGCGAATTTCCATGAGACCGTGAATGACTTTTTTATAAATGCCGGAAATATGAGATAACCAAAAAAATTTTTACTTAATAGCTTCACATGTATTTATTTGTTTACTTACTTTGTTGCATTCTTTAGTACGACAAGTCAAACGGCTAAAAACCTGATCAGTTTTCCTCTCATCATCGAAGAGTTTTTGTTACCATATTTCGGCCCCATTTTACCCTTATTTTACTAACGAGTAGATTTATTTTATCTTCAAGGTTATTGTGTGGTGCAGCATCAAAAAAACAGGCTCACATCCAAGCGGATAATCATTTCAAAAATAATGTTTTCATAGTCAATTACTTTTGTATGTTCCTCTAAATTATTTTTTGAAAACAGTTTTAAGATCTTAATTATTTCCTCTTTCAATATAGATGAAATTTAAAAAAATTCTAACATTATTTTGCTCCCTCTGCTCTTTATTAACAATATTCTTAAGTGGTAGCTTCTGAAATATATGCTTCATCACAAATTCAAAACTTAAAATTTTCCTGTCAAACGATTTCTAATGGAAACGGCTTGATAGTTATATGACCGGACACTTGAGTCATCCTCCAAGTATTTATATTTCTCTCCTTTTGTGAGGTATCGAGTGCAAAGCTAAAGAAAAGGAAACCAAGGAATATCAGAAGGAATACGAATTATACAAACCTGTCTTAATTGTGTGCCTGATATCATGAACTGTGCAAAAAGTTAACAATTATATAAAAAAAATGGTATAAATAAGACAGATTCAGTACGCTGGGTTATCGTATTTGATACGAGAACAATTCACTTGGTAAAAACTAAGCGAAACGTCATTTACAGAAGTAAGACATGATCTCATGCTATTTCTGAACTTACAAAATACAACTAGTCGTAATCTCATCTAATTGACAAATAAATGAAATTTACAGTACAATTAATCCGCGTGTAAACCTCAGGAATGAATAACTTATTATAACTTAAAGACAATAAGAAAATTTATTTATTGTTTAATAAAATTGCATATTTATAGCATTTGTTGTTCTAATTACCGTAATGTTTTAAAAGAGAAAATAATCTTTATTATATGCAATAATAATAGGCCTTCCTTAAAAATTACCACTAAATAATTTGTATAAGAAGGAGTAGAAACAGTTTACGTGAAAGTTTTATTTCTATCATTTCATAAACTTTGGATGAAACATTTTGGCTTAAACCTTGTGATAGCTATTGTTTTGATGTTAGTGTAAAATGCTTCTGTTAAATAAGATATTGTTAGAAAAGGATTTGCCTTGGATATATTCTTTAATCTTTATAAGCCTCCACCGCTTCATCAAAACTTTCAAAATAAAAGCAGTTATACCAAATGTACTATACATTCAATTGATAATCCATCTACTAATTTGTAATGAAAATAGAAACAAAACACCGCAAATTGGGGTACTTGTACTAGGTAGAATATAATGATTACCCGACTTAGTTGGATAAATTTGGAACGTTATACGTCCTTTGTCCTAAGCCCTCGCTACCGTTCATTGCTTGTTTCAATAGGAACTTGTTCATCTCAGTTGGTGCACATACTTTTTGTGTAAAGTGTCATTCAGTTTTACAGTGAATATGGTTGGTTTAAAATGAAATTGGGCATTCAGGCAATTAAAAATAAATAAAATACGGATCATTACGCCAGATAAAAACGTAGATGTCTGATGTAAAGCATTTAATGGTGCGTTTGGATGGGAGTTAGGATATTCTGATGGAACGTCGCAACGTGCCATTTGGTCACCTTTGCGACTTGTCGGTAAATAGTTTTATAAAATTTAAAATATTTTTCAAACTCGTGGCGCAACTTAAAAGATATTTATTAACTTAACCACAAAAAAATGATGTTGATATTAGGCAGTTTTGTTTTGTCTCTTTATCTTGCATGTTAGAATCTGATTATTTGAGAGCATGTTTCACTTGTGGTAAAATCTTCCTGCGCAAAGATATCAGCTAAGACAAGATAATGAAAAAGCTATTGTAAAGCAAAGAAAAGCAGAATACATATAGAAAAATTCACACGTGAAACAGGATTGATAGTAGACGTCTCCAAAGCAGGCTTCGGCAACATTGATGACGGGAATACCAGCAGCTGATTTTACGCCGATCGGTCGATCAAATAGCATCTGAAATAACCGGAATTAATTTTAACCTCATCTATCGCCTTCAAGTTATTTTAAGCGGTCATAATGACGACTTAAAAAAATTTCCCCATTATATATACAAACGGCATAGCTTTATATCTGGCAGCCGATGACCCCTGCGATGCATAAAATATTTGCTCGCGGTACAACTATGATGGAAAGGGCATTTTATACCTCAAGGCAGAGGTGTGCTTCCCAGAGAAGCTGCAAAAGCTCAAAGTAAGCATTTTAGGCTGTATCGGCAGGATTTTGCATATAAGTTTTCAAGTGAATCTTGCAAATTAACAGGTCAATATTAAATGTTAAACAGATTTCTGTTAAGTTGAGATGCCCTGGTAATCAACTTAAGGCCAACATCCAAAAACACTAATTGTTTTTAGAAAAAACCACGGAAATGTTGATTTCAGCGAATATTTCCTACGAATGATGATTCAGACATTGAAGGATCTATAGAGGAATTACAACGTGATTCTGAAGAAGAACCATGGAACTCTTCATGACCATAATGTTATTTTTTTTATTTTATTTTATTATACAGATTTTGATAATATAATAAAATAACATGAGCGGAAATTATGTTGTTTTTTAATTGGTGTATTTGCAAATTATCCCAAAATTCGACAAATAAATATAAAATAGAATTTTGAATATTTAAAACTTGACAAATAATTTCGACGGCATACATTACAGAAAAAACCCTATGTGCGTCAAATGACAAATAAAAGACACATGGCAAATAAATGACAAATAAAGATGATAAACGGTAAATAATAAATTTAAATTAAAATATCTATATTGAAACTTTGCTTTCAAAATCATTAAAAAGATAATGTATTAAAGAAATCAAACGGTCGCATCTGTGCTCGTATCGAATAATTCAGTAGGCTGATTTCAATGAACTTTTGTGGTTTTTTTATTAGGATTTTTCGACATCTGCAATAGAAATTATTATGCTACGTCTCATATATTTTAGCAGAAGATATATAAACTCATACGGATCTTTTGAATTTTACAACGTATTTTGCAGATAGATAGATTACAAGATTTATTGAAGTATAAACACTGAAATTATCAAAACATTTAATTTATTTATATTATATTTCATGAAACATTTTGTTTAACTAAAACTTTGGCAAATATTTTCGTAATATGTTGGAGATATGTGCGCATTCTGAATTGAACATTTGTATTATATAAAAACATAAGTGCCAATTTTAATTACTTAGACATAAATAATTTAAACATCACGCTGCAATAAAACTATACGTCACAACTGCCATGCGAGAGTTAGTAAACTATAAAGTAACCTGGGTAAAAATTAGCGACTTCAGATAAAATTGTATCATTCATGTTTAGACACATATTTATGTAGATATAATTTAATTTCTAGCTCAATCCAGACCAGAATTAAATCTAATATAAAAATCACTATTTATTAGTAACCATGAGTCAGAAACCAAACTAAAACCACCGGACCAAACGAGACGAACTTGAACAAAACGAAAATATAAACTAATGGCCAATGTAGCAACAGTTATATTTTTTTTCAAGGAAAAAATATAACCGTTGCTACATTGGCCGATATATGTAAATAAAAAGCATCTTCTTTAATACAATTCGAGCTTCATTTAAACTCAGGTCACCTTAATACTGTAGAAATTTTGAATTAATCATGTTTTACAATCTACCTTGGTAAGGTGCATATCATGTCTATTAAAGTGATCGATAAAATATATTTCTTGGTAAAAAATATTCAAAGTTAAGTATTTAATTTAACGTATTCAAATCCAAAAAAAAATCTCTTGACTCACTTTTTCCTTCAATTCTTTTCCATTACCATTTCTACATCTACCAGTTTTAAATATTATCATTTGGTAGTTTTTAATCGATATTTTTATATTTTTTTTCAGCCTTAATTATTTTTCTACGTATTGTTTAAAAATATTTTAAAAAATATTTTGAAATGAAATATAATAAGCGGCTTCTTAAATTATTAAGCGGCCTATATTAAGCGGCTTCTTAAATTCACCTCAAATAACGCAGTGATATGGCACAGTACCTTGTAGTAAAATAATAAATTTAGTACAAAATGTAAAAAGAAACGACAAAATTTCTCTATTAAATAATACATCTATATGAACATGATTAGAACCATTCCCAAGAAAAGATTAGGAGATTAAGAAATTTACCTCGTTACTAAGCGGCTCCTTAAATTTACATTAAATAATGCAACAATACACTACAGTTTCTTGTTATGACAATAAAAATCATAGTATAAAAGTGAAAAATAAACAACAAACATTTTTAACTAGATATTATATCTGTATAAACATGATTAGAACCATTCCCAAGAAAAAACCTAGAAAAAACCCAGAACACGATAAGAAAGTCTTAGAGTATCTTCATTCGCCAATGCAAATGTGCCTACCACTAAACTGTGCCAGTCCTAAAGAAGTGTGGAGAGAAATATGGAAACTACCAGAGGGTAAAACGCCAGGTTACGATTCAATAGACGCAAAACTACTGAAACAATTACCTAGAAAAGGAGTAGTTCTTATAACTGCAATCTTTAACGCCTGTTTAAGACTTGCTTTCTATCCTACCCAAAGGAAAATAATAATGCGCAAATAATAATGATCCCAAAACCAGGTAAACCTATCCACGAAGCGAGTTCCTATAGACCATTAAGCCTACTTTCCTTGCTGGGTAAACACATGGAGAAGATATTGCTGACCAGGATGCGTACCTACCTACCAAATGCCGTTCCTGCTCATCAATTCGGTTTCCGGGAACATCACGGCACCGTGGAGCAGATACATCGTATCACAGATACCATAAGCCGTACTTTAGAACATAAACACTACTGCTCTGCTGTCTTCTTAGACATTAGTCAAGCTTTTGACAGAGTGTGGCACGAGGGACTCCTCTACAAGCTTAATAAATTGTTATCACACTCCTTCTTCCCGATCTTGAAATGATATCTTGGTGGAAGGTGCTTCGAGGTAAAATATAACAATAAAACCTCACTTTTCAATCTAGTCCAATCAGGAGTGCCACAACGAAGTATACTGGGTCCCTTAATGTACCTGATCTTTACTGTAGATCTGCCAGCGCACGCTGATACTCTAACAGCGACTTATGCAGATGACACAGCAATTTTTTCAGTTCACGAGGATCCAACAGTAGCCTCAGCTAAACTACAAGACCATATTCACGATTTAGAGAAGTGGCTAGACAATTGGCGTATCAAAGTTATTCAGGGAAAATCTATCCATGTCACCTTCACCCTTAGAAAACAAACCTGTCCCCCAATAAGAATCCACAATGAAATTATACCACAAGCAGAAGATGCTAAATATCTGGGTATGCATCTGGATAGAAGACTTACCTGGAGAAAGCATTTTTGGACTAAACGCAAACAGCTGGACATAAAGCTCATATCTATGTATTGGCTCACAGGTCCTAAATCGAGACTTATGCGGGAAAGCAAACTAGCCATCTACAAGTACATCCTAAAACCAATCTGAACATACGGGATTCAGCTATGGGGTACAGCAAACAACAGCAATATCGATATTCTCGAAAGATTCCAGAGTAAATCACTTAGAGCAATGATAAATGCCCCTTACTACGAGAGCAACAAATATATACACGAGGACCTAAAAATCAACACTGTTAAGCAGGAGATTGCCAGATATAGCAAAAAGTATCAGAAAAGAATAGCAACACATGGCAATGAGCTGATAACACAGCTTGAGGGCACAGGAAGTGTCACATACTCCCGTCTCAAACGGCATAGTGTACCTGCACTATCCGCGAGATTTGGCAGCAAATGACAGGAACTCGCCTAAACAGGGTCCTTCTGACCACAAACGACATTAATTTCAACGGATTGGCCCATTGGGTCAACACACAGATTGCCAAGTTACAGACAGAGAAAAAAAAAAAATTATTCCCAAGAAAAGATTATGAAATTCGAAAATTTTCCTTCTTGCTAAACATGTCTTTCAATTCACCTCAAATAATGTAGTGATACGATATAGTATTTTGATATTGCATTTATGTAGAAAAATAGTAAGAAGAATAAACATAATCTTAGTTTTTAATAGGTTTCTGCTGACTAAAGAGTGCATGCTGCGTTATTTATTTACGAAACTTAAGTCGTTGTTCTTACAAAAATATACTTCTGCTTAATATTCCGATGAAAAACTAATTTTCATTTAGTTCCTTTCGAATAAATCTAAACATATATATTATTCCATAGATCGTAAAATCACTTGAATTAAAAGTAACGATGACCAAATTTTTAAATTGAGACTGGAGTGATAATTTTATATGACAAGTTTCATAAAGTAGATGTTTGAATAAAACTCATTAAATTTACTGAATAAGCGAACTTGAGAGGATTTGGTATTAAAATTTTGTAATTATAATAAATTCAAAGAAAAACACTGTTAAGTTGAAACCTAATACTTATTATGTATTATTATATATTTATATAAGTGAAATATCTTATCTTAGTTATATCGTCCGATTTATATATTTCCTCTATCTTTATTACCAAACTTACTGTTATATAAAAAGGCAAACATTGCATAAATTTATAATATTTTGATTTGCATATCTAGAGATTTAGAGAAAAATAATACAATTTTTTGTAATCTTCGTATTTTTTTTAATAGCGAAGAATACAAAACAGTTCTCATATAAATGCGAACAAACCATATATTTACAAAAATAAATCGTATTTGAAAAAGTAAACGAACGATTCTGAAAAAAAAACACACAAGGCATACGCTAAAGCATCTCCGTACTTAATAATGGTACGAATGTCATAATTAAATAGCTATTTTCGTTAATGTAATGCTTTAAATAAGTTTATTTCAAATATTAAAGTAGTTTTATTTATCTGACATTTTCTTTTTTCTTCATTGTATTCTGCTTTTGAGTATCAGATTCAATATAATCACAAAGATATTAATGTTTAAATTACAATATATTTGAATTTATTTTATGATGATAAACGTTTAACAGCAAAAAACATAGCACCATTAAACCATCAAAGTAGTGAAATATCACTAACTTTAGTTATTTTGTCTTATTTTAAATATTCCATACTAGTGGTATAAATAGGCTTGAACAAAATTTGAAAATGACACTGCAATTCAGGCGTCGCACAGACAATCAAAGAGATATTATGGATCCCTTAGATCATTCGTTGTAATTCACATCAAATCTTATTTAGGAAAAATAACATAAAATAATGTAAAGTCCTATTTTGTTTAACTTTAAATACCTTTACAAGTTTTTTTTAATATTGAGAATGTTACTATTGTCTAAACGAAAATGTTAACATGTGCGAGTAGGTCTTTCACACAAGGCTGTCCACTGATAAGCACTGTGCATAATCCGAGCAACCTGTTAAACATCAAATAGCATTTCCAATGACGTGTGTAATATTGAAAATAGGGAAATACAATATAAATATAAAAGGTTTCATGATTTAATATATTGTTGCAAAAAATATAATTTAGCAAAAGTGATACGAATAGAGTAGTATATACAACTCCTTAATTTATACATTTTCTCCTTAACGAATATATACATAAATAAATTAGCCAATATTACATGAAAAAGACATCTGTATTGAAATGCTTGTCTTTTAATTTTTCATAAAAACTCACTTCCCCACAAAATGACGTTTTGAACAATAGTATATTTTCATATTGGCAATTTTAACAAAGGCTCTATTTAGTGACTGGATGAGTATATACTTTCGTCCACTGACGGAATAAATAACGGCTCTAAGTATTAGTCCTTTCCACCATGTTGGAATATACGACAGTCGAGTAATTTAATCGAAATTCATATAATTTGAGCTCTGTTTAAGTCAATGGACAATGGCGCTTAAAGACAATAAATGTTTCGTAGGAATAAATATTTAAATAATATTATAGTTATATTGAAGACAAGATTTTTACTCACAACGTATTTCGTAATAAGTTTAGATGTTTTATTCATTGTTTGCTCTACATTAAAGGGCAATGAAAAAAATAACTTTGGCTGTAATCATTTTAATTAATAGATACATTTATTGTTTTCAAACCATAGGCTTTCCATAAACGGGATCGTTATCATTATTTTTTTTTGTTATCATAAATTCATTTATATTTTTGTATAAAAAATAGAAGATTGTCAGAGAAAACAAAAAAAAATACATTTCACGCGCTGACTATGAACCGCAATTAAATCATTCATACGAAGCGACAACAGACGATGGAAGTTGTTTACGATTATTTCTTGATATACGAACAGTTGCATTATGATAACATAGTGAAATATCATTGCCCATAAAATTTGCGAAGGCTAAACAACATTACATTCAGAGTGTTTTATATTTCTGGATGGGACATGTTTTTTTGTGTGTAGCTTTTAGTTTCGACAAATATATATGGAGTTGCCTTAAATGCAATAATGATTGATGTCGTGATATTATAATTGATGAAAATTATTCAACCAGTTTACTTTAAAATTAAAGCGGTTTTCAAAAAATTATATTAGGTTGATGAAAACCATATCTCTTATTTAATTAAGATAGTGTAGATGATGTTAAAATTTCTTTTTTAAATTATGGTTATGCATTGGGATTTCCAACGGTGATCTTTCCATTTTATCGTGGCGGTGTAAAGTATTACATACTGGAAGAAAATGATGGAACTCGAGTTTCACAATGACTTAGATTATTTTAACAATTAATCAATTTCTGAGTGATGGATATATTTTATTTGTACAGCATTTATAACTTTATTTTCGGCAAAGGAAGATGATTTTAGAGATAAATGCATTTGTAAAAGTTTTATTAATTACTATTTCAAATTTCTCATAATATATGAAGTTAACAGATTTGCTAAACAGTCAAGATTGCCATTGTTTTGTTTTTAATAGCGTAATGCGTTTGAGAGCTTTGCAAAGTGGAAACATTTTGTTAGAAAAAAATTACGTTTTGTATTGTTGGAACAATTAAACCACTTCAAGAACTACTACAGCGTGATCCAAGGTTGTTATAATCAATTTTATCACATAATACTAATTTGAAGGCATGAAGCGCTTATTGATACATGAGATCTCGAGAATAAGTGGACATATTAAAGAATTAGAACTACGCACAATATTTACAACTCTAAATATAGCTGATTTTAGGGCCAGTGATATGTCATATATTGGATTCTGAATAATATTATGCCAATCTCAATTAAAATACTGAAATATTTCATAAAATGAAATTATTAAATTCTAACCCAATAAAAGATGCTTCTCTTTCAATTATTATAACTCATTGTGATTAGTTTATTTATGGAAAAATTTATTATGAATTATTTAAACTTCAAATATTTTTGGTTGCGTATTGAATTCCAGCATGGAGGTAGTTTTTTCTGGTTTAAAATGTTTCTGATCTTAAAAATTTCAATATGGATGACATTCACAATTAAATGAAACTACGTGATCATTTCTACTTTCTTTAAGTTCTTTACCACGACCTATGTTTCGTTGTATTACAACATCTTGAGGTAGGCTATTAGCAAAGATCTTTGCTAATAGTCCACCTGAAGATTTTAATAATGAATTTCTACAAAATTAACGCCAAATATATTCAATATCTAGATAACATTTTAAGGATAAAAAATTATTACCTATTATCCAAATCATTCTCAAACTTAATATTTAAATTAATCAAAAATATGTTTTGACATAATGGTCAAGATATTTATTACAATAACTTAATACGTGTAGGGCAGGTACATAAACACACCAAAGATTGTTGTCAAATAAAATAGAGAAATTTTTTTTTAAATATTTATTTTTTTAAGTATCCTAAAGAATGCATGAATTAAAACAAAAAATCAATTTCTTCATGGTTTAAATTAAAAAAAAATGTGGAATAGAAATTATTCCGGTGAATCAAAATCGGACGGCATAAAAGATTTTCCTAGACAAATAGTACTAAATCACTTAGTAATAATCAACAAATTATCCACAAGATGACAATACGTGTTGGAAGCGACTCTTCTGCTCGGGAAATATTTCGAATTTTGATGGGTTGGCTTTTGCATCATTCTCCTGTTATGATTAGTTTACCAGGATTTTGTTATGATTTGTTATGATTAGTTTACCAGGGGAATACATAGACACATTTAAATATGGATAGAGAGAATGGTATTTCTATTTTAATTTTTTTGGGGAAATATCAACAACGACCAGCGTAATTTGAAATAATGTATTTAAATAATTTTTATAACAGAAAATATGGAGAAAATACAAATTATATTAAGAGAAAAGTACTTTTTCTCTTAGAGCAATAGTATAATTTAAATATTATTGTAACAATGTAAGTAATCAATATTTTGGCGACACCTAGACTGCGAACAATTGAATTATTTAAAACCATACAATAGTGCTTGGAAAGTCACATGAACATAATTTCAAAAATGAAAATGACGATGTTCCAAGTAAATGTATCTTAATAAGATACATTGTTATAATTTTATATTGTTATAATAAGATACATTGTTTTTGTATGTTACAAAATTTGGAAGACAAAGAAATTATTAATGTTTAAACCAAGTATAAATAAACCAACCATATGATAAGCGGAACATAACCGCAGAAACTATAAATATTTTATATCGAAAAAATATTGCAATTAGCATTCGCTACTTGTAATATTTTCTCGTGCTTACAATTCGTAAACCTCAAGGTTTAACATTAGATAAAGATGTTGTGGATAATGGAGGAAAAGAAACGTTAGTTCGTTTAATAAATGTATATTCTAGAGTAAACAAATCAGACGGATTATCATTGAATAGAAGAGTTCCTTAGAACAGATTTTGTAATATTATAAACTGGTGCAATTTAAAATATAGAAGACGAGAAGAAATTCGTGTGTATATTTTGTATGAAAAATAATAATATTATATATATATATATATATATATATATATATATATATATATATATATATATATATATATATATATATATATATATATATATATATATATATGTATTTATATATATAATATTTCTTTATTATCTGATTTAAATCATGGCTATTTATGGTAAGTAATTCGTGAATTTTAAATATTAGTATTGATTTTTTTTCATTTGAGTATATATACATGAACTCTTTTAAATAACCAAATTTACAAGCCCTCACAAAGCCATAGTTTTAATTAGTAATTTTTTTTTTCTGAAGTGCATATTTATACATTGAAGTGCATATTAAGAGATTAGATTTTTCTAGCCGACTAATCTGTATCCAATATATTTGGCTTAAACTATTTTAAAATTCCATGTTATCATTCTTTTAAAGATGTTCCCTTTTAAATTTCAGATTTGGCAAATTCAGTCAAAGACCGGAAAGTCATTTTTACTCTATTCCCTAACATAGTTTCAGGTTTTAAATTAATTTTTTTTATTTTATTCCAACCCATTACATATTTAAGTGCGAGGACATATTTAAGTAGTGTACATATTTAAATTTTTAAATTGCTCTTTAATTTATTGTAATAATATCTGCAGTAGTGAAGAATATGTCAAAATTAATTTAGTGCTTTTTGTGTGATGCCACAACAGACTAAGAAATAGACAAACATGAATTTCTTATTAATATACTTTCAATCGAAGAAGCTACAAGCATTTGATTTTACACGTTTTTGTAAATATATTCTGCTTCATAATAAATTTCATACTAAATATTAACAGCGGCTTCGCATGCGTGGTATGAGGAGAATGTACTCTTCACTTCACCACTTGCACAATACGCATCATGCGCGAGAGTTTCCCATCAGGTTGAAGTATTTAGATGCCGCGTAAATATGTATACATAACAATAAATAATTACTTTTGTAATTAGTAAACTATAAATGATATGCATATCTTACAAAATTTTGCAGATAATTGTTTACTGGCGGCGAATGAAATTTATTTACATGAGAGTTCGCACTACCTATTCACCACAAAAAGTTATTGCGTGTTTTTTATTAACGTTTAATTTTTTAAAGCTTAAGAAGGACAAGTAAACGAATAAACAAGCAATATTTAGTTTTTAACATATTAATAGACATTAAAGATAATACTAGCTTGTATATACTCGTAATTGATATCTGCACGATCTGCGTCACTATATTTATAAAAGGATACTTTCCTGATAATAGAAATTATTTATGGTATATTAGTTTTGTCTAATCTTTACAAATGTGGTTAATTAATTTCGCTTATGAAACATTTAATTTTAAAAAGTAATTAGATACATTTATATAACTCAATCTTATATTAGCAAAGCAACTTCTTCAGTCGCGTTGCATTTCACTCACGGACAGGTTTAACTAAATAACTATCATTATAAATAATACACATATTTAATTCTGAAGACTTTGAAATTTGTTCTGTCCGATTTTTTAAACTCCATCTTTGTTGTCATAAAAAACGTTTCAAAATTCCCGGTACTTAATCTAAATGAACCAACTAGTTCACAAATCTACCCCAAAATGACGTAGATTCTGTTGTATTTAATGATTTCAATACCACTTTGTTCAGTATTTCTGAATTTTTCTGTCAGAAATGTTCAATATAACCATCATTTGCATGTAGATAATGATCTGACAGAGTTCACATATCTTACGTTTGGAGGTCACATTCGAATCCTTAAGTACACATGACCTCGGATATTTTCTGGACTTCTCCTCACTCTATTTATTTCCAAATATATCTGATACCTTTTTTACCTATAACTTTATTTATATATTTTTAAACTTCAGAAGAAACATTAAACTGATAAACTAAATATATTATCTATTTTCATTTTTTGAAGTCGTTCGGAAAAAAATATTCCAGTTTGATTTCTTCTCACCACTTTATATCTCTTACTGTCTTATCTCTTCTGTCTTCTTTATTTGTGTTAGTGTATGAATTATTTGTTAGTCTAAAAATAACGTATGAGAAATTATCACATTTTATTTTTGCTGATAGTTAGTTGCAGTACCCTATAATACAGAGTCCTTATTATTTAATGTTTTATTTGACTGACTTTAAATTTAGTGTATTTTGCGCATTTATTCGCATTTATTATTTAAATAAACATAAGTTAAAATTTGGCACAAATTAACAAAAAAAATTAAAAATCAAGTTAACAAAAATAGAAAATAAAAGAGAATAATAACAGTCGCAGGGATATGACTCCATAATCATGTGTACTGTTATTTTACCTTGAATTTCACATGACCTGCCTGGTTCTACAGAAACAACTATATACATATATTAACATAGTACTGTGGGGAAATATTTAATTATTGTTTACTTTCGAGCAACAATTAAAAAGAAGAAAAATCATTAAAAATAAAAATCGAGGAATTTTGTTGTGAATTTATTCCAAAGTTCTAATGGATGAAAAAATTTCGAACATAAAGAAGCTATATGTGCGTATCTCTTATCCTCCAAGCTCTTGAAGCACTGGGCCGATATCGAAAACATTTTGTATGCGAAACTTTTTAATTAACTCGCGCAGCGCCGTCATTAACAAAACGTCATTGGCCCAAAATTACAAAAAAAATATTAACACAGTAATAGAAAAAACAATAACTTTTAACTTTGACTTCGAAAAATACAACATATATATAATACAATATACGAGGATAACATACACATGTATATCTCGTACAGCAGTAGCAAAAGAATATCTCTTATTAACAAAGGTGATTCTTTGATTCATACTGAGGCCAAAATATCAAGGAACTATATGAATATTTTAAAGATTTTCTGAAAAAATAACCATCAAAATTAAAACGAAAATATTTTTCTTTTTTGCCGAAACATGCTTTAAATATGTTCAGTTGAATAAAAATAGTTTAATAAAAATCATCTCTATGTATAATAGACAATTATTATTATACCTGTATATAGTTTTTCTATATCCAAAACCAACAATTTATATTAATATATTTATCAATATTAAATACAATATAAAACAGTTATTTATTTGGAGCATACTATAATTTACACGTGTATCTATTGTATATGTAGAACTAGGAATAAAGATTCATTTTTTTATGACCTTCAACTATTCAAAATTCTTCAACACGTCATCAATTTCAATTAAATATCACTACAATTAACGTAATGAAAATAAGTTAAAGCACATCTGTGAAAACAATTATATTGTATTTATCGCATCGTAATTGAACTGATTGATTCTTATTTATGTTCAATATTTCGAATTTTATATGTTGCTGACCGTACATTATTGCATATTCCATTTATTTTGAACGGTTTGAATGAAAAAAAAACACTAATAATTTCAACTTCTTAAGAAAGGAAGATTTCATAAAATATTTTTCTTTATCAAAACATCTATCAGTGAACTTCATTCATCTAAAAAACTTCAGGAACGATATCAAATCGGCACGTTAAACAGCCGGGGGACAGGCGGTCGCTATTTCAAATCCCAAATGAACTTTAACAAGCTCGGCCCGTTAACACCTACAACGGCTTGTTCGCTTTCTGAATGTAAATAGAAGACATAATTGCACGGTGGATGCCGTCTATTAGATAAAGTTGGATTGGATTGGTCTCATCCGCTTAGTATTGGCTCGGATTGAGTTCTCATTCCCGAAAAAAGGAAATAGGTGTTGAGGGTGGTATTAATTGCTAATAGAGACCGCAGTTTCATGATGCGGGAGAAACTTCAGTTCGTATCGCAAAAGTAACAAATGAAATTATCCAAATTGAAGTAAAATCGCTTTCTACACAGAAGTATAAAAGGAGAATTTACTTCAATTTGTATAGTTCATTTGTATATATTTTAAGTCCACAATATTTACTATTGCTCGTGTTAGAAATTTCGGCTTATAATTGGATTTATCGTAATAGACAGCGTTTTTACAGATGACGATTATATTAACTAATTTATTGACATCAATGATGATAAGTATCCTCTTATTTTACATGAATATCCATTAACTTGAAGTTTTCAAGCCAATCAGGTTTTATAGGAGACGCAATTTCATTGAACGCCTATTAATAACAAACAAATTATTTAAGGTTAGAAGCGTATTTGTTACATATGATGTTCGAGAATAATTTGTAGATTCTTTTTGCATCTCCAATTGCTATTTACACTATTTAATTTCATAAATATATTTAACGTATTTCTAATGTAAGTGGAAATCTCCTTAATATATTTTGCTTTTGCTTTTC
The DNA here is from genome assembly GCA_039881145.1 of Druceiella hillmani. Classification (NCBI taxonomy): domain Eukaryota; kingdom Metazoa; phylum Arthropoda; class Insecta; order Lepidoptera; family Hepialidae; genus Druceiella; species Druceiella hillmani. Next base: position 10,006,359 of record JAYKKI010000080.1, read on the forward strand.
TTGAAGTAGTGTGATGAAACGCGCTCCACGTTACGAGTACTACACAAAGTATATGTAATACGTCATCAAAAGTTTTATCAATCAACTTTACAAGTCATTTACCCTAAAATAAATAAACGTACAAAATGTTGCTTTTTTTAATTATATACTTTAGGAAATATTCAATAAAATAAATATAATATAAACATATATATATATATATATATATATATATATATATATATATATATATATATATAAATATATATATATATATATGTATATATATATATATATATACAGATATACATATATACATATATATATATATATATATATATATATTTATATAAACATATATATACACATACACACAGATATTTTCGTATTCAAACTTTTATAAATTTTACTGAGCAACCTTTCGTTACAAAACTTTTATATTCGGTTCGTGATTTTAAGAACGTGATATTTGAATGCTTTATTGGCTTGCGATATGGTGTTTGTTATTTGTTGTGTTTATAATTTTTTCACATTATTTTTTTAGGATTCTACAGCGAAGCAAGCAACTTTTATAAAGTCATCATAACCATCGTATGTCTATTACTGCTGAACAGTTTCTGCAGTTGAGACATCGTTGGATAGGTTTTTGAAATAAATTTCAGGCTCCATTTATTTATTTTCTTTATTGTGGAATCTAATTTGACTAACACTAAGCTTCAAATCGATGTACAATATTGAAGGAATTTATTGAAATTTTCCTCTCTCTTGCTATTCTTGACTCACTGCCGAAATCTCTAAGTTTTCGTTATACTCTTCGCACATCGCGCGCCATGATATAAGTTTCACTCTTTTTTGTCTTTAACAAGTGTTTAACTTCAGACTACATAAAGAGAAAGAGATGAAAGAAACTTCCATATTACATTCTTTGAACGTGAAATATTGCAATAAAATAGTATCGAAGAAATATTTAATTTACTGTCATTAGTCATTATGGCATCCAAATAAAGCGGTTGCAATGTGAAATAACGCTTTTAGAGATTGAGTCCTAAATTATTCCTTATTAAAACTTCTGAGGGCTTTAATAATTAATTCTTTGTGTAGTATTGAATATATTTGGCATTAATTTTATAGAAAATCATTATTCATAATTAAATGAAAATACGTGGTACAGTATTATTTCTACTTTCTTTAAGTTCTTTATCACGACCTAGGTTTCCTTGTATTACAACATCTTCAGGTGGGCTATTAGTAAAGAAAGACAGCATTGCTAATAGCTCACCTGAAGATGTTGTAATACAACGAAACCTAGTCGTGGTAAAGAACTTAAAGAAAGTGGAAATAATACTACATCACGTATTTTCATTTATTGTAAATCTTTGTGTACTTTTTATTGAAGTGCTGCTAACGTGTATATCCTATTAATATTTTATTTCTAGTACAATACTATTAAAAAAATATTTCGTTTCAATTTTATACGATGTTAATTATGCGTTTTATTTCAGTACGTTTAAACTAAAAATTTTTACCTTATCCGATAAAAAAATATTATATTTTTAGGTGTTTTACATACGTAAACCTCACAATAAAATCATAAATTCATACAAGAAAGGAAATGAAATTTGCATAACGTAAATCGACTTATCCAATAAATTTTGTTTACGGTATTAAAGCGGAGATTTGGTTTTCCTTCATTTGCAGCTTAGCACCGGCCGTCCCCGTTCATTTATCTTGGAGCCAATTCATCGAACATAATAATATTTGGACATTGCTTATCTCTTTATCTTCATTACTTCATGTAATAATATATGTATATTTATAAATATATATATATATATATATATATATATATATTTATATATATATATATATATAAATATATATATATATATATATATATATATATGTATATGTATATATATATATATATATATATATATATATATATATTTTTTTTTTTTTTTTTTATAATACACTAGCAACTATGTTAATATCATTTTAATTATTGCTGTCCCTTAAGGCCGAAAACCGAGAAAAATTAGCTAGATGAAATTTTTTAGAAACACTAAGATAGCTTGAAAAATATACGTAGCAAAAAAAGACCGACATAGTTATGCAATCGGGTTACTCCATCAAAACAAGTTTATCAGGTATAATACTGCTAACAAGCACATGAAAATGAATTGTTATGACTATAACCTGGGCACGATCTAGGCACGATATAGTACCTAGAGTACGATTATGAAGAAAATAGCCGTGCACACTAAAGTAATCCCAACGCTAAACTTAGATGTTTGAGTCGTGTGAGAATTTGAAACTGTATATGAAATTACCTACAAACACATGTATTTCGATACTAATATTGGTCGGAATATGTCAATTAAAACGATGGAAAATTATGGCAACATAAAATGTGGATATCACTGCAGGTCAAAAAAATACATTTACTATGATTATTGGCTTTAAATTCGTTAAATATTTATATTGTGCTTCAGAAAAGGTAATATTTTACCTCATTGTAATTTACACATATTTATTGCATTAAACACAATAATTCCAGTTTAATATTCAGAGTAATATCAAGTAAGTTACGGATATCTATATCCAGAGAATAAAGTGACTCGAAAATATTTAATACGAAAACTCATACGAAATTACCAAATTAATCTGTAACGTTAGTTTGGACACCAAATCTAAATATGTTTCATTATGCAAAGAAAGTAAATTATATACTCTTAAATGATATATAAAAGAACTAATAAAAGTATGTAGCAATGTATATATGATTATCAACTCTTAATTTTTGTTAAGTACGAAAGAAATGACTGATCAATTGTCAACAAATATGTAAAATTCTGTTGAAATTAAAATATGTTGATACCACAAAACAAAATTCTTTCATTTCATTTTGACTCTGTTTATCCAATAGTAACAACTACCACCATCAATATGGGTGTATCTTACTTAAATTATTGGTTTATATAGGTACTTAAAAATATATATGTATGTTTCGGTTAAAAAAGTGGTATATACCAATCGCAACTTTAATTAGATAATATTAAATTTAGTTGTGACCGTCGGTTATTTTCGTTAAATCTTTTTGTCAGATTAAGTTAGACAAAAAAATAGTGAACACGAAAGGGTAGACCTTTCGTGTTCACTATTTTTTTTGTTGAGTTGAGGGATATTTTCGAAACAAAAAGAAGCATACAAATAAATTATGAAATATGTGGCCCAACTAATTTTAACATACAAATATAGGCTATTCCATTCATAAGGTACAAAAAATGTCGAAAGAAAATAAATTTAAAAAATTACCAAATAAAGGAAGGATCAAGTACAAAGAATACAAGCGTCCATTTGAAACTGAAACCATTGTACTTGAATTACGGTAATATTTTATCGCTCACTTGTGACAGCAGAGCTAAAGTCAACTAAAACTTCTATAAATGTTAAAAACGTAATGGCCCAAGAGTTGAATGTGGAAAACCAATGTAAAATGTTCGTGTCTTATTGAGTCACAAAATATTATTCTACCACCATTACATACCAGGTTTAAAGAACAATTTCGTGAAAGCGATGGATAAGAACCGTGAAGGACTTTGTATTTAAAAAATATCTTCCCAAGATCACTCAAATAAGAGAGGATATATTTTTGCACACATATACGTCCACCTTTGTAGAATGGCAGCTTTGTTTGAAAGTTAAACAGTGAAGAATTAGAACAAAGTTTGCACTTGATACATTTCACTAAGGAATCATCACGTTGTTACAACGCTATTAATACTAAGACATGCATTAAAAAATTTATTCAAAAATACAAAGTGATATGAAATGGTATAAAGTTTATTATAAAATACAATACAATCGTTTTAATACAACATCTTCAGGTGGGCTTTAGCAAAGATCTTTAAGTACTTTCTATACTTTCTTTAAGTTCTTTATCACGACCTAGGTTTCTTTGTATTACAACATCTTCAGGTGGGCTATTAGTAAAGAAAGACTTCTTTGATAATAGCCCACATGAAGATGTTGTAATAAAAGGAAACCTAGGTCGTGGTAAAGAACTTAAAGAAAGTAGAAATAATACTACATCACGTAGTTTCATTTAATTGTGAAAAAAATTTAGATGAACGTTGGTTCGAATTTACTTGGAACCAATTACAATATTTTTTCTTAAATGCACATAAAATTAATATTAATAACAAGTTAGGTACTTATGTTAAGTACTTTGAATTTACCTTTATTAAATACCATTTAATGTAATTTTAAAACTTTTCAATAATTAATTAATCGACAAGTGGAAAGAAACTAAACTAAGTAGTTTATTTCATAAACTATCAGGGTTTAAAATTCATTAACTTCAGATCATGTAATATCCCTTACATTACACTCATGTACACGTTTGTGTACACCAAACGCAATCTATTCTCAATTCTCCTTTATTAAACTTACTAGTTTCTACTCCCCTTATTGACTATGATGTACAATGCCCTCCAATATTAGTCTCAATATAAAATTAAACTTGCATTTTAGTAATAAATCTAGATTTAATGCATACGAAATATAACATGACATTAAGATATCTGGAATATCCCCATTCCGGTCCGTATCCTTGAGTTTCCATATTACTTTAACTAATATACGTTATGCTTTTATATTCACTAAAATATTAAGCGTAACACAGAACCCTCGCGTGTGTATCTCTCCTTCTATCCCGGTCTGTTTTCGCAGGAACCGTTTGACGTAGAAGCTTCAAATTTAGGATAATAATAAACAAAATTTTTTTAAAGCAAATATATCTCAAAAATATTAATGTTCTCATAAATGAATTTTCGTACAAAGGACGTAGGAGAACTATAGTATTAACACTATATTAACTTCGGGAAATGGATATGATATATATACCATAATGTATGGATGTAGAAAGTAAATTCAAAATTTAAATTTTAAAAATTAAAACAAAATTTTATGTTAGGCAAAAATATATGTAGCATATTTTAATTGAGAAACTCCTTTGTTAGACCTAGGTAGCAAAGATAGTCGTTGTCCAAAATAGTTACGCTTAACAAAGATGAGTGTTTTAAAATATTACGCTATTTTGTTGAAGATAGGCATAGCTGTCAATCAATAACCTGAAGTTGCCTTTTGTATAAGATTATTGAGTCATTAACAACTCACTTAAAATCTTTGATTGCCTATAATTTAATCTTGTAATTTAACACTATTAATAAAATATTTTCTCTCTGCCTATGTATATAATTATATCTAGAATTACATTTAAAGTATCCAAGTTTGAGTTGTTTTAACACAGGATTAATAAGTAAGTTATAAGTAGTAATTGGGCCACTAAAATCTAATCAACGCTGAAATTCAATTACATGACAGATAGATATTTACATCGATGTCATATCAATTTAAGACAAAGAGAAGATACAAATCACTTATTTATTAAAAGTCAAACCACTTATTTATATTAAATATCATTTTTCTGTCATCATTTACGATGTATTATTTTCTCTTTCGCTAAGTACAAGAATTGATTAAGTCCGGGAGGTTCGTTGCTCATCGTAAAATTAGAATTATGATTGAACGAATAGTGTAGGTCATGTCCAGCAAACCGCAAATTCCGGAGATGGATTAAAGAACGATTTCTTGATTGATTGCGGCCTGTACGTATCGACATCGGTACCAATATACCAAGCGATCACATAAGTAATCGAAAATTGATGCTTACATGAAGCTCAATTTTACACTCAATGAACAATAATTCAAATACAATATGTACCAATCATTCTTAAACGAACATTTAATCATATTGCAAAACATCTATTGGGTGTAGTTGTTTCAATAATTTTTGCAACATTCATTTAATTTTAATGGCCAATACAATGCTGTATTGAATAATGAATTAATGTTTAATTAAATAAACAAAAAAAAATAATTAATTTTTGTCCCAACACGATTAAGTCTTACGCATAATTTAAAGTGATTTGTCATATAATTTTGCCCTCTTATTAGATGGAAAGAGAAAAAAGAGAATTATGCAAATAACTCTTCACATTAGCCATTAATATGTTTTGTTTATTATTTAAAGTCATGGAGGATACTTGGAAATGCAGATCGTAATCTAATAATAAGATTAATCAGGAATTATTTTGTCAATCCCTTGCTAAACTACAGCTAATTACTAAACGTGAGGTATTAATTAATAAAGGTGATACCTCGCATTCAGCTAATATTCTTCAAGTGATACTGCGTGTTCAACAGAGATGCTTCACGAGCAAAATCATCAAATCAATATTTTTAATACGTTTGCGATGCATGCTCTATGCATCTAATGAATGATTTGGAAGGTATTTTGAAGAGAATTTTCAAATGCAATATGGTATATCTTTCAAGGAATTATTAAAATTAACAATTACCATCATTTGGATGGGTTTCTGATAGTTTTGTTAGAAACAGTTACCCCATTATGATCATGTTGCAGACATATTCTGTACCTTTTCTCATAGTAGATTTGATTTGTGCAAAATGCGCTACCGTTATGTTATTTTAACTCTTAGCCACCTAACGTGTTATTCTAGTAACACATCCTCCTAACGTCGGTCATGGTGATGGGTTGCATATAAGTACTATTATGAAGGTTAAAAAATCATAAATTTGCAAAAATGTAAACTACATAATTTTATTCAGTTGTTTTTATTTTAAATTGTTTCAATAAACTCTTCAAATTAACACTTCTTACTTCTTATTACTATTATTAAAAGTTGACTTACAAATATTTTAACAAATTATAGGTTTTCTAATTAAGGTGAAATCTAAGCAATAACAATCAATGAGACTACTTATTTTAATTATTTAAAACTCACTTTTTTTTTACTCTTATATGAAACTATCATTGGCACAATTAAATCACAATCATTACAAAATTACAGCCCCCTAACACTCACAATTTCTCGCGGCAGCCAACACACATTTTTTGAGAAAATTCAACGTAGATTGGATTTTTGCACTGAAAACACAAATTAAATGTTTTACGCTTTTTTTTGGGTCACACGTTGAGCAAGTTTTATGTTTTTTTAATTTGTCAGAGCTGTCTGCCGAAGATATTCTGGGTTCTTCTTCTATTTTGAGAACCCGGCGAATAGCGCTCTGAAGTTCCCTTTGCAATCCAAACTGGTTCACTCGACATCTTAAATGGGGTTTTATAAGATCTTCAGCCAGTCGTTTCATGAGATTCAGTCTGGGTATCTTTCTCTGAGATTGGTTCATGCTGCTGATGATGTATGCATTTGCTGCAGATACATCCAGCATTCTGTAGAAGACAACCATTGGTGAGCGCTGTGTGCGTCGTGAAGTTTAGTAAATGGCACATTTATGATCTAATGTATCGACGCCACCTTTGGTGCTATTATTAAAAAATTATAATTTCAGGCTTTTGCTTTTGTGGGTCGATGGATGGTGAGTGGTGCATGCTGGAGAGAAAAAGCACGGATTTATCTTGCTTTGGTACAAAAGATAACAATGTTGCATCTGACGTAAATCCAAAAGTTGAAGAGCCAACGTCCCAATGACGGCCAGGCAGAAATTGAGGAGGTACTTCTCTTTTATTTTTTTTAAAGGTACCTACAAGTGTCAGCTGTTTTTGCTTAAGGATGTTCATTAGCTCCACAGATGTAAACCAGTTATCAGTCGTAACATTTCTGTGGGTTCCTTCAACGCAACCAATCTCAAAACTGCTTGCGTGGGTTTGTTCAGTCTTTGGTATTCAACGGGCAAGCCTTGGCCATCTGAGTCTTTTCCCAAGTATAGGTAGCAATCCACAAGGTATCCGTTTTTGGCGTCAGTCATGGACATAACTATTAACCCATATTTGTTGGGTTTTTCGGCATGTACATTTTAAAACTACACCTCCCACGGAAAGCCACCAACATCTCGTCAATACAAGTATAACTGCCTATTGAACAAACTTTTTTGCAGTTTTGTATCAGCTTATAAAACAGCTTATCAGTGCTACGGCGTTAATCTCTGGTGCTCGCATCATCAAAACGAAGGCAATTCAGCAATGTTTCGAACCTGTTCTTGCTCATTATACAACGATAAATCTCTTTTCCTGTACCATAGTGAATATACGTACTGTATATTAGCTAGTAAACCTTTAAAATGAAAAAAATTTTGGAAACGTATCAAAATATTAAAAAAAATTATAAATATTTTAAATTTTTTTTTCAATAATATAAAAAAAAGAAAATATAGAAGAACCGTTAAATATTGTTATTCTGATACAAATTTTGAACCCCATCTCAATCTCTTAGCGGCTAATTTCCCAAAAACTTTAAAAAAGTGCTTATTTATTTATTTTTAAATTACATTTAAGAAGTATCTAGTGAAAAATTCATCTATTGTTTTTTTTTCAGACAAATTCTAGAACTCCATTTCGACACGTTTAACATTGGATTTAAAAAAAAATTATTATTCTTGGAGTACTTTTACCAAATTTTTAGTCAATTAAATATTATAACCTATATATATATATATATATATATATATATATATATATATATATATATATATATATATAAATATATATATATATATATATATATATATATATATATATATATATATATATATATATAATGTACAACCTACAAATATTAACCAGAATAAACCTAGAAATCTTCCTGAGTGACTACTCACATCATATATTTCCAAACCCAACTCCTCCATAGATTTAATAAATTATGAACCGTGTATTTCACGATTTAAATTAATTTTAACTTTTAATCCGAAAATTAACATTATTCCCATATATGAGGTAAGATGTTTTTATTTAGTAATACAGTGTTTTTATTTAGTTACAATAAAAGGCATAATATGTAAATATCAGAAATTTAATATTATTTGCAGTTATATATTTATATAGTATTATTGGGTTAAAATTTAGAAACAAATATTTGTCTATATGGTAGGTATGTAGTAATTTATTGAAAGAAAATATTAAACGTCATTGTATGCAAAGATGAAAACGAAAAACCTAACCTAACCTATATCAAGAGCGAACATTGGATTATGTTTTGGAAAAATCAAACAGTGTATTATTTATAACCTATTAAAATGCTTTTATATAACGTATTATACTATATTTAAACCTAATAATAATTTTCGTTGATTACAACATACAACACGTACCGTGTTGTACGATTTTATTAACATAAACAATTTTGACGACTTTTGGTTCAATGAAAAATCGTTCATTTATCGCCAGATAGCACTAACATCAAATTATGTAGTCCCTATTTTGTTTTATTTATTGACATTAGATACATTTTGTCCCAAGATTTTTTATAATTTTATAGCAGTTTCTACTTTTTGATCTTGCGCTTATTGAGCAAAATATTTTAGTAATGAAAAAAAATTGGATTTATTTTATATAACAAAATTTTCAAAAATTTCTTAATACGGAGAAAACCCAGGAATGAAAATTCTGTCGCTAAATATTCTTACTTTTTTGACTGCGTCTGTAGATTAATATTCTTTAATATTGGACTACGCCATAAGGCACTATAAACTCTTCAACAGTCGTTAAAAGGACACATCTCTCACTATAAGTGAGACGTGTCATATCAATTGAAACTATCATGTGAATGCATTATATGCATCGTTCCATATAGAGAAACGTAATATTTAGAACTCAGAACTATAAAAATAAAACTAGTGAATACTAGAAACTTTCTTTTTGGTTTTTCTCTAAAAGAGAGAAACTTAATAATTTTAAACGATCGGTAATTAATTAAGTGACAGGAAAATAAAATGGCATTAAAAAATATGATTTTAGAAAAACTGAAATATTGCAATTTGGGATCAAGCGTTTTTAAAAATACAAAACTCAAGTGACATTTGTGTATATATTAATTTCTACGTGTAGTATACTTGAAATATGAGTTAACTGTTTTCTGTACTGCCATTCTGTGATAAATTGCCGACTTACTTCTTAATGAATATTCTTTCTTTACTATAATTATAAGTTGGTTAAAGCCTTATGAACTAAACGTATTTTGAAATCAATTCTTTTTGTGTAAAATTAAAAAGAATTCTTGAAATATTATAAAATTTTGAGATACTGACTAACGTGTCACATATTTGTATATAATAATGATAGATGATACATTTATTTGTTAATAAATCAGCTATGACAGTCAGAATGGTGAAAAAAACAGAGTAATAGTCTGCCTTAAGGGCCCTGCTTTTAATTTATGAGGTATTTTTGTTACCTTTATGTGACACTATTTTGCATACCCAAAATGTTCACATGCCAAAATGTTTACATTTTGGCATGTAAACATTTTGGATGTGCAAACATTGCTTTAATTTTTGGTACATTTTGAATAAATTTCTATTAAAATTATTTTTTCATAATTTAGACCCTCATTAGTTTTTGAGATGAAGAAGGGAATTAAATTCCAGAAAAGTGGTTTGAAAAGCTTACAATTTGTTCTTTTCAGTTTAAAGAATTAATGGTAATCCTAGACGATAAATAAAATGAAGACCTTTCTCAGGTACTTTATTTACTTGCTAAAAACATTTGAGTTAATAGGCTTAAAATTTTACCTTTCTATATCTCATGGATTCTACATACAATTGTTTGAAAAAAATTTAGTGACATTTTTAGAAACGCCTTAGAATTTTGAAATACCTGATTATATCTAAGTTGGCCCTTCAAATCATATTCCCAACAATATAAAATTAAAAATTATATTTTATCTGGTTCCTGCAAATTTCTTTATAAATATTTTTAACTTCATGTTTTTACTTCAAACGGTTCCTGGAGGAAGACTGCTATGATAAGCAGAAATACGCATAGATGGCTAGAATCGCGAGTGAAATATAATGGTTCCCCTTTTTTCTTCAAAGTACGAAAACGTAAAAAGATTTTTATTCCTTACGACTTTTTTGTTTATATTCTTAAAAAACCTTCGCTATGAAAAGTTTAGCACACAGGTGGACTTATTACCAAGAAAAAAAGTTCTTGCATTTAGCTACTACTACATGAATAGTAAATGATTACTGAAGAGAAATTAATAACGTGTGGATGTGTGGTAATCTCCGACCATCAGGAGAGTAAGGATAGGCTTTTCCGTGAATCTTGTTTTCATTTCCCGTGTAAACTATAATGCAGCGCTCGTTAGAATGAAGGCAATCCTTCATTATTTTTGTGAAACTCTGAAAGTGTGCAATGAAACCTATTTCTTATGATAAAGATGAACTCTCGTCATAATTGTAGGTACATAAAGTCGACCAGTGCCACAAGTTCTTTCTAAAAGGTCATGAATTGATTAGCAATAAAGCATCCCTGGACGACCATCAATGGTCACCATCACCAAAAATGTCACTCACACCATCGTTTGTATAACTCACACCGTCGTTTGTTATGGAAAATATATTAAACATACAAAAAATTGTGTTTATGAGATTTTGATTAATAATTTGCGAATGCGAGAACTGAGCGCAAAGATCGTATTCAAAGTGTTAACGGACGACCAAAAATCGCATAGAATTAAAACGTGTTGAAAACTTTGGGAGTCATGTGAAAATGATCCTTACTTCTTAGACAAGTCCATCACAGGTAACGAGTCTTGGGTGTATAAATACTTAAATGAATCAAAACGACTAAGTACCTGTTGGCACAACTCGGTTCTCCTCGTTCGAAAAAAGCTAGCATAAGCAAATCAAAGTCAAAATCAATTTCATTTAGTTCTTCAGCATCCAGGGGATCATTTATAAATAGTTCACGGTACAATTTTCGATGCTAAATTGTACGTTAAAGTGCTCAAGAATGTCAAACGAAGGGTCCATTGTGTCCAGCTTGACATTGCGGGCGATTAAAAATTTCACCACGGCAACGCGCTAATCCACATCACCCTATTCCTGGTTGATTCAAAGATGCCAATATTTTGTCAGCCGCCCTGCAGTCCACATGTGGATCTTTCAGACTTTGTTTGTTTCATACTTGAAAACTCCCATGAAAGGACTTCATTTTGAGACAGTTGACAAAGTCAAAGAGGCTAGAATCAAGGTTCTAAAGGACATTCTGACGAGTTCTACCGTGGTGCCTTAGAAACCTGGAAATCCAGCTGAAAGCTATTTATTGATGCAGGATTAATTTTGAAACCTTTTAATGTGTTGTACCAATCTGAGTAATATTATATTTTTAAACTTGTAGACTAAAATTAATTGCACTTTTTACATCTAAATTGGTCACACTATTTACGCGTATATTAATCGCTCTATGCATACTTAAACAGGTGGAGTTCGTAAATTATTTGTATAATGAACTTCTACCATAAAATTTGGTTCTATGCTGAGGACACCAAAGGACACCGTTTTAAAATTGGGAAATACCAAAATTTATAATTATTTCCCAATAAATAAACGTTATTTTTTTGAAAGAACTAAATCACCGATTTTGGAGTCTCGTGAAATAACTTACTGAGAAAATTGATCAAATGGCATATAATTCAATAAGCCAATGTATATATGTAAACTTGTTTAAAATTATCTGTTTGGTTCGAAGTATGAATTATTTTGGAGACGCTCCCTAAATTAAGGTTCTTAAGAAATTTTACTACCTCTTTTTACGAAAATCAGATTGAATTATCAATTTATTAAAAGTCAAAATTATTTTATTATATAACAAAATTAAATCATTGAAATTATCTGTGTGCATTTCTACTTAGATTTTTCTACCGCCGATAATATTTTATAGAATCGGAAAGACACAGTTCGTGACGGAATTCTTGTACATTTGCATACAAATTTTACTCACTTCGCTTTATAGGTAGCTTCCTCTCATCACAATTGTATGATTTACCCATAAGAAGTGATTCTTTAGCGTGATATTAAAATGTATTTTTTCTCATACGTTCTTTGATATAAACTATTAACACACCAAATTTTATCGAAATCCGTCCAGTAAATTTTGCGTGATTGACAAATTAACAAACAGACAAAATCTCTAAAAATAGATTTTCTGGCTTCTATTATCATTCCTTACGCTAAAACAATCACTCTTTTTAAAATGTTTTCCATGTATAGAATTTACTCTGTTAAAATTGTATTATTTGTACAAATTTACCGATGACTCTCTGGCAGTACATGTGCACTGAGTTATACTTCGGGCAATGAAAATACCTTAAGGTTGTTGAATAGGTTTAACACTATATTATTAATTAAAACAGAAGAACTCTCAGTCTCATTTATCACATTGGTATACCGTACGTTAAAGCCATACCATATCAAGAAATATGTGTATTTTTTATTTCGAGTATTTGTCGTCTAAAATTAGTATTCCTAGTTATTATTCACTTTGAAGAACAAATCAGTTCATATAGTTTCCGGTTTGTAAAAAATATAACATAATTCTCCGTCAAAATTAAACGGAAGTTGCATGGAAATTACGAAACCTGGGTTAAGAACCTTACCAAAATCAAGGGTAATAATTTTAAGGAAAATATCATAAATTTGGAATAAATTAACAGATGAATATATTAACATAAAACATATTTATTGTTTGGCTTTTTTGTGGTTGATATTTCGTTCAAACGGCTAGCAACAAAATAGCCAATGTCTTCTTATCTCCAATAGTCGCAAATAATTGATTACTACTTCGGTATATCACTAAGACAGTTTAAAATACCCAAAATATTATCAAGTGGAAAAATGTTGTATATTGTACATAGCGCGTTTTATAACCCGACGTATGAAACCCAATACCCGCTATTTTTTTAAGTATGATAAATCAATTGATAATATTTCATTCATGTTAAAAAAATCATTATAAAAATGCCGTTTAATTTAAATAAATATATTTTTTTATATAAATAAAAATTTAAACTATTTTCTCTTATATCTTTATATTTATTAGTTTTAACTATTTCCAACCATAAGGATAATATTAATGATCGCTTATTCGAGGATATCCAAATCAAAGATATCTTCTAATAATTCCTGACCTATCCCTGTGTTTGAACTATTCAATTCACATTAATGTCAAAATGTAATATAATTTTTTACATGTAGATAAATATACATACATACACACACACACACACACATATATATATATACATATATATATATATATATATATATATATATATATAAATATGCACATATATTCAACTCCTATGTCATGTGCACAAAATACACAGTATAAAAAGAATAAAAAATCCAAACTAATTCCTTTTTTCTATTTCTAAAATAAAGCATAAACGGAGCCATAAAATGCACTGTAGGAAATCATAATCAGTTTTGTTGGTAAAAAACATAATTATTAATTATAAGTGTTTATCTTTATTGCTATCGGCACATAAATAATATGTTTATTTAAACATTTTTACAATTTTGCACAATAATCATTCACCAGTATTTGAATATGGGAAAAAATATTAACAATAGAAACGCATGATTCAAAAAAACTGAGCGACAAAATGCTTCATCAAGGAAAATGAGAAATAAATAAAGTCAATATAAATAAGTCCGAAAATAAATAAGTCAGTCTTGATCCACAAGTGGCGCTTCAGACGTGATATGCAGAAATTTAGAAGCGGAAATATACTATAGCAAACCTTATGTATGCATTTTCTATTCACCGTTTTAAGTGTCTTTTTATAGGTTTGATATCAGACAAACGATTAAAGTTTTACTAATAATATAAACTCGTTATTAAAAACGACAAAAAAACACTTAAGATGAAAATTCCTCCTGTGATTTTTTTGGCTTTTTATTCTTAAAAATAAACTTTATCTAACAAAAACTCTGTACATTACACGGTTAGCATAACCGCTTAAACAAATAATTACGCATGACAAAATAAAATCACACAATATTCATGGTATAAAGCGTAGAGTCAATCGAAGCCGTACCGACAAAATCAGTGAAATGCCTCAAACTCCATCGATGTATTTACTACAATATCGACGCTGATTAGTTCCGTTAGTATGTAGTCGTATTTAAATACAACAACACATAAGTTTTGCTTTACATTTAACATAGCGTTCATTATAAATAAATCATAGATGAACAATTCGTGAGCCAAACAAACCGCTTGTTGAGAAAATAATGGGATCAGATTCTATAACTTTGCATGTTCGCTGTTCCATGATTAGGCGATCAAAAACTTTGAGGTAGTTCGATCGGACTTCGTAAGCATATCGACTTATAAGTTTGCCAAATTTGAAGTTCCCATGTCCTGTACACCAGGAAGACGTAAAATAAATTGTAAATATTTATCTCGCCTATACAACTCGCACACTTAGCTAAATATTTATTTCCAGCCTTGTCTGTACAAGATTATCTCCGACATATATATCGTCGATAGAAATTATACAGGCATCAGGAACAAATGTACAGAGATAATTTATACGTATATGTCCGTGCTGAACTCTCGGAGCTCTCTTAATATGTATATGAAATGTCGAGTTTCAAAAATCACTTGGTTTTTAGACTTATCGTGCCATTCGATAGCGCTTGGAATGCTTAGTACGGTTATATACGTACCACATTTTTTCGATTCATCAGTTAATAACACGGAACACAGTAAAAGTGTAACTTTATGTCCGAATATTTGTAAGGAATCTACTTGTTAAAATTTAATGTAATTTTAAAAGGTAGGGAATGAAAATGAGGAAAATAATTGTGTTTTATTTAAAGACTCACGAAGCGATAGAGTAATAAATGTCATATGTAACATATTCATTTTATATTGCAAACGTTTTCAAAATCAAATATTTGATCTATTAAAGGGTATACCAAGTAGGAATTTAAAAATTACGCACCTTCAAAATAAATGAAAACTGAAACCGAATCGAGGTAAAAAAAGTTATAGAAAAGCAATTTTAATAACAAGTCGATTATAAAGTAGTAATAAAAATTTAAATTCGTACCTTGGTCTCTTAAACTGATCGACTATTATACCATTTATAGAACAGACCGATTCCCAAAATTAATGTAATAATTGAAATTAATACTCTTGAAATATCTCTATTTTGAATGTTATGGAATATAAAGATTCAAAATCATAATATAAAGGTCACGTAATATCCATTTCAAAAATTGAAACCAGAAAGTTCTTTGTACTACGAAGGTAATGATGGCTTATTTGTATTTAAGTGGACCTTGTCAAAATGAATGTGGCACACTTGAATGCAACTTCTGGGTGAATAAATAAATATTGATGTTAAGTGAAGTTTAAAATGCAAGTTTTTAATTTACAAAATAAAGTAGAAAATGATGGAGAGACATACAGCCTTTGATTTCCGTCATATCAACTTCACTATAAATTAAAACGAAATACGACGTGTAAATTTGTATTGATATTACGCAATAAATTTTACTTTAAGATCAATAATATTATTTCTTAACGTCATCGTCTATAATTTAATTCTAGTCTAATACATAAATTTTGAATTGTATAATTTTTTGCCTCAAGGTAAGACAAACCCATGCATCTAAATTTAACTTTTAAAATATACGAACATCATAAAATTAATATTATTAATAATATAAAATAACAATACCTAGATGTATTGTGTACGATAAAAGTAGCTAGACATCAGAGCTGAATAATTTTGATTAAACATTCCTACGCAAGAAAATTAATATTAAACGACTTCATAATTCCAACGGCTAACAAAATTATTTCTTGTTAGTGTATGCTTTGTGTGTATGTGCCAAATACTAATTACAGTGTAATATGAAACGTTGTGACAGAAAAACGCCGATGGCAAATGCCAGTCGGAAACAATATAATTTTTGACTATCTATATTATTAATATCGTTTAAGAAATTATAATAACGAGTGACAGTGCATATTTTTGAATAGAAATTACCCAAAAGTCCACATCTGAATCGGAATTTTCATGTAGCGGAACAAATCAAGAAAATAAATTGTTTTCGCATTACAATATGGCACCGTCTAAATAAGCTATAAAATGAACTTAAGCAGTTTATAGTAAAATGGCAACGAAATTCCAAATATATGGCTATTTTACAGTTATTTTTTAAAGCGATTAGCTATTAATTTTGTTGTATGCCGTTATCTATCGTTTATCTTTGCATCTAATGTTGATACTTAAGTCAAACGTGAAAGCTGAAAATAGTCAAACAATTTTAGGATATTTTTTTATTTATCAAAATCTTGTGACCCCTTATATTCAAATATGTTAACGAATAACAGCAAGTGCGCATGAAATGGCTATACCGCTTGTTTTATCGGAGACACTTGTCGTTGGAATAATAATTTTCAATTTTATATAAGCTTCATCACTCATAACATAAATATTTTGAGTATCTGCAGTAAGTGCCCAACCCGACCTGCGGAGCACGTTTTATTGTAGTAAAATATATGATTTATAATTGCAATGAATAAAATGAACACATTACGGAAAACATTTTAGGTTTGAATTTGGGGCTTAATAAATTTCTTATTAGTTTAACGTCCAAGAAAATATACTTTAAGCGACGGTGATAATATTTCTTGTACACAATTTTTATGAATAATATTTTATATAAAGTAGAATACATATATGTAAATATTTATTAATATATATATATATATATATATATATATAAATATATATATATATATATATATATACACATATAAATATATATATATATATATATATATATATATATATATATATATATATATATATATATAGTTAGAGCTTATACTGTTCGTGTAAAGTCCGAATCCCATTTGATAAACTTTAAACAATTTTTCAATCTGTTTCTTCCCTAGTTTTTTCCTTTTTAAATTCAATACTACGTGTGAATATAATACAGTAATTTATTAAATTTGTAGGAAATCCTAAGATTTTGAATATTAAACAATATAAAATCCACGATTATATCACGAATACGAGTACTTTCCAACATCACTTTCTTTCAAGAAAAAATTTAAAAATACTCATTCTATAACAGTTCACATTGGATACAATCCTCAAACATTTTTTCAAGAGTTATATTATTTGAGTATTTCGAAAAAAATTAAACATTAAAAATGATATTTCGTATTCAAGAATCTATTAAAAAAATTTTTACGTTAAAAAGAATCCTGTGTGTATAACCTGGCAACTCGAATATAATATTGCTTTATATTCTCAATGCATAACCTAAACAAGAATCAAACCCTCTTTAATGGATTATTCAATACTTCCATCGACTAGAATAAGCAAGCAACTTTTATTGATTAAATTATCATTAACTTCGATCTTCACGTATTGATACGTTATAGTGATGCATTATTACTTTGATATATTGTGATTTTTTTTAAATGTAATATACTCACTTTTATATAATATCGTTTCTATCCTTTTTATTCAGCGAAATATTGCTTTATGCCTTTATTTGTGAGGTATATATTTTTTTTTATAAACTTACAAATTATAAAAACATTTCTTTTAACTCGTACAAAACAGGTTGGGAATTAGTGAAATCAAATTTTTAAAAAAAATTATATAAGGAAATTGAAAAATGCATTATTTTAGTGATCAAGCTTCAGAAACTCATTGCTTTTCATAGAAAATTTAAGTAAAATTTGTAAAAGGTAAATTAAATTGCGATCTTACTTTGAGAGTATAGGATAGGATACTAGCAAGGGGTAAGTGCTTATTTCTTAGAAGAGAACATTTAAAAAGTTTAAGTTATATTCGAAAATTATATTAATTTTTGTGATGTCTGTTACAGTAATACCGAGCTAAGAATATATATATATATATATATATATATATATATATATATATATATATATATATATATGTGTGTGTGTATTCTTTATTACGTAAAGTACATTATGCTGTACAATTCTTTAAGTATTTAAGTATGTATGTACTTTAAGTGTAACGAAATCGCGTTGACCTTAACGAAATTTGCTAACAATCGAGCATACGGTATACGAGCTCACGACTGATGGAAATGGCTGACGCGGAACGTGTTTTATTCGCAAAATCTACGTCTGTATACGTAATTATAATAATTCCTTATTTTATTTGTCATATGATAAATATTTATTACTCTTGCCTACTTATTCTGTCTCTTTCACTTTTATACAACTATCGACCCACCCGCGTAGCATGGGTAAGTAAAGATTTTAAGATTTTCACACATCGACGCGTACAAGGTAAGCGTCAATGTGTGAAAATCTTAAAAAAGAAGGAAAATCTTAATAAAAGACAGAAATAAGTAGTATACGGTACGTCTATACCTGAAAGCCTGTACGTATAATTATACTTACTTAAAAGGGTCGCTATAACTTTTAAGCTATTCGTTACAAAGCTACGGTATTAAAAGGAAGTTTAATCTATGTACCTAAAAGAAGTTTAATCTATGAACTTTTTAAGAAGACATTGTTTTCATTTATTTCTGACAAATTAAGCTGAACCTCTCTGACCAATATTTCTTCGACTTCATCGATATTCATAATATAAAATTATTGACTAATTAATAAATAATTTAAACACAGTATCTTCTTCGTAATTGCTCTGTTTTCTAATGAAACCTGCAACAAAATCCATTCTGTAACGTCGGGGGATTAAATTCATAATATCTTATAAAGCAAAATCCTATGGTGTGTTGTTATGTACGAACACTTCTTTCAATCCATAAGTACGAGGTTCTCATTTTAAACTTTTATAAATATCATTTTCTAAGCGCCATACAAGTAGGCACTACGCGTGTGATTAGATTGTTACCTCTTCACAAAACAATATTTCAAGACAAAACATTTCTTTAGTAATTAAAAATAAATGCAGCAAAAAAAGTTAGAAAGTTTAATCGTATTTGTCAGTGCAGTTTACAGCCCAGCTGTCTTCTTCATATTCTCTTTCTACTTTATTAATTTTTTTATTATTCTGTTTCCTTATTATAATGAAACTAAATTTGAATAAGTTGTGCGTATTCATACCGAGAGGACGAAGAGAGGTGAAGAGTGCGGGTTGCGGGTTGCGGGGCTGCAATTATTCCAGCTCAATAATACCAAAATTTCATAATTACAAAAATAACATAAAAAAATCATAATAAAGGCTACATAACATACTCCATAGGCTGTGTTTTGCGAGAGAGCGCCAGAACCTAGTTGTTGCACCTTCTCTTTATTACGATTTTGTACAACATAATATCCTAAAAAGTCTTTGTTTTACATTAAATTTACTTGACAAGTTGTTCTATATATACATCATGCATAAAAAGATATTTTGTTAAGAAACTTTAAAAAGCTTTAATTAAATTTTCCCCACTACTATAGCACAACTGTCAGTAACATACACAGAGGTCTATTTACAAGTTGCGATGAGCGAGAGACGATGAATTTCCGTAAAACAAACTATAAAGGAAAAGAAAAACACGCTACTGCACGGCAGCCGCTGTGATACCAGACAGTTCCAAGTTAAAGTACTCTAAAAGCACTTTATAGGCGTGGCCGTGAGGAGGTGGCCGGTCGACCTCACGAAGAAAAAGGTACACTACAGCAATGCAAGAATTTCAACTTAGTTTCTATATGCATTTGAGGTAACAACAAGCAAGAGTGAATTTATGTGTGGAAAAAAAACAAAAGAAGTTTAAGGTATTCGGAGATGGATACAAAATAAAAAAAGGGATTTTGATATTTTTTGTTTTGGTCATTTATGTGTAATTGCAATTATTTATATTTTCCCAAATTTTAGTCACCTTTCAGAAAAAATAATAAATGAAAGACAATTTAAAGATGACTGACTACACACAAAGAAAAATTCATTCAAGGAGTAACTATTGTTGCATTTTCATAGAATGCTGCATTGCATAGTTTTCACTTCAAGTGTCCACATGAAAAAATTCGCTCAAATACCGAAGTTGAGAATCATATATGTATAAAAAAATACCTTCAAAACATTCAAGCAAATGAAACTTTATTTAAATTGATTTTCTATGATATTTATAATGATGTATATCTATTATTACGGCCTGTTTAAAATACTTCTTTTACATAATAGATGAGCACTGATAATTTCTTATGGTTCTCAAGTACGTGATTTGCACATAATGATACAAGAAGAAATACGTTTCACAAAAATCATGTTTATAAAATTTGAACTGTAACAAGTTTTTTTGCATTTTTCATAAAAAAAGTTGTAATGTAATATAATATGACATTATCTTAAGTTGAGAATATTTAAAACACGTTATTCCGTATATTTTTTCCGCATGTTATAAGATACAAGTGACTTCTTTATTTTTATTATTAGGAGGAAAAGCTCCAGATTTACGCAGTTAGATATTTTTTAACACGTTAATTAAAACTGAGATGTGATTTCAATTTCTTGATTTATAGTATATATATATTGTTTCATCAGTCAGCACGATGGGTTAGATTTAATTAGGCGTGCACTGGATTTTAAGTATATTTTAAAACTTTCATAACTATACGGATGTCATTTTGATACATGATTCAACGTAAAAGATTCCTATTACAAACTTTTCATATACGTTATCGTTTTCACTACTCGAAAAGTTAATTTTTTTTTCTTGCCAAATTTTAATTCCAGTAAACAACGCCGATTAGTACATATCGGAACACATAAAGTATATCCGTCGTTTTCCAGGACGCCTACAAATCAGATTTTCGTAATTTTCCGGAAAATGAATAACGTAGGATTTCGTAATTTTTACGAATACATACAACGTAGGATTTCCTACTTTTCGAGGATATTTATAAATTAGGATTCAGGTGATTTTAAGAATACGAATAAAGTAGAATTCCACGGTTTTCTAAACCTCTTGAAATTATTGATATAAATAAATTGAAATTAATTGAAAACATATCGAAAAGAAATCAAATGGTATGTTTGCTTATAGAATTTTTTCCCTTTTTTCACACTGGGAATTTCAAAATTACAGGCGGTTGGGATGACTAACGTCATTACCCAAGCATTTCATATCTGAATTGGGAGTTGCTACTTATTAAGCATTTTCATGCAAATTAGTTTATTATCGTAGAAAAAATGAGGCTATGGTATAAGGAAGAACGGAAGTACCAACATGATGTAATTATGAAATATTTTTGTTTTATTATAAAACTTCGAAAATTACTTTACAAAATTAGTTCTTGAGGAAACTTCAAAAGCATTCTAAATATAAGCACGAAAATATTAAAATGACGAAATGAATAATTTGGAACGAGCATCTAAAAATAAGTGTATCTATTATTACAAGATTTTATTATAAAAATGTAAAATACCAAATTCGTGTAAACAATTCGTAGAAGCTTTCAAGTCGGCTAGAAATCGAAGGAACGTTTAAAGAGATGCTGACAGGAAATGGTTTAGGAGTCCCGTTGTCATAAATCTGCTGCTATAGAATAATTTCAAAATAAAGTGCCTCAGGGTCTCGGGCTTGCCATGTAGGTGTCTACATGAATGTCTCCAAAGTTCAATTTATCTACTTTACTTTAGACAGTTTTTTTCACTTTGTATTTCTAAAGTATTTTGTGTTTTTTTTTTAAATTTGTTTATTTATATATTAACTTTCTTTCATCACGTTGTATAAATTATTAATGTGTTTGACAAAATTAAACAAATATCAATAGCCACAATTAAATGAAAGTACGTGTTGTAGTATTATTTCTACTTTCTTTAAGTTCTTTACCAAAATCTAAGTTTCGTTGTATTACAAGATCTTCAGGTGAGCTATTGAATTAAAGAAAACAATTTGCTTGAAAACTTAGTACACGTTTACAAGACAAAAACTGGAAAGGATAAAAATTAATTGTGGTTATTCAAACTATGTGTTATTTTACACTATATACAATTAACCTTATACCAGAAGAAAATAAAAATAAAGCAATTTAAATCTTAGTTTAATCTTGATTATTAAGCCTTTGACATTTTTCGCAATGAATTGCTGATGACACATTCATTGCAAAAAATATTTTCGACATTGGTGTTAATCTTTACTGTAAGTATATAAAATATATTCACAAGGTTATACCATTCTTTGAATCTTTAATATATAATAATGTTAAACTAATATGTATACTTACCCTCGAGTAGTGCAAACTTAAAATGAATCGAAGTCAATTAGATGCGGCGTTGAATCCAACCAAATATCAACACGAATTTACAACATGACGCTTCTTATTTGCAAAAAAAAATTACTTGAAAATAAATTTAAAAAAAGCAGTCTTTTATTTTATAAATATAAAATGAATATTACTTGGGCCGAAATGGAAAACGTATATTGGCTATAAATTTGAAAAAAACTTGAATAATCGGTATAATAATAAGGAATAATTATAATAAAAAAATTAACAAGATAGCAAAAGATTGTCAAGAAGAACCCGTCAATCACTGCTGGATTGTAAACTAGACTACTAAAAAAAATATTGTTAAATTTTCTGTAGTTGTTTCTAGGCTGTATTTATTTTTAATTACTAAAAAAACTTTTTGTCTTGAAATATTGTTTTTTTAAAGTGGTAACAAACTAGTCACCTGCGTAGTGCCTACTTGCATTGAAAAGAACCTCGTAATTATGTATAGACAGAATATGGTCGTATATAACAACACGCCATAGGATATTATAAATTAATCCCCCGGCGCTACGGAATGGATTTTGTTGCAGGTTTCATTAGTAGACAGAGCAATTACGAAGAAAATACTTTTTTAAATTTACTTAATAATTAGTCAATAGTTCTGTATCATGAATGTCGATGAAGTCGGAAAAATATTAGTTGGATAGGATTCGCTTAATTCGTCAGAAATAAATGCAAACAATGTATGGCAACATTTCCTTTTTAAAAAGTTACCCAATGAAGTTCGTAACAGCATATTAGTATACATCATATAAAATCTATTATAAAAATTGTACTCTTTAATGTAGACATATTTTTTCAACATAATTTTCCGCAGTCTATTGTGCAAAATGATTCTATGACAATAAATGTCACGATAATATTCTTCTAGTTATCTAGACTAAATTTCTTTTTAACACCGCAGCTTTGAATAGCTTAAAAGTTATGGCGATAATTTTAATTAAATAAAATTATACGCGTAGGTTTATAGGCATTAAACGGTACGCGTCGATGTGTGAAAATCTTTGCTTACCCGTGCTATGCGGGCGTTTCGATAGTTGTATATAAATTTAAAGAGGTGGAAGTAGCGATAACTACTTATCAGACTATTTGTCAGAGCAGGCAATAGCAATAACTATTTAGCTCGTAGCAAATAAAATAATGAATTCATAAAATTACGTATATATAAGTAGATTTTGCGAATATAAAACTTTCCGCTTCAGCTATTTCCATCGGTCGTGAGATCGTATACCGTACGCTCGTTTTTTTACCAAATTCCGTGGTTAAAATATGAAAATATAAATGTAATTTGTTTTCTTTCTACCTATTTAAAATTATGTAGCGTGTGTTATAAATGAAACGAGGAATTTTATTTGGAAAAGGTTTAATTTATTTTTTCCTAAAACACCCTTCAAAAATACTCACGTACTTAAATATTCACCAAATAGGTTTTTCTATTTAAATAGCGTAATCACTTTACATCATATTTCTGGAGGTATGTCGCAGAGCTGTCAAATACAACAGGGTCTGAAAATTGAATACTTTATTTTATCGGACTGTACTTTTTGACCTAAAATTCCAAACCATCGCCTTTCACTTTGTTACATTATGCTCCGGTAGTTACAAATCCCTATCGTGTGTGTGTGTGTTAATAAATATCCAGGGATAATTACCTAGCAGCCAAGCACAAGTTTATTATGTGCACGAGTAATTATATAAGCGATACAAAACATCATCACGTGTGGAACACGTGATAGGGATTTTACCCCCATTCGAATTGTCACAAGTTCTATATGTGTACAGTACATACCGTAACATGACAAAGAATGCAAGTTTATATGAATGCATGTGTGTTTTTGTATGTATGTGTGCGAGTGTCAAATAAGTTTTCATAATTGGAGAGATAAGTTAAAAACTTGATAAATAATTTTAATTAACACAGAAAATTTACGTAGTACCCTTTATTTTGTAAGAATTTATGAACTAGGAAGTTTTACCAAAAAAGATAGCAATACAATTTATAAATAATATTGTTTTTATAACTAAAATAATAGTTGAAATCAAGTTTTTGAGGCCTTCACGTGTGTATGTTCGGGAACATATAGAAATATTTCTGCTCCTCTAGGTAAATAAGCCGCAGAAAGTCTAGCCGCTTCCCCGTAGAAAATCGAGTATGATAAACACAAGGGTTAAAATAGAAGACTAAATCCTATACTTTCTTAGTGAATATAGACTGAGAACGTTTCTTAAGTACAACCAAAGAAGATCTTAAAAATGTTTTCAACTTGTTGCACAAAAAATTCTAGACAGAGTTAAATTGAGCACCGACCAGTAAAAAGAAATAAGGAAGTAGTACCGATGGCGTGTATGAATCGACAAAATGGTTTTACGATATCTTTGGGCAGATCCTGACAGACCAAAAAACCGTGACCGCTTCTATAAACATCACGAGAAAAGAAAATGAAGGAAAGAAACTATTTATTTATTTGCTTAATTTGGCATTTAATTAGCCTAAATAATTTTTTCACATAAAAACTTTAGCGTAGAGTAGGGAAGCAGCACTTAAATGTTTACATAAATTTACATTTAAGAAAACATTTTTAAACAGATTGTGTAGGTGTACGATCGCTATAGATTTTACGATCGCTAGGCAATACTAATCGCCGGTCCCCTCAATAGAGAGAGTCTATTACATTTAAGAATGCATTAAAAGTATCTCTTGAATGTATAGCTGTAACTGAAAAATTCTTATTCTAGTTTTAAGGACACTTTATTTAACCAAAATTCGAAAATCGTTTCACCTATATCTGCAACCTTATAATCTACAGATCCTCTGGGAATATAATCGTTGAGTCGACATCTTCGTATACGATTGCGCATGTAAAAAGCTGAAATAATTTTTTTTAACTTCCTCGGTCCGAGTAGGATAGGAATAATACGAATTTTAAAGGATCATTACCTCAAAAATATTTTCTGAAATGCACCGCGCACTTCTGCATGGGGGACTAAATATTCCTTCCTCCTGAAATAATTACGTGATAAATTAATAAAGGAAATAAAGGCATAACTACCGATGCAAACATGGGAAGTGAAGATGAAAAAAAGCAAAAACATAATTCCACGTGCCGCTTACAATAAAACTAAAAAGATAAAGTCAAAAAAGTACATGTTTGAAATAATTACTATTGAAGATAAAGCGATTGCGTTTACTGATGACCACCCCTAATGCGACCAGGACAAGTCTATTTAATAAATGAAAAGAAAAAGGGATACATTTTTTATTGTAAAAATAAATTTGGTAATAACTAACCCCATGTCATTCATTTTTTCTTGAATTTCTCTCCAATTACTGAGGATCGTGACCCGCAACGATGGTTGCTGCCCTGGTTTAGATTGCTTAGGTTGATACAATGAGTCTCTCTTCGGAAAACAGACCTTATACCTTTAACCATTATACTTAGGATGTTTCACTTTAAGTTGTCAGGGTTTTGCGGACGCCGTTTCTTTGTCAAAGTACGAAGAGCGCGCTTCGCCAGCATCCTAACTCAAAATTGTCAATGCATTTTTCATCTGCAGTTTCCATATTCGAATTTTCAGAAATTGTGAAAATAATTTTGGTGAAATTATATTTGTTTTATTCAAATTTTGAAAGAATATTACGTATATATTACACTTTAATAAATTAAATAAAATGAAAAAGAAGTATATATATATTATATATATATATATATATATATATATATATATATATATGTATATATATATATACACATATATATATATATATATATATATATATTTATGTATATATACATCTATGAAGTTTCTTCCACAATGACCACTTTTATATTATCCTTAGTTCACAATGCATTTTTTATATTTAAATTTATTTTGATTTATAGTTACGATTCCTTGTTTCCAAAATCACTCACTTATATTTATTTGGCTTTATATTTTATAATATTTCTTCACTAAAGGAAAGCAGAAAACCACGTTATTTTTACATTTAACTAATCTTGATAATGTTACTTTTCAAATCCTGTGAATAATTCCTTTACTTAACAAGTTAAGCACGACATTTCATAACATATTTAATAAAATAAAATAAAATTATCATTGATAATAAATAAAGAAATATTGACTTTTTGAAATTTTGGTAATCTATAATTTTTTAAAAACATTTGTTATCTGGGGCAATAACTTTAATATTTTAATTTAAAAGGCAATTGCCGCTATATTTAAGTTTAAATTTGTTTAATCACGTAAATAGTTTACAAGGATTTCCCACGAAATTTCTCCACTGAACTCCTCTGATGGTGGTTTCTCATCAATGAATGTTTGGAATATTTTCTTCTGAACACTTTTTTTGAACTCTGGAAGTAATACATGACTATCTTATTCAAATTTCCGACTTAAAAAAAGTAACAATTGCGAGTATGTACTTAAAAGGAGTCGACGTTAATTGTTACTGCAGTACTTAGGGTAAATAATTTATATTTTTAATTTCTCTTTACTTCGTTGGAAAGTTCCTTCATGAAGTAGTTTTTAGTTTTTGAAGTCTGACATAATTCTACGTTTAATTATTAATTAATTGCTGCGTGACGGTAATAGACCATTGCATAGAAATCTTATGATTCATATATCTATATTATTCAAGGTAAAGGGATTTAATTTGTATGTAAATATTTTTACCGATTCATACTAGTAATCTTAAATATTTGAAAATACATATTTCCTAACAATTTTCTGGCTATGACCTAAATGCGGTTATGCACGTGAGTTAGTTACAATTTACACTATGTAGTCATACGTTTCTTGAGAAAACAATAACTAATATACATATATATATATATATATATATATATATATATATATATATATATATATATATATATATATGTATACATATATTTATTTTATAAAAAATATATATCCAGTGTCATCGTTCATTGGTTATTTATATGTATTATATAGATATGTTCAGATTCTTAAAATTAACGATCATAAATAAAATAGAATAAATTTTCTTATATATGGGATAGAGTTGTATTCGGCGAACGGTATATTTATATTGGATGAATTTTTAAATATGAATAATTCGTTATGTTATCACATGAATGCAAGAATACATTGTGTCACAAAACAATTGAATTCTAATTAAAATATATCGAGTTTAAAATACGATAAACTCTTTAACCTAAAAATATTTTACCTCGTGTTTCGATTTTTATCCATGAGCATCTATAGAGTTTTACATTCAGTAACCTTATAAAATACGACTAGCATTTTGAACATTATTTTTTCCAGAACCTAAATAAAATACACAAATCGAAAAAAAATTATGTAAATTTAGAACTAATTTTTCATGTACTTAAAATAAAAGAAAAGGCAAACACCGACTAACTGCTTGTTGAAAATTCCAATATGATCGATTTTTCAAAGAATTATTGCATATCCATGGCAGAATATTTGCAAAAGGAAACACGCGAAAGAACTCCGAAACGTAAAATGGTTAATAAAATTTCATTTAAGAGAACCAATTTACCACGTTTCATAAATATGGAAGTATAAATTAAAATTGTATTTTGTTATACTACATATTAATTAAAATATCGATATGAAGCATTTCCTTGCAAAATTTCATGCTTGGAGCTCTATAACCTTACGGTAATAACTCTATAACCTTACGGTATTAACCGTAAGGGTGTAGTTGACAGAGGGACAAACGTCTGTTTGGCGAAATCGTAAAGATTCCTTCGTTTCATTAAATGAAATTCAAAAATGGCTAAAGAATTATATCGACGGTTAGAATAAATTTAAATAGTCAGTAAATAAAATTCACAATAAAAAATGTACTTTTTGTTTCTCTGTACACGTTTAATGGCCAAGCTGGCGATATATTACGCTAATTTAAAAATAGTACGGCTAATAAAAGGTGTACAACAAATTCGTCATTGAATTATTTGAGATAGATACTCGCAAAACCATGTCATAATATAAAAGTTGTAAAAAAACACAATGAGAATTTTACGCATATTTTATCCAAAGTACAAAATGCATATGGTTTTTTATTGTTCATGGGAACATATCAAAATTCAGCTCTCTAACGTCAAAAATCGAAGTTCGAAAGAATTATTAAAATCAAACAACCGTCTAACATAAAGTTAATAGTTTAATTAGAAAATTATATTGCCTAATTTTTGAAGGATTCCCAAATATAAAATGAAATATAAAAGGGTGAACCTTAACATGTTTTATTCTTTTCGCGAAGGACGTTTTCTTAAAAGGTCGGCCTAGTAAGGAAATCAAAATTCAATATCAGTTTTATGAGTCTTTCCTATATTTCGGTAATCGGAATAAAAGCTTCATT
Source organism: Druceiella hillmani (assembly GCA_039881145.1). Taxonomy (NCBI): domain Eukaryota; kingdom Metazoa; phylum Arthropoda; class Insecta; order Lepidoptera; family Hepialidae; genus Druceiella; species Druceiella hillmani. The sequence continues at coordinate 10,035,809 of JAYKKI010000080.1, forward strand.
TATGTGATTTTTTCCTTATTTATCTGGGAGTTTCTATTATTAAAAAACTATTTTTTGAAGAAAAATGCGTCATTTTATTTTTATCTGTAATATGCATCCTGCAAAATGCAAAGAATTCTCGAATAAATATTCTTACATTTATTAAAACTGACACAAGCAGCACAATAATCGACTCTGTTTTCCCAAAATTGTTTAAGTTTTCAAGGCGAAGAATAAAACAATTCTATAAGCCGCTATTACTTACCATATAAACAGCTGTACATTAATCGTATATTGCTTCTATTAAGTTAAACTGCAACTTATATTATTGCATTTTTTCTTGATTCCTTCGTTCGTCTTCTTGATTCTTTAATTAGAACAGTATATATTTAAAAAAATAAAAAATAATATGATGAAATTCACGAGCAAACTAAGAACTCATATGTTTTTGGGGATAAATCTCAAAACTAGTACAACGCTGAATACTTCTTTCACTATACGATTAAACGAGCAATTTTTGTGTATATATGAACGGCTCTAATAATGTCGATAAAATTTGGTACATTTATTGCTTCGGGGATTATATTCAATAATTTCAAAGAAGAGCCATATCAGTTATTTATTTTGGAAATGGTGGCCATTTAAAATTTTCAAAATCACATAAAAACTATCATTAGGACTTATTAACTTTAAATTTGAAAACATAGGAAAACAGGACGGGAGGGGCAAGGGCAAGAGCGAGGGGAAGGGCAAGGGAACGCCAAGGCGAACGCGAAAGCAAACGCCAAAGCGAACGCGAAGGTGAACACGAAGGCGAACGCGAAGATGAAGCCGAAAGCGAAGGTGAAGGCAAAGGGGAAGGGGAAAGGGACGGGGAAGGGGTAGAAAATCGAATACTAAATCTAATACCACGACACAGACAATTTCACATTCCTACAGGAAACTTGGAATACACCGCGCAACGCTCAGTCACCCGGTACTTTTTACATTTATATGACAAAGTGCATAATTTTTCATGGTTCATTAACTATAAAGAAAACAATTTTAAATTACCCCAATCAGTTTCCCATCTATTATTATTTATATGACATCAGCATCAATATATAATAGTTGTGGAATAATCAGATTTATATCTTACTTATGTGATAAAGTACACATTTTTTCATGATTCATTGATTACACTGAACAGTTGAATAAATTACCCTGACCAGTTTCGCATCTATACCCAATTGGATTATATCAATATCAATGTGCTAATTGCAGTATAATTAGATTCATATCGTGCTTATACAATAAAGGACATTTTTTTTCCTCAATCATTCTGAACAAATAAATAATTAACCCCGATTATTTTCCCAGTTATACTCAATTGACCGATGTCAGCATCAGTACATGCTAGTTGTGGGACAAACATATCCATATCTTATTTATTTAAGGATTTATTCCCTAAATAGAAACAAAAAACATTAATTGACTTAATTAGTTGCAAAAGAGAAAATAACTAATTTCAATAACTAAACAATTCTCCAATACTAAGATAATATTTATACTTAATTAATTGGGACACATCAAGTGAAGGCCTCCTCCATGGCTTGCTATTTCCTTCTATCGCTCTTCTAGGGTGATTGTAGAAATGTATTTCTTCTTGCTTAAACTTTTCTGTAAGCGTATAAATTTGAACGGGGTTTATTATTATTATTACTATTTTTTGTATGCCTAATCTGGCAAACATATCACTCAATAAAATGAGATTTCATATGGTCACTCCGCATAAAACCCAAAGCATTACATCCAAATTTCTTACCTGTATAAATAACAATTATTATTCAGTCAGTTTTATTTCAGAAAATCCCAGAACATCCTATTTTGCCAATTTTGTCTTTCTAACGTTGCCTACTAAGGATTAAATATTATGCGTCCAAGTATTTATATAATCGTTTCCTCGTTCGTGCTCCTTTTCTTATATCCTATGGAGGGTTTTAGTCAGTTTCTCGTGCGGGGATCAGCCCTATTGGGAAATGCTTGTGTGAATTTTTTGGTGTTCGTGATTAGATATGTAAGAGGATAATAAAGTTCATGCTATTATATTCCGATCCTTGATATTATATGCCGGTTTCTCCGCGAAAGTCATGTACGTCGCGATTTAGTTACTGCTTTAAACTCTTTCTTAACTCTTTCTTTGTCGTAATATTTGTGGAAGTTGCTTTATTTGTGATGTAGTTTGTTTCAGATAAGATGCTAATTGCGCGCCTTACTACTAGATTTTCTAACGTTTTCTGTTATTATGAGTTTATTGTGAGGTATAAATGCTCTGTTTTCTGTCTGTTTCTTCTTTTTGTCATATTTTTCTCTAATTTTGAGAACCTTTGGGGGAAATTCTTGCTTAAAACATAAAGATGTTATTTTCTACAACTTTTTATTCTTTAACATTTTAATTGTTATTCTTAGCCTAGTTACAACAATGGCTACAGGCCTAGTGTTGTATAACTCTAACCAAAATAACAAGTTACGTGAATGAAGTGTAGAACTGTATAAATAATTGCATTATTCACTATTTTAATGCTGAATGTGAGTTACAGAGCCATCTATAAACAATTTAAAGGTACTACAGCGATAACTTTATTAGTAATTTATGATCGATGATTATGATCGATGAGCTATGCTCCATAGCAAGAATATAAAATAAATACTTTTCAGTTTTGGTTGAATTCGAAGGAGGGTGGCTTGATATTAAATATTTACCTGAAATACCCATAAATATATCGGTATAAATAGAATTAGCTACGTGAAAGTATTAAAACCTAAAATTTTAGAAATGTACATGATGACATTGAGGTGTAGCTGTGACGTAATACGATAAAAAGAACTTTAAAAAATAGAAGTATGAACATCAGATATATTTCTAAATACCTAGCGACTAAAAATATATATTTTGAGAAGTATAGAAATATGTTTTCCGATTTTCATTATATATGACGCCAATCGTAATATTATTATTTTCATTTTATATTAATAATAATACCGCCATTTAACATCGAGTAATATTACTTCTATCAAAATAAAAAAGCTCTGTTGATAACAAACCTTTGTGACCAACAGAGAATACCACTTCTACCAAAATAATTATGGAGCAAATGGAGAAATTTATATTTAAAATGAACTAGGACATACGACAATTCTTTGACATAGAATGAACCTGGACACACAACAATTACAAAAATTCAGCGCAATGGAAAGCACTTTTACAAAACTTGAAGAGAAGATCATCACCAACATAAACAGTAATGTCGACGAAAAATTTGAAGAAATTCATATGGAGTAGATCTCATTGCGCTCGCGAATAAAAGGGCAGGGAAGGAGAATAGATGAATTTAAAAAAAAACTCAATAAGAAGAAAGCTTGTTTTTTTTGGTGTAGAAGAAGGAATAAAATCATATTTTCAATTACAAGAGAAAGTTTAAATAGAAGTTCATTATTTTTCCAACTCGTATTGTTTTAGTGGCTAGATTAGTTTTGATAAATAAAGTATTTGTAATATGTGGCCAGTGATACGATTCACATGTGATTTTTTGTTTTCGGGCGCCATTTTTATTTCTAAACAAAAAAAAATAAAAACTCTACGTATGTGATATTAATTAAATATTTGTTCGATATCATCCAAACAAACTTATACTAATACTTGAAATATTTAATAAGTTCTAATATATTCGAAAGAATTGGAAACGAAAAAAACAAACATTGAGATAGTTATCAATAATGAAATATTAACTTAATTTTATCGTTTTATTTTTAATAAATAATTTATCACACAAATATTTCTTAACAATCTATTCAAAATATATTTTTTAGTTTATAATAATGTTTAGCCAACGAGACGCGAAGCTGGGCGAATTAAATATGAAAAAGCCGACAAAACGCGATAAGAACGTTTTAATTACCATTCATATGCGTCATTGGATGTTTCATATCAAAACTCAAACATTTTTTTTTCTATTCCCTTCCAGATATCGAAGAGAAATATTTCTCAGTGACTTTGTAGTATTCCACTTTACATTACGTACATATATACGTCTGATATTCTTTAATATATTTTGATATATGAAGTATCATTGAATTCATTTTGATTCTACAAATGTCACTAACACATATGAAGTCATTTTATATTCAATAGTGGCCATCACATTGCGGAGCCGTAAGTGACCCTTACCCTGAGAAAAAACCCAAAAAGAAAAAAAATAATTGCGCTGTCAAAATTTCGTTAAGCAATTTTGGCTAGCCATATCCGATTTCGAATTGTTATAAATCGACTAATAATTGCTTATCTAACACAGTTAAAACAAATATCTATCTTAACTTAAAGTATTTCACAATCATAGAATGTATTTTCTTTTCTATCATTTAAAATACCAACTCAAAGAGCAATGTATGTTTATAATGATTTCAAAGCTATTTACTTTCAAACTTTTAGCAAAAATATTGCTAAAATTTTCCGGAATTTTTTTCTGCAACAATTAGACACAGAAACTTGAAATTGATCATAATGACAAAGCCTACTACTCTTCACATACCTGAATAGTAAAGACTGAAAATACGTATTTGAAATTTTTGGAAGGGGTAAATAACAAGCTCAATTTTTTCTTAAATCTCTAATGTTAGTTTTAGAAGTTAGTTTTTCGGAATTTTATGTAAGGAATTTCCAGTGATGCTGTATTCAGAACTGTGCTAAAGTCAAAACAGCGTTTCCAGAAGTTTATATAAAGTTTACCGGAAAGTATTGGGATGATTTTTAAATATCATATGGTCTTGAGATATTTCCGATGTTTAAGCTAGTGAAAGAAGTAATAGGTAAAATATGTTTATTTGAAAGATAATTAATATTAAATATATTTGGCGGTAATTTTGTAGAAATTCATTATTCACAAATAAATGAAACTACATGATGTAGTCCAAATGAAACTATTTTCACGCATACATTTTTCGTAACATCAATATATTACCTAATGTATTTTTTTCAGACATGTAAACAAACTAATAATAAAAATGTATAATATTAAATAGAATTAGATAGAACCAATTTTAGTATTTATTTCTTTACTTGTACTATAAGACCTCCCATTAAACCAAAAAGTCCCTATAGATTTTGATCAGTTATTAAGACAAATGCATGATTGAATGAATATATTTGGCGTTAATTTTGTAGAAATTCATTGTTCACTATTAAATGACACTATGTGATGTAGTATTATTTCTACTTTCTTTAATTTCTTTGCCACGATCTAGGTTTTGTTGTATTACAACATCTCCAGGTGGGTTATTAGCAAAGATCTTTGCTAATAAACGAAATTTTTCGTAACCTAGGTCGTGGTAAAGAAATTAAAGAAAGGAGAAATAATAATACATCACGGAGTTTCATTTAATTGTGATTAAATGTTTTGTTTGTAGATATTTAGAAGATGACTTAAGTTTAAATGAAAGCTTAAGTTTGAGGGAAATACTAATATTTAAACAAAAATTAAATAAATTGAAATCAATAACAAAAAAATATTCATATTTTTAAACTAAGCCTAGCAACTCTTTTATAAATTCTTTTTCCTGATTTGATACATAATGTTGCATTCGCGTGTGTTGCAGAGAGTTAAAATATAAATATATAAATATATATATATATATATATATATATATATATATATATATATATATATATATATATATGTATATATATATATATATATATATATATATATATATATATATACATATATATATATGTTTTTATGAATTTTTAAAACTGTCGTCTTAGTATTTTCAAGAACTTTTTAACAATGAAACACCAGTTTGCTAGATAGTAAATAAAACCTGTTAAGTAGCAAATGGGTACTGGACCCATTTACTTTTTTCATATTTATTTTTTTGAAAAAAATGTTCTGTAAATGAAACTTTCATGAAAAACAACAACCCTAGAAGCAAACTCCGCTCAAAGAAAGGCTCAGTTTCTAACATTATTTGATATTGATTTTAAATCAATATAGAATCAATTATGATTATTGAATTAACTTACGCATGTCGGCGAGCAGCGTACCTTAAGGAGTGAAACGATCTAGAGAACTAACGCAAAAATGGAAGGATTCGGAACTGAATTTTTAATTGTAACAAAATTAAAATCTAACATGATAATGAAAAACGTTCAACAAAGTTGAATTGAATCTAAATAAAACATTGTCTAAAACAAATTATCAATCCTAAGATCTTAGATTGTGATAGAATGTATTTTACCAATTTCACATACAACAGTTTCATAAGAAGTGTTATGTTTAATTCGACGATTCAACAACGTTTGTAAAGCTAAGTTCACCAGATGAACGGTGACTATGTTTACTTATTAAACTTCTGGAATAAAGAATATTTAGCAATGCTGTTGTCAAAATGTTTAGTTAACAAATTATCTTGCATTTCCTAGATCACAAATTGGAACTAAAACATAAATGTGAATTAAGGTCATGATGGTAAGATTAACTGAATTATTTGAGTGATGGGTATTACCCCTTTATGTAGGAAGTACTTAATCATTTCAGCGTGTCGATACAAATAATTGTGTCAAATTAATTATACGTCTCACTAAGTAATGTTTATTTTTTTATCACATTTTATTCCAAGCTTAAGTATACACTGGTGAATTTGTTACTAAAAGAGCAGTCTGTTACAGACAACCACCGTGAATTAAATAAAAAAAATAGGTGCTGTGGAAACTGTAAATAAGTTTTAAATTTAATTAGGTGTACTTACCCTATAAAGTATACAATAATGTATAGTCATAAATTGGGAATAAAATAAGATTAAGTGAAACAAAAGCGATACGGTATTTGTTAATTGTTTTTCTCTACTATCGGAATAGAAGCCCACAAAATTTCATATTTTGTCAGATAGTTTAATTTTTATGTAGAAATTTGTGAAAAATGTTTTCTTTTTTTGCTTGATAAAGTTTCAGCACCCGTTTTCTATGGATTTTCTTTTAAGTTATTTAAGCTGTTTTTGAGTTATTCCAATTGTTTATTTAGTAAACAAAGAAGCAAGATATGAGTTTCACTAATGCTTTTCAATCTTATTTTATTTAATTTACAATGAAGTGGAACAAATGTGCGTGATATTGTATTAAAGACATTAAATAGAGGTAAAATGGAAGAATTTGGACGAATGTGGGAGCAAAATCGCAACAATCAGGTAAGAGCAAAAAATAAAGTACAATTTTTAATAATTATACAAACAAAAGATCATTCATAAACGCGCATTTTCAAATATATAATATATCATGAATTGTTAATGAAAAATTAAATGATAATATTAATCTAAGGACGTACATAACAACATTTTCAAAACGATTGTCAAATCACACGTAAGTTTGACCGTCGTCTGCTCTACAGACTCGCACATCGTTAAAAAAAAATATGTTATATCTTTCTATATAGCATACAATGAGACATAATATCGACTTGTTTCACCTTGTCAATTCGGAGTACTGTTGAAATAATATTTACAAATGATTACAAAATAAAAGATTGTCCTAAATAAATATAGGTTTTCTCATTTGTCTTATTTGCGTAAAATTTTAAATGAATTATGTTAACTTTTTCTACATAAGAAAATTGTGTTTATTCTTGTAACCCCTGAATGAAATTCTCTATGGTCTTTTGACGGTCTCCTTCATATTTTTAATATTTGCTCTTAAACTCCTATGGACAATCAAAGACAAAAACCATTTCCCTGTACAATTTGATAACATTTTTTATAATCAATATTTATGCTGTAATAAGTTTTCGTAGTAAAACTAATTTATAGTAGATACAGCTTAGTATCCTTTTTAAAGTTACTCTCAGTTATATTATTAGGAAATGGAGCAAAATTAGGTAAGGAAACGAAATATTTCTGCGATGTCTTAATGAAAGTTTAGATACGCTATGAAGCTAAAGCTTTATAATGAATGTTTATCTTACCATTCAACCTTTTTGTTGTTGGTCTAGGAAAAATCTGCCTATGTAATTGTAGCTCATAAAAAGAAGTCCTTAGTAGCATATTACATTTTTAGCTGTTTTAGGACTTTTTTGATTTACGTACCCGAAAATTCTTAAATATATTATTAGAATTTTTTGGAGCAAGTTTTTCTTTTGTTTATGACATATACGTTTATGTTATTACTTAAATATATGCGGGTTATATTATTACTTTAATTTCAAAAACCTAATTTGAGTACATATTTTAGTGTCAATTACCATTTCCAATAGCTTTCAGATAACGGTCGGTGTTAGTTTACCTTTATATCGCATTTCTAATTAGTATATCACCAAGGGATAAAATCCATAAATTATTTGTCAATTTCTAGAACTCCGCAAATGAAATCAAAACCGTAACCTCATGACATCGCTGCGGTGTATATTTGTCCGTGATTGCCGTTTCATGAGAAACCGCTTAACATGAAAACTTAAAATGTTCTCCATCTCGCACTATAGTGATAAAGTACATTATCCCACATATCATTAAATATTTAACTCGCACATTTATAAATATGGAATTTTTAAAATTTTTAATGTGAAACGACTTCGAATAAGTTATAAGGAATATAATTTTATTTTTTTTTAGAATATTGTGTAAGATAGTTCTAAAGATATTTTTTAAAATATCCACAAAAAACCTGGTTTGTCGCATCTTTGGAATAAAAAATTAGTTTTACCAAATTTTTTTAAACTTTGAAAAAATTATTCCAGTGAAAATGAGTTATTAATTTATTCATGATATCTTTGGGAATACTATAAATGTAATAGGCAATATATTTAGGTGTTATAAAACAATATTCAATTCTTCTATATACGAAACAGATTTTAGTCAAAATGGATATAATATTTAGAATAAACTGAAAAAAAATTTAGTACGACTTAACTCACAAACACAAGATAAGTATATTTATTTCTTTTTACTTTGGCTGAATATTTCACTGATCGAGACTTGCATAGAAATTACTACTGTAAAAATTACTTTTCGTTTTTGTATATTATTTAAGTAATTTTTAAAAAGTAAGCATGAATATTATTAATTATGTATTAAATGGGGCCTTTCGGTACTGACACAGAAAGATGGCTGTCAAAAGTAATTTAATATCATCGATAAGGGTTGATATCCCAGATAATATTAGTAGAGGATATAATCTTAATCCGCAAACGAGGATTTGATTAACAATTGTCCTTGGAACCACTTGGAACCCAATATTTGGTCATGTAAAAGAGGCCGAATTATGGAAATCTGTAGTTTATGAAGGCACATAAGATATTAGTCGTAAAATGTATCTGTTTTATTACGATGAGTGTATGTTAAGATTAATTTGATATAATTTAAGATTTGGTTTTTTACAATAAGAGCAAAACGCACAAATAATTATCAAATTTACCAATCAATCACACTCGGTCTGAAATTATTTTTGTAGAAATATATTAATATAATATTAGTTCTTGTAATTATATTTAAAACTAGAGCTGCATTTTTTTAGCGATTACCTTATATTTGAACTCGCTTCTATTTTCAGCAATATCTCAATAACCGTATTAAACACAATGCTAAATAAAATATTTTAGGATAAAAAATATTTGGAAATTTCATTAGAACTAAATGTTATTTTGTGTACAAGTATTTTTGAGTGTATTATTTAAATTTGTGAGATATTTATTCAAAACCGGATTTCGTATTTCTACGTCGAAGCATTTCTGAAAAAAAGCTTCAGTATATGGGCGGACATGCTAGTGATTTTAGAAGGGTATTTATATGTAAAAATAAAAATGATTGAAATTACAACGACAGGAGTGTATCACCCAGCAAATTGTAGATGCAATTCTTACTGCTTTTACAATCTTGCAAAATTTTATAAACTTTCTAAACTATAGACTATAGACTTTCTCATTATTTCTTTTTCTTCCAAGTGGAACTCAATATCTTAAAATATAATTCTAACAATCATATATTAATTTTACGTTTAATTTTCTTTAGTTTTTTAATTTACTATAAAATTTTAAACAAAATTATTCCTTTCTCCTATTTTCTGTTATGTATAGAAAAGAAAAATAATTGTAAAGATTTATACATGAAAATTAATGTAATCTGCTGGAAAAAAATATTTAAAAAAATTGCATTTGACACCTAAGAACTCCCACACACTTTGACTGACACCTTCAACTTAAACGAATGTTGCTCCTTGTCCACACGTTTTAAAATTATATTATATGCTCTTTATGCATCTGGGTACTATATGCTATACGGTAGCTATAAATTTTCATGTCAGCTACAGTATTAGTTTTAGTCTCAAGTCTAAAAAAAGAAACGAAATTAACTTTAAATAAAAAAGTATTTAACACTCGGGAATTTATAATAAGTTCACCAAAAACACAAATTTAAAGATACGTTTTAATAACTAAATTTTGATTAGTTGATTTTATACAAAACAATATTCGAAACTAATTACATTATTTTTAAAATTTTAAAAATTACAGTTACTTGCAATTTTCGTAAAATTAATAAAAACAGATCGACTTGACCTTGTTCTTCTAAATAACGTGATAATTCCTTTATTTACAAAGTTAAATTTATATACACGATCGGCTGACACCGTACATCTTTATATACCTAGGTTTTCCCACTAAATATAAAACTAGCGCTGCTACACAGAAAAAGATCGCTAGCAATTCTCAATAGGAATTAGGATATAAAATAATAGTACCTGTATAATAGTCATATATTTTCATAAGCTTCAAATTCCTAGTTTAGGTAAAAGTAAAAGTCTTGACAAAAAAACTAACATTAAATACCCATGTAAAGTTAAATAAATTTAAGCGACCCTATCACAGCACTTAGTGAATAACTGGAATTTAATTAAAATTGAATTAATTATGCCAAGTTTCAATATTGGCATCAATAGAAAAACTAGTTGGATATTAGCCCAGTCGGTGTTTTTTAAAAATTTTGTTAGACCAATTTTAAAATTAATATTATACTTTTATCAAAATACTTTTTACCCTGCGCAAAATTTTTTTTTTGTTGAGCGAATGGTGTACTAACATCTTTCCGTATATTAATTCCAATTTATTTATAAGAGCGATAACACTCTGCCCTTATTGACTTGTGAAAATAATTTGACCCACGAGCTGTTTAAATTTGTTGAAAAGAGAAACCTTACCAATCTTTGCAGAATTGAACCTTCACAAGTGGGGAGTATCGTTAAAAGAGTGTGACTATTATTTAATTATTTATCGAATCTTACCTCAGCGTATTTAATTCGCGAGATCGTTAAATATGAAGCTGAGAATTTAAATTTATTATCGTTTTATGTTCTTATGTATATTTATTTTTTATGTTCTTTATATCTTAATCCACTGCTAAATATAGACTTTTCTTCAGACACGTTATAACTCGGTCCACGGCGTTCTGCATCCGTTTGCTTACTGCCGACTTTTTAGTTCGTCTGTTTATCTAGGCTGAGCATCCTACATTGCGTTTCAAGGTTCGTAGTTTTCACTTAAGAACACATTTACTCCACCGATATCAGTTATTAAAAAAGTATAATCTGCTCAATCGCTACATCGATTTCTTGAATTCTTCGTCGACTTCATCCTTCAAAGAAATTCTGTGCAAATCTCTTTCCACTGCTCACTGAGAGACTTGAAATTTATGAGTCAATATTATTGACGTTTCAGCACCGTAGATGTTAGTTCCTGCTGTATATTAAAAGGCTATTTAATACAGGATGAAATTTGGTAATAATGTCAATGCTGTATTTTTCCTTCAAATAGTTTGAGTTATATTTCTTTAGCACTGTTTAAGAATTACTAAATTTAATAGCAACAAAATTAACCGTCATTTCTTTGAATCTGCTCGTTGCCGTAAATTAATTCAGCATTAAGGTATTGTATTTTAAAGAAAGAACGAATTATATTAATAACTTTATTGTTATTTAACGGTTAAACCCGTTAATTATTTTTTCTTTCATTACTTTTTGTGTCAGAAAAATGAAGTCGTCTATTTTGTTCAAACGGTTTTAGATTTATGTTTCATTTGGACAAATTAAGGAGAAAGTTTGTTTTAATTTAGTTAAGTAATTTTGATGTAGATAACAAAGCCTTCAATTTGATTCGTACCACAAGCAATTTTGAACTTTAATTTTTATCAAAATTTAGGAAAAATAGGCAAAGTACAATTAGTGATTACTGTTAAAATATATTATAATCTATAGTATATATATCGAGTATGATATTTCATTTATTATTATATAGGACATAAAGATTTGACCTTATTATTATGGCCGTTTCACGGTCTCAAAATGAACGTGGAAATCTTTCAGGAGCAAATATAATCAAAGTTTATAATGATTATGGCGACATTTTATAAATTATAATCTGCAATATTCAGCTTAAGATCTCTCTGAGATTTTTGCTCAGTAGATTTAAGAAAATAGGATTTACGAGATTTTATTAAGAGTTATTTAGATTGAGTAAAGCAAACTCTTACATTTGAGTAGTGTAGGACCACTACACGGCTATGGTTGTATAAGTATGTTTATAAGTTTGAAATAGATTAACTGTTGTAAAACTCAATACAAGTTAACAAAATGTAGCTGAAACTTTCCTAGTCATATTTTGGTAATTTTGAATATAAATGTATCTTTAGTAATTTGAAGGCTTGCATAAAATTAAAAGTTTAATTCATATACAAGCACGCACGCAATCATGCAGGCACGCAAAATAACGAACAATTTTTGTAATTCTTTCTATCTTTGCAAACTGTTGTATCTGATTGCGTCGTAAATAATAGTATAACACCTTTTTTTTGGAACATAAGAGAATATTGTCAATTTCTCGTGAAATCCAAAAAATCCAAATAGAGTGAAAAATGCTTTGCGATCTTTAGATGTTTATATCTCCACTAGAATATAATTTTTATATTTTTTAAACTTCTTACAATTACCAGATTTGGATGACAATAGATGCATCGCTAAAAGTAGATTAATGAAAAATAATCCATCCAGATATTTATTTCAGATCCTTTATATTATGCGACTAAATATTTTACCTTTTCTACAACTTTTTCACCTTGATTTATTTAGCGGTTGGTTGTTAATTTGCCAATGTAAATTTGACCATATAATGGATATGAATGTTTTGCCTCACATATCCTATATACTTTTAACCCATATTTTTATATATAGTTTACTGCTTAAATATAATTCGCCTTTTGTATGGACATATTGTTCCTCGACTATCACACTCTTCGTTGGTTTGTAAAGCACCGATACATATTGTTCCTCGACTATCACACTCTTCGTTGGTTTGTAATGCACTGATAAGTTGACATTCAACTTTGTTCACATATCGCTGCTTTATCTAGCTTGATACGAACTTCACGAATATTATTATCATAAAACCAAATAAATTTTATTATACCCCAAAACCTATTGAAACCCATCGCAACTCGATATAACGGATGGAAGTTGACTTCCATATGTCCGATGAAAGGTCAGTAGTTATTTATATCTGGTATATGATATCCCAAAAATGCTTAGTATTCTTCAAGAGTTAAATTTTTCTACATCAATTCCTTTTTTGTAGGATTTTTATTTATTTTATGCTTCGTAGACAGTATTTGCCTTCTTGTCAGCAACATTACAATTAGACCGACTATTTCAACAGTAATAATTATTTTGAATGTTTTGCTGAATAATAAAGTCTCTGTACGTCTACGTGGTCCAGATATTGGTCCAATAATATTTTGAATAGCAGTTTCATGTGGAATTGGTGATCTTTTAGACTAAATAATTTTATTTTTGACTGTAAAGGCTGTGGTTGACTGTGGTGGTTTATCACAATCTGTAACGCCAATTTAATCTGTTCATCAACATCCTTGTCTAACTTAGTTTCACTCCCACATTCTTCTACCAAATAGAAAAATATTATATTTTTAAATATTTTTGAATTTTAAAACCATCATAATGAAAAGAAATAATAATATTTATAAGATACTTTACGGTCCAATATGTCTGAACATCGTCTTGTAGGTATATAATCCTTATCGGCCATATCTGAGGCATCTAAGACAGTACAAAACTTTTCCCAATAATTCACTCAAATACCTTTTATGTTTTCAATCCTTAATCGGCTAAATAATTTACTTTTGTTAATAAATTAGCAATAAAAATTACAAGAAATAATATAAACAATACATAGCCAACAGTTATATGTAAATTTGAACATAATTTGAAAATTCAGCTGCAGACAAATTTTCCTTTATTTATGACTATTTTTTTTCTATAGCAAGGAAATTTCAAACGCAAAACACACACAGCCTTCACAGAATATTCAAGCGTCTACTGCAAGCCGAGTCATGGAACTGGAAATAATTAATGACGCATACTGACAGCTGCAACTGAGATTTGCTGTTCTTCTCTTCCTTCCCCTTTTATAATTCTATAGAATAATTGTTTCTAAATTAGTTTACTTTCTCACTATGACTCTTTAGAAAAAGAAATTGAAAATAAAAACTCCCCAGCTATCAATTCGTTTTGATGAAACGATGCGACATAAGGGTGACTGCGTATCCCGGCTATTGAAAACGTGAGTAAGAATGGGTATTGGCATAACGGTTAAAGATTCATTATGGGTTTATTATTTGTATGTATAGTGAATTTTTTAGAATTGAGCGTGATATAACAAACATTAATTTCTCGATTTTCAGAAAATTTTGTTGAAATTAGAAATTGACATTTCGTCCATGGTTTATAACATTTAATATAGTTTTTAGTGTCCTCTACCTTAAAAGGAAAAATAGAATTCTTATAAAATAACTCATGTGACCGTCTGCTGGAGTCGTTTTTCTTAGAAACGTTTTAACTTAAAAATGTATAATTTATCATGGTAATAAATTTTATTAACACTTATTTTTTTAGAAACTGATACAAAAGCTGTAGGAAAATTAAATGTAATAGTATGAAATGGAGGTTGAATTTAATATCATTGTGCAGCTAGCCACGCAACGCTTGCGTGACGATATCATCCCTACAGGACACGTGCACCGTGCACACACCACTGAGTGGTTGCAGACTGCCGGGACTGCCCAGCACGTGTACGCTAATGATCATCTCACACTGCGAAATAAAGTTCTTTACGCAAAAGTAAGGAGAGCCAAATTAGAGAAGAACTATGAACTTGTTTGGATTAAATTTGGTACCATTTGTGCTCGTAAAACAGCGAAGGCTAACTATTTGGAAATAAAAAGTGAAAAATACATTCTTAAGTTGTGACTATTAACTATTATTTTGTTTATAAAGGTCTTTTTGCTGGCGTTGTTGTGTAAGTTATGAAATATGTTTCTATATTCAGAGAATTAAGACAACATTGAATGAATTATTCCAAAATATATTTGCAAACGAATATGATAATCGTGCTTGTATAAGAGCTACTGTAACCAAATATTTTTAATTCAGAACTTATCAACAGTAAGTATATCGCAGAAATATAGATAATCACATGAGTTACAAGCGGAGTTATGGTGGCCGTACAGTCTAGATATATGGAGTTGCGTTTTACGGGCAATGAAAGTATTGAGATAGAGGAAATAATTTTAAATTTATTCTCGGGTAAACAAAAATGTATTCTTAATGCATTCTATCTCTTATCAGATCTACCTTCTAATAAATACAGAAATGTATTTTAAAAATTTACACAAAACGTAAACAGAACAAAGTGATAGCTAGTTCTGTATTGTAGTTGACTACCATATACCTTCAATTACCTGGCGACGTCAAGAACGATACTGAATCCCGTTATACGCACGTTCATCTCAATTGACGAATATTAATACATTATCTGTTGACTCTTAAATAATATAACTATATACAAAATAATAAAAATGGATTCTTAGACGCATTTCTTACTAATACGAATTGTATGCTTACTGTAGTTCACCAAATGTTAAATTAAAATCGTAACTATTTCGCTTTCCATTTCCTTATTTAAAGCCCGTTATTCAAAGCAGAAAATATAACTTCTAAAAAACCGATCACATGATATTAAATAAAGAAATAAGTGAAACAAATTGGGGTAACCAAATAGGGGACCTCTTAACGGAATGTGCTTTGACCAGATTCTATGCAATACTCCTCAATTTAATTGACTTTTTGCCCTGCAAAAGGCTATCCATAACATCAGGCATCCTGTCTGATTTACTCGCGAACTCATATAACATTCCAAATACAAGGAACGAGCATGTCTGAAATGGAAAAGTTATGGCATAATTTCTACCCATAACAAATCTTCAGAACTTGGATATCAATTCAAATGTTTGTCTAAGCAATGTCGTCAGTCATATGTTGCAAATACAGAGAAAATCGTAAGAAAACCTTAAAGGATTCTAGTGGAAAGATTCTGGAGAGACATAATCTCAATTACATGAAACCTATGACTACCCAGCAACTATCTCATCCGGCAAAAATACAAGTAATAACCCGTAAATAAATTGATCAAAAATATTGAAAATGTGCCTACAAGTTATTTAAATGATAATTTTAAAATGCTTACGTCATTACATTTTAACAAAGGTCCAGGACGAAAAAGAATTCAAGCAGCCTTCTTCAACTATACCGCAGATACCACATATATATATATTCCTTTACCTCGTATATTTAATAAGCGTATAACTAATGAGATTTTTCCAATGATTGGAAAAAGGCGCACATAACACCTGTGCATAAAAGTGGATCTAAACAAAACATAGTTAACTGTAAACCCATATTCATTTTGTCAGTATTTCTAAAGTTTTAGGGAGATTAGTACCTGGATAGGTATATCCGATACTTCATAATTACCTAATGCGAGAACTTGTTCGAGTCATTGCATTCCGGACAGCAGGTCGACATAATTTATACGGATTACAAAAAAGTATTTGGCAAGAAAACTGGCATATAAGGATATCAAAGGCAACCTGCTTAGATGGTTTATTTCATATTTAAGTAATAATTAGAAAGCCATCGTAGTAAATGGGTTTATGTCATCATATGTCCAGGTGACTTCTAATGTATCCCACGAATCTATATCAGGACTTTCTAATTTATTTTATTTATTAATGGTATAAATATCTGTTTCATAAATAGTAATTTATTGATGCATGCAGTTGACCTAAAATTATTTACTCTTGTGAAAGATACCCTTGACTATTCGAATATGGAAGCTGATCTCACTAAACTTTATGTTTACTGTGAAGAAAACCAATTGCATTTAAATTACTCGAAGTGAAAAGAAATCTCTTTCATATAGAAAGTAGCGAAAAAGGTTTAAATAAGCTCTAGGAGGGAACTCACTCGAAAAAGTCGACGGCATGCATGACTTTGATGTCATTCCGATAGTAAATTGCGTTTTTGTTTGATAGTAAACTGCATTATTGTTTGCATATTGAGTATGCAACCATATAGAGATTATAGAATGCTTGACTTTGTATTAAGAACGGCTGCAGTCTTCAGAATGTTGAAACGTACTTAACTTTGTACAATAATCTTGAAACGTTCCAATTTGATTACACTGTTGTCTGAAATCCACTATACGCCACTTATTCTGACAGTATTGAAAACATAAAAAAAATTGTTGAAATCTCTTCAAGATCGTATTGATGGCTGTAAATCATGGTATAAATGATTACTTAATAAATACAAATATGATCCATTTTTATAGTTTATGATTATGTTCAATACCTGTTAAGGTAATTATGACTGTCCATCTTGACTGAGTCAGGTAAAGATTCAAACTCTCAAATTAACTCGTAGCCGTCTCTTATTTTATATCAATAACACACGAACAAACCCAGCTATTAGAGCACCGCTACGGCGGTTGTGCAATTTGTACAATAATGAAATGTTTTCACTTGACGTCCTTGGACGTTCACAAATCCAGTTTCGATGCGTGAACGTCAGATATAACTAACTGGCTCCGTGAAAATCAAGCATAGCGGATGGATCTCTTATTTTACTTTTCACTTGATTTGATTCATTGTTTGTGCAGAATAGTTAATTAGAGCGCCTTATATAGATGACTTATGTTGCATAATTGCAGCTTCATTTAATTGATAAGTTAATAAAAGTGTTTTTCATATTGATTTTATATCTTATTAAACAAAAATCAATATTATGTTGCTTATTTAAGTTAACATTATCGCATTTATATATATTGGATTGGATATTTTATAAATGTATTCATTTTTCTTTGCATTTTGTGGAAATGTTGGACCGCAAGTTGATTTCGTATTTAGTGTTCATGAAATATTTCAAATAGTTTGTATTTATCTATTTCCTATCACTTAAAAAAATTAAATATTACAAAAATCAATTAAAAATTTACAAAAACCAAGTGATATAATAAGTTTAAATTCAAGTATAACTGAAAAAAAACATTATCACTTTTATTATTAAGTTAAATGCATTATTGGAACAAGAAACTATATTCCAATTGTTAATAAAACATAACATAAAAAGTCAGTAAAAACTGCATTTTTATAAAATTGTTACTTCTGGAATTGTGGACGGTTTAAAAAAATGAACGTCCTATCAACGTACAACACAACACTAATGCTACGTTGAAGATTGGATTTATTATTCAGTTATTCAATAGAGAGATATCTTATGCTACCAATGTTAATCTGGACTCACTCAAAATAATATTTATGTTTCGAGGTGTGTATCTTGCTACATGTAAATAAATTTATCTGGGTCTACTAAATTTAGTTGTATTAAAGGTTAAACAAATATTGTTAAATATTAAAGAATTCAAACCTAATGTTCGGATAATAAGTTTTATTAATTTGGGAATTGTCACGTGTAGAATATGAGATGAAAAAAATTACATCTAATAAAATAATTGAAATAATATCACAAATAATATTTGTACTCTGCTTTCATATAGGTACATATATATATAGGAAATAAGTGTGGACTTTATTTTAATAGCGTTATTTCAGCAACGCGTGGTAGAAAATATTTTTGATTTATGACAAGGCTTCTGAACTGGTGCTTATCTGCCATCGATTAACAATCTACACGACTTTAAGTACGGAACTGCCATTTAGTACTTAATTTACGTTGTTATTTAAACTTATCTCAATTTTTCTTTTACCCAGGTAATTATGATAATAAATTGATCTGGGAGAATTTGATGGCATAAATATGTGATTAGGTAATTTTAATTTCTTCGCTTATTTACTGGATGCATACAAAACTACCATGTTTCCGTCGATAAAACAGTTCAAAAAAAATCAGAACAAACTCATTAGATTAAATAAACATATGAATTTGAAGTTTTATTGATTATTATA
The DNA here is from genome assembly GCA_039881145.1 of Druceiella hillmani. NCBI lineage: Eukaryota > Metazoa > Arthropoda > Insecta > Lepidoptera > Hepialidae > Druceiella > Druceiella hillmani. Next base: position 10,055,165 of record JAYKKI010000080.1, read on the forward strand.
ACTTGAGAGAACTAAGTCAAAAAAATCAATTCTTTATCCTAATTGAGGGAAATTTTGTTTCTGCTACAAGAGAGTAGCCACTTCCGTATTTTTTTTAATTTCACTGTAAAGTATTAAGATAAATACCTTTTTTACGACTTGTAAAGACACGAATTTTCAAAAATGCCTATTTACAGTAAGAATATTGTTTGATGTTAAAGTGACATAATATTGCGCTATTATGTCAAAATTATAAACGATAAGACAAAATATTCTTTTCTGAGTATTTTTAGCTTGCAACGAAGTAAATAATTCACCAATTTCCATGTAACAAATTAAAAGTTAGATAATATATAGAAAATATCAACTTTTTCAGGGAATTAAACAATTTGAGAATAATTTTCATTGCGGCAAGTTTTACATTATGCACTTTTGCATATTGACTATGCGTCCATAGCAGATACAAATTGGAAAATATGAAAATATTGAATTACCCACAGTTTGGAACAGATGCTGGTGCATAGCATATTATTTTACCAATACATATGTTTTAGTTACTAACAATCCCGTTGTATATTTTGAGGGTTCCATTCCACAAAATGAAAAAAAAGGAATCTTCATAGGATCACTTGTTATCCGTCCGTCCATACGCCTGTCTGGCAAAGCCCTTGTTGTCAAGTTGGCTCAAAAGGGGCTGTGATATCAAGCTGAAATTAATATCGTATACTGATATCCATGGTTTCACATTGATAGGATAAATAAAGAGAACAATACAAAAATCAATGGTTTCTAATTCTATGAGGAATTATACATTTTTATGAAATATGTACCTTTAAATGTGGTAGGTAATTTGATTACGTTTTAAAATATAATAATGTTTATGCAGTTCAAACATGTACCATAAAATGTTTCTGAATGCGTAAACCTGTACGGAATCTACGTATCTTAAGTTTCTTTTATATTTTCCGGGGTTGATTATGGCAATCATATAAATATATATATACATATATACATATATATATATATATATATATATATATATATATATATATATATATATATGTATATATATATGTATATATATATATATTGAATTGGCAATGTTTCCCGAAATAAAAATCGTTTAGGAATTTCCTAAAATGAAAATACGTCATTTAAATAAGTATTCTCATTTTACTAAATTGTGCCCTACAACATTTTATTGTATGGAAATTGCAAACTGGTAAACTTGTAAATTGTCATGCTTACGGCGCAACTACCTCAAAGTTTGAAATGACCCGGTCCTTGAACCACGAAGCTGCGGAGCTTTAGAATTTGATCCCATTAGTTTCCTGACAAGCTACTAGTTCGACATTTCAATTGTTTAACAGTGATTGATTAACAGTGAACCTTAGGTTAAATGTAAAATGAAACTCGCCTATTGTTGTCTGAGCAGGACTACGGAGTTACGAAACTTGTGTGTGTCGGTATCGTAGCTAATTACGCATTTATATAGTTTGAGTTATTCCCCTGAACTTGTCGATACGGCTTCGATTTACTTGATGCTTTATACTACTAATGTTTGCACATATTTTTGTTGATATTATGAGTAATTACTTATTTGAGTGATTATATGTGCTATCTGGAACGAAGATTTAGTAATAGGCAAAGCTTATTTATAGAAAAGAAGAAAACGACAACAAATCAATCGAATGGGACAGCGCACTTAATTCCATGTTGGGTTTTGCCCTTCAATCGATATTTATTCAAGTGTTAGAATATTTTGGAACCGAGTTAAAACCCGAGTTTATATTATTAATCTTAGTTAACCAAATATTAGATTAGGCTTGTGTGACATAGATTATTTCAATATTTACTTTCACGCTCCTTTCAATTTCTGGTTCTAATTTCTAAATATTTTGTATCTTTTCTCTGACTTTAAACCTAATTAAAGTAACTCCATAAAGACTTAAAAAATACACACATTAATTTTTTTTCAGTAACGGTTCTATGTATGTGGAAGGCTCGTGAAAGTAAATTTTTGCCTCTTTATTCTTTGTTTATTCAGACAATGATAAAGCTTTATATTCTGGCGCTCGCTTTGTTCTGATTCGTACACTTCTATCGTTTACTACTGCTCAAATGATAGTTTTGAGAATAAATAAATATATTAATTGTATTTAAACATTTATTAATACATATACTGCTTTAAATCAGTGATTTTCATATAATAAAACCGATTTTGGTTTCTTATGTTCTCATATATATCATTTAGTTAATATTTTACTTCAGTTGGGATTGAAAAGGTTACAGAGTTAAATTTGTGTTTTTACTACCATATTTTAAGATTGAAAATAGGCATATGCAATCGTATCATCCTATATTAGAAATAAGTACAAATGTTTATTGTTTACATTAAATAATATTATGTTAAAATATACGGTGAGAATAAGGACTCTTTGGATAAAAGTGACACTTCCTCTCATTTGTTATAAAATTTATTAAATATTTGTTAATTAATTTATTTTACTCAAAGAAATAGCAAGCCTTAGATGTCCATGAATAGATACAATACGATGGTTATATCTCTCATACCATTTTGTAAGAAAAATAGTATTTTGGCTGTTTAAATTTATTCAGAAGAGAGACGAACTTAACTTAATCGAGCAACGTCATAATCATAAAATAATATTGACTTATGATATATATCCTAGTCGTTTTTATCGATTTAAGTTTCTAAAACATTTAACTTTTGACATTTATAAGCTTTTTATTGCAGGATATATAGTTTTTCATGTGACTGTTTTCTTTCATTCAAAGGTGGTCTAATAACTACTATATATCCTACAAACCGAAACATATACGACGTAAACCATTATGAGGCACTGTATTTTCTGAAGTGAATAATAATTAGAGAAATTACTTTTTTATTAAACCGTAGAAGAAATACTGTAAGATTTAAAGTTAAAATGTACTGCCGCATTGTACGGTGTAGCTCCGTTAGGTATAGCTCTGATATACTATATACCTGGGTGACAAATATTATCTTGTTTCATTATTTTTTTAATTACATACACTTCCGTTCATCCACTCAACTTAAGGTATTTCATTTGCCGGCAGTGTAACTTAGTCCATATTCGTACATACTGCACGAAGTCATGGTTTATATAATAATAAATTTTAGACATAACTGTTAGATTAATCAAACCTATCCAAATTATTAAATATTACATCAAATTACGAGATCTAATTGTTATTTTGTAAATTTATTTTGACTTGTTTTTGTCTAGAAAAATTAAATTTCCGTCATTTCTCAATAAACGACTATCATTTTTCTGAGCGCAGAACTAAATTTTACGGTAGAGATTCATCATACGATCCGATTTGGAAGTAGAACGGTTTGAATATACATATAGCTACTAATTTAAGTATACAAATTTCGACTAATTTAAGTGACCATGGTGCGTCTTATAATAGCTGAGAAATTTTACAACTTAACTATTAAACAATCAGGCGTAGCTTAGTCCGTGAGATTAAAATAAATATGGAACGTCTTTTATCCAGCAACAGCTAGTATTTTTAAAATTTATATATTACTCAGTGCATTATTTTAAACTAATTTGCATTATATTCAAAATACATGACGTTACCGAAAAAACATGTAACTAAAAGTAGGAAATTTTTGTTTAAAATAATTAAATATTATACTTTATGGCATCTAAATACCTTCCTCAGGTTATTTATAAAATAAAAACCTTTAAAATTTGTGTGCAGAAGTTGTCTGTTAATCATACGAATAACAGAACAGAGGAAGTGATGATACAAAAAACATTAAATGTAGGAATTGTCATACGAGAGACGTTCACAAAATTTGAATATTGATGTGAAAGACGTGTGTGAATAATACTTTTTTTCCTCAGTCTAACCATCATTAAAGTCATTTCATTTATTACGTCGATAAAATATTTTAATTATCCCTCAGCAATAATACGATTACCTTTGGCTGGCTAAGTTTTTGTTAATACTTTGTTGGAACGAAGTTCCTTATGCCACATTACACGCTTGGCGAGTGAGAGCTAAAATTTCGAACGCTTCTTTGCTACAGTATAAGTAAAAGCGTATGTCAATGTTTTTTTTATAAATATGCTAATTTTATTTAGAATGTACGCAATCTTAAAAACTATAATTTTTTATCTTTACTTTGTCAATATACACATGTGATTATGGTCATGAAATTAAGGAGTTGGAGGGAGCAAAATTATGATATTTATATTTTTTCCTCAAATACTATAAATTATTTGAATACTGTTTTATTTTTTTGTAACAAATGCAATATATTCTCTTAGCCGGAATGATTTCTGCTTGCCAATTTATGTAGGTTAGAGTGGCGCGGATAATTTTTAACCGACTAAAAAAAAGAAGGGGTTCTCAATTCGTCGAAATCTTTTTTTATTTGTTCAGCGATAATTCTTTACCAATTGAACCGGTTTCGATAATTATGTTTTTTAATGTAAAGGGGTATTTTACGGGTGGTCCTATATAGACATGGTGATGATCTGATGATGAGGTACGGAATTGAAAAATGGGACTCCATAAGGAATAGCAGCAAATTAATTACGATTCATGATATTTGCTACGCGTAGTTGGTACTTTGCAAAATAACTACCCCACTCACCAGGTCAGGATCTGATAATGAGTTCTGGAGATGAAGAACATAACTCCTTAAAGGAGGTTACTAAATCGATCGTGATTAAATATATTTGTTACTAGAAGTCGTTACTTTGCAAAATAACTACGCTATCAACCAGGTCAGTATTTCGCAACATGAGCTGAACTCCTTAACAGATGGTAGTAAATTAAACGTGATTCAAGCTATTTGCTATTGGTAGTTGTTACATTGCTTAATAACTACACCATTGAGCAGGTCAGCGTCTGGTGATTCATTCTAGAGGCGAACAATGAAAATTATTATCTTATTGTCGTAAATCAACCGTGATTCAAAATGTTTTGTAATTGTAATTTTCAAAATAACTACATTAATCAGGTCAGGGTCTCGTGATTAATTCTGGAGATAGATAATACATCTTCTTAAGAGATGTCATTAAATTAATTGTGATTAAAGACATTATTATTTTGCAAAATCTGATATTGAACTGTGGATGTAGGGAACGGAACTCCTCAACGGCTAACAGCTAACTGCTGACGGCTATTACTGTCCCTTGGCTTATGTTTGCTGTTCATAACTAACTTTATATAAAGGGGAAATTATCTATACACAAAATAGATACTGTATAGTAGAGGAAATTGTCTATATACTAGAGGAAATTATCTATATTTGCCCATGACTCTTAATAATTACACAATATCCTAAGGAAGAAAATAAACGAACCGTAAGTATAGGGTGATGATTAAAACTATTAATAATTAAAATTTTTGAAATGAAATATTTTCTTAGAAACCGACTTCAAAAAAAAGTTGGTGCTAAAGGGTAAAAAACAATCAACTTAAAGTAGGTACCTACTTATTCGTATAAAACAAGTTGCTTATTTGTAATTTGGTGCTGCTCCGCCTTATTTCGTGTTGTGAGCACATAGAAGGTAAGACTTTAAATTTAGATTATAAATGAAGTAAACTTATGGATTTGTTCGATAATCACAGTTTTGAAATTGTTTTTTAAAAATTGTTTAATTTTTGCATTTTTTTACTAAAGCTTATGTAGTTTATAATCAAAATGAAAATAGTTTTCGATTATGTAAACAAGCTCAGTCGTATGATCCCATTTTAAATAAAAATATTTTCTTTATTTTTTAAAAAATCTAGGAAAATTATAAATTGGTGTCTTATTTTTAGTCAATATAAATGGCAATTATTAAAAAAATAACCGCAATCCTCGTACGAACAGATGCTTAGCTTCGCGATAAGGGTTTCGTTTTTAATTTTTAGGCAAGTAACCCAAAAAACAGAATCGTTTTAAGATTTCTCACTTGTTCGTACGAATAAAATATTTGATGTTTATGTTCAAATCATGTAGCGGGTGGAATATTAATTACAGGAGTTCCAAAGAGTTTTTTTTCAGCATTGAATATGAGTTGATTGGTGAATATGTTCACACACAACTATTTCACCACGCTATTATCTAATTAAGTTTCATGTAAGCTTTAATTTTTGATTACTTACATGGTCGCTCAGTATATTTGTGGCTATGTCAATACATGCAGGCAACAATTAATCTAGAAATCTTTCATCTCCGAAATAAAGTAATGTAATGCCCACGACCTACATAATACGTTCAACCACAACTTTCATAATACGATGAACTACGAAAATTAAATCTAATAAGTAGCCAAAGAGAAAATTATATATTTTAAGTATGGAGAGAAAAAATTATAATTTTTAAATATGTGCTAATAATGTCAATAAAGAGTTTATAAATCTATTTTTATGCCTTTCATATGATTTAAGTAGATATCTTGTAGTTAAAAATACTTACAAATTCTCGAATAAGTGAATATTAATATTAATTGAATTTTAGTCAATAATTTTTTTGGCAATAATTATATATATATTAAAGCAACTCTAACTTTAATACTTAAAATATATTTCTAAATTTAGTTAATTACATAACAGAGTTTAATGAAATTTCTTGGTGATCATAGAATTCTTGCTACTGGTTAATGGCTTAGTAATTTCATTACTGACTGATACCTATACCTACTTTCCAAAAAATACCTTTCTTTGCTATTTTGACTTAACCTGGTAGTTCCTCTATAAACGTACACTTTATTACTTTTGACCGTAAATATTTTGTTTACTTTTTCTTTTGCTAACATTTTCAATTTATTTTCTACGTTCATTAGTAGATGTGTAAATACTTTAACATTTCAGAAAACAATTGACATAAAAAATGAGAACTTGTAATTTTAATGGACGTATTTATATACTGTACATATATAATGAACGTAGAAGTATTTAAGGATACTTTCGAGAATAGAGATATTCCAGATGTCACAATATTAATTATATTTTGTATGTAAATATATTTATATTTATACGTAAAACGAAAGTTTTGTAGTATATTAACACTTATCTTAGAGAGCATCCTAACATGGCAGTCGAGATAGGGTTTCGTATTAAAATGCTATTCAAAATTGATTTTCCGACAAAAAATCATCGAGCTTAAACATACTTGTGTTAATTCAATCTTAACGCGGTATACACAATTTTCAAATTGTCACCAATCCATAAATATAAATGACTTTTTTAAGCAATGCACCTTAATGGATTACGAAAGAGTTATATTTTTAAAATTGTATATATTTCTTTGTTACCAATATAACAAAGCACCAGATTGAAGATCTTATAGTGTTGCCCTAGATAGAACTAAAATTAATATCTCTCGATGAGTAATATATTTTGTAAGCATTTAACATGTAGCAGCATTTTCAGTGTGTCAGAGATCCTTTTGAGTAATCTTTAATAAAGTAAGTAGGAAGTAAAAATGAGATTATTAACAAAATTGAGTTGTTAATGACTTTATAACAAATTTTAAATATATATGAAAAGAAACTAGATCTGCAATATTTATTTTATTAATAGTTTTTTACTTGAAATTTACATAAAAATAAAATATAAATTTTCATAACAGTAGAAGGTGAGCTACGTTTAGGTACTAAAGTAATGCTTATGCGCAAAGAGTGAATGAGGATTAAGAAACCAAGTTGAGTAATAAATACATATAATGCCATTCTCCATGACAGAAATGACTAGAAATTTCGTGAAATGAGTGCTTCTATTTCCTCCTGTCATAAAATATGTAGTAAATATACGTGAAATTATAATTTAAAATGAAATTCATCGAAATTTTGTTAGATCTCCTTGTATGAAAAAATGTGTTTCTTAAAAATATCTCAACAAACTGGAAACATTTCTATGTTATATTACGGAAGAAAATGATCGACTCATATAATTGGTACAATTAACAAAATAAAACGATATTAAGCAAAATATTTACAAAAGAAAAAGCCACACATGCCATAAGTTATAGAAGTAATTTTTTTATTAAATACAGTCCCAAATACGCCACAATCTTATAAAGATGGAACTAACCTTAACATCACTCACAAAGCACAACTTTTTTAAACTTGCACGAAAATGGAATTTGCAAAAAAATTTAAAAAATACATTTTTTCAACGTTTTCCACGTGTTTAATTCTACCGTTGGGAATCTAATTTTCTTTGAATAAATATTTTACCATTTAGCTACTGTTAGGGCATTAGCTTTCCGCATCGTTGCTTTTACCGAGTGCTTTGCAAGTGCGATTGCAAATTATGGAGGCGGTAAACTTTTTGTGCGAGACATTTAGATTGTCCGCCATTTTAGTACTTTGTTCTAAGCGAAAGCTTTGATGACCTTTTTCTTTAAAAAATGTTGTCACTTTTCCATTGAAAACAGTTGTTAGGCCGTGAAAGTGTAGTTTAATTCCGCAGCTCTTCCGCAGATTTATATGATAACTCACTTGTCCGTCCATTTGCATGTTTGTCCATCTACGATATATGTTTTTATATCAAATAACATTTCAGGTAAAAACTTGAAACATGTCATGGTGTCGAGGCACAATATGTCAATATTAACCCCCATATATCGTAGTAGTTATATATTTTTTTAGAGTTGGTAAATAAAATACTCGCAATTTTTAAAAATTCCTTATGCCACGTCAATTAAAAGCTTATCAGTTAATAAACATCCCAAAACTACTTATCGTAGAATTTTATGTTAAACAGCTCTTGATACACAGATACTTGATACACAGACAAAGACATTACTAAAATATAGACAAAATTTTTTCACAAACCATTTGAAATATAAACTTAAAATGTGGAGTTTTTATGGGAAAAATTCTTTCTTTAGTAATTTTTACTCTTCAATACAAATAATGTAACACATGTTTTAGAATTTTTCAAAATGCAAGTGAAAAGGGTATGCAATTTTTGTGAAATATGTATTTAAGAATTTTTCCATATTCAACCCCTAAAGCAGTGAAAACTGGTAGTTTAATTTGTATGGGAATTAAATTGTTATGGTAATTTTTAATAAAAATTTGTTATGAATGTTTTTCCGTACAAATCATTGAACAAGTACTTAGCTTTTTTCGATATTCTAACCCTAATGTAGTGAAAAGGGTGAAAATTTGTAAGGGAAAAATTGTATTGGTTATTTTTATTTAAAAAGTTATATTCTTTATTTCGCAAGACAAATAATGAAACAAATATTTAAGCATTTTTCGATATTCAGCCCCTATAGGTTGAAAAGGGGTGTCTGTAATAGTGCTACTTTTGCTTATTAAAAAAAATTAGAGTAATTTTTACTACAAAATTGATATTAATTGTTTTCAATGGAAATAATCAAATAAATATTTAGACATTTTCCGATATTCAACCTTCAGGGGTGTCAAAGGGTTCTAAATTTGTACGGGAAAAAAATTGTTTGGTAAGTTTTAATTAAAAATTTGAATTTTGTATTTTAATAATTATCAATTCAAAAAAATTATTCAAGTGTTTAAGCATATTTCTATATTCGACCCCTAAGTGGGTGAAACGGCCACCCCATTTCGAAGAGGATGAAAATAAAACTGATTTTTTATTTTACATTTTAAATTACAAAATCAATTCTTATAAAATTATAACTGTTCTCTAAGTTAAAACACACTTAAGCCGATAAAAATAGAATAATTGTAATCTCAAAAGTAGTTTCTGCGAAATATGTGAAAAACTATGAGGAAAAATATTCATAATTTTTTTGAAATTTTGTGCATTTCTTTAGAAGCAAGAGGAAAGAGAGAAGAGATATAGGAGGAAGATTTTCAGGCGGCACTCATTATCCCTGTCCATTCCTGGATGTTGTGCAACCATGATTTTCTTCTATAACCGGATTTCCTTCTCCCAGCAACATCTTTATTAGTTGAAAAGGCTCCTATCTACCATGCCTGAGTATATGCTTCGGACATGCAATTTTTCCTTGTTTGGTGGTTTGCAAAAGCTTGCGTATCTACTCAACCCATCGCAGAACTTCCTACTACAACTTAGCCTAATATAACTAAACATAACATGGTCTGGCTTGAACTATCCTAACCAAACCTAAGCCGACATAACATAACCTAACCTGATCTAACCTTACTTGACATTTATAAAATTACCTCGACATTACTACACTAATTATAGGTGTGAATTTTATTATCAGGACAAACTGCTTACGTTGAAATAGTTTTACCATAAAACACAAACACATACATGTGTATATATATATATATATATACATACATATATATATATATATATATATATATATATATATACATACATATATATATATATATATATATATATATATATATATATATATATATATTGTAGTAAAAGCATTTCATCGTTTCGCAAAGTTAATACTCAATACCAGACTTCATTATTCGCTACTAAATTATTAACGCTTACCCAGGGACTTTTTGTGACCAAGTGGTATTTGAGTCGCTTACATCTGGCCAGCCGTAAAGGTTTTTTATCCACTCCAATGGTTCCGAATCGGTTGATCTCCAATTTACCTTTACAGTCTTCAAGAGGTCGTCCGGTAAAATATCGTCATCGTATCATATAATGTAAATTTGTTATTTGCAGTCATGGCCAACTAGTGCTGTTGTTCGTATGACCGGAATACGTGGAATAATTTTATATTTTAGCATTTTGTACGTTTATGTAAAATGTAACAAGTCGCAAATCAATTTGGGGTTTAGAAAACTGGACGAGGAAATTTTACCGAAATCACTATCTGATTCTTGGAATAACTTGAATGAGTTTGTAAATTTGATTATTTGGATTTGTTAATTCAAGTTAGTTTGATTGATATTAGCAATTTAGATCGTGAGGCGCCGTATCAATGTATGTTAAGAAATAAAATCATCAAAAGGTAGAAAAAACTATAATGCTTCTCTTATTCTTTTAACAGCTAGGCACAAATTTGCATGAAAATTGATACTTAAAATATATCATATCAATACCTAAAAAGAGCTATTAAATTAGTAAAAAAATTAATGAGAGAACAAAATCGGACTTTGACCACATATCTTCTTGATTTCCTTTAATTTTCAGTTTTTTTATATCTTTATTTAAAAAAAATTAAATTTAAGGTTATTTCTGTTTTCTATTTGCTATTGTCAACTAAATTTGAAATTAATCTGCATAAATCTTGTTTCAAAATTAGAAGTACGATGAAAAACTTATTGTGTTCGTATGTAAGCATTCCGTTATAGACATATATTTTACATAGTCATTTTTCTGCCTAAAAATATATACCTAATCTTATTTATTACAGTATTCAAACCAGCTTGCAATTAAATGTATGATTATGAAAAGAAAGAAGAAATACAACTATATAATTGCAGTTGGACAAAATTTGTAGCAACAGTAATATTTCTGGCCGCTTTTCATGCAGAAAAAATGTTACTGGGCCTTGCATATTAAAATTTTTATACCTTTCCCCCTAGGTTTTAAGGCATAGAACGGTATGAAAATGGTAAAAAAATATCGATAGTGCTGTAATTCCTAACATGTGTATACAAATAAATTAAAATTACAAAAAAAGCGTATTTAATTCATAAATAACGTCATCTGGCAAAAATTGTATCATCCCTCTTAGAAGGTAGAATTAAGCACACAGTTACGAAGAGCGTCTTTTACATTGTGAAGTAGTTGAACAAAGGACGTAAATATTTCCTTGCTTCATAAGGTCATTCATAACACCCTTAATATTTATTAATTGCCTTAGTTTTTTTAAAATTTTAAATTACTCGCAACAAAAGTTGGCTGCCTATCTATTGTCCTTATTTTTCTCAAGTGTCGCGCCGTATATGAATTTCCATTATCTGTCGATTTATATGAATCCGCAAGTATACATTTTAAAAATAAGTTACATTGTTAACTATATTTTGAAAAATACATATAATTATTTTGTATTTTTTAAATGTAATTTTAAAACTGACAAGTTACTCCTTATATGACAAGCAGAGTAATAAAGAAAAAAATTAAAGAATGAATAAACAACTTGCGCCGAACAAAAGCAGTCTGTGATTCCGCAAATTTACGTGTCTTTTTTAAGAAAACTAATGAATATTTCAAGTCATTGTGTAGCATATAATAATGGAAGTCTTATCTGTGAAAATAGTAATATTTACAAGCTATTTTTTAATTTTTTTTTAATTTGTATGTGATAGTACAAAAGTCCATAAAATTTTTCACATTAGACGAAAATAAACTTTGTAAATCTACAAAAACAAAATGAAATGAAAATTTCTTAATTATTTGTAATAACTAATAAACAGACTAAAATTATCTTCGAGATCAATCAATGCTCATCTTCAATAGCACCAAGTTTTAGTAATTCCATAACCACAATTATTTTTCAGATGTTTCTTCATGAAACTTTAGCTATTATCTAAATTCTAATAAAATAAAAACGAAAACTAAATAAAAAAAACTTCTTACAACTATTTTAGGGTTACTAAAATATTCTATTCATCATTAGTCTTCATTATATATACTGGAGATGCATATTATCGTCATATAACCATCACATGTTCCAGACACATGTCTTTACCACATTTGATACAGCTGTACTCTATTTTGCGGTTATTTTTCCTATCACAATAACAACTACCTGCAACACGTAGAACTCGATGAAAATGATGCTTCTTGGTCATTTTCAAAAATTTTCAGGTTTTAACTTTATTTTCAGTTTGATGTAAGAGGTATAGTAAGAGATTGAAATAATGTAAGAGGTATATCTGTACCTCAGTTGGCCTGCTTTGAACGAATAAGAAATTTCTTCGATAAACGTTCGTCTTATAATAGTTTTTCATAGTTGTGTTTAAAAATCACTTATGCATTTATAGTTGCAAATTTGATTACAGTACAAAACAATACCATTGGCCACCTTCTTGTGTTTCTTTGGGCGTTGACACGCTACAAAGTTTATCTAATCGTCGACTCCAGATTTTGTACTATTGCAATCGAGCACAACTATGTGTTCCATGACGACATTTACCAAATATTATATTAATCGTCTTAAGTTCAATTTCTTTACTTAGGAACGAATTGTTGATATCGCATTACGTTTTAAAATTTCTTAATCTATGCACATATATGTGTGTGTGTGTGTGTGTGTGTGAGCGCGTGTGCGCGTTTGCGCGTGTCGCGTGTGCACCTATGTGTGTCCGTGTGTATGTATGTGTTTGTGTATAAAACATATTAATATATTTCAGCAGCATTGGTAGATAAAAATATTCATGTGAGAATTTATAGAGTGCACAAAATATTCGAATTTGGTTTTTTATTTCACGAATCATGTAGGGAATCGTATAGGATTCCGGAGCTGGTTTCTTTAGTATCATTTATAAAATAGTTCTAGAGATATTGTTAAAAACGTTCACAAAATTACTCGTATGACCTCCCGCTTTCTTAATATCAAACACTGAATAATGGAAAGACGTTACTAGAAATTTACTTTAAATTTGCTGAAAAATTAGATAAAAGATCTAAATCGATGATATTTGAGATGATAATAAATATAATGATATTTGAGAAATTTCAGATTTTTTTCTGCTGTAAAGATATACTGGACAATATGATTATTTGGCAAAAATGAGATTAATATTTGCAAATAGTTTAATGGAAATACTAATGTAACTTTAAACTCACTGGAAAATAAGCAAAGATGCCTAAGTCTGCAAACAAATTTTGAAAATCCTACCCGTAAATAAAGGGTATTTTCTTTTTTTTACAATGGATATTCAATTGCATTCAAAAAGTATTTTGTATTCCGCAAGTACAAAGTTTTAATATAGACTTAACTTATTTCAAAATATTAACATTATTTTTAATAGCCAAAAACTGAATGTTATGACTCAAATGATTGAATTGGATCGACGATCAACTCCAAGATTTTTATTTAATAATTTCCGTCCTTACTTCGTAACCGAGTGACGTGCACGCCGTAGAGTGATCATATAAAGGTTTGTTTGGACGATCAACAATTTATAAAACAATTCTGGTCTAAGTATTAATTTACGATAAGACAATATTTAAAATAAATAATTGTGATGAGTAAAGGAATGGTTTTGGGAACGTGACGGGTAAATCTTTTTGAAATAGCTACATCATAAGGTTGGTGTGATTTTTGAGATATGCGCAATACACAGGAGCACACATATGTAATTTAAATATAAGCAATATATCAGTAACTATATTTAGAGGGTAAAGAAGAGAAACATAAGATTAAAAAAAATGATTATAAAAAAGGGAATGAGAAAAAGATATAAGAAAAGTAAAAATTATAAAATCCAAAATAGTAACAAAAACATTAGAAGAAGCATAGAAAATAAAATCCATTTTGTTCGGTAATTCCATACCAGAATAAAGATAATGCTTACGTACCATTGTTCTATATAATAATATACATAATAATGATGGCATAAGATTTTAACGGCTATGTGGGGCTTGTCAGTTTTAATTTTGTACTTGGTGAGAATTTAGAAATAAATAATGTGTTCATCTTGAATTTGTTTGTGGTTAATGTATTATCATAAAGTGTCAATACACATATTGACTTTAATAATACTTAAATCCTTAAGCCAATTAATTAAATACAGAAAATGTTACTTTTTGCCATAATTGGAAAAGGAAAAGTTCATATAAAAGGCATATCTCTTACACATACAGAAATATTCATGTTGAATAAACATAACAAATTTTAAAATATCTCCCTTCGAATGACGTAGATTTAATACAGATTTAGCTTATAATTAAATCCGTGTATTTAAGTTTAACTAAATTTTCGGTCAGTTTTCGTTGGAGTGTTTTAAACTAGGACAAAATTCTTTGTAAGAAACCAGATGGAAATTCTAAGTCAATTTAATTCTAATAAATTGAAATACCCCATTTTGGACGTTTGGCGGATGAAAACCGAAAAGGTAGCTAATAAAGTTTAAATTTAAGGCGTCTAAAATCGAGTATCATTTTATTATTCAGAAGCTTCAAATTTCATAATGCAATAATAGATTTTCTCTGTATTTTTTCAATTGGATAAAAAATTAAGAACTTTTCAAGTCCTACGCTTTCATTAAAAATTATGTAGACGATTTCCCCCTCAAATCGCTTTAATTACTTTTCTCTATTGAGTTTGCGAACTTCCTTCAATTTAAAAGTTATCACCCGACAGATGCCAAAATTGAAAAGGAAGGTTTCACGTTTTCTGTGCTCTTATTCGCTGGCCTATCTTATTTACTTTAGTGAACTGTTATTTTATTAACTACAGTATTTCAATATCGGAAAAAACTTGCGTTTAAAATCGTTTAGTAGTCATTATAAAGTAATGACAGGTTAAGTAAAGAAAGTTAAAATATTATTTTGGTGGCTTAACAGAGTTCCATAAAATGAGAAATATTTATCCCAAATTTTGAAGTGCCGAGAAATGTTTTAAATAAATGGAAATCTATTTGTCTATATGATATTCAAATCTGTAAAGTATATTTAATATAATCAGGAAATACATTGCATAATTAATAAGTTTATTGATCACAAAATATTAATGGAAGCTATGTGATTTCATTTTGATTTCATTTAATCTCATGTTCGGAAATCGATTTGACATTTAGGTACTCTAGATTTATAAAAGTGCACTGTCACTTTTTCCTCTTACTACCAAGATTTACAAAATCTGCACATTTTATTAGCACAAAATAAACAATTCTTCTAATTTAATAAAATAATGTTTTGTGTTATGTATATACTAACGCATTTTTATAAATTTTCATAAAACTTGTATTGCAGATTAGTGAAATATAGATATTACCACAATTCCTTTATCATATTTTGAAAGAAAAATAATTGGCAATGGTTTTTTTCCAGGAGTACGATGCGGAAGACCATTATAATTCAAACGCTGAAAATAACTCCAAATCCATATAAAGTTCAAATAAATGCAAGTAGTCACTTCTGAGCTCAGCTCTAGCAAAAATAAAGCACAGACTGTTAATCCTGATAACGTCGGTACTTAGGAAAACAAAGGCATTGATAACAATTAGTCTTTCGTTGACCAAGGGCCACTCAGTGTTTTAATAAATGCGATATTATTTGGATCGATAGCATTTCTCCAATTAACTCTATAAAATTGTAATTTTTTATATAATAAATAACTTTACTGGCCTCTTAGTTTCCGTAGTCATACATTATTTATCGTTTTTTTATATAATGAAATCCGTTTTTACATATAAAGTAAATAAAAACAGTTCGAGTTTTCATAAAATCTATTACCGTATTTCTAGTAAAAAAGAGAAGAAGCGAAAAATGAGTTTTGGTTCAAAAACATATTATAATGTGTATTAAAATTAAAAGTAATAATTTGACCACTCGAAAAAATACTTGCGTTATTTTAAACTAAATTTTTATTCTTTTGTAGCGATGTTTTCATTTACACGCTGCTTTAAAGGTTTTTATGTAATAGTCTCTAGTGAGAAACAGTAAGAAAGTTATTATCCCTTAATGAAATTGATTTGCACGTATTGTACGATACGATAGGGTGAATATATAATTATTTTATTCCTGCTAATGCGTATATAATTTTACTTTTGAAAAAATGTTCATAATTTTGACACATTTTAAGGAACAAACTAATATTTTTCAGAAATTAACCTGTTTTTTGGCTTGGTGTTTCATGACTCCTATTACAATTTTTACCAATTATAAAATTTCTGAATTACTTTGCAAACAATTTTTTAACTCTCTATGGACTTGGATAGACTCTAATGCTAGAAATAAATCAAATAGGAACCATCGGAAAGTGAAAGCCTCACTTACTATCAGAAATAGTAACTATGAAAAGCACATCTTTGTATTAATCACATTATGCCTTTACTAATGTGACTATTATGATGTTTCATATTCGTAAAAGGATATAGTTTACGAATCTTCTGATAATTTTGCATCACAAATTAGAATAGAACTAAGTGAACGTATATATAAACCGGCAATGATATACTTCTATAGCCAAAGTAAAAATCGGTACAGGTATATTATGGAAAGATAGGTCTTATTGCACTTTCAAAAAATAGATAAATCATTGTCTCAAGCATATTAATTAATATGTTGAATATATCAGCACATAATATTTTCGTATTATGCATCTTCTACTTATGAAAAGAAAGGAAGTTGCCTAGTAAAACGACGATTTTTTGGAAAAATTAGACATGCATTTAACCACCCCACTTACATAAACATGAAAAATAGTACCAAGAGTACCATTGTCAAAACAAATTGAAAAGAAAACGTAAATGGATCTAACATTATTATCAACCGTTAACCAAATCTTGACGAAATGCTGAAGTCATTAAAAAAAGCAACCAAAAGAGATTGCTTTCAATTTTCTTCTAAAATTGTCAGTAAAACACCATTAGTTTGCTTTACTTTTAAATTTTTTTTTAAATAAATCCTCTTTTAATGAAGAATGCTTAAGGATTGAGTATTAGGTATCTTCAAATACTTAACTAATTTTTACCATCAATATATCGCTATAAATGGGGTCCGAAAAATTACATCAAATCACTTTTAAGATCTTATAGAGGTTAAGTTTGATAGATTTTACATCATGTAAAAAAATTATGTAACAAAATTTTTGGCACTGTTGTATTAAAAAAAAGAGGCTGGATTGTGTACATTGATTAATGTTAACCAAAAACGTATAAAAATGTGAATAATTAGCATCGAGACAAATGTTCGTAAAATTTTTGTTTTGTGTAAAATGGTATGGAACTGGACTTACAATGAATATTGATTTTTAATACCGCACATACTTAAGTATTTACAAAAGTTTAAACTCTATAAGCAATGTAGTATCTCTATAAAAATATGATAATTTTAAATATTAATAAATTTTACGTCGCCTCAAACATCTTTCACCCTTGTATAATTATTGGAACTTCTTCTAAAACGATACGACCTGGCATGATCGATATAGTTTTATTATAATCTGCCTTTAACTTTCTAGAAACTCTGTTGCTTTCATAATTTCAGGTTTTGGGAAACAGAAGGGTGTTTCCCATTTTATTGGAATATCTGTGGAAGTAAATCAGTCAAAGTTATTAAAAAAATATTTTGGGCTTCTTAAAATTAGATCTTAAAAACATATCAGAGAACGGAGTTTGTCTTCACTGAAATTACTATATAAATATTTTTGAGTGTGACATTGTGATATTTGCCTACTAACATGCTTTATTACAGTGCCAAATTTCAACTAATTTTGATAATAATCATTGTGAAAAATAGATACATTTTTCTGTAAAGGGAAAAAGTTCGCTAGAAAGGGTTCCGTTTTACCATTTTAGGTAACTTAGAATTTTACCCCATAAATTTAAGATAAAGAAATAAACCTAAATCTTATTATGTATGGTCATTGCAAATCATATTAAACTTTCAGAGTTAAAATTTTATTACCTAAAATAATATGATTTTTATGAAGAACACCACATTAAAAGCAAAACAGGCCAATACAGTAGTTTAATGATGATAGGCAAAAGTGACCGCAAGAAACTTTATACTTCCTCCTTCGATTTGAACGTTCATAGAGAAGAAATCTAAATGATTTTTTTTTAAATTAAATTTTTTTCTTTACAAACTCAATAGCAAAAAGTATACGTAACGATTGGGGGAGGCAATGGTAAGAAAATTATTTTTAAGCCAATTTTATTATTTTCTTTAACCTTCTTTTCTGATATATCATCTTATGTTATGTGGTAAATATATAAAACACATTCAATACATGGATATATCACGAAAACCTTCCTTCTAAATATACAATTTGAGCACTTGGCGGTAACAAATTTCTTTAAAAAAATCATTAATCCCTTTTCAATCCCTTTTTCAGTTTACTTACAACGGAAATTTGAGAATTGAAAATTCTAGTGTTATATAAATTTTGAAAATGTGTATTGAATTGCAACAACATTATAATTAGGAAAAATTACTTATTAAATATTGAATGAAGTAATGCACGAAACGTCAAAAGGATGCCATAAATAGTGCGGGTTGTATTCCATTTAGACACAATATAACTATATCAGGTTTCCAATTTAAAGTATAGTACTATGTGACAAAGAACAAACACATTTAACATCTTATTACTTAGAGACTTTGCTACAGGGAATTGAAAATAGTTCTATGTTCTCGCAACCCTTGTGAATTTCATTTCGATTGATGAATAATTACTTAGTTTTATTAGTAAAATCAGGTAAAAATATGTATTAATTAAAAACCAGTATTCAATGAAAAAGTCCTTCAAAATGAACTGAGTTGTGACGTTGCTTATAAATTAAAAGCTCCAAAAGATGGATTCATTTGTATTATCGTGGACAAGGTGATACCATCACGTAGCCAAGGAAAAAATGATAATGATTTTATGATATATCTTATGAGTTTATCACATCGAGTTTTCAAATAATTTAAAAGGAATTTTGAAAAAATAATTTGTCAGGATTATAATAATTAAATTTTTTTTTTGCAATTTGATAATGTTTGTTTTATTAATTTTGTATTAATGCTTTAATTAGATTAAATAATTGGTTTTCTGTAATTCATTTACTTAAAAAAAAAGATTTATTGTAATACGCCGTTTATGAGTTCCGTTGATATTTAATATCTGGGATGACCTTCGTTCTTCTATCAAAAGATGGCGCCAAAGGAAACTTCAGTGATAGCGCACAATAAACTCGCAATCTGCGATGAGAGATGGCCTGCAACATTTAGTTTTTCTTTATTTTATTTTTAAAAAGATAAGTGCCTTAAATATTATCGCTAGTGTCGTACTACTATAATATAAGAATAGTTTAAGAAATTATAATATTTTTAAAAATTATATAAACAATTCGAAAAGTCTCGACCCTTTGTCGATAAATTCTCGGCACCAAAAAGACTTTTTTTAGCACTAAAAAGATAGTATTATTTCACATTCTTCTTTAAGAAAGATTGACTAGCAAACAATGCAGGCCTTTGTGTTATCAATGCGTAATGATGATATTTCCACCTGTGCCAGTCTGATATATTTTGTACAATTTTAGAACGTTCGAAGTAATTGAATTCAGTTGGCATATTGAACAGAGTGCTAATAAATTCTCGCGTTGAAATAAGTCACCTGTCACTCGGATATCGCAAATGTACAAATCTTTCATTAATAGTAACCAGTATTATCACTATTTTACGTGAAAGACCTACGTATTCTATAATAAATTTGGTCACATGATTACTCTTTGTTTTCAGTTTGAAAATTTAAAATATCCACAAGCCCTATTTTAATTTACAAAAACAAGAAAATTTGCGTGAATTGCTTGTATGGACCGCACATCAGTAAACAATATAGATTTCCGTAAGGTATTTAATTACCAGGAAAACGTCACCCAATTTATTACATTTTGGAGAATAAAGAAGTAATAATAATCACATACAATACTGATTTGCATCTTCAGATAAATTCAGTTTATGATATATATATATATATATATATATATATATATATATATATATATATATATATTTATATATATATATACATATATATATACATATGTATATATATATATACACACATACACACACACATATACTTATATAATCATGGCATTGCCGGTTAGTATTTTTGAGCAACCGAGTGGCACAATGTCATGAAAATTTATCTCCTAAGTCCTTTTGTCACATCGCAGGTATCGAGAATTCTAGCGACTGTTTTTCTTTTGGCATATTAACATCGCAGCTCTTTTCGTATGATTTATAGTAGAACGGGTTTTTATGATTTATGATAGATCAGGCCTTCGTGATTTAAGGCAGAACAGGCCTTTCTACAGTCTCTTTCTCAATTGCCTGTACAGCCATTTTCTCCCACTATTGAATTTCCTAAACATAAAGTTAATCCGTTAGTGTATATTGTTCTATGCGAACAACCTATCTTCTGCAAACTAGCACAGCGTATTTCTATTTTACAATTTACGAAAGCCTCCCACGTACTTTACCAATAACAATATGACTGCGCAAAACTGTACTCCGTTCAATTTAGTGCATTGATTTTGCGGATGATATTGATGCCTTGATGAATAGTAAACCTCCCTGAAAGAAGCGTCATAAATTATCCATTTAAACTGAATATGGTAATATTTCAGAAAAATCTGACTCACGATTCGAAATAAAACTTCCCATCATACATAAACAGTTGTAATGAAACTTCAGATGAATAATATTTGCCCCCCCCCCTCCCCGAGCTGTAGGATATTATTTTTATTCCATGTGCCTATATTACTCGTTAATAGAATAGCAAATGTGTCTCCAAAATTATTATAGCAATATAAATTATCTTATAGTGGAGTGATTCTTTATAAAAGATTTGAAGGATAATAATTAAAAAAAGAGAAGTTTTTTTATGGCGCTCAAGAGATTATACTCCAAACCAGATGATCTGGTGGCAACGAAAATAAAGTTCTTCAAATAGTACTTATCGTTTCCTAGTTTATCAATAATGCTTTTTCATAATTGAATATTAGAAAGTTACACAATTAGGATAACTTATGACGTCGCTAGAGATTTATAACTAGCACGATGAAATGAAATGATAGCACTATAGATGTGAAAAACTGGAGGCTCTACTTAGTAGAAAAAATATTTAAATTAAATTGAGAATTTATTCGAGGACGGTCAGAAGTCATTAATATCTAAAATGTTATGTAGAGTTTTGAAAGCGTAAATTGACGGCATTTGTTATGAAAATTTATTAGTTGTCATTCTAAATTGGAAAATGAGAATGGCGATTCATGATTATGTAATAAGAATAATAAGCAGAAAAAATTTAAATTGTTTTAGGGGTGTGTAGTAAAAAACGGAATCCTTGCAATTTCGTAAAATTAATTCACCAGCCGTAAATTTTCTATAGTTGAAAACCTATATGCATGCATTTTTGAAAGTAGATGTTTCCTGTAGGGATCTTAATTGTAGCAAAATATAAAAAAAATGCGACAAAATCATTGGTTCATACAATGCACTGAGTGCAGTAGCATTACATATATATTTAAAATCAATTTTTTCTTTTTTTATAAAAAAATATTCTGCTTGTGTTAATTAACGTATAAAAATATGTCATTATATTTAAATAATCACAATAAATTTATGCACTTTAACTTTACTAAGTGTATTTATTTTAATTTAAAACGTATTAGTAAATAATATGTAATATATACATGATTGAATAGTCGACAAGCTTCCAATAAATTCTACTAGGTTTTTATTAGGAGGAAAACATTTAATCCAACAATCGCCATTATCCAGATAAAGTTTTCATTGAAATGTTGACGATGGGTTTTTTTATGATAGGTTGAAATTAGTGGAAAGGCAAGAAGAGATAAAGTTAATGGATAATAGAGAAAAATAGTTTTTGGTTTGAAATTTAATTAAATTATTACACGGTATTCACAACAGTTTCAAACGTTCGGTTTTCTTACACAAATCGTTTCAAATAATGTATTAAATAAATTAATATGACCGTAAGCGTATCATGCAGCCACATATTAATCTGTAAACTTTAATTATTGTTCGTGGCGCGTGTCGCATAAATTTCTAACAAGAATAATTACAGCCTGAAGTAATTTTCCTTGAGAATAATTAAAGATACGATTTATGTAAATTAGTGGTCTGTGAAAATGTCGAGCATTTCGTTAAGGAGGTACACTGAAGAAAGTTGGGGAAAATTGTTTCAGATTTCCGTTACGTTATTCTATTCGAAACGATGTCAAACAATAATATTATTTCTAAAGTAATAATTGAATATTGTTGTGAAAGTTTAAAAGTGAAACAATTACTATTTTTAAATTTTTATCAAAAAAGTCATTGTTCGGTATATTAAGAAATCTTTAAGAGAACTCAAGTGAAGTGAGAACTTACTAGGCAGCCAATAGTACGTTTTAAGCCACAGTAATTGTTACAAAGTATAAACTGACTTTACTCAGCTGTGTAGAATTTAAGGAATCCAGCTAATAAATTATTTCTTCTATGGAATAACACTCTTTTGATATGACACTACTTACGGGTCTTAATAAAATCGTTTTTCATCCTTAAGTCTCAAACCCTAACTGAAAGACAAAAAGCACGGTTTCCGTCTAAAACTTTCTACCATCAGAAATTTCAAAAATTTTGTGCATTACGTGGTTAAATATTTGGATCAAAATCAGCAAGTAGACTTAGCCTGTTTTGATTTTAAGGAAGTATTTAACCTAATCGGCAACTATATTCTACTAGTACAACAACTGAATTTAGGACTAATTAATTTTGGGTTGTCTTCTGTTTGTTGAGGATTTGAAAGTATTATTCGGAAAGTATTAGTAACCAATCTCGTAGTGATTCGAACGTGATATCGACTGTGTATTCCTACTGGAATCTGAGTAATAAGTTACGACTAAAGGGTTCAATTATTTTAACGGCTAAATATTTGAGCATTTTAACAGGAGCTAGGACAAAGTGGTTTAAACTATACGGGATCGCTATGTAATTACGGTTAATCATCTCACATTTAACAGTCATGTCATTAAAATCTCTCAAAAAACCTACAAGTTACTAAGATTTAACATACGGCATTCCCGCACTTTTTATTATATCGATTGTGTCATGACTAAGTTCAACACTTTGGTATGTAGTATTCTTTAAGCGAATGCAGTCATCTTGCATTCAAATGTAAAGCCAACTGCTTACATCCTCATTCTGGAAAGATATTCTAACGGGTATGGATTGGTGCAATTCCTTTCAACTCCATTTGGAATCGGTTTCAATCATTCTGTTTTTTTATGTTTTTTAATTATTACTTTAATGACCCTTGATCTTAAATTTAGTAGCGCTTTATACGCGTGGTGTTATATGAAAAGTTAATATCATAGTTTATGTCACCTATCTAGAAACCACACGAATATCCTGTGACGTTTGCATGTCTTTCTTGCACTGACATTTTTCAACAAAGTACTATGAGATGCACTCAACCTTGACATTTTTTGAACACTTCAAGAATGAGGTTGCGGACTTGTTAGGTAGTTTAGGACTAATAGCTGCTTAGAGTGATATTTATTAGAATTGCTGCCTATCTTTAGCGTCATTCGTTATAATTTATTATAAATTTAATAACTTTTTATCCTTTTGGTCCTTCCAGGCCTTGAGAAAAAAACGCTTGGAAAAATCTGGAAATTTGACATGGGATTTTTAAGAAAAACAAGAAAATTTATTAAATAATCACAGCATCGGCGCTATATAACATGGAGCCTGATTTTGTTGAATTTTACAATAAAACGTAATTGAGTTTGAACCGTTTGACACTCAAACTTAAAATTTGACATTCTGATAGATCATATTGATCTACCTTAATTCAATTCTAACGCTCAAAAATTTTCGTATAGAAATTTGAGAGGGGAAATAGAATATTATTTTTACCAATTTCATATATTGTGTGGGTATCAAGAGCTATTTACAGGAACTGGGATTTTTCTACATTTCAATTAAGATAGTTCTTGAATTATTATTTAAAATATATAATACAACAAAAGAACTCTCTCTCCCTTAACCAGAAAACTATGCGACGGTTCTAAATATTCTAGCTTTTTTTTTAAATTCAGGGAATTTTTGTGACTATAAAATATATGGTAATTAGTTTGTTTATTTCGTGAGAAATTATACTGGTGGGAATATAAGGTATCATTAAATATTAACATGTTACGTAAATATGTATGGAAACCCTGTATTACGAGTGTAATGTGTTTGGATGCCCTGGAGTACAAGTTCTACTCGAATTTAACAAATTTCTTTTTGTAAAATATCACATATAGCAATCAATCTTGGGAAAGAAATTTGTTTGTCTAATGTCTAGTAATACCTTATGATACGGCGGCTGTTATGGAAGATCTTGCGTTGCGTATCGAATAGATCAAATTAATCATACTCACGGCTTGTTCTAAATCCATATATTTTTAAAAATAATTTCATAAAACATGATATTTCATAAAGAAACTGCATTGTAAATGCCTAAAAACCATTCTGAATATTACTCTGTACAACAATTCATTTTGTTTTACTCTACATATCACAATTAATCTTTTTCCATAATTGATAATTAATTGATTTTAATGTCTGTTAATCAAAACTATGGAGAAAATGTGTTTGCTTCTTTTAATTAAGTTATGGTTTTTTTGCAGACAGCTAATTGAAGGATTCCTTATGAAATAATGGTTGACATAGTAAACGAACGGACGTGAGATTCACAAAATGATAAATATTTCATGTTTAGCGTACCTGCTTCTATAAGCCCTTTTTTCCATTTTTGTATTAAATGAAATAAATTTCTAACCACAAAATTATTGAGTATAATTTTTATCCCTTACTCGACAAGGTCACTAATATATCCATAGTTCGAAATGTGCTTTTACGGTCTTAATATCCGCATTTTTATAAAGCTAGTCTGCCTGTATGACTGTTCACCCGGCTCCAGTCACGAGAAATCCAATAAATATCATTACTGGACATGATAGGGTGTATCTTCAATATATTAATCTATAATACGTTTTTATTTGATACGGATTACTATAAATTAAATGATTCCTAGGCACTCAAAAAATACTCCATATATCAAATCTTAATGAAATACATCTGGTCTGCTGACGAAAGAAATTTTGGAACAATGCAATTTACAAAATCAGAGGAGGTACCAAGATCGTATATCAAAAACATTTTGGAGAAATAGAAATTTATTATGGAAAATTATTATTAGGTATCCGAGATCAACAGAAGCCAAAACAATAATGTATAATTATCTTAATGCATTATGAAAAAAGTGAGAAGCGGAGAGACGATGCAAGTTATTAAGAGTTTTTGAGAATTTTGTCTGTCTAAATTACAAGGTCTCAGATGTTTTGATCAAAATGTTTTCCTAACTGTGAACGCATGCCCAACGGGCCACCCTAATAAATTATGAATAGAAATTGTGGGTCTCCTGAAAGTGATTCACCAAAAAGTTCAAGTGAAAATATAACAAAAATAAAACCTATATACAATATATATCTATATTTAATGTTTATATTGACTATATTGACAAAGCCGTGAATAAAAGCTAATAAAGTAACGATTAATTAATAAAGCTAACGAATCATTTAGGGTTATATTTTTCGTTAAGAAAACAGTTTACTTAAGTTGATATATATCAAATTCGTAATAATTATAAAATTTGTCCAAAATACCGTAGTAAACTTATTCGGTACAAACCAGTCTTTAAATTATTACTTCTAACGCAACAATGAAAAAAAGATAAGTTTTCACATTGACGCTAGTTGGAGCGGCGTTTATTTTATATACCGAAAACTATTATTTGAAACCCACTTGTAGCACAAATGTCCAACACAAGTACTTAATTACAGGTTGTAGGCACTTTTCTTTCAAGTAATTAGAAGAGACGTGTTGGTATATTTATTACTTTGCCACGTACAGAATAATGTTTAACTTGAAGGGAAATATTCAAGCGCACTTATTCGTCTGCACTGTTCAGTATTCGATAACATCTATATAATAAATGTGTGGATTTAGAAATGCGCATAAAATGCATTCTACGTTTAAATGAAAAAATCTACAGATTAAGGTAAAATATGTTTAAATTTGAAAGTTAATTTACGTGCATGAAAATTTTGTGTATTTAAGTTATTTTCGTAAATTTTTTTACTCCAAATTAACTTTTTATGCCTTTGTCTTTTCATAGTACGCTTATTTCATGTAAAGTTTTATTTGTTGTTACACTTAATGATTATGAAAAAAACTATGAGAAATATTGTTTAAAGTAAGTCACTATCACATTACTATGAGAAATAAAGAAGAATTATCAATCAGCTGGTGAAAGTTAAATTTGTTAAAATAAAAAAAACGATGTATTTTTATAATTTTACAAATTTTAGTTAGAGCAATGCTTTCTAAACCATAATTTTAAGTGCCTTATCTCATCCATTAAACATATCATATACAGTTTTATGGTTTAATTAATTCTTAAAAAACGAAAAAATTTAACTAGTTCATAAACAAAATTATAGTCGTTTAAGAAATCAGTCGCGCGATAATCTATCACTGTCATCTTTTTTATTTCTTTTTTTTGTTCATGATTATTGCAATTATCTATTTTTTATAAGCTCATGATTTTATTAAAGACAAAAGAAATGTAAATTTAATAATAATAAATCAAAGGAAAATCCATGTAAAAATCATTGAATTTTGCCCAACGTGATAATTATTATTATTCTCCAGTTAGCGTTCCTGATCTTACCGAGCTATTTTCAAACGTAATATGAAATAAATATAAAACCAACGTTTGCTAAATAGTGATATTGAATTGAATTGAAAATTATTGCCGTCTGTCCAAGTGTTTAAATATGCAATTGAATAAATAAGTTATAAATAAACATAATAAATATCATCATAATTATTCCGGTATGAAATATGTTCAGTAAATTTATTTAGGTAAGAAAACGGATCTTCACGCCCTCTCATAATGTAATGGTTTTCCCGTTTTTGTGTGAAAGTAAGATTATTATTATCGATTATTTTAATTGTAATATTTTAATTGTAATCAAAATGAGATATGGACTGTACCATTGTATAAGTCCGATTAGTTAGAGAGTTGAGTTATAGTTGAGTTATATCGATTATTTGAGTTATAAGAGGATAACTACATAAAAATTAGAGGTCTAAATGAAGATCAAACGAAAGTTCTGTTTCTTTTTATTAACCGATTCAATAGCTGCAGTAATTAAAATTACTAACTTGAAATAAATTACGGTTCAGATGTTGGCAAAATCCAAAGCATATTACTCGATAAAACCGTAGAATACTTAATTTTTTCCATTCTTAGCTGCGCAAACGACAATAATGTTTTTTTGGGGTTCCGTGTATGAAAAGTGAAAAAAATTGAACCCTTGAGAGATTGCTCACTTGCATGTCCATCTGTACTTTTACTACTAAAGTTTTTTTTTCTGAGAGACAATTAGACGTAGAAATTTGAAAGTTTCTACGTCTAACTGTCGTAATAGTGATAAAGCACATTTCTGTGTCTAACTGTCGGAATAGTGATAAAGCACATTGACCCTCACGCATTTTACGTAAAAAATATTACAGAGGGGCAAAAATAATTGAATCTTTTTAGTTAGCCTTTATCAAAATTGTTATTATAATTTAAAAACTTCTTGTAAGATAATATATTGCCTAATACAATAAATGAACATCAAATATGATATTCAAATGATAACTTCGACCGTTCAAAGTAAATTAATTTTATTCGCTTTTTTGCAAAATAAATTGGTTTCCCCATTGACGCTACGCCTTTAATCTATATCTTGAAAATAATTATTCTAAGAACACCTGTTTCACAAATTTGTAACGCGAGTACTTAGTTACAAGTTACAAGCACTTTTCTTTCAAGTAATTAGAAGAGATGTGTTAGTATATTGGTTACTTGGCCACGTACACGCTGATGTTTCCGAGTAATTCGAAAGGAAGGTTTCATGCAAAATTTCGTCTGAGAGGAAAAATACAAGCACTCTTTTTCATTCTGGTAACGTCTATGTAATAAAAATGTGGTTTGGAAATAAAATAGTTTTTAATAATTATAACTATGCATAAAAATAAAACATGTTTTAATTTATATGTTGATTTATGTGCATAAGAATTCTGTGTATCTAACTTATATTTGTGAAAATATTGATTCGATTTTTAAATTTATTTAGCCTTTATCTTTTCGTGCCGCATATCACGTATAATCATTATGCAAGTTTAAATAAAAGTCTTCTTTTTGTAATATTTAATTTTCATGAAAATAAATAGCATGTAATTTTGTTTAAAGTAGGCCCTTATCCCAATAATAGGATAAATTAAGAAAATTATTCAGTCCGATGGGGACAATTAAATTTATTAAAATTATAAGAACTATGGACCGTTTATAATGTTATAAATATAATTTAGAGTGATGTTTTTTGACGTTTTATTCTTTATGGTTTAGTTAATTCTCGAAAAATTAAAATACTTAACCACTCCCTAAATCAAGCCATAGCCGTTTAAAAAATACGTCGTCTGACCATTTACGACTTTTCACGGTTTACATTAGTTTACTTTAGCCAATATATCATTGAATCGCTTTATAAATTACATATATTATAATAAATGTCAATTTTTTTTTAAATTTATACTTTTGTCAAATCAAATTATCAGTTTATAAACCAAAATAAGAGATTATTAATAACAGAAATTTGAGAAAATATAATTATAAAAGATAAAATTTAATTCAATATAACCAAATTTATATTGAATTAAATTCACATTTACACTTACCTAGTTAATTTTTATTTTATAATTCTATCACATTAGGGCAAAAGAGTTAACACGTAAAGCTACCCAATTCAAATAAAACAACAATATATTATTCTGATATCTTTGAACAAGGCTGTATCATATCCTACTACAGCACGCGAACAATTTGCCTATATATTTTAACAATATTTTTAGTTCCGTTCTGAAAAATTATTCCATCTCCCCGAATGCCGCTACTTTCGAACGGGAAAAGATCTGCTCTGCATTACTTGAATTATAACATTGTAATTACTGCAAATATTACAGTGTAAAATGAAGGTCATAATCAGATAGAAAAAACGTACCTTTCATAAACTCTTCCTGTTAATCTCTCCGTCTGTCACAACGTACCTTACAACATTATAGTTCGTTCAGTTTAAGACCATTGCGATGAAATTTTACTCTAAACGAAATGAAAAATGAAATTTCGTCACAATCGGAAATAAAAAATATTACAAATTTATATTTAATTTAATTAGATTAGGAATAAATATTAATTTAAAAATGAATTTTATATCTGTTTCAAAACGGTGCATTTATTTGACAATATGAAAATAAATCCTAACATGCTATAAAATATATTACTACAACAAGAACAATTTTTTCATTTTGATTTATGTAACGAAGAATATAGACAAAAAACTTAAAACCTGAGAAATCATTTTAATTCAAGATCAATAGCGATAAGGTCAACTCTCATTAATTATTGTTCAAATACAAACTGGTCGGCGCACCTATCGTGACTTAGCTAACTGACTAAAAATTTATTAGACAATGGATGTAGAAATATAATTCTACTTTACTTCGGTCCTTTGCATCAAAATTGTTAGAATAGTACCTTCCATTAATTTACCATGAGCTTGCCACATTTCCAAGTTTAGTAGCGAGTAAGAATATCGAATTTTACACGGACAGGGTGTTCAACGTTGCCTCAAACAACTACAGATTGATGCGACAGGCAAAGATCTACCTATCGAATTATGCTGTATTTGTATCTTAATATATTCAGGACAATCCATATATATAAAATATTATTACGAAAATAATAATTAAATTTGTACAATCGAACACACATACGCGAAATCGCGCGTGCACGCACACGCACACACAATTAACTATTTATTCAAAATTACGACGTACACTTATCAACACAGTTCTACTGATTCTTTGTACTCAATGAGTCATTGCTTATTATTTGTAATTTAGATTCAGAGATTCATTTCCTTTATGTAATTTAAGCATACTAACGACTAGCAGAATTACAATAACGAGTACTAGTTAGATTTTGCATAATAGACAAACGTGGTTGAAAAGGCAGGTCAAAAGAAAGCTAAATCAAATACACGAATCGAATAATTTTCTGTGTCGATTCAATATCCTATTTGTTAAATTTAACCTACCCATATCTAAAAAATTGAAAACAATATTCGAATTATTTTGGCCAAACGTAATGAACCTAATATTCTGCGTGGTGCAGTATTGAGGAAATAAGAGGTCCTCAATGGTTAAGAAGTGTCCCGTTGAAAACAAACTTATTTAACAAAAGTGCGATAGTTATGTAGATATATATTTACATATAAATATATATATATATATATATATATATATATATATTTATATATATATACCTCCAAACACAGCATTCCATCCCCTCAAGGAGACTGTGCTATTGCCGAACATATGCAATGACAGCTGATTATAGACAAATGTAATAATGTATCAAAATTACTTTGAATATTTGAATTGAAGAAAGAGTTACGATATCGGTTTGAAATTAACATGGATTAATAAAGTATTACAGTTAGGCAGAGATATTGCCATTAAATAATATATTAGAACAGTGTGGCACAGCTGTGAAATACCCGATAGCAAGTTATGGATTATCGGGAATAGTTTCGTTGTATGACTAAACTTTTTAATTCAAATTACTTATTTTGTTGGTATTTAACATGTGATATTAAAATAAAATACCATTTATTTATATAGAAATGAATGATAATATATAATGATTAGCAACATAATTTTCGGCGTGACTATTGAGATGTTAGTCCTTTGAAAATGACAAATATTAAATAATAGTACTGCAAGTATAACTTTACCTATTCAAAAGTGCGCAACCGGGTTTTTTATTCTTTATCTTTTCTTCGTTTTTTACTAAATATAAAATTTATTAAGAATAAAGTAAACATTAAAGAAATTAAAAACAACATAGAGTAGAGGAATTTTAGGAATACTTCCTTGTTCCTATGTAAAGATAAAACAATTTGACAAATTATTATCAAAACGTATAGGTTTGTAGCTAATTAAGTGAACCAATTTATCGAAAAATATAACACAAAGATCGGATGCCCTCATACGTATATATGGATATCTTCCCGTGTACGTACGTATTGTATATACGGACGGAAACGAAGTTCATTTTTAGAGGCAAATTTAGGTTATAATTAATATTTAAAAAAATCGTAATACTTATTACTTTTAGATGAACCTTTCCGAAATATTTTGATCGGTGGTAAAATTACCGGAATTATAATTACTTACATGGATTAACTGGAGGCTGGCGGGTTGATTGATTATAGAGCATTTACTCGTGGGGTTTGCAACCCATAATACAACAATGTGTGATTTTGGCTCGTTAAAGTTAGAACAATATTTAATTTTCAACATCTGAAGTAATTCACATATCTTAATCTTCATTCAAGAAACCTTATGATAATTTTCATTTGAACTAAGTTCTATTTCAGCTGGACTCCCTATCCTTCGCCTCTGTTTAAGTAAAAATTAACTATTAGCAAAAATAAAATTCTTAACACACAACAATAATTTTGGTGCATACAATTTAGAACATTATCTCACTTTCAATTTATTGAAATAAATATACACATCTTAACAATAATACCGACCGGGAATCTTCGGGTAATGTTCTTGTTCATCTTGAGTTGTGTGAATTAATCAATAATAAACATTGTACCATTTATTTGAGGAATCAGTTATAACCATTTTAATAAAATCAATTATTGACGAAAGTCCGAAAAATTATGTGGTTTTCCTGCTTATTTTGAACAAAACTACAACTAATTTATTATGATTCGTTTTTAAATGTTTTTAATATACTATTAGATTACTGTCTTAATATTATCTACAAGAATAATAAACACAAATATTAATTACTTTTACTTCAAATTCTGAGCGAATTAATTTTTCTAGGTAAATAAAAAAATCAAAGGTTCTCAATATTATTTATCTTTGGCAAACGTCGAACACACCATTGAAGTAAGGTTACTCGATCCACGGTTACTGGCTGGTTACACCGTGGATAAACGGTTATTCGATCATCGCAGGGTGCATTTCACTACTATTTACAAAGAAAATTATAAATGTTACCTAAATAATTCTCCATTTATATCTGTATGTTGGCATGGTCCCTGAGCCATTTTTCATAATTTATATCGTTTGATGACTTCCATTTTATAAAAATATAACCCTATCAAGCACACGAAGAACTCGCACTATAAGAAATCCGTACACATTTTGCACCCACAAACATTTAAGTGTATGTAGTATTTCTATTAAATCATTTAGAAATTTTAATTTTTCACAAGTATATATTTCAGAAAGTAAAAATATGATGTATATTTAAAAAAATGCAAGTTCTAGTATAATCGTTGTAGTTTTTCTACTACCATTAAGTAGGCTTCTAAAATCCATATCATTTCCTAATTTTAATTTGAGTAGTTTTCGAAATAAGGAGATTAGCATCTCTTTCAATATATCTTTGAAGGTATACTACCTAAAATTATGAAAAATACATTTTTGAGACCTCCATTATTAGACTTTTCAAATAATATTCCAAACTATATAACACTTTAAAAAAAATGGCGGATTTCATTTGCCACCCTTACATTTCTATATAAATATTTTTGAGCGTTAGCCATTGAGATAAGTGAGAGTTAACATGTTTTATTATTACTTCAAGTTTAAAATTTCTATGTTAAGCGGTTTCTGCAAAAAACGGCTATGTCAGAGAGATAGATACTCGAATGATCTTATAAGAACGCCTTATTTCAATTCAAGGGACAGAACTCTAAAAAACTAGTAAAATACTTGATAAATCTGATACTAACATTTTCGAAAATAATGTTTTTCATTTTGTTTTATGTGATATCTATTCATTTTGAAGCTGTTTCTGCTATTAATTGCTAAGATGTTTGCACTCGTCTCAGGTTACTAATGTTTTAAATGGACCAAATGCGAACGAATGAGATGAGTCACTCTATAACGGGATTACACCGTACAGTTGATACTACCATTGCTCTTTCGTAAACATGTAATCATATTGTAACATTCATTCTTTTTTTCATTTTCATATATGTTTTAGAGATTAACCACGAGAAACGAAGATAACAAGAAAATAAAATAAATGCAATAACAAATGAAGTAAGAAAATACTAATGAAATATAATAATACGGAAGAAAAAAAATATTTCTTCATCAAAAGTTCTCTCACACACCTCGATTTACAAATGGATAGTATTATACGAAAGGAGTGCAAGCTACACGACTAAAATTTCGAAAAACGGCAAGTCATCGTTGAAAAACATGATTGTTTTATTGCAAGTTATTGTTTACACATCTCTATTTATTCCGTCATAGATTATTAGGAAGAAAATGTTATTTCTATTAAGAAATTAAAGTAAGAAAACACTTCTTTTGTTAAGAGATAATATTACGTCGTCGAAAAATACCTAACAAGTTATGTAGGTTTTCCTTTTAAGAAAAGTATTATTAAATCTGTGTCTAACGAAATATTATTTCATAAATGTTACCTTATTAAAATAGTTAATAATTTAATTATTACAATAATATTTAAAATGTAATTCATAAATATTTTTATTGTTCAATATTTACTAGTAATTTTGGAACGGAAAAAATCATCGTTCTATACTACTGAACCCGTTGATCTTTCTTAGATTTTTGTAAAATTTTATTGAAAAAACTTGAAATCGGAAAGTAAAGTTTGAAGTTCCTTTTTAGGGTGTATTCAATATCCCTATCTGTATGAAAATTGTTATCCCTATCTACATGAAATACTTGTCGTCTCTGATGTTGAATGTTATCTATGTCGGATCTCTTGAATCAAGAATAGCAGGTCTGATCAAAACTTTAAAATCTTTACTTCGAAAATGGTAATAAAGAAAGGTGGAGCATGTAACCTGCCATTCCTTATCGGTTTTACTGATTATTCCACGGCGTTCGACTCTATCTCATACAACCACAACGAATGCATACGTGATTCACCAAAGAGATGTTCTTAATACATTTTGTTTATTCGGTTAGTTGATTCTGAGGGATAATTTACCTTCTTCTGCTTTCAAACCAGTTCTAGTCCCCTTTATTAAATAACAGCCCAACTATTTGCATGTCCATTTCTTACAGAGTCTTTGTCCATAATCTGAGGTGAATAATTTATTGAGCGATTTAGTTAATAATTCTTTGCCACTTATGATAATTTTCTAACTAACTTCATCTGTAGTTTGGATTTAGTTATTGTTTCTTTGCCCGTTGTAGTAATTTTTTTCTAACTTTGTACTGATTTGCTTGGATATTTAAAATATCAAAAGGAAATGAAAGTCAGTCAAGTATATAGTTCAGAAAATGGCTTAAAATTAAATTTTTTATTTTTAACCGACTTCATAAAACGAGGAGGTTCTCAATTCGTCAGAATCTTCTTTTTTATATATCATCAGCGATAATTCATTATCTAGTAAATCGATTTTGACGATTATTTTTTTATTTCAAAGAGGGTCCCATGGGTGTAGTCCCATATAAACTTAATGAAAACTCTACGATGAGGTCAGGAAATTAACGATGGAACTCTTTAACGAAGGGCAGTAAGTCAACTATGATTCAAGATATTTTCTACGGATAGTTGTTATTTTGCAAAATAACTACACTACTTACCAGGTCAGGATCTGATGATAAGTTCTGGATGTAAACAATAGAACAAATGTAAATTTTTATAATATAAATGTGCCCTTTATGAATCTATTTGGCATTGTAAGTACATTAGAAGTTGAAGTTTTAAATTTGCATTTTAAATTAAATTAAGTTATAAATTTGTTTAAGTTGATCGACAGTGACGGCACCGACTTTAAAAATAAGTAACTAAGTTATTTATTTCAAATACGGTACGTATTTTATGTTAATTATTTTTTACTTTTTAGTACCTACCTTTTTTGAAGTCGGTTTTTTATATAGTAATTTAATTCAAAATATATTGTTTAACAGTCTTGTTTTATATCCCACATATTTAAGTGTACATCGCTTACCTTTGAATATTGTTACTTTTAACTGGAGGATTATTTTCTTTTCTCTTTATATTGGGCAATGCATATTCTAGTTCCAATATTCTCGCTTCAATTCAACTTTTTGCACCGGCTAAAATTATCCAAAAGTGTGGTACATGGTTTGTTTCTAAACTAATTTTATTGGAACCATATTGGGAGCATACCTTTTCAATTAAAACTATTTTTCAAAGTGATCAATAAACGTGTGAAATCTGAGGTAATAAACTGCAAAGTACAATAGATTGAGAATCTCCTGCTTTTAGGACGTCGATTGAAAACACTCAAATACGCGCTCCCTTTACCGCTATCTAACATTAATTTAGCATAAACCTGCCCGAAAGCCTCACGTGTACTCTGATGATAATCAGAATATAAAAAATATAATAATGCTAGCTAAAATATTTATGTAAAAAACAAAGAATTTAAATAATGTCGATATTTGTTAAAATAAAACACAAAATTGATTTGATAGCTAGGTTAATTTTATTAAACTATGTATTATTCCTAGAGACTTTAATACAATATTTTATTAACAGGGCAAATATTTTTGCTCTGAATAAAATATATATTGTCAATATTTTACAAAAATAAATTGGTAAATATTTTATTCATATCTATATGCTATTATAATAAGAATGCCAACTATAAAATAATATAGTGCTATTTCATCTAGAAACTCATAAGTAACACGAAATTAAGAAATATTGCCGTTGCAGACGCGATACTCAGTCAATCCCTAAGAAACTATCAGCTTACAGCTAACAAAGTTGCCTAACTAGATACGGTTGCAAATATATTATTCGCCAACATAGAACTTTTACTAAAAGTAAAACTTTTAGATTTTCTGCGTATTTTTCTCACTGTGTAACTCTCCAAATTGGCAGAATAACTATTTAATACAATGTATCTTCATCGAAGTAGCACCGAATTATGCTATATTACGAAATAAGCTTTGATTGACCGAAATATTGAAATTCACGGAAAAGGAAATGTATCATTAGAAAGTTTTTGTCTTATTGTCTTTTAATACATTATTTAAAAAAAATTCGGTTAGCGGAAATATTATCATTTTCATTTATATCTTCTATATACGATCATTAAAATTAATTATAAAATTTAAAAAATATATTTGAATACACGTATAGGCTAGTACGGCGCTTATTTCAACAATCGAACTGTCGAAACGAAAGAAGTGGTTTAGGGAGCTTTATTTTTTAGAACCACTGAATTGGTACTCTTCCTGTGACGAGATAAAACTTGGAATATTACGATTTCAAAACTAAATAAATATTAGCTCTTTGAAATTTGTGATTTTAATCAATTTTAGCGGCCTAATAATAATATTTATAACCATTTTATTTTCTTATCCTTAGTAATATAACTGATGGGTAATTTTCAATGAATGGCTAATTTTTTCTCATTCAACTGTCAAAACATAGGATATTTTTTCTCATACAACTGTCAAAACTATGGAAAACAATAACACTTTTAAATAAAGCCAAATGTAATGTTAAAATTTTGGGCAGAAATTAAATATAAATCAATTTCTTTAACTGTCATTTATTAAATTTATTGAAGGTTGTAAATTAATTTTCAATAATTACGTATATGGAAATTATTATAAAATCGAAGAGATAAGTATCACCAAGAATTGATGCTTATTAAAAATGTAATATTTATTGTAATTCCACCTTAAAAAGCATTTAATAATAAAATATTACATCTTACTACTAGAAGCGATAAGAAAAATCAATCGGAAAAAAATTAAAAGACTATCCATTGTGATTTATAAATGTAACTCAAGAAAAAGTTTGATTTAAACATCAAACTAGGTCGGAAACAATAAGAAAATTAATATAATGTTAAATGAACGAAGTGTAACTGCGAATTGAAATTCTACAGAATTCTTTACCAATTGTTTATTGGCTCTACATTGATTGCTTGGAATATGCCACAAAATGTTTCAAACGTTTCTTATAAGCATGAATGTAAAAACAATAGGTCACTAACAAATGAATTCTTGCTTTTTAGAGCTCTACACTATTAGTCATCCAACTGAAAAAAAAGTTACTTCTTAAAAAGTTTTTGCGATACACTCTAATAGAGGTCTAAAATCACATATGTATAAATACTTTCGTAGGTTAAAATTAATAAATTTTTCAATCAGTAAAGACACAATAAAATCGTATAAGACATTTATTCGGTCTTTACGAAAATAATTTACAACACAGTCGTTTTCAGATAATGCTGTAAGGTGGCGATCTTATTTCTATTGAATGAAAAATATATTTATATATTAAAGGAACCTCATGAAACGTTCGCAATATCGTAGCATTCTAAACCATTCAATCCTATATATTGCAACTGAAATCTAACAATAAAACTCAACAGTTAAATTGTTCAAGTCGAGACATAAACGAGGAACGCCTATAATAAAGTGAACTTTATTATTAAATTTCAAATAACTGTAAGTTATTGTATCGTTTTTATTGCGCACTTTATGGCTTTTGTATTCCAATGGACAGTACATGCCTTAAATAACCTATCTTCATGGGATATGTGTGGAAATAGATATACTTGCTTGGAATTAGGAAAGGTCTAATTTTGTCTTTCAAAATGTAACTCTAGCTGAGTGGAAGAATAAGCTACAAGAGAATAGGGTATATTTATTTTGTAAATAATAGTGTCTTAGAAATAAATTAAATAAAATAATTTAACCTATATTTTTAAATTGTAAACGTATGTAGGTATACACAAAGAGTCACATTTCTAAATTGCATATTTTTTAAACGCTCTTAATTTAATACATTCCATTTTAGCAAAAAATCTGCTTTGAATCCTTGGGGGATTGTGTTACATTACTAACGTGGAAAATGCTGCTTGAAAGTAAAAAAAAATACATATTTTTATCTAAAACCATATTTTTATATATATATTTCATCCGATCCTTAAAATATTTAAGAGAATATGAAATAAAATTTTACAAAATTTTTCAAGTGTCTCGTCCCGAAACTATGTTAATTCCATGTTTTCCATGCCAATTGACAATTTCATTGTAAAAATGTAATGTAAAAATGAATTGTTATATAAAAACGAATTAAAAAAAATTATTTGATCTAACCTCTTAAGCCAAGCATGAAAATTCATAGACTAAATCTTAAAAATTTATGTGAGTCTAAAACTTAATGAAGTCGGCTGTGTCGTTGATTTGTCTCTACATTGGTACTTTCATATTTGATCACAAATTGAATTCCCTAAATTACCTCTTTGCTACGTAACTTTTTATTGTTTGCTGTAAGCCAAAATTATTCTATATCATCAGGGGCATTTCAGAAAATAAGTATTATATTGCATTTTTCATTTTAATTATTATCTTAAATACCATCTTTTTTGCGGTAGCCGAATATTTGCGGTCAATTAATTTGTAATTACTTTGCTATCCATTATCACTTATTGTGAAAATTCTAGAAAATACCTGACTATATATTTTGCGTGATCAGAATTTTCTTAGGATGTTGTATTCAGTTCTGACCTTTAATTAAACATTACGTACAGACAAATATCTGAACTACTGATACAATCGAATCTTGTGTATTAATGTACAAGTACGTACATGCTAGTGTAAAATATGACACTAAAATAAAATAATAAATAGTTGGTCAAGGAAATACGTCAAGCAATATATTACAGTTGTGCTAAGAATGTTCTGACTTGTCCAAGGTGACTTTCTTTATAATTTTATGTTTTGTGTAAAAAATAAAATTATAAAGAAAGCGAACTCTACAGAAGTTTAACTCTTTCGCTGCTTAAACTTCCGTCCCGATTAGGCTACAGTGTAGACGCACCTAATACCACAGAGCGGATAATTTACGAGACACTCAGAAGGTCCATTTCATTTTATAAGGTTTCATTTTCAACACCTTATTTTTGTAAATAAAGCTGGTAGGATTTTTCTATTTATGAGTAAGTTGTGTAGATATTACGTCGATATTTGTAAAAAGACAGAGACTGGGAAATAGCTGTAAAATATATTGGTTAAAATGAAATTTATTTTCTTATTGTGTTTTGCTTAAATGCTATTTATTAATCTTGTTTTCCAACTATTTATCATTTTCAGATCTTTATTTTGTATCTAACCCAACGTTTTATTTCACTGTTTATATTTTGTGCAGGGCCCTCTTAGTATCTGTAGTTGTTGTCTTATTTGATCTATGCCATAAGACGTAGGAATATATATTATTACCATTATCATTGTCAATTAAACCGTAATCGCTTCTAGTTCGGCAAGAAATTAAATGGGTTTGTCTGTTAATGTTTGATAAAAAACTTGGATAAACATTAGCTGCTACACAACTAATTAAACACAAACCGAAGTAATACTAGCAGAAAAATTCCGCAGATTTGCATTGTCTTGATAAAAATAATTATCTCATTAATGCCAGTTGTATTATAAAACAATTAGCCTTTACATCAATTTTTTCATCGCCCTTAATATTTTGTGATGTAGCTTGAAATTAGTTATTAGGCCACTTTCCTTTTGTTTTAATTCGACATCAACTGTAACGTTATCTTTATAATGTTAAGTTTTAATATTAAAATTGGGAATAATATAAATTAGAAAAAAAACTATCTCTACTAATATATATAAATATATATATATATATATATATATATATATATATATATATATATATATATTTATATATGTGTGTGTGTGTGTGTGTGTGTGTATATATATACGTATATATATATACATACATCACTTATTTCCTTAGTGCCGACGTCTAAATAGATACATGAAATAAACAATAAGATGCACTAAATACAAAAATAGTAGCATGTAAAGAGAACACGTGATGAATTAAATATCTCTAAAGATCGCAAATGAAATTGAGCTCGCTTATTGCACAAGTATTTACACAATGACCATATTTACTTTTGAAAGTATTTAATTTTGCTTGATATTTTAAATTATCTACGAAAAGGTAACAATTGCCTGCTTGAATTAAATATTGCATGATAAAAGGACAAAGGGTATACGGTAGAAAATCTCTATTACGCTTAAATATCATAACAGGAAGAGAAACATCCTAACGGCAATTTTAAGAAAGAAGTTATAATTATTAAATTATTTTCTATCTTATGATCTTAGGTTGCTGAATCAAATCGTTCGTACATGTTATTACAATGTTCCAAAAATGAGGACATAGATATATATATATATATATATATATATATATATATATATATATATATATATATATACAAATATATATATATATATATATACATACATATATATATAAATATACATATATATATATATATATATATACATATAAAAATTGTTTTGAATTAAATTTAGGTGCATAATAATATTTTATATAATTTATAAAAGTTAATGGATTACAAATTTGAAACCAAAACAAAATAACAATTAAATACGGAAATAAAAAAAAAAAATAAATCAAACAGGGAAAAAAACAAACTAACGCCTCACATTACTGTGAAACACCCTCTCAACTAAAACTTGGAAGCTTATCGCCAGCTCGCTGTAATAATATTAAGTTGGTATAAACCTGTTCAAAGTCTATTTTAAAGTGTACAAGAGAGTTTATTTAAAAATATTACGTCTAAACTCGGTGCAAAGTCGTATGAAAGTGAGTTGTTAAATCGTCCTGCCAGACAACAATGCAACATTACTTTATTCCCCCGGCACACTGCTGGGGAGAATGACTGTGCTGTGATACGATTCTATTATAAAGCTAAAGTATGAGCCTTGGCTTCATTAGAAAGTGAAAGTTTACAAGTAAGATTGTGTCACTGAGCATTTGTTGTGCAGGCACTTAGTGACCACGAAGGAAGAAATTTGGGTAAGATTCGATTCCTATAAATTTAAAATGATAATTTGTGTTAATTTGTTAGTATAATTGACAGTTTCCAATTGAATGTACGATGATGTATTCGTCGAAATTGATATGCATATATTGTTCTTAATCCCTTTTATCTCTGCTTAATATTTCGGTATTACCAATATGTTTAGGTATCAAATGATTTACACAGAAATGGATTCAAAATATTAATCTAATCTGCAGTTATATATCAAAAATTATTTGTGTTATTTTAAAGTTCGTACAGAGTAAGTTCGTAAGTGGCTTATATA
Source organism: Druceiella hillmani (assembly GCA_039881145.1). Lineage (NCBI taxonomy): Eukaryota > Metazoa > Arthropoda > Insecta > Lepidoptera > Hepialidae > Druceiella > Druceiella hillmani. The sequence continues at coordinate 10,097,111 of JAYKKI010000080.1, forward strand.
TTTAAATATATATTTTTACATATATATATAATACATAATATATATATATATATACACACATATATATATATATATATTCTGCACATTTTTCTTAAAACTTACCCTATATTTAGAAATATGATTCGTAAAAAAAGGGAAATATCTAGACGATTCCTTGTAGATAAAAATATAAAAAAAGTATCTATTTAAACTTGAATGAAATAATGAAACAAATGTTGTATATTTTATAGTAAAAAAAGAAAGTAGCATAAAGAGTGCACGATTTACAAAATTGTTATTATTGTGTGCCAAGATATACAAAAATGCTATTTACATGATTACTCTAATAAAATATGAAGCCCACTTATATTCCTGAAATTTACAGTCGAATTCTATGTTAATCAGAGTAAAGAAAGAACATAAATAAAAATGAGTTAATTCGAAAAATGTTGCACCCATTAATTTTTCTATAAAATACTTGCAGTTGTATCTGTAGGAGCATCAGAACCTTTATAATATGGTATATTTAGATATATTTTAATATGATAAGAAGTGAAACTATTATTCTACCTAAACACAAATTTCCTAGAAAGACTTTATGTATTTTAAAATATGTTTTATCTAGATTTTTTTCGTATGGTTAAAAATTAAGTATTATTTAATTTATTAGAATAATTTTCGCTTATCACTATAATTAAATGAAAATAAAACAAAGACCTATATTAACCATTTTAAAGGCAAATTTATCACAAACCGATCAAATTTTTACTTTAATTACTCTTTTTTAGACAGCGTTTTTGAAACATGTTTTAATATTTAATCATAATTTATTCACATATCTGTTAGTTTTGCATCTGATTTATGACAGATTTTCTCTAGTGCCTTGAAAGATTTATAATCAGTCTGCTATTTTTATAATTAATACGATTTTGTACGTACCATTGCATTTTCACGCGATTAAAATTAAAAATTTTAATCAACATCTTTCATGAACTTATCATTGAGGTTAACAAAATAAAATATCCTATTTTTAAATATTTCTCATCTTACGTTTAAGAGATAAGTCGGACAGAGGTCAGTCTCTAAACAAAAAGCTCATAAAAAAGAGAAAAATTGGACTTTTTCTTTTAGACATTGTTAATAATAGGTAAAAAAAATAACCGATTTCAAAAAAGGAGGAGATTATCAGTTCGAGCATATGTTTCTTTGTTTATTCCTTATATCACCGCCATGAATCAACCAACTTGAATGATTGTGTTTTTAATTGGAAGGTTTTTTGTTAGAATGTGACCATGAAAGTTGAAAATTTAGCATAGACTCCTTTAATAGGCCCCATGATCAAGTTTGAACGATATGGGTCAATTAGGTTAGGTAGTTAGGATAAAATAATTCAATAACACAACTAAGGTTGACATAAATTTGATCTTTAGCAAATGATAATTCAGGGTGTAATTATATAACGAGAAGATGGTGACAGTAACTGTTTTGTGATGAAAAGTGCACTCATCGAATTTGGACTCGGTAGACTTGTCTCTACATAGCAAGAAAGAAACAAAGTAAATAAGTACGATATGCGCATACACACGATATAGTTTATTCCTTAAACCCAGATATACTGTTCTAAAGTTAGTATTGTGGGTCATGCGCAGAGACATCGACATTAAATTCTGAGTCCAACTCTTCAATCTTGATGCTACGAGAATACTTCCTGCTTAATTATTAAGACTTGAGGATCCACTGCTTTTAAATTAGTATTGTGGGACGCAAGCAGAGACTCTGCCACCTACCTCCAGGTTTTGGCCGGTTTTTTTATATCATAAATCATATCTCCAAGAGTAATCAAGCAAATTATTAAGTTTTATTAGTTCAATAGCTCCAGTGTAATATTTAAAAAAGAAATTTAAACTTAGACTATTGAAATTATACACAGTACAATTGCTCAACAATGTACACAAGACACTTGCCGTGGTCGAGTTTGAAGAATATAGCTCTAATGATAATCTAATTATAAAGTATAAGGGCGACATAAATCTATCCTTTAATACAATCAGAATACATCAATGCTGGGGCTGGGGGATGATAACAAGACATTTCGGCGGCTAATTGGCCAAAAGAGGTAATGTAATTTATATATCCGTATGTATACCTTACGTGTCTGTGTATGCAGACATTTATATTCAGGTGCATTAAACGTGAAAAACGTCTATTTCAATATCAATAAATAAGACATTGTTGATACTGAATTTATCGTAAGTTCGTGACATTCTGGGTAATACATAATATCTCAATACAATTGTTTAAATAAAATGTTCTTACAAAAAAATGAACTGATTTCAAGTAACCACCGAATAAGAAGCGCTAAAGGTGTAAATACTGCTACTGCCAGATTTTTTCGACTCACAAGAATCTGTAATGGTAGCAATAGTTTGCAAATTTATATATGTTCGAAAACGGTATCTTGTCTCAAAACTTGACTGAATACTTTTATGTTTATTATTTTATAGTTTTCATGGTCCTTCTTTATCGGCAATTGCTTGAAATTGCTTCAATTCTTTTGTAAAAAACATTTATTTTACTTTAATAAAGTGAAGTTAATACTATTACGGACCAACATATCAGTTGTGATCGAAATCGTAAAGTAGCTGAATAATTGTAAATAATAATTAATAGCTCATAAAATGCACGATGACAGTGTAAAAAAATGATAGAATGAAAAATAAATACAGAAATAGTAAAATAAAGGACAAATGTATTTAAAAAATTAAATAATTATGCATTATTGACAAAAATTATGTATTGAAATTGATTTAGAAAAATGTAACCGAGGATGGAGAGCAAATTATTTACGATTTAACAAGCTTGATGCAAAAGGGTGACAGAAAATAAACTCAATAGAATTGAAAAGTGATTGCATAAAACCGGCCAAGTGCGAGTCAGACTCGTGCACGAAGCGTTTCATAGCAAAAAGGGTATTAAACTTACAAGTCTATATTTCTCAAAGACACAGCGAAAAACAAAGTTATTGCTGCATTTAGTACCAAATATATTTCGTATCTCTAAAACTACACAAAATATCTCATATAAATAAAGTTTCTTTGCAAGTCTATTTCAATTCTATTTCCTTCTATTTTTTTTTAGAAATTTACAAACGTTAGTTGAAAAGACACGTTTTTGGGAAGACACGTTTTTTTATACTTTATTAACGAATATCATACAAACAAAATATAATATTTATTTTGGGATATCTATACCATTTTTCCCGTTTTACTTTCATCCGTCAGTTAAATGTGTGGAGAGCCAATCCTAAGATTATTTTTTTTGTATGTATACTATTTAATTTTATAGCGGTTTACGGAAAACAATTACCATCCAAATTAATTCAAAAGTTGCCGAGTAAAGTGGTTTTGACACACGGACAGACAGTCGAACAAACCAATAAGATAAAATTATAAAGGTTCCGTTTTGCTATTTGTCCATGGGAACCTAAAAAAGGAATACTGAAACTTTACCTATTTATTTTTTCTTCACTTCATTCTTTACCTATTTATTGTTTACTGAAAATGGTATATGAAGAAACTTAATCTTTTACAGATATATCTTATATAATATAGGTGTGAGGAAGGTTTTTTTTAAATTCAGGCCGGTTAATATTTTGAATTCAGATAATATTTTGGAACCCCTTTTACCAAGGTGCAAAACGGTAATTCAAAATCTGTACCGAATAAACGTTTAATGATTCTATTGATACGAAACAACATCGAAACATTTTAAGAAATAAATAAATAAATGCATGTTTCACAGTTTTATTAAATCGACCCCTAAGAAGGAATAGTGTCAGTGGTTAAGGGTCGCGGAAAGAATTCTAATTATTAACTGAATACTTTGAAAATGAAGACATGCCAATATTGTATAATATTGCTATAGCGGGCTATTTATGATTACAAGTCAACTATGTTTTACATAAAGTTACTCATATTGCTAGGAGATATAATTAAACTTTTTTTTTATAATATTTCTTTCTATTGTGGGAAACAGGTGTAATAAATGCGATACTAAAATGGTTTGTTCCACTTTATTTCTCAACTTTTTAATCAATACTCATGAAAATTTCCTACAAATTACCTGTTGTAAGGAAATTATATGTATATATATATATATATGTGTGTGTGTGTGTGTGTGTGTGTGTGTGTGTGTGTGTATCGTATTATTACACAAAGTTTCTTCATGATAAATTTTATATTATATGTATACATTATAGTGGGCTATTGAATTCAATGATTCTTAACTGAAAATGTCGACAAGCTATTATATATAGTTTTATGAACAGAATAAAGTTGAAACTCATAAGAAGCCATTGACCTCAATTCTCTGAATAATAAAAGAACTCAAAGCCATTATTATATATTTTTAATTATAAAGTTCAAAGCAGCAATTTCAATATACTAATATTAATGCATATCTGTAATTTTGTTTAATATTAACAACTTTAAACATAATTATATTATTTTGACCTTGGAGGATGCTTTTACCCGACTGGAGTTCATGAAAAAATAATTTCTACTTATAATATAATAACATCACAATAAAAAATATTACTGTAAATAATTATTTAAGATACAATTCTAATTATGCTAAACTTATTTTTGAAGTATGTTTAACTATGTTAGAACTTTTTTTGTTTCTATTTATATCAATAACTACATATAATTTTATTTGTTGGATGTAGTGAAATTACGGCATTGTAAATTTATTTCACATGGAATTTAATAAAGCTTTATTGTCATTAAACATATATATATATATATATATATATATATATATATATATATATATATATATATTTATATATATATATATATATATATATATATATACATTTTTGTGCAAAATATGTTTAGTGTTTAGGAAACACACTCTATGAAGTCGAGATATCTACTGTAAAAAAGTTTGGGATGTTGTTCATATCCATTTGCCCTGTCAAATCAGATACCGCATTAGTTAGACACTGGTTTTATTAGAACAAGGTTTTAGTAGACCCAGGTAAATTATCCGCGCAGATTCAATAATCAAGAAGCAAATTGGGAACTGTGACCATGAGAATAGCATGTTGGGTAAGGTTTCTTGTTCTTAGTAGATAATTTATATGGCATGTATTGCATGCGATCCTTTTTAGTGTAATAATGATTTCCTTTTCATGTTCTTGATACATGAAAAAAGCCGATGTTTATATTATTGGCGGAGAAGAATTTAAATACGATTTTCCAATTGTACTGAATGTCGTAAAAAATTTGAAGTACTGAATGTCGTATAAATTGTTTCAAGTCGAAAATCTAAAAATTACTCAAAAAAGAGAAAAAATAAAAATAGAACAAATAAATCCTACAAATAAAGATGATAAAAATAACACTCCTAAACAAGTGAAAAATAAAAAAATCAGAAATATATAAACTAATTAACACTTACAAATCAATCTTTGCAAAAGGCAAATGTGACATTGGCTCGGTCAAAGAATATGTAGAAGCAAGTATTCATCTACTCATGGATAAGTATTGTAATAAAGGCCTTTATATGTGTATCAATATGTGTGTCGATTGAAGGCAAATAGAAATAGAAGACCTAATAGCCAAGTTAATTGACAAAAATCTTAAAGAGGAACCTTATAGTCCGGTAACTTTGGCTTTCAAAAAAAAAAGACAACAAAGGTTAAGATAATGTGTAAATTTCAGAGATCTAAGTAAAGTAGTGGTACCTCAAGCACAACCATTCCCACTGATCGATGAGTTAGTGAACAAGACAAGAAACATATTTTACAATACTGGATATAAATTCAGCATTCTATTCAATCCCGCTACGAATTGAAGATAGGAAGAAAACTACCTTTTGGTTTGAAAATATCATCAGCTATTTTTCAAAGGATACTAGGTAATTTTTAAGCAAGTGCAAGCTTACAGATTTTGCAGTAAACTACATAGATATTATATTTACATTCTCGAAGACTTTTTCTGAGCACATTAACCATTTAGCACAATTATTAGAAGCTATAAAAAGAGAGAGTTTTAGACTACAGTTTACAAAATGTACATTTGCTTCATATTCAGTGAAATATTTCGGTCATATAATACATAATAATACAGTACGAGAAAATTAAGTTTCAATAAAAAAAATTTCCAACACCAAAAACTCAGATATATAAGACAATTTTTGATGAAAATTAACTTCTATCATAAGTATATAAAAAAAAGTGCGGTAATTTTAAAACCGCTTCAAAATTTACTTCGGAAAAGCCAAAAATTGATTTGGTCTCCAGATTAGCGAAAATATCTTACAGACATAAAAAAATTATTGTGATCACAGCCAATGTTAGAAATATTAGATCAGAATTTGCCAATAAATATTCATATCGATGCATATTTGGAAGGTATTGGTGCAGTATTAAAGGAAATACAGCCAAATGGAAAAGAAAAGCCAGTGGCATACTTTTCAAGAAAATTATATGAAATCCAAAAGAAAAAAAAGGCAATTTATTTAGAATGTTTACCTAATAAAGAAGCAAAAAGATACTAGGAATACTGACTAGAGATAAGTTATTTATAGTATATCCAGATCATAAATCTTTAGAAAATTTAAATATTAAGTCTAGGAGAGATAATGAGTTAAGAGATTTAACATATTACTATTCATAGTATGATTTTAAAATAAAATACACTTCGAGAAGAAAAAATATAGTAGCAGACTCTTTAATCTAAAACCCGGTATTGGATTTTAGCTTAAAGATTCTGCTTCTACATATTATATATTCTGCTTTCTACATTCTGCTTAAATCATACGAGGACACACATGAACAATTAAACATTGTTAACGTAATGAGATTGGGCGATATTATTAGAGATCAAGAAAACAATGCAGATATACAAAATAATAAATGAAAAGTAATATGAAGACACAATGTTTACGGAAAGGGTAGAAAAAGTGAAAGAATTATTTCATCAGAAGACTTCAGTAAAAATCTTATTAAAGATATATAAGAAAATATGTGTCATATAGGTGTAAAACAAATGCAAAATAAAGTTAGTCCATTATATATGGCAAGAAATTTTAAAATAAATATTAAGAGACATTGTAAAAGTAGTGAGATATGTAAAGAAAATAAAACGAACTAGATAAGATGGTCTAATGTCACATTTAGGTCCTGGTATAAAACCTTTTGAAATAGTCTCAATAGGCACGCTTAGAGGTTATGGAGGCTCACGACAAAGAGATATTTACACATTTTAGTAGACCACTTTACACAATATACTTACATTCTTACCTCAAAAACTCAAAGTGCTAATGATTTTGTTAAACTAACCAATAAAGTAACAGATTCTAATACAATTGGAATACTTCCCACTGATCAATAGCCGGGAATTAACTCAAAATAATTCAAAACATTTTTATGTAAAAAGTCAATTCCGATGGTAATTACTGCAGAAAATGCCCCGTTTTCTAACGGCTTAAACAAAAGTTTGAATCAAACACTTGTAAACAAAATTAAATGTAAAATAAAATAAAAAAGTAATAAAATGGCATGGATGACAATTTCTCATAAAGGCGTAGGTAAATATAAACATACAGAACATAAAGTTCCTGTCTTTGCACCAAAGTACCTATTAGATGGTACACATGTTTTTTTTTGCCAAATGAACTAAAAAAAGATAAATCAGAAGTTAAATGGATCAGAGATAGGAAAATAGCATTTGAAAATTCAATAAAATAACATAACTACAATAAACAAATATTTAATAAAAATAGAACTCAATTAAATTTAAATACTGGGGATATTGTATAATATAATGGAAACAAACTAAACAGAAATAAATTAGATGAGCTGAAGATTGGTTCATTTAAAATTGTTAAAAAAAAATTCAATTTATAGAATTGTTACAGGTCATAAGAAGTCAGAGTGGAATCTCTTTCACATCACAAAACTCATAAGAAATATGTACAATTAAACTAGTAACTAATATCTAATTTAAAAAACACACAAATAAGATTTAGCGAAAATTTAGTTTAGCTTAATATGATATTGTAAACTTTAAGTTTAATTTTAATTACTTTCGTGTTAAGGTGAAATTTTTCTGCTCTAAGGAGGAGATGTAAAGGAACTATATTTCTTTAATTGGTACAGCGCTCTCCTATCAGTAAACAATGACTATGTACTTATATACTTCATAGATGGCGCTGTGAGTAATGACGGCCAAGACGGTCGGCAAAGCAGATTATTCTTATTTGATAGTACTCACGATTGTTATACAGAATGTTTGGTTATATTTAAAGAATTAAACTTTGTATATCGTTACTTTGTTTTCAGCTAGTATAGTACTATTTAAGTTAAACTGTGTAATTTTTATCGTATGTATGTAAGTACTATAATAAACAAACTTTTTTTTCAGAACAATCTAATTGTTTAATTGAATTTTACAATTCCTAATAAGTTCGAAGAAATTGTCTTGTATATATATATATATATATACATATATATATATATATATACATATATATACATATATATATATATATATATATATACATATATATATATATATATATATATATATATATATATATATATATATATATAAATATCTGTATACATTTGATACATTTAATGTAAGAGTTTCTGAGAATAAAAGCTATGACAAACATTAGAAGAGATATATGGGTGGTATTGTGAGTCTTTTCTTTTTCCTTTGAAGTATGGAAGCTTAAAAATACTAAAAATTGTATATGCTTTTATACGAGAACTTTCATCTGTGCAATAGACTAAATATCATTTCTATCCCAATTACTTTTTCTATCATTACAATAAATCTTTCTATGATTTTTCACATTCCATTCAAATACTTTTTTCTTTATTATATATCTAATAACTAGAAAAATATTAATATAAAAATGATAATTTTTGAGAAAATTTACTTCATTGGTGAATACGGACCTTTGTAATTTTATCAATTCCACCTATCCATATATGCATCCATATATGACATCATAAAACTCTTGTGGTTTAAAAACCATTATTATTAAACTTGAACAGAAATGTATAGAAGAATTGTCTGGATATACCTTCTCTTAAATAAAAAATGGAGATGAAAAATATTTTTATAGATCCCATCGAATGGAAGAATAAAAAAATAACATTACAACCTTTATTTGCTACATCAAGGTAAATAATTTCTTTCAAATATCAGTACGATATTATAGAACAAAGTACGCGTTTGCGTCTATTTTTCTATGTGTTTATTAAAAAGAGGAAAACTATGCAGCGAATTTTAATGCAGTTTCTTGAACGGATATTTGGAAAAGTTTTTGTATGAAAACACCGCGCTATGCAATATAAAAATGGCTGAGTAATCGTAATTTTCCAAAAAATAACATTAGCAAAAACAGCTTCAACGGTGCATTTCTTTCAAACATTGGCAAAATATTTAAATATAAATATACAAATATAACGTGTAACAAGATATTAAAACCCTATGTGTATCTATAATATATAACCTATATTGATTTTTCTCTAGGTAGAAACCATTTTTAAAAGACACGTAGAATTTCAAAGGCTTTTTATACAAGTCTATGTATAGCCTGATCAAATTAAAGGTTATACACTATTGTACTAAAGATTCATTCCAAAAAGTTCGGAGAAACTCCAGAAAAATCAAAGAATTCAATATGAAAGAAAGGGAAGTAATACACCAAAAACTGCAAAAAATTCTAAAATCATCAATGTAAGATTATAGAAAGTTTTCCATATACAAAAACTTAAAAAATTTCTAGAGAAATCAAGTACAGAATGTTCTTGAACGTGCGAGAAAACTAGACAATTTTAAAAGTCCATATGGGACTGGGAAAGTTTTCAAATGTATGAAAAACATTTAGAGGAATGTCATTTGTGATTAAGTGGCCGAGTTTCACTACTCATGCTAAGGACATTATATAAGCAGCCAGCACTGGCTCGGTTGGCTAATAATTAAAGTGTAGTAATAATTAAAGTGTATATTAGCGTGAATAAATTATTTATTAATTTATCGTTTTGAAAATTTCGTGTTTATTTTTCTTATAATTTAAAATATTTTATTTAAATATTTACCTTTCACGCCAAGTTCTAAGATAGTATATAATATTTCGCATTTTTAGAAAATGATTTTTGCGTACGAAGAAAATAATAGGTACAAGCAAAAAGATAAAATGGATTCAGCAGATGAGAAATAGGGCTTCTCAAAAAGAAACGGAGATTTCAGTCAAGTGTGAGATTCAGTCGTCTTATAATCCATTAAGGTGTTGTACATAAATAAACGAGTATAATAAATTTGTAATTTATGGAAAGAGAAACTTCGATCGAGTCAACATGGGTCGAGCATGACGTTCGTTTCCTTTAGCTCGCACTAGTCAAAATTCAAAAACGTATCGGTTGGTTTTGTAATATTTAAAATCCTATTGATAATTTCGATTATCTCTTGCGTATGTAATATTTCAAAATAAAATACCATTACAAAACTACTGCAGGATGGTTCCATATTTGTTTGGGATTAGGCTACCATGTTACATAAATCTCCAATTGTAACGTGGGATAGGAAAATCTGTGAATTATGCATTGTCAATACTTCTTTGTTGGCTCCACAATTTTGATTGCAGTGGAATTTTCGGCCAATTTTTTACCGTTTCCCAAGAGAATATAATGCCGATGAAACTAACCTTCATTGAAGAGATATACTTGGTCTAATCGTATCAAAATGGAACTTAAGAGAAATACGGAAGTTGCAATATCTTTAGAATAAAATGTATCGTTCTCGAACTTTTTGCTTAAAAAAATCAAAGGCCAAGTATTAAAGAGAATTGCGAAAAACAATAAAACTCAGGGTTAAACGCAGAAAGTAACTGGAAAAAAACTTATACATGTATATACATTGTTTCTTCCGTCCAAATATATGTAATCCCATTATGTGCAACATAAAGCAAAAACCTTATCATTTTAACACCATGGATAGAAACGTTAAATATAATGTTCAACGAAATTTCATAAAAAATAGAACAACTTTTATTACGGAAACTATATCTAACTTAAAAACTTCATAGCGAATCGGTAGTCATTAATAAATTAAAGATATCTGCGTATAAAGTGGCCAAGGTTTTTTGTCTTATGACCGCGAAAGATATGCTAACTAGACAATACATTTACATAAAGAAAAATATTATTAATATTAGTAAATAGTTTACTCAAAGTGTATACGAAATACGAATTCTATTCATTATAACCCAATAAAAAGTTTCTGCATAAGAATACATTCACTAAAATGAGCGACTTTTCCAATATAAATTATTATTTATGTGAATAAACTAGAAACATAGGAAGATTTTATTTACAATAGTCTCCATTTTCTTAATTTTAACAGTGTTTCAGCTGTAAATAAATTTTAATGAGATTTTAGCTTAACTAAAAATTCGAAGATTGATTTTTTAAAAGACTATGTTTCAAATTATTTCAAGCTTGTGAAATTTCAACACGTCCTTTACTTAAGTTTTACAAGTACTTTAATGAATAACAAAATGTTAACCACAAAAACTTAATGAGCCAAAATAAAAACCAAAAAAAATAAGAACCCTTCATTAGAGAAAACAGGATAGAAACTGACTATGAGTATACGTTGAGGATGAGAATTACGCCGAGCCAGGCAAAACATTTTTCCACTTGGAATTTTAATATTATAATATGATAAATAACAATATTAATTTAAATAAATATATTTTAAGAAAAAAACTATAAAAAATCAGTTTTTCAATATTAAAACACTTTTTAATAGAATTTGCACAAGAATTCCGTACATACTTAGGCATATATCAACATTTAAGGACACAGTAACTTTATTTAATTATTCAAAATATTACTATCATTTTTCTGAATTTAAATATATGCTGGACACATTGAGTTAACCAACAAGTATAGTAATAACAACAATTATAGTATATGGAAGAGTACCTTCAGTAACGTCATTTCTTTACGGAAAATTAGCTGAAAGAAGTCCTCTCAAAGCGCCATCAAGTGATTGAAAAATTTTTATTTAGACTTTCCCGAAAACAGTCTTGTTATAGCTACTAAATTTCATAAGCGGGAAGTGCAACAAAAGAATATTTTCAATGAATTTTACTGCCTTTCGAATAAGACGGATTTGGAGAAATGAAAAATGAGCGGACAATTTGCGGTGCTATCTGCTTCCAGTTATTTTATGAGTGGATTAAAGAATAAGACCGCACACAACGAACAAGATGAGAACAGAGGACAGGTAAAATATTGCAACACCTCAAAAACGCCTTCGTCAAATTTTGTACTGGTGAATTGGTTCGTATTTTGAGATGGAACAGAATTAAAGTATAATGAATTTCCACGAATAACATCGATCACTATATAAAAGTAGGAACCGACAAATTAATATAAAGTAACGTGACTACACTACGGTTGTGTAATATTTCACAAATAGAGCAAACTTAAATGTCAGTCAATGAATATTAAATAAATAATTTATTTTTAAAGAGCGCTCTGTAATTTGAAAAGATCTCGGTTTCAATACTAGTAGATTTTGTTTCAACATAATTTCTAATATAAATAAAATATTAAATTATAAAAATATCTACTAATATACACTATTAATACACCATACATTTTGCTGTCTACTAAAATTAATGTAAAATTATAACTCTTTTACATTTCTGAACGACTTTGGACATTTTTACTGCGAATGTTTCAACTTCATTATAATAACATACAATGAAAAATATTATTTTTTTAAATCCGCGAAAAGGAAACGAAATAAAAACATTTGCAGGGAAAATAGAATACTATTAAAATAACTGATAAATTCGGGCATCGATGGTATCAGAAGGATAATTGAAGTACCCGAAACAACATTTATTTTAAATAGGCTTATTTCTAATTTTTATTCAGTTCACTTTTAAACTACTAGACTTAATAAGATACCAAAAAATATTATGTGTGAGTAAAAATTTTAATTATAATATGGCATTTCGATAATGGCATAACTGTATTTTTTTTCCAAAATAATGATTCAAAATCAAATTATTTATAAATACCTTATTATTATATGCGTTATTATAATTAAATATGATAATGACTGACACTCAGAGTACCTAAAGATCAGAAACGTGGAATCAAACTCAGTACAAGGTCAAAATTAATAATTTTACTGTAACTAGCCTAATTTTCACCTTTAAATATATATTTTTATTATATTCTAGAAAATTTATCAATGTTATATTCTTATATTTTTTAATCATATGTTGTATAAAAATAAACACTTACGTATCTTTCCATTTCCCCAGATTATAGGAAGATATCGAAAAATTATTCGTAATATTTTAATGAGTGGATAGTCGAATTATAACTATTTAAGTACCGACTCGAATTTTATACCTAAAAGAAGATTAGTTATTTCAAAATATTTTTCTTTAATCACTTCAGGTTTTAAATAACGCAATTAACTTACAATAAAAAGTAATAAAACAAATATAAAATCCTGCTCTCTTATAATTTATTGACTAATTGAAAGCAACATTGTGATTGCGAACATATTTTCATTCTACAAAAAGCAAGTTTGATACTTTGATGCGTTTTGATACTCATGTAAAACCATGTGAATAAAATTTTTCAGTGTTGGATGCCAGAAAATTGTGTAATACGATTAGGTTAAAATGAAATAAATAACCGTCACGTACACCGTTTAGCCCCTCTAGCCTTTTGGCACCGGAATAGCCATTGGAAATCGCATGCTATGACACCGTTCTAAATTTACTTTTTCTTTTATTTTTCGTTTTGAGTCCTTTTATGTGGTGAAGATATTTATGAAAACATACAAAAAAGTGTGTAGTATTACTGTGGATTTCAGTTTTTGGTAATGGTTTCAATCTTATACTTAAGCATAAGATATACTAAACTTAAGCATTAGAAATTAAATTGGATATGTTTTTGAATTAACTTTCTCACGAATTTTAATTTGATGGCTATTCTTGCATGTAATAATATAAATACGTCGATAGTAATCGTTTGAAAATGTACATGAAACGGTATGAGAGAATATAAATAATTTCTTATAACCTTGCTAACGAGAATGTTAAACCAGTTTTCCTCAAAACAATTTATAACTGAACATGTTAATTATCAAATCGAGCATATAGAATAAAGGGACTTTGTTAAAATTTAATATATATGATAACAAAAATCTTATGAAAACACAAAATATCTTATGAAAAACGTAATTTAAAAATAGAACCGAATTCCGTCATCCTTTACCCACAAAAAATAATACGACCTCATGCAGAAAAAATTCTGCAGAATTTCTAACAACTTTTAACCTCTATATAAACTACTTTGTAAATCTCTATACCCTTCTATTAAAAACATTGTACGACATTTCGCAGCATCTTTCTTAGCAAAAATAGGAATGTGTAATTTGGAAGTTCACTAATATAATGCTTACACGTAAATTATCCCCATGCATGCTCTGATAATATACCTTTCATTTACAGATTCACCTAAAAGGTAGAATATTGAAATTGGAGATCCCACTACTCTGATATATTTCTTTTTTATATCTGACCTTAATTGTATATACCTTTTACTAACTTTATGCCTCTCCTTATAAAATTTCAAATACCTTTCTACCTGATCCATCTAAAAGACCAAAATATAATAGTTTGAATTTTTACTGTAGTGATGTACTTTTAACATGTAACGTATCCTTATACATGCCATATTAAGATATACTTTTTAATCGTTCTGTCTAAAAAATTGTAATGTAAAATTTGAAAGTCTTACTGTTCTTATCTTTTCACGTGCTCTCTTATATACTTTTTTATTTTTTTACCTCGCTCTAATATATTCTCAGTATATATTTAACCGATTAATCAATGTATGTTAATTTATTTTTCTTATCCATTCGATATTCTTGTTTAACCTTTTTTTACACTCTGGATTAGTTTCCTTCATAAGAGACATTTGAAACTAAAAATTGTTAATAGAGGACGCACGGTGCATATTGTACCTGCAATGTTTCTTGTCGTATCTCGGGAAGAAAAAACCTTCATACGTAGAAAACAGAAAATATTTAAACTTATTGGCCGATGAGTTTTGAGATGGTCTTATTAGAATAGATATAAATTATACAACATTTGTTAAAATCCACAAGGGCGGAGTACTTTATATTATAATTTTTGTCAGTGAAATATCAAAATACCCGACAAATTTTCCAACTATTTCATTCTAGTTTTTATACGGTCATGCTGTTTAAATTCTCACACTATTTCAAACAGGATGCAAATTATTTCAAACCTTCTTTGATATACTGGTTTGGCTGTAAAAAATAGTATTGAAAAATTTGTATTTAGCAAATTCAAAGCTTAAACTTTGACTGAAAAATCGGTGAATATCTCTTGTCATATCTCGGGAAGAAAAAAGCTTCATACGTAGAAAACGGCAAATATTTAAAATTATTGCCAGATGAGTTTTGAGATGAGATTATAATGGATATAAACTACACAACATTTGTTAAAATACACAAGGGCGGAGTATTTTATGTTACAATTATTGTCAGTGAAATATCAAAATACCTGAGAAATTTTCCAACTATTTCATCGTAGTTTTTTATACGGTCACGCTGTTTAAATACTCAATTTATTCCAAACGGGATGCAAATTACTTCAAACTTTTTTTGATGTACTGGTTTATCTGTTAAAAAATTAGATTAAAAAATTTGTACTCAGCAAATTTAAAGCTTAAACTTTTACCGGAAAGTCGGTGAAAATAGAAATAAATTAGAAAATGTACTTATTCCATTTAATATAATGTTAGCATTAAATAAATTCTAAAAAATAAATTTATGGACTATCCTTATTACACAGGAGTATTAAAAGACTATAATTTGGATAACAAATATTTTCCTGAATTACGCAGATTTAATTTATAAAACTTATTAAAAGCATCACAGTAAAAATACGAGCTTAAATTCCACAAACGCTTTAAATAGGCAGAGGCGAAACGGGGATGAAGGAAATACCTTTTGGAGTCGGTGCCGTGGCAATTAACCGAGATTCGATTCCGGAGACCGGATCTGAGAACGTGAGGTGGAAGGTAATCGTTGGCTACCTGCTTTTAACTCTATCGAACTGTATTTTGCTTTTGTGTTGCCTATTTTCTTTCACGTTCGTATTGCTACTGAATAGGGACCAGCTAATGAGTACAAGATTAAATTATTGTTTCAATTTAGTAGTTTCTCCGAGTTTATATGCTCTTATCTGAATAAACATCGGTCTGTTGAATGTTGTTCTAATTATGAAAATAATTTTATCGAAACAAACTCATTAAACTGACAACGCGATATTTTAACGTAATATAATCAGACCATTTTCAATTGATTACCAAACTTAGTAATACATTTAATACTGATATCCGAAAGATTCCATTGGTTAATATTTTAAAAGTTATGTAAATACCACATATCCTTAAATTAATTCTTTACTACTATTAAAGAAATGTATCATGTGTTCGTTAAGGAAAAAAACACATTAAAATTCAATAAGAAATACAATACGGTAACCCTGACCCTTTAATTACCTGCTAAGGGACATATAAACCATTATCAATAATTTTGAAAATATTCATTACATAACAATTTAAAATAAATTATTTTGCCGGGTATGTAATATGACTTTCAGTTTACTACTTTGCAAGTAATAATACTCACTATTGAATATTGAATAGCTAACAAAACTAACTAATGGAGACAAATATCGACAGTAAAACTTACACCAAGAAAAAATGTGTTCAATTTTGTACTAAGTGTTTCTTTGTAAACCGTTATCTTTAGACTTTCTTTGCGCTGTAAGAATAATGTTTCGTAAGTAAGTAATTTTTACTTTCTTCGAAACGGATAGTCTGTCATAAATGTGGACGCTTAGGATGTCTTAAATTAATTTCCATGAAATTTAATTAAACCGTGATTGATCGGGAATCAGGTTATTAATAAAAACTTTAAGTTTTTCTAAAAGTACCTGTAGAGCTTTTGTGGTCTATTTGTCATTTAATTAAAATTTCAAAAAATATTTGCTAATTGCTCACCTGAAGATGTTGTAATACAACGAAACCTAGGTCGTAATGAAGAATTTAAATAAAGTAGAAATAGTTAGTTAATAGGTAGTTTCATTTATTTGTGAATTAAAATCAGATCTCCGCCTAAACCTTCAGAATTGAAATTTACTAAACCATTCTTGTTCACAAAAAATATATCTATTTATCAGAAGGAACGTTTACTCCGTATAATGGTAAAAATTGAAGTCAATTGAAATCGGATATTTGGAATATATAAGAATAGCTGTTCAAAAGTCATCTAATACTTCTAGTATTACTTTGCATTCCTCGTTTTTGCCTTTATAGCCTTACTTCCGTTCTAAATTCGTATGAAAATGTTAAAAATTCTTGGATTGTTTAACATAAAATAAGTAAAAATTAAAAAATAAAAGTTTTTCTTCCCATTATCAGACCTACAAAATGCAAATCCATTTCTTTCATTTTTCATATGGAATGATCAAAATTTAATCATTATTGCAAGAATTCACAAATGGAAAATCGAACATACGAAGCGAAATCACTGCGAATAAAACCTCGGGATTAAAATATACAGGTTACTTCCATCTGACATTTATATACTTTAACAAAAACGATCTAATTAATTAAATTAACGTTATGTCAGATATGTATCGATATACGTCCCGTTATATAGTAACGGAAATCCACATAATATTAGCGTCATTGTCCGATTTAAAACTTTGACTTATTTATGCCCGAAATGATATTCTGATCAATATACGTTAATTAAAAATAATTACCAATGCAAAAACGATTCAAGAATTTACAGTAAGTTAGCATAATATAGTGGAAGAATAAAGAGAGAACGATTATAAAATATTTTGCCCTAAGGTCTCTCAAATTCGTAATTAAATCTTTGAAAAAGAAATTATTTAAAAAAATTACTTTTATATATTGAATGAAAAAAAATATTTATTTAAAATGGATTTCCTTAGATCATTCAAACCAAGGAGTATATTTTGGATTCTTTCATTATTTTTCGGAGTTGTACATGAACACATTAGTAAACCATGGTAATTATTTTTCAAGAAAAGGGTAAATTTTAGTGTTAATGTCCATGTTAAAGCAATACGAATATAGAGTTATATTGGTTTTTATAATTAATAGAAATAGCTTTAAGAATTAAAAAAGGAATGATTCTCTTCATTTTATTCATTAATGGACGTTTTAAGCTTTTATTTATCTACAGGTATAATGATTTTAATCTAGATTAATAATTTATTTATACAAAATAATATTGAAGCCATTCTGATTAGCCAAGGTTAGAAATGATTACCGAAACGCGGCAATATCATGTTTCTAAATGCTTTATTTTATGCGTAGAATAAAAGTAAACAAAAATATTTTGAATAATATTCTCATTGAAAATATAATAAAAAAGAGAACCATGTACTTCTACATATACACTATATTATTCAAGGCATATTAAGTAGTACTTGAATATTCCACGTATTAACAATATGCTAAATCAATAAAAAAACAAAAACAACGAATGTGACTATTTATTACCTAAACTACGACAATGAAATAAAAATAAACATTAATTTAATTTTAGCAAATACTATGAACTATATTAAATTTATCAGCCTTTAACGGTTATAAATGACAAATTTTAACCAATATAAAAAATCAATTTCAGGACCTTTATTTACAAAATGCTAAGTAAATGAGCCCGTAAACTCGTTTTTACTTTTAGGAAATAATCTGTGCTCGATTTCTGCCGATATTTGCACAACTTTTTAACTTATTGATAGTTGTCACTCAATTTAAATATAATACTTATTAAAGTGTACCTATGCAGTTTATTTTATATTTAAAATAAACACATTAACTATACTGCATCTATATACATTCTGATAAAAGTTACAATAAAAAACTTTCGCGAAATGCGAACTTGTTTGCATACCAAATACCAATTTTATTTTACCGTGGTCCACATAAAAAATCACTATTAAAGTCCTAAACCGCTTCAATCGCCTCCATCTCTCTATACGTTTCTAAAATTCATGTACAATATCAGGGTCATCAAACGGCCTGTGTGAGTCCAACGAGGGAAACTAAAATTTCGCACATATTTGGGGCGTGAGCCGTAGATTGTAATTAGTTGCGAAACATTCGGTAGATATTGGCACATAACAGATATTGTATTAAATTCCATTTAACTCTAATCCGCGTAAGCATTTGCACCAATATTGCAAAATACTAACAAATTAGACCATAGTCATAAATGCTGTAATTCTAATTTCTTTGAATAGCACTTAATGCAACATGGCATAGCAACTTCATTATACATTAGACAGGAATTGATTTAGTGATATCTCTTCCACCACCCTTAGTTATTGATGCTGTTGCCAGAACTAACCTAAAGTGAATTTAAAATAAGGTTCGATATTCATTAAATGAGTAAAAGCGTCAATTAAGGAAATAGTATTTTAATTGCACATAATAATAATATTAATAACTATTACAGGAGAGAAATAATTTTAAGTCTCATTTTTACTAAAAATTTTGTCAACTTAACCACAGTTACTTTCACTAATAGCCTGTAGTAACTAAGTTTTATGTTTTTTTTAATACACATGTGACTATAATGTTTATAGTGAAATAAAAATATTATTTAATTCTATTAATGTTCATTTCTAATACATAAGAGGAAGTAAAGGAACTTGTTAACTTCATCACAATCAACTAAAATAGTTACGTATGTTATATAGTGACGTAAGGGCGGAGCGATGAGCAGACTGGTAATAAAAAATGTTCCGTTTTTTGGCTAGGAAAATCACAAAATGTAATATATATATATATATATATATATATATATATATATATATATATTTGTAACAAAATTTAATACATAAATAAAGGGAATTATTAAAATTGAAAGAGACCCATTTTAAGGTAGAGGCATATTTATTTACGATTGCTTCTGCCTAATGAATGATGATATTTTGGTGAAATAATTCAATTGTCATAAAGAATAACTTTACAGTATAATCAAATAGATACTTGTCGTTTTAAGTTATACATTTTTGTGCTTAAACTAGGCACTAAAATATATTTTATTTAAAATATATTCAGACAAGAGAAAATTCTAAGAAATTAACTGTTTTTTTCCACAATATTTAGTTCAGTAGTTTCAGAAACAGGGAGATCGGTGCATTTTATTGCACATCTTGTTGCATTTACGTTTTTGAGGATATCCTGAATAAAACTATGAAGAAAAATATTTCTGATTTCTTTATAAAAGTGTGTGTATATTTTGATACATTGCCAAATTTTAAGTTTCCTACTCAAATGATTTATGAAAAAACTAGTTATGAAATTTTATTTTAAATATAGATATATCAAATTTTAAAAATAAATACTGTTTTTAGAGTAACTATAAAAAACAAACAATTGGATTTTATGAACTGGCATAAATTCGAACGACTGACTATCAAATCCTAGGATCGATATCCGACACCGATTTAAGAAGAAATTGATTAAAAAATGCATTTCTTTTTTACAAAATTGACAGCTACACATACCCTATGAAATAGAATTTGAGAGTCAATGTAGTGAATAAAATCCCTTTAGAAATCTAAACGAAAAATAAGCAAAAAATATCGTCAAGATGTAGGGTTGAGAGCCATGCCATTTTATTTTTATTTGTTTTAATCAATTTTCTCATGTTTTCAATTTTAAACAATCAATAATGAAGCAAGTGACGATGTATATAATAAGTTTACCAACCCTTGTAACCAAATTTTATTTCACATCCTCAAATTTCTTCGTACTGCCTCTAAAAAACACGGGTGGATGTATAATACTAGTCTCAATATTAAGCTTTAATGGCCACAGAAAACCTATATGTACCTAGTAAATGATTAATGTTAATACTCTATTGTAGATACTTTCATCCCTCAAATTCTTATTAGAAAAGATAACCTGCGTAGTTTCTCAATAAATATTGTAAAGATTTAGACGGGTGTAGATCAAACAATCAAATCTTTGGATATCTTTGTACTTTTACCAAAAGGATGTGTGTATTGAATGCACCTGTAACATGTAAATAGGTGAGTAAATAAGCTCTTAGTTATAAATGCAAAAGATTGGTGAAGGATAAGTTTTACCAAAGCGTATAAATTTATTAGATTTGGTCAACTATTATGAAGTACGGAAGGAGATATAATTTTCAACAATTATTAATAACAAAAATATATAAGCATGAACTATATAATTTTCACAATAAACACTATTATTTATGCCATGAAAAAAATAGATCAATAAACAATTTGTTTATTATGTCTCATTAAATGAAATTTAAAGTTTTCAAATAAAAATTTTTAACAAAAAAATCGAATCGATTTCAAATAACCACCGAATAAAATGCATACTGGGGTTTATAAGTTTATAAGTCAAAGTCGAAGCTCCTCTCTTTCAAATACAAGCGCACCCACACACACAGATGAATACTACGTTTCACTCGACACCGACCCCAAAAATTTCTAAAAGTAACAATATTTTCGTACTCGTGCTTTCATTATTTTATGCTTTTCTTGCACTTTTTATTCGGTACTTATTGGAAATCAAGTCAACTTTTTATTAAAACATTTATTTTTTTCAATTTTTAGTGCCTGTATCATGTTACCCAGATTATCACTAATACACGAAGAATTCAAAAATATCTCATTTATTTAACTTGAAACAGACGCTTGCGGCGTTTAATAAATTTAAATATATTCATATATACTAAAGTATGTACATATTTTCATACATACATACTTATATACCAACCTTTAATTTACATTCCCTCTTTAGATTTACCTGTAGACATTATTTTATGTCTACAAATAATACCCACCAGCCAACTAATATTTTAGTAACTTCACAATACTTAAATTTTTTTTAGCAACACTTACTTATCCACCCATCAAATTATATCTTAGTTGATTCACGCACTTGTATATACTTACCATTCTTTTTCTTTATTACATTCTTGCTTCCGTCAAGACAAGTAAAGCGAATCCAAACTCAATGATTATACTCCTCATTCCTGAAGAGTTTCGATCACCATCATAGAGCTTCATTATTGTTTCCAGATTTTACAAAATAACAAATTTACATCGCCCTTAATCGTGTCAAAATTTTACAAACTTAATTATTAGATTACATTTGTATTTAGTTATGTATAATCTAAACTCGATCAAGGTCAATGGTGTAACTTTAATTTCTTTGGTAACATTCTAACCAATTTTCTCAAGATTACGCTAAAGAAATATCCATTCAAATAAAAAAGAATCATTTAAATTTAATCGTAAGTGCCGCAGATATGATTCTGTGTCTAAATGGCAAACTAGCTTATAATTTTGACATATCCTGCATTCTTACACACTCCTGCTGTGTGACATAGTTTCATAGTTCTCTCACTTAAAAACCAATTGTGTATGTATATGTGTGTGCATGCGTCACTTTCTTTTCGTTTTATTTTCGTTAATAAATTGACGACAAATAATCAAATTATTTTCCTGAAACCTAAGAAAAAAACACATAAAGACATACTGCTTAATTTATGTATTTTACACATGTTTAATGTAAATGGCATTTACCTTTAAATGTTATGGGTTGTATTGTGTATATGGAATATTCCACATGACGAATATTAATGTGTGATGTGCTTTAGACTTAAATTTTACAGGTAATTTGATATATTCTCTATAAATTAATTTTTCATCTTTTTTCAATTTCTTCTTCAAAATCCACGGTTTTTGTTTATAACATAAATAATTGAATATTGATTACTCATTACGAGAATGACTGATAAAATTTCAATCACTTAAAAAAATAACTGACATCCACACGTTAAACAACCATTATTTAAAAGACTGGCTTTTAATGAAATTTTACCAGCTTTTTCTTATGAAACTTGTAAGGTAAAACAGAATTAGCAGTGAGAGTTGTAGAAATTTGTATCCCTCATGAATGCGTGATTTTTTTAATATTTTTTTATTCATTTACGATATTACCCCTTCCTTTTCATTAAAATGAAAATCTTGTTGCCCTTAATTTTCACTTGACGGTAACATGAGCGAGAAAAGTTTGAATTTATCTTCCTATTCGAAATGTATTCACAAGAATCTGTGATTTTCAGAAGTAATTTCACTATTACCTGGGAATAGAACTTTAAAAATAATATTTGTGGAAAGAATATCAAGCAATTTTCCGTATTAGCTCTTAATTACAATGTGGTAAACTGTCATCATTCTTATCTATCCTCGCTAGAGAAACGTATGGAGATAAATAGTCATGAAATATATATTATATATATATATATATGTGTGTGTGTGTGTGTGTATATGGTGTGTATATGTATATATGTGTGTGTGTGTGTGTATATGTGTGTTTATATATACATACCCACCCAGTGATTTGAGAAAGATAATATAACTCCACCAGTAATTTGAGAAAGTAGAGGGCGGAATTTTGTATTTTTATATATTATGGAGAATGTCTTTTTAAAATTCCTCATAATAATCACAGGATAAATAAGATATATTACTATGCCAACTTTCAGACAACTCCATCGTGTGGCTTCTTAAAAAATCCAACCTGAAAATAATAAAATGCAAATGTATTGCTTAATATATATTTCGCAGACGTAAAACATGGGGAGTATTAAGAAAAATAAGGACATCTAGACTCATCGCTATCATTTTACTTCGGTATTTGCGTGGGATTCTAAAACCTAATATTTTTTTATAATTTTAGTAGTTTCGGAAATAAATATATTGTGCACATATCTCAGCATACTCATGAAGATATAATACCTAAAATTATGAAAAGAAATATTTTTCAGAATCTTATAACTAGTAACTCTTTTAAACGACATCTGACGATATATGTGGAATGAAGAAGACACATTTTCGTTTATTTAGTTTGCCCTACCTGATGTTTCTGGATGAATATATATATATATATATATATATATATATATATATATATACATATATATATATATATATATATATACACACACACACACACATATGTACATATTTTTTTCTATGAGTTTTTGCTTATATGACTTGTGCATATTAATAAGTTTGATTAAGTTTCTATGCCAAGGAATTTCGGAGAAAACCCACTGTGATTGACATACGGACAGACACGTGAGTGATTATATAATGGTTCAAACAGAGTGATCTTAAAGAACGCCAAAGAAGTCGCCATATGTAGTATCAGCATCAGCTATTAATTACATTGTGATAAACAATCAGGATTAATAATCTTGGGCTAAAATAGTTAGAAGTTAATAGAGATTAGTGAAATATCACAATATGTTTATATAAAAGCATGCTTAAAATAATGTATATAGGAAGGGTGTCTAAGAAATTGCTGTATCGTCATTCGTAATTCTCGTAATTCGTAATTCTCGTAATTAAATTTACGTAATTCTCATACGACGAACTGTCATTATGCTTACCTAAACTCAATAGAAAAAGGTGTAAAGATAAATATATAAAGAACCCTGGGAGCAACGAAAAAAAATGGAATTAATATAAAACTGTATTATTATCGATAAACTTTTCATTTATTCTTCCGATACATCGAATTCTCATTGAAGTATTTTTTTATTTATGCTATTATCGAACGTAAATATTCGTAGATACGCTGATGCTGCTGATTTTAGTGTAAAATTATGAATAAATGGACTAGCGTCAAAGTAATTTTATACCGCAATCATCTTAGAACGTTTATAAACATCATCGATTATTTTATTGTATTCTGTTACCCACTGCACATCCTACGCCATTATATATATTATTATCAAAATTCACTTTTAACTATCGCTCTGCTACGCTTCACAAAAACCAGATAAAATCGTCCTGGTTCTTTTTTTCAAATGGCAATAAGAACTTACCGTCACATAATGAAAAAAATCCATACTTTCTGTAAACAAAGGTCTTAAAAATGGTATTCTCGGATTTCAGTCTATAACGCTAATGGCGTATTAAAAAAACGAGTCTTATATATTTTTACTTTATTTAAGTTAAAATTTTGAAACTAAAACTTCCTTTCTAAGATTTGTTTCAGTGCCATTTTTATCATATTTTTTCTATGTGAGATTTGTCCAGAAAAAACCTTCAAATTTTTTGAAAGAGAGCCAAATATTTCAAGCTAGTTCCTTACCTTTACTTTACAACGTCCCTTAAAATAAAAAGAAAAACTTAAAATTACTAATAATTTTCGCATTCAGGTTACAAAGCTTTTACGAATTTGTATTAGTGAATGTAGTAAAATAATAATTGTAATAAAGACCTAACTAGAAGTCAAGTACAACTAAGTCCCTAAATAGAACCTTAGTACAGTAATTAGGGTACTAAAAGCCTTTTGTGCCGAATCAAAAATATTTTCATTTAACTCTGACAAACAAATTCTTTAGCCATACACGTATAGTTAATTTATTGTTTTTATACTATAATAACAAACGTAATTATATTTGAAGGCTCATTTCAATTGTTCTTTAAAACTGTACATAGAGTATGACAATCGTGTATTCAATAAAATGATAATAATTAATATGGTAAATATTTTATCTCTTAAATCGGTAATTATTTACATCGTATATTCTTTATATTTAGGTCATTTTTTTGTTGGTACGATAGATAACAAACCAATGTGAGAAAATATTTAATGTCTGTGACGTATCTTTCACAAATATATTATAACTAGCGTGACCCGTGCGAAGTCTTCGCATTATAAATTATTCAACTCAATTTAATAAATCAATATTGATTGCAGGTATTCAATTTATTTCTAATTTTGCACACTGCTTATTACGTTTTTATTCCATTATGAAGCTCAGATGACAGATCAAACAAATATTTTACTAAAATTGACATATAGAGGCGCAAGTATCAAAAGCATTGAGCTAAAGCGCCACTTTATTTATACGTGAGTGGATTTGAAATTAAACAAAAATTTTACCGACCGTCAATCATATTGACGTTGAGCCGTTAGATGGCAGCATTGCTGTTTTGTGTATATAATTTTAATAATTAATTAATTTGCAAAAATAATAGCAATAATAAATTTTTTAGTTGTGGATGCCGGTAGAGCAAGCAATTATCTATAAAATGATATATAATTTATGTGGATTAGTTGTGAGGTTTTTTCTAAAAAGGGAGAGTAACGTCTTAACCTTAACGTATTAATATATATGATGATGATTTTTCTTACGTTTATGATTTATTTTAAGGGTGCAACTAAAATGAAAACTTTGTAAAGAGGAAACATTATGGCTGTCTTAAACAATACCCTGAATTAAAATTAATAATAGCAAAAAATTATATTATAATTTTATACTTATGAAAATTAAAATCATAAAATCGATAAATTACTTAAAAATAATGCATTTGCATGTCACACTATCAAATACCTCAAGTTATCTACATGAAGTGACATTTTTTTCATTAATAAATATATATTTTATGACATGCAATGTAAAATAACATGTGTAAAGTGAATATCTTAAGATAGTTTCCGATTGGGTCGTTAGTTTATTTTGAAAATATATTCCATGAAATATATATTTGCTTAGTGGCCTATAAGTAATAATAAAATGTTTAATGAACCGATTTAATATCTGTTCCTATTTATTAGTTTAACTGCTATGATTTGTAATTCCAAAGCCAAAGAAGATTATTATGCCTTATACCTCTCTTTAAATTAAAAGAAAACATAATACCAATTAAGCAGGTTTCTTTTCAAACAATCACCCATTTATAATAAAAATACAAATTATTCGTATATTTTTTTCTGAAAATTTTTTTAATTGTACGAACTCTTTGTCTCTTACCATTTACATTAGATTTGATAAAGACGGAAAAATTTTCAAACTTGTTTGTTGATATTAGAGAGCAAAAAATTATTGGCAGACTCCGCGTTGCAATTATCTATAATAATATAACTTTGAAAACACCATAGTTATATTAGTATACATAATTTTAAGCGCAGCGCACAAATAAATACGAGAATACTTGTTTGTGTTTAATGGTGACTAGACTAATATAATCGTAAACTTTGCTTTTTAGAGATTTGTATATTAGAAAATTTTCAGATTTGATACATCCAAATAAAGAAATAAACAAATTTATAAACATAATATGTAAGCATAGATAAACAGGATTCGCCGATTATAAACGAATATATGTACACCGAGTATTTCCTTTCGTAAGTCGCAATATTTGATAAGCATATTGTATTTTCACAAAGTTGTACCAGGAAACCTGAAATATTGTAAACATGAATCGTCGAAAATCAGTGAAAAAAAGGACGTTCGACCATAAATATTTTTAGCCTAATTATTTATATTTTATTAGAAAATATAATTACCGTAAGAACATAGTCATAGTGGTTTTCCTGAAAATGCATACTGTGCTATTTCTTTCAATTTTCTTCGATGATATAAATGTAGTAGAGGTTTTATTTCACTGTGACATTTAACTTTATACTTTCATTACTGACAGTTTTGTATGATGAGTCTCTAATAAGATATTGTACGCTTCATTTTCTTTAAAGTGTGTGATACTCTTTATTCTCACTATTTAGTGGACCGTTCCCAAAAAAATTTGCACTGTGGTTGTAATAATTTTCTTAATGGACGCGCCAATAAATTTGTTTAGTTTATCAAAAAGACAATAATTACGAATTTTTCTTAACCATAATTACAAATAAAATGTCCGTAAAACGTATTACATTATCATAAAATATGTCACTAAATAAATAAGTAACCACTGAACGTAAAAATACATTAATGATCGACCCGGGTACTAGGGGTCCACGCTTCCAAATATAGAAAAAAATCGCTACATGTTACGAATATTTTCACAAAGTGCTTTGGATAATTGAATTACTGTAGGTTTTTCAGTGTCCCATTAATGGATCATATTTATAGACAAGTAAATTCTGAAGCTCATCGCATTTACCGAGACGCATATTTTTTTTGGCGTACATCATTGTGTTTTTCAGCATAAATTTAAAAATCCCTCGGTGTATTATTGAATTTAAAGTTTATTTAATGGAATATGCATTCGAATTATTTAGGTGCGTCGTAATAAAATTGAACTTACCTGTATTGATGTGTTTTGTAATGGCAAAAATTGTTACGTACGGTTAGAGCTCACTTGAAAGAATTCTTTCCACAATTAGACGTGTATGATCATTGAAGGGAACGTAGTGCACATATTAATATATTTACAAATATTCTTATTATTTTTAATCGTGTGTATATATTGTTCAGTACATGTTTAACAGGCGTGAACATATCGTTAATTTTTCACTCGCCATAAGATTTAGTTTCGTCACTTTAGTAATCCGTTAACATTTAAGGGAATTTCTAATCAGGGTTTTATTTAATTTGCCTTTAGCAAATTATGAGATTGTGGAATTTTGTCAACATTTTCCACAATATTGTTATAAATACCTTGTATACAATTATTTTATTTATCACCCAATTTTTTACGATATATACTAATTAAATATGCTATAATACGCCCAATTTCAAATTTCTACTTGAACATTTTTAAAGCAAAACACCTGTAACCGACGGATAGACACATTGACAGGGTTCTCCTTTTGTTCCTTTGGAATTATAAAGTTATTAAGTTGAAATGAATATAACCCCGTATTTCTTCGAATTATTTTTATGGGAAGGTATTATACCCGTATTACTATTTTAGCTAGCACATTTACACGCGTGCATTTTTTATTGAGGTGCCCAGGATTTACCTCCCATTCGATATTATCGCCACACCTCTATATATTTTAATATTAAGTTTGCCTTGTTTTCTAGATACATGTGAGCAAAGATTTAATATAAACATTTTGCCATATATTGATACCCCGTAATACTAGATTTTGATCATTGAGTCGAAAACGCCGAATTATATTATCCAAAAATAGCGCTTTTCGTCGGACGATAAAGTTATCTATTTGTAAATAGTGATCGTACATTACGCCTGTACCAAGTTTCATCAAAATACATCGAACGGGTTATATGTGACTGAGTCAAATAAGTGTAGCCGTTTATGTGTATTTAATAAAATCTATATAGCCTTTTATACCTGATTGATTATGAAACATTAAAATGTCGAGACGGCCTTATTTATAATTTTAGTGTAAGTAGGATGAAATAAACTTAGTGGATCGAGATTTAAAAATATTTAAATTGATAATTTCACTTTTTTATACCATGCAAATGAATTTGCGACTAACTGTTCCGAACACTTTCCATTTATCTTTATAAAATAAAGTGTATATATGAATTGACAAAATCTCAAATTCAAATTTTTGTCTAGAATAATATAAAAATGTTAACGCACTTGATAATTTGATAAAACTCCTCTCACATTAGTCCACACACATTTCGTACCGTTCACGCTGTACACATCGTTCCGTACACATTTAGGTATTTATAAAAATTTAATGCTACACAATATCCTTATTAAACTCTTTACAGAATTTATATTTTTCAGAACGGAAACATATTGCCTAATAAATCTTCTACAGGCGCATAAATAAAAATAATTTTTTTTTATGTTAAATAGTTATAAAAATAATTATTTTCGGATTTTTTCCTTTACACATGCTAAGAGACCTTATTTCTTGCTTCTTTCATGATTCTTGGTCATATTTTCGCCATATTTTTTCTAGGTCGTAAAAATATGGCGAAAATAACCATATTTATTGGGTTTATTTACGACGTTCACTTAGAAGCGTATTTTTTTAAAGATCCTAGAGACCGTAGATTTAAATATTTTATATAAAACAACTTAAATTGGTAAATCTACGCGTTCTTGACCGTCTTGCCAATGAGATAAACAAACAGACGGACAACGAAATAATCCTATTAGGGTTTCTTTTTTCCTTTTGAGGTACGGAACTCTAACAATATGATCCTTAAGTGTACCAAAAATATAGTTGCGTAGAAATATATACCATATTTGAATTAAAAGGACACTATCTTAATATTGATTAAGAACTATCAAGCAAGTCCATAGTGTACATTACTAATTAAGACGGCGATGTGCTTTATAGTGATGGTCGATTGTGGGAGACCATTTCTCATTACAGTAATTTATTAAATTTTTTGCATATTTTAATGCATATTTACATGTACATGTTTATATATATATATATATATATATATATATATATACATGTATTTATATATATATACATATATATATATATATATATATATATATATATATATATGTGTGTATATATATATATATATATATATATATATATGTGTGTGTGTGTGTGTGTGTTTAGATTATCAGATTAATAATCTTAATATATCAGCTAAATCAACAATCTATGAACTCTATAGTATGTAGCGCATATTCAAATACAAAAGTCTAAGTATTCTTTAATTTTACTCCTTCAAATAAATATTATTATGCTTAAAATTTTACAGATGAATAAGACGAAATTTTATTGCAGAAATTCTAAAAAAAAAAATATTCGTATTCTTATCATTTTATGCTGCTCAATACGTATTTAATTCAAAGGTTTTTTTTAAGTCCGTTCAGTTTTACTCGTAAGAATTTTATATATATTCAAAATAGTCATATTACATATTTACAAAATTACGCAAAATAAGCCCCACTTCTAATTTTTCAACACGAGTTGTGAAACAAAATTGCATCTCACATTTTATTGATATTTTCAATTAAGCATATTTCGATAATATTAAGTTACTGTATGAATATTTATGATAGTATATACTTCAAATATTTTCAATATTTGGAGCAAATAATATTTTTTTGTCACAAGTTTGATTTAAGCCTCAAAAATGCATTATCTTTCTTTTATTATGTTACCTGTTTATTTATTATTTTGTGTTTTAAATATTAACTTTAACTTGATAAACGTTGATAAATATGTGCACGCATCATCATAAGAATACATGTGCGAATTTGCATGTTATACATTATTTTCTTTTTATATGGCTAAAAAACAACAATAACTATACGTTATGTAGAATATAAAATATATTTATTTGAAATTTTTTCCACAACAAAAACACGAATCTACGCTTTTAGTAATTTTCTTAATTTTACGTGATACGCTAATAATTTTTTTTTATTTAATCGAAAACAAGATAAATAGCAATTCTTTAACCATAATTCAACTTGAAATTGTTCCTAAAATGTATTGTTACCTGGTGAGCAAAAATGTAACCTCTACATAATAAAACATAAAATGTGCAACGCGGACACTCAAGGTTCACGCATAAACAAATAACGGAACACTTATAGGATTGTCCAGGTGCCCATCTGTCTGCTTTTGCCGAAACCGTTTAACGTAGCCTTGTATTAATATATATTTATATGGAAATATCAAAGGGAGCAATTGAAGAACTCGAAGTTTCTTTCCTAATTTTGGATGGCATCAAGTGAAAGGTCTATTGACTAACAAACTCCAAATTATTTCGTTTTAAATTTTTATGTTGGATAATTCTAGGGTTATTGCTGAAAATATTCACAAAGATATGATCCACCCCATCAACTTCGAAACTACTAAAATAAAAAGCATAAAAAACCGTATTACTCTAAACCTAACTAAAATTTAAAAGAAAATATAGATTTTCGAGCATTCAGACTATTTTTACCAATAAAAATGGTCTAGACAACATATTGGTGAAAAATAAAATGTTTATTTGTAAATAATATCCAAATAACCATATTATTTATAATAAAAATGCCTTGAACTCTTACATACTTACATGTGTACAAGTGTGATGGGACAACTTAAAATACGAATTGCAGTCACACTTAAGATATTTAATCTTGTTTCAAATCCACCTGCCAATGTATTTTAGTGCGGATGTTCAATAAGACAATGATCATAAAGTTTATTTTAGAGTCGTAGGTATTACCAAGGACATTTACAGAAGCTATTATATCATAAAGTACGTGTTTAATTATTTTATTGTTACTGTTTTTAAAGAGTTTCTATGTTCACAAACATATTTACATAAAGGATTCGGTAAAATAATGCATCATACAGCTTGGGTATAATGGATTTTAGGTCACTATTTAAGCATCCGTAAATTAAATATAAAAATGCTAATCTCACTTAAATGTTGCTGAATTTAAAAATAATAATGTAAAAATGCTCATCTCACTTAAATGTTGCTGAATTTAAAAATATTAATTTGAAACGACTTATTTTATGAATTCATATTGAATATTCATGATAATGATCGATATTTATGATATGAAACGAAAAAAAATTTATGAATATACCCATAAGATAATCAGTAGCAATGTTGGGGTCATGCTCCTGTTATAATATTTCTCTGTAATTCTAGATTATATGTGTATACTTAACATTAAAGTTAATTCCCTATAATACACTGCACATTAAATTTGAGATGCAAAAATCAATCTCACATTATCATCTTCCTCTGTAATTCTAGATTAGATATGTATACTTAACATTAAATTTCTTTCCATATAACACACCGCATATTAAATTTGTGATAGACAATTTTCTCCACATATTATGAAGAAATTTGTCAATATATAGACTAATTTCTTCGCTTATTATGGTAGTTATTTTCGTAAAATACTCTGCATAATCGAACTGTAGTAGGCTTTTAGGTTCCCATTAATGGATCATCCTTTTAGACAAGTCAATTGCGAATCTTCATCTTTTTACAAATCCAGTTTATATTCTTGATGCACTTTCTTTTTTCATCAGCATTTTAAAGCCGTCATCGGTGCGGTATTATATTTAACGTTTACGTAATTGAATGTTAACATCAATTATTTATTTGCGCCGTAATAGAATTAAATTTATTTATATTTACGGGTTCCACATTGACGAAAAGACTTATGAAGTAAGAAAAGAACTCGCATTACGGAGATTCTGTACACAATCAGGTACATGTAAACACTGAAGTGTGCCTGGTGTCTCTAATAAACTATTTACAAATAGTAGTATTATTTCTCATTACATATACTTTGGTTTAGCATATAATTCATAATTGTAATATATTGTTCGTTTCGCAGATATGATGAGATTTAGAATCATCGCAATTTTCGTGGCATATATTTTTTTTAAATGTACAAAAATTTACACACTTCTGATATATATATATATATATATATATATATATATATATATATATATATATATATATATAATAATAATAAAATTTGTATTAAATCAAGAAATAGCTCCGATCATAATTAGGATCCGAAAAATATGCACGAGAAAGACAGGTTGATAGACACCGAAGACCATACTTTTTCGGTTTTTTATATTTTGCTATGATACAATAAAATTTATATATTTTCCTAAAATGAATCACTAAACTTCAATAAAACTTTCCTTTTTATCATTAATTTTTAATGTCACAATGCACACGTTTCCTGAAAAATATTGGTAGTAGGTAGTGGTAATAGTTTTCACTCTGGCAAGAGATGAAATGTATAAAAAAATATCAAAAGTTTTCTAATATCTAACAAGTTATAGTGTTCTGATACGTACTTCGAGACGTACTACATGATGTATGTGCGTACACCGCATACGAATTCATTCGCGTGTTACTTAGAAAATATTATCAAGTTAACTAGCTATTAGATTAACACACGTGACGCCATCTATTGTAATAATAATAAAGATATTTTTTCATAAGTGCGCTTTATGTTAATATTTCACATTATTGTATCTACCTTTTAGGTGATCGAATGTGCTAAAGAAATCGAATTTACTCCCACCAATGAAAACTTCATCGAAATGTCCCTGAATGTTCTTGCAATAGGGAAAAAAGAAAGTAAGCTAATATCAAAGTTTGAAGAAAAATTATATACCGAGTAGGAAAATAACAATGCCCTTGCACTTGCCTACTCAGCACCTATACATTCCGTACCACTTCGCGTCTCATATTTGGTCTTGTTCATTTCTCCAATACATATCCGGAATAAAAATTACATTGCGCGATTTTAAATATATGTAGCGCCGTAAATTGATGCAAATAGGTGCAATTTATGTAATAATGCGTCGAATGCAATTTGAAATATTTTTGAAAAATATGAAATCCGTATATCTTCTGACTACGTTGTGACTTTGAGTTCAACTTATGTTTTTTTTAACTCCGTTTGAAGTAAATCTGTAGTTTTTATGTAATACGTGCACAAACAAACACAAAGATAAAAATTCCAATAATAGTTTTAATATATACTTTTACTTACTCTTCATCACTCAATACCTTTTCTTTTATTTTGAGTTTTATTACATATATAGGTATAGGAAATAATAAGAAGAACCAATTAATTTATACACCTGCGTCTTTGAAATGGGATATTTTGACTAGATCGTTACTACATTCGTCGTAGTTCGAATTGATGCTATTACAACAAAGGTATTGTGTATGTATTACTCTTGTATAAATAGTGTAGCAAATATATGCAAGTCACATTTTGTAGTTTGGGTTAATACTCTTGCATAAATGTTGTCGCAAACATATGCAAGTAAATAAGTAATATGGAAACCCAATCTGAATAAGAACATAAGCTTTCTGGTCACTATTTATATCAAAGTTGACATGTCCTAAAAAACCCAGTTTATCTGTCATCTATCCGAGTCAATCATATGAAAGTGAATTGGGTTTTATCACCAAATGATACCAATTTACTTTCTGTACATAGATCGAAAGTCTAATCTGTTTGTTCTTATGATAAATATGATGGCAGAACTTGTAAGTTCAGGATTGAATTTGGTATTGAGAATGTTAATTTATAAACAGTAAATCTAAGTGAAATTCAATAAATTCCTTACTCACAATTCCTCGCTTGCAATTTGTAAATCTCCCAAAACAATTACATTCATTTTGAGGGATTTACAATTGCGAGCGGTAATGAAGTCAAGGAGACAACAAAATATTTTAATAAAAGTATCCAAGTTTTTTAATATATTACACTGAACGGAGAAACAAATATTAACGAAATTTAAACGTGATATGGAAAAATATTTTTAAAAAAATACATTTCAGTTATTGGCATCAATTGAGAATATGGATCAGAAAGACCTAAGCGATGACTAGAATTAAAAATTATGCGACATGGGATTTTCCGGAACACCCATTGACGTAAGATTTCTTTAAATTTCGTATAAGTAGATATACAAATGTATATTAAAGGTATAGTTTTAGCGTTCCGTAGTTCAAACTGATAAACAAAACCCTTATAAGGTGACTCACGTGTCTCTCAGTCCGTTTGTCACAATTGACTTTCTCTGAAACTTTATAAAGCAGAATCTTTAAAGTTGGTATAGTACGCCATATCTTTTAAAAAAAAATCGGATAAGAATTAAAGATGCGATAAATACAGCAACAAAAAAAAAATTAATGTCATGTTGGGTATCACTTAATAGGTCTCGCTATGTGGAATAATTTAAATTACATATATAAAAAAAGTTCTAAAAAGACGTGCTGTAATGGAATATTCCCAACAGCCTCCATTTCCAAAAGTACTGAATCAAAATTATGAAAGAATTTGGGTTGATAAAATGCAACTTAAAGGTTACAGGAAAACCAGAGCTATAATCCTATAAATATTATTTATTAATATATTTAAGTGTTGAAAATTAGTGTTCGCGAATAATTTAATATAAATAGTATCTTTATAAGAGCCAAAATATGTACGGAATCCTCTTAGTGCTAGTTATACTCGGAATCGACTAGTTTTAAATTTCAATTTTTAAATTTAATTAATAAAGGTAATACCTTTACTGTACAATTGTTTTTAATAATTTGAAAATCCGACCATAATTTATTTAAAAAAAATTAATTTTACTACATTTTGCGTGCTTCACTGTAGTAAAAATAATTTTACTACAGTGAAGTACGCTTTACGTATATGCCGACGTTACCAATAAATTTTTGGCTTAATATTTCAACTCAATTAAATTTGTACATCCTGCAAACACCTAATATATGCAAAATAACATAACCCGTAATATTAAACTTTTAAAAATGAATTTTAAAACATATAAAAGGTAATATAAAGTGAATGAAGCACATTTACCGACAAGATTCTATGAAAAAAGTTTTAAATTTGGCGCTGGTTTAACGATGTTAACATCATTATAAAATCGATTTTTTTAAAAATTGAGTTGCACACAATTTCTAATATTTACTAAAATGTCTGCTTTGTCCATATTTTGGAACATTTTATTTTCAAACCAGCTTTTGAAGGAGAATTAAAACGTATTTTCTAAGAAAAAATTAAAATAATTATGTGTTTACACACACACACACACACACACACACACACACATATATACATACATATATATATATATATATATATATATATATATATATATATATATATATGTATGTATGTATGGACATATAATTCACATTCCCTCTTTTGGCTTCACCCAAGCCAGTGCTTCAAACCTGTATCTACTTATGCATATCATATAATTGCCTACAAATCGTCAAGCTGTTATATGTCTTCATAAACAACGATGTATGTTTATTTTCGTAATTACCTATGTACTAAAAATTAGTCACTTCATGCAGTGATTTATAACTGTACTTATCTACTTACTTATCAACCTATTTACTTTGTTGTTTTCTTGTTTACCTCAAGACAAGTGATACGTGTCCAAACTCGATGAATTTACTTATTAATCATTGAAAAGTTCATGTCGCCATCTTCTGGCTCTATCATTGCACGTTGAATTTGATAAAGGACTGATTTATACCACCCTTAATCCTGTTAAAACTTTTGACTTTATTATTAGATTTTCGCAATTAAATGAAACTACGTGATGTAGTATTATTTCTACTATCTTTAATTTCTTTACCACGACCTAGGTTTCGTTGTATTACAACATCTTCAGGTGGGATATTAGCAAAGATATCTTTGCTAATATCCCACCTGAAGATGTTGTAATACAACGAAACCTAGGTCGTGGTAAAGAAATTAAAGATAGTAGAAATAATACTACATCACGTAGTTTCATTTAATTGCGAATAATGAATTTCTACAAAATTAACGCCAAATATATTCAATATTAGATTTTCATTATACCTGTATCATCAAAACTCGAGCACGGTATCTATGTATTGACGAATTTTATGTTTTATCGTCAATTTCCATGATAAAATTCTAGGCATTTCTCTATAATACTATGCGATGACCACTTAATTAAAAAAGATCATCCACATTTATTGATTACGGAGATTTGAGTTAAAGTATATGAAAGAGGCCGTACCGCTGCAGCATCAAGATGAGGAATTGGTATCCAAAATTCAATGACCAAATCTTAATTTAAAGCCCTCGATGTTGATTTAAAAAAAGCAGATACTCAAGCCTTACCATTTAAAAAGGCATCATCTTCGCGGAATATAGGAGGAGTGAGGAGTTAGAAGCGGAAGTTTAATGGCAGTTTCTGTTTAGGGCCCACAATACTAATTAATAATTAAAAAGCAAATCTTTTGCAAGCAAAGATTTGCTTTTTAGAGAGGCAGTACCCCTTCACCTGAAGGACTGAAGAGTTGGAACCCTGACTTTAATGATACAGTCAATACGGGTTACTCACTATTTAGACAGACGATAACCCTGCAGCCTCAGTACGCAGGGGTTGGTATACGAGATTTAATGACAACGTCTCTGCTTGAGATTCGAAATAGTAAATTAAAAAGAGAAGATCTTCTACTGTCATGATTTAGATAGGAAGCATTCTTGCAGTATCAATACTTATATGTTTAAAAGTGAAATTAACTCATAGAATCTCTACATGAGATCCACAATACAAATTATAAACAGCAGACCTTGTTAATGTGTATTTCGTATTAAAATCTGATACACTATTTTAAAAAGATCATATCCTCTAGACATACGATTGCATAAAAATAAAAAATCTAGTATAATAAAAATGCAGTATAAAAGGCAATAAATACAGTATAAAAGGCATATGCAGGATAAAAATGCAGTATAGGGTCAAGACTGAAAGTTGGACCCCGGAGTTTAATGGCAGTCTCTGCTTGAGATCCAAATTACTAATATGTAAATAGCAGATCCTCATGTCTCTTGGTTTAGACATGCCATATATCTGCAGCATCAGGACTGGGAAGTTGGAAGTTAAATGCTCGAATCTCTACTTGAGCCCTAAAATACGAATATAATAATAGGGGACGGTATACTTAGGGAATAGTCAGTAGTATTTATTTAGCACCAGGGTTTTAGATAAAAAAATAAAATAATTACAT
Organism: Druceiella hillmani; assembly: GCA_039881145.1. Taxonomy (NCBI): domain Eukaryota; kingdom Metazoa; phylum Arthropoda; class Insecta; order Lepidoptera; family Hepialidae; genus Druceiella; species Druceiella hillmani. The sequence continues at coordinate 10,135,555 of JAYKKI010000080.1, forward strand.
TATGTTATCAAAGGAACTGAATACTTGTGCAATGTTAGATGAGAATCGCTTAATTAAAAGTAGTAACGAAAAATTAATAACGTAATTCGCATCACTTACAATAACATAAGAAACATGGATCTATATAAAACCGTTCAGGAACGTAGTTTAATGAATTTATATTTACTTAAATTAAACTTGTTCATTTTGGTAGTGTGTATTTTGCATAAAAGTAATATTTTGATATTACTTTTGTACAAAATATTTAAATTTTACAAGTTTTCATATTTATCATGATGGATTTATGTACAAAGAAAATTAAATATATTACATTTTTACCTCAGCAACTAAGATAATTGGCAAATTTCGCAACATTTTTCCTACTTTATTTCAATTTCTACACACAATAAAATGGGACTACTTAGATTTTAGCAAATTATAGAAATGCTGAATGAAATACGCATGGAGGAATCTTAGGATTATGAAGGTTATGATAAGGGTGGTGAGAAAAAAAATTTATCTCAAGCAAAATCCACGGGAAAAAACCCCAATTAAATGAAAAATTTAAAAAAAACCAAAACGAAAACATTTGTTAAAATGGGTTATTTTGTGAAATACCGCAAGTGTGGATGACAGTTTTATTATTGTAAATTTTCTCCAAAATTTTTTAAAAAGACATTATAAGCTTTGGCATCCAAATTTTGAGTTATTTTGTAATATTATTATTAATCCATTTTATTATAAGTTTGTTACTTCAATAATGAAAAATTCTTAAATATCTGTACTTATATTAATCAGATTAGAAATAAATAGTATAAATCTGGGGATGAGTTTCCAAATACAAAGATTTCCTATTATTTTTTAATGTTTAAAAAGACGTTTAGAGAGAGGTTGTTAACTTGCACACCCGATTCCGCGTTATTGTTCAAGACCAACAGCAATGTGATCAACGGAATGTGAAATTAACCTCATACAATAACTGGTCGGCGCACGTACTGTGACACTGATATTTTAATCAAAATTATGTTGTAATTTGTGGAACATTAAATGAAGTAAATATAATTCTACTTTTCTATGATCCTCAGTATCTTGACGGTTACAATAGTAGTTCTTATTAATTTAACGGGTGCTAGAAACATTTCACAGTTTAGTAGGGACTCACAATATCGAACTTTTACGCTAATACATGGTCTCGAGCGACTATCGATTGATGAGACTAATGGATGGCGTTGGCAGTACCATATCGTAATACATATATCTATGGCATAAAGATTACAAACAGGTTATATGATGACGTCGACAACGCTAATATCATCATATCCACCAAGTTAGTTTTTTCATCTCTACCTAAACATATCTTACGTATTGCTTGAGAGTGCTCTTTTTGAATGAAAAGATATATCTTTAGGAGTTGTTTTAATATGAAAATAAAAATAGTATCTCTTTGTATACGTTCAGTTTGCAAAAAATGTGAATGTGTTTTTTTTATTTAAATTAAAAATTATATTTAAAAGTGAGGCATTTTGAAAATGGAGCTCGGACTATTTTATTATAAAAAAAATATTCGATATTTGCACTTTGTAACAAGAAATGGCTGTTAACTAAAATTTTACAACCTCTCTTTACGCGATGCTTTTTGCTTATTGCAATAATATGATTTTTTTATATCAATTCCTGTTCGTCTTTGCAAGCACAGGGTTTGTTATTAAGAAGAATGGCAAGTAGGTTGAAAAACTTATTATTCACAATTTATTGAAAAAACCCACTATTGGGTGAAAACATTTTCAAATGAATTTTTTTTAGTAAAATAGTCGTAACGGAGTCCTACTTTTGACAAATACTTCCTTTCTTACCTTCTTTGATCTAAACCAAAAAAATGTAACACTGACAGTTTTTCCCATGTAAACTTATTTTTTGTATATATGAGCAAATTTCCCATATAAACTTTTTGAATGTATAGGCAAATCATATTTCTAAATAATAAATACATAAAATGACCTCAATATACCACGATAGTCACTAAATTATAAAAAAAACACACACACTGCATTGTCTCTTCGCCCCTCATAAAAGCATTTATTATGGAGATGGGGCTATTTATTATGTGTTGAATTAAATAATTCAATTCAACAAATAATAAATAGCCCCATGTTCGAAATCACGGATCTAAATAAAGTTGTTCTCGTCTTTTACCTGTCCCTGCAGGCAGTGCCTCTGCAGTGAAAGGATGCCGAACAAGTAGACGTTTTGTTCAAAGAAACATAAAATTATAGTACCCGCCACTACATGAGTGCATCGTCTACTATTCTAATGGGAGTTTAGTACCCAATCATTGGAACTTTATTTTTAAGAGAATCTAATTAAGTAAAAACTATTAAAATTGGGAAATATTTATTTTGTTAGCTTATTCGCCAGAAGTTCAAGCCTTAGGTTAGGATGCTCTAAGATTGAAAACATTTCTTTTAATCGACAATAAATAAAAAATGTTGACTTTCAATATAAAAATAATTGACTAAAATAAAAGTCTAATTATATTTTTAACATTGCATCACATTCACAAAATTCAGAAAATAAAACGAAAAGACTATCTTAGTCAGCACTCGATGCATAATTTTATGTCAATTCGGTTTGGAGATTAAGAATTATACTAATTTTGTTTTTATATAATTTGAAAGATTACGCACATATTTACTGGTAATTATTATGTTTATATAGTTAAACATACAGTTATTTAGTTGAACTTAACTTTATTGAAATAATTACTTTAAACTTCGTGAAAAGTTTTTAGTACCGAAGCATGCTAATCCATTAAATCTTATGTATCGCAACTGAAAGCTGGTAATGAAACCCAGCAGGTAAACTGTAAAAGTAACAACATAAAAAAGAAAGCCTCACAATAAACTGTACATTATGATTAAATTTCAAATAACTTTATTTTATTGTGTCGTTTTTATTGCTCACGTTACGGCTTTCGTGTATATGTATTCTAATCAAAAGTTTACGACCTGAACTAGTTTACCTTGGATGATATGAAACTAAAGTCCTTTATATGCTGACTTATTTACATTTTAGAATGATACAGACATATTTATGTGTGTATGTATGTACACATATAATAAATGAATCCATCTTTATGGGAGATACTATAAATTTGCGGATACTGTAAATTTATTTGGCATCAGGAAATATATATTAATTTGTCTTTCACTATGTAACGCTGACTGATTCGAAGTATAATCTGGAATAGAATAGTGTATGTGCATAGTGTAAATAATACTGTTACCGAATTATATTGAACAAACTCGATGTCAAAATATGATAACGGTCAAGGGAAAAAAAATGGCAGTGGACAAGACATATTCTGTGCCGTGATCTAAAGAGAGCGATTAGGTGTATTTTCGAAATGTTTACGATTTAATGATATTCTTATAAGACTTTAACGTTCCGAAGACGATCCACTCTGTGCTGTCTGAAATGTTTGACCAGTTTACTGAAAACTGCCAGATAAATTACATAGTGAGTCCATAAGCTTGCATTAACTAGATGTAGATTGAACTACGCAGAAGATGTGGTTTGTAATATAGATGCCAATAAACCAGATAAATAAAGCGTCTTATAAATGCAACCCATGGATACCTATGTAATGCATATTTGCACTATAAAAAGAATTCAAGAGCATTGGGCTGGATCAAAACGAGTTAAGATTAGACTTATCAAACCCATCATGATCACCAATAGAAACATAACCGCTGATAACTGGTTTTCGTCAAGAAAATTGGTGAATGAACTTTTAACAGAGGTCTTACTTACTATGGTGAACACGGAAGAAACAAACACCTTAGTTGTCAAATCTTAGACGTGGCGGAGTTGGCTTTTGTCTTTATGATTTTATTAAAGACGTACCTTTTGCTCTCACGAATGACCAAGAAAACCAAGGCTGTTATTTTGATGTCTTCCATGCATCATAGCGCTAAAATCGTAAAACGAATGATTTACCAGAAATTAATTCTTTTTACAATGCTACTAAAGAAGGTATGGATGCTGTTGATGAAAAGTTTCAGAGTAATTTGCGTCAATGGATTTGTACTATATTTTATCGATTAGTCGATATAACTTCAATTAATGCATACGTACTACTTGGACTGTTATCTAAACGGTTTGAATTTATGAAGGATATGGCAAACTGATTGGTAGATGAGCACTTAGAAAATATATTTTGGGACCGTCATATAATAAATCTGAAGTCTAATATACAGCTTAAAAGAAAGTGATGCAGCACGTACGATCATGAAAAAGAGGAAGTCGAAGTATTTCCGTGTTTCGTACCAAAATCCCACATATTTCCAGAGCTCCAAGCCAATGTGTGTAAATTTCATAAGCTGAAATGGAAATGATAAATATTGAGAATATTTGAATTTTATATATTTTTTACCCTACTTAATTTAGAAGAGACTTTGAGACCTATATCAGTGATAATATTATAAAACCCTATGTCAATGTTTAAGGGTTAAATCAGACACAAGTTCAATTCAATGTCTTCAATTTAAATTTAACAATTCATTTTAAGACTTTATTATGCATCACTTCATAAAAAATCATTAGATGCTAATTAGTAGATAATTAGGTACTGCCTATTATATGCTAACGTGTTATAATTAACTTCAAACAAATCAATCTAAGTTTTTAAATACATGACCAACTTGTAATGCAAATAATCGGATTGAATGAACCTAACATTTTGCAGTTAAATTCGAATTATAAAGAATAAAATAAAATATAAATATTTAGAGAGGTTTCAGCAAAAAAAGTACGTAAGTTACTCTGTTTTAAGATATGTTATTTTCATAAAAAAAGACTGATTAATTTTTAAGCATGTAGTTAAGCCTGCAGGACTTAACTTTTACACTCAAATTAGTTTTTTTCTGTGACTTCACAAGAGTGGATATTTAATTTTGTTAAATTTATTAAAAAAATCCAAGTTAAATTTAATATAAATAATTAAAAACAATGGCAATAAGTGGTCATAAAAAATCAATTCCGTAATGGACTGTTTATATCTGATCTCATTGGATATAAAAATATATTTATTATCGTTAAAATTATATTATTTATATATATATATATATAATCCAAATGAGTAGACCAAGTAGATCAGAAAACTAAACGCCATAGCAATGCTAATGTCTAGAGAACAAATTCAATTCTAAAAATGTGTATATAGGCCCAAGTTTATGTTTATTAATGTTTTCTTAATTGGTTAACTCAATGCGCATTTTAATTCTCAATAACGCGATTTATCATCTTTCGGAATCATATTACGATGTTGAACTGTTTATACTTATTCTTATTGGATATTTAAACGTTATTATTTATGTTAAAATTCTGTTAATTAGAAAAATCTAAATTAATGGGCCAACTCGAGTATATATAAGTAAACCAAAGAGCAATATTAATGGTTCAAAAGCAAAATCGATTCCAAAAATATGTATATCTGGCCAAGCTCATTGTATGTTTTCTTAGGTAGTTAACTCAAAGCACATTTAAGACTATGCCCTACATAAAATCTGAAGGAAACAAATGAGGATAGCACCCATACACTTTTTTAACTAAAAACTACTACTGATTCTATTAAACTTTTTTAATACTTTCTATAAAGTAAGTAAATTAATTAATAATAAATTGCTTCATTTGGAGACCAGATGACTGAATTGTTTTAAATTTTTTTTCACTTCAGGTTTCTTGGAGATTTTCCTATTGGAAAATACAAAAAATGTACGGATAAATGTGTTTTGTGTTACGTCGATTTTTTTTTCGTCACTGTATACATAACTCGTCTGCTTAGTGATATAAAAGTGAAGATTTTATTTTCGAAAAATGTTTCGTTGATAGAGTCAAATGTTATTATAACAAACGAGAAAGATTAAGTTTGTTAAAAAGATATTGGTAAGATTGCATTTCGTCGAATGTGTAGATTGTAAACCATTGATATGTATGAAGTTTTTGAGAGAGTAGTGATAATGCGAAAGACAAAAATAAATATCGATAGACAAGATTGTTAAAATTGTTATAATTATGTTAAAAGTGGTATTATAAGGATATATACACATATAAAAGACGGTCCGAAAACTTTTACCAATTTTTGAATTAATTATTATTGAAATAATTTCGAGTGGACACATCGATAATGAGATTTTCTAAAATGAATAATGCACAGAAATTAACTTCTCATAGTTTCAAATTTTGCAACGATTGGTTTAAAGTACTATTAAACCCTTATAGATATCTTTAATCTGTACATACATTTAGTCTGAAATCTATTTACCGTTCAAGTAATTTACATAATGATTACCAAATTAAAGGAGAAACTTGGTTGAACTTAAAATGAGAAGGTTAAGCACTTTTACTAAAAACCTTCAAATGTCATAAAGCTAAGATCACTTACATAATAATATTATTCTTACAGGGTTCCAAGATATTTCGTACATAGGTAAGACCTGAATCATGATTCGAATTTCGACATTCTGCTTTCCACATTTTTGTAATTTAGCCGTAAGATATGTTAAGCAAATAGAACGTTTAAAAACAATACAAAACTTGTTTAAATAGCTGTCAAATACGAAATATTATTCAAACGAGTACGCCCGTTTATCTGTTAGATGATGGAATTAACATATATAAGTACATTTTTAATTTTGGCATTTTTAAAAGCGATTAATATAATATAACAAAATTTTATGGAAAATTCTGAATTCTGAGTCAAACTTCATTAGCTCTCTACTCTGGTTGAAAATACAAAACAAAATAGCTTACTTATAAACGATTATTTACAATTACGTCTATCATGGATATTAATTTCCCTTCAAGTTTCTCCCGTTATAAACACATTTTCCTAGTCCTATTAGCTCCATATAAAAAAGTTAGCTTCTAAAACATGCAAGGAAAATATTAGAAATACCTTATATATATTTCGGATGGAGAAGTTTTTTAAAACATTCTTAAATTTTTTGGAGACTTTTAATGGAGATTTTCTTATGAAAATTTCCATGTTTCACAATATTTTTTGAACTGAGTAAATAGTGTTTTACCCTTTAGTGTTTTAGTCAAATCGATAATGCATATTTTATTCATCCCTGAAAATATGTTTGTGGAATATATACAAATGCAAAATAAAATTTAACGAAGTCTTCGAACGTATCTTACTCCAAAATGACGTCCACCACAAAAATTTCTCATAAAAAATTTAGTGATTTATTCGATTTAGAGTAGAAAGCAAATACATTTCAGTCTATTAATGGATAAGTATTTTTAAAATTCAATTATTACGCAAAATTTTCTATGTAAAATCTTGATGAATACATTCAAGAAGATACAAATTTTGTTTAATGGAAAGACGCGTCTTGTCTCTTACGTGGCTACTTACAGCGTAGTATGACTTACCTGAAATATTTCAAAAATTAACATTTTAAATTATTCTTAAAAATATGCTGTGGAATCAAGTAAAACGATGATTTTAAAATGCGATCATTGTTTTATTTCTCATGATAAATAATTGATTAAATTGTTAATAAGCAATTTGTAAGATTATACAAATAAATGAAATCAGTGAAATCGTCTATTTGTCTTTACATACTCTCAAATTGTATTATCGTAACGGAAATTGTTTATACTCTCGGTGTAACAATTTTGTTAATTGCTGTAAAACGAAGTGATTCTATATCATGCAGGGTCTTTAAAAATATAAATAATATTTTGTATTTTTATTCTATATTAATATTTCATGTATTTTTATTCTATATTAGTATTTCTTTTTGTTTGTGATAACGAAAATAATCATTGCAAACTAATATTATTTTGTTATCCCACTGTGTTATCTTGCAAATTGTGTAAACCCTCTAAAATATCTGGCAATATATTTTTGAGCCGAGGAAGTGTATTAAATACTAATATTTTCATAGTATTTAATTTGGAGATAAATATATAATGTATATATAAACAGCCCCACACATTTATAACAAAATTTATAAACAGCCACAGGCTTCCTATTTAAAATATGACATAAACACAAAGTAGTTGGCTAGTTTGGGCAGTGAAATAGGTCAAGCAATATATCAGAGTTGTCCGGAGAAATGTTAAACTCGTACAAGGTGTTAACGAGACTCTTCTTTATACTTTTATTTTTTACCCCTTACAAAAGTTGCTGCAAACTCGACGGAAGTTTAATTCTTTCGCGGCTTGAGTTTCCGCCTAGATTTGTATAGCCATGTAGACGTGTCTAATAACATAGAGCGGATAATTTACGAGACACTTCTAGTGACCATTTCATTTTATATGTGTTAATTTAGAATGCCTATTTTTTTAAATAAAGTGGGCATGATTTTCTTTACAAACGTATACTGTGTAAATATTGTCAGGACTTTTACATTTAAGAAAAGCAAAGATTTATAGTTACATATGTATCTTTTAAGTTTATTAAAAAAAATTCCCTGTTATTAGGAGTAGACATAATAAATAATCTGCAATAAATTTTTTTATAATAATCTTTTCTAGTAAAAATCAAATTTAGGATAATTTATATTTAAAGAAATAGTTTCAAATAATTTATTTATTTGCGACCGTTCTATAAAAGGATGAGAAATGTCTTCAACATATATTGGCTCGAATATACTGGAAATTTTTAGATAGGCTTAAATTAATAATAGTAATTTCAATTAGAAAATCTGAATTTATATTCCTCTTTCTCCATTTTTGTCGAGATTTAAAAACATACATGAGACCTAGGAAGGATGAAATAAAAAAGTAGCAATAATAACCAATAAAATTTGTTCACGGCAATAATCACGTTTGAAAATATTTTTTCTCTGCTTCAGGTATTTCAAATTATCTATAACTATAGTAATATAATGATGGTAAGCGAGATAGATATTACTATTGCGTGCTTGAACTATTTTTTACATAACGAAGTGGTAATGAGTAAAACATTAAAAATGTTTATTTATAACAATGATAAGAGAGATGACGTGATGTCAGATATAAATAAATTATGACAGAAAACCTATGTTCTACCTTTAGTTGTAAAATCACAGCTTTCACATACATTGTTACAATGCTTAAAGTATAAAATGACATAAAATTGGTTTTGCATTAAAGTCCGATGCATCTTATAAAAAGATACAAATTTAAAAGCAAAAAACGCCCCTTAAGTCAATCTCGACAGCTATTATGTATCTCTAATGATATGCTCTAACAAGATAAAATTGATGAATTTGTTTAAAAATGTACAGGGAGCACACGCCGTGAATTCACTCGAGTGTTGCCAATAAAATGTTACATCTGATGTAAACTGTTATGAAAGTGAGTTGTCAAATCACCCTGCCAGACTTTATATTTATGAGATTAATTTATGAGATTAAGTGAGTTGAATTATATTTATGAGATTAAGTGTGCTGTGATACAAGTATATAACAACGCTAAAATATGCCCCTCGATTTTATAAGAAGCTCAGCGCCAGGGAGCTTTTGTTATGTACGCACCTAGCGACAAAGGTGGAAGTGAAAAATTTTCTTAAAATTCGATTCGAATGAATTGGGAATTATAACTTGCGAAAGATGTTTGGAAAATAAATTAAATTTTTTTTTCAACACATATTATTCACTTCAGTACTCGATGATATATTCATAAAAATTAATATGCATAAACTCGTTGCGATCTTTATTAACTGATTTTAATTTTTAAATATTATTTACAAAAAAAAACGTTACCAGTAACAATTCAAACTTGACACCGATTTATATTAATGAAATGTCAATGATAGTCTGACGTTAAAAATATTAAAAGTCAACTTAAATGTTAATATCTAATATCAAACAAGCATTGGAGAAGTGGCTTAAATATACGTTTTAGTGATGCAAGTTAACTAAAATAATTGTCCTAAATATTTTTTATGACTCATTGAAAATCATAATGGGTGTGTATAATATTCGATATCGCATCGAGGCTTAATTTTTCATAAATGGGTCACAAAAACAAATTATAGGAAAATTTAACTTTACTTTAAAAGACATATATAATTATATCCCACTCGATTCATGTTCTTTGCTCCTGCTATATATGTACGGAAGGCACGTAACTCTTTCGTTTTTAGAGTTTACTCCTTAATAATCGATTTTGAAATATAGCTCCCGGTGTGAAGCTTTATGAAGAGTAAAGTCGAAGTTCAGAGGGTACGAAGTTCAGGGCATTAAAAAAAGCGTCACCGTTAGGTTCTGATTGTACGAAGTTCATGGCGTAATCGCAATGACGGCGTTTGACTCACGTAGTTTACTATAGCTTGCTTATATCAAGATGTAATCATGAAATGTTATCATGTATGAATATTTGGTGTCTTCTATCCCACAAAAATATGTTACTAAATGTTTTTAATTTTTTCCTACAAATTTGATCTTGTTCAATTTTGTTTTACTTGAAAATAATTATATTATCAGTCATATTATTTCCATTTACGTTTAATTATATTGATATTTATATTTATATAAAATTTTACCTATTTTATACATTTCAAGACAATCGTACTTAAGAGGTAAACTCCAGTCGCGCGTCCGAGATGATAAGCACATTTTTTTTTAAATATTTTGTACATTTGAATTGAGAATTTTATATATATATATATATATAGATCTAAAATTTTTAGATCATAAGGCTGTGAGGGACTGACGAACGGACGGAATTACGAAGATTTGTTGTTTTTCTATGGAACCTTGAAAATATGCAAACATCGTGCACATCACTATTTTTATCTCATTTTCATTACTGCAAAAATATATTATAATGATAAGAAAAGATAGAAATATCCACGACACATTAATCACATATACAACTTATATAAATATTGATAACACTTTTTAAAGATTTAGGTATAATTTTATAAAAAAAATAATGAGATATTTAAATTATTTCATAAAATGAAAAATATCCTCCCACATAATATTTTCAGAACGGTAAAATAATCGATTTAAATATTTAATATTTACAAAATATGTTTCTAATAAGAGATAATTTAAAAAAAAAAACAATATATTAAAAAGAGTGACAACAAATTTCTGTAATTACATTTATTTACTGCAATTATCCTATAATGAAAAAAAAGAATTAAGTCATATATTTAACCTAAAAGTAACTTTTGAGTTCAATAAACTATCTTGTAACCTGTAACTTTTGTAATGAAAATATCTAAATAATTAGGAAATATAGTATAATATGAAAGTAGGAATGAGTGTAAAATTATATTTTTAATAAGTGATAATTGAAAAACACAAACAATAACTACAAAAGAAAACGATGACAATAAATTTCTATAATTACATTTTATTAAATCATTTCCCTTATAATTACAAAAAAATTATTATGTGAAATAATGTGTTCAACAGTAAACTAATTTGTTTGATTACATTTTTGAAACGTTCGTAATTTTCTTGATAACATCGTTTAATTTATTTCGATGACACATTTTGGATAATATGGCTATTAATTACTATCGGTTTAGAGCTTTTATTTCTTATTAATGATGTTGTCTTTTCCCGTCGCCTCCCGCCCCATATTGAATCTTATTAATATTTTTTACATACCAGTACCGTTTATTATATCCAGTACGGTCAAAATATTTTCATTTTATTATTTCGTTTGGTTAAATAACAGTTAAGTATAATGGATTTAATTTACCATACCACACCATGTTTAATATACCTTTTGCCGTTTTTCTTTCATTTTTAGATTTTTTAATTTTCACTTATATATACATATATATATATATATATATATATATATATATATATATATATGTATATATATATATATATATATATATATACATATATATATATATATATATATATATATATATATATATATATATTATAATTTATTTTCAAAGCGTTTTTTTTAAATTAGTATGAGTTTCTCTATTCACTATATTTGCAAAAAAATTATTTTTTGCAGTAAAATTTTCTAGTTTGTGACATTTACAGGATGTTGTGTTTTCCGTAACTAGACATGTAGGTTTGGCCATTCAAAAGAAAATCACTCTAATTTCAAATTACTTCTGATCATTCTAAAAGTTTATTCCTGGCCATTATTTATTGTGAACCACTGGGAAATGCAACCGTTTGAAACCGAATAATGTACCGATAGAAATCATCGTAATAAGTAGATTGAGTTTGCAGATTGGAACCGGAAAAGACCTGTAGACGGAGCATTTAAGCATCCAATGTTATAACCGGAGGTATATTTTAATTAATACCATATACAAAAGTTTTCTTTAGAGTACTTGAGTTTTCCTTTTAAAACTACTAATTAATTAATTATTTATTTAAAATACCGATTTTACATTTCAACTTTTAGTTTAAGTTGCATCTTAAATTACTGTACTAACTTCAAATTACTATGGTACAGAGTTCAAAAACTTTCCAGTGAAATTTAGGTTTTTTCGACCGCTTTTACCATTCACGGGTTAAAATGCCGAATATCAACAATCCACTAGTGACATAATTTGTTAAATAAATTGGAAAGTTTTTGAAATTACCTTGAACTAACAAATTCAAAAACATTCTTTACAAAAATAAGAGAAGCTCTATTGTCTTTTTTACAAAGAATTAATTAACATACATTCTATCATTTATTTTTATTCCACCATTTCTTTTAAAAGACAATCAATGAAATTGAAAGACATTTTCCAGATATTTTTGGATGAGCAAAAACAAAGGAAACCCTGAATGTGATTACTTGGCAAGACTAGCCCTATCCATAAATCGATTCTTAAACGAGTCGAAATTTTTTCTGAAATTAACAGTTAAGTTTTGCATCATGCATTGTGAATAGCATAATAAATACTTATTATTATCATTTATATATTTAGGAATAAGAAACACCGTGTCCAACTTAAAGTTTGTTTCAAGGCATTGGATATGTAATAATAAAAAAGGAAAACAGTTTGAGTATACATGATATGTATAATAATTAATGAAACGAAGAAAACACGTATTTATTCAAAAACAAACATAAAACTAACCAATTATCAAATATGAACTACCAAGCAACTTCATAATGGCGAAGTTTTATCAATATAATTGTTTGATAATTTAATAAAATGTATGATCAAAATCAAGCTAAGTGTTTGTAGAATAATAAAAGTATCTGGTAAGGGGTTTAATCATAAAAAAATACTTTAAAAAGGTTTAATTTTAGTTTAATTATAAAATAAATATAAATATGTTTATTTATAAGTATTATAAATTTTTTGTGATTACTGTGTTATGGTAAAAATGGACTTATTATACTTAATTCATTGAATAATTTTCATTAATCTTCACAATGAAGTAAAAAATTAAACAAAAGCATATGTCGAAATTTTTAAGCAAAATATATCACGATGATGAAATAATTATTTTAACTACCGTTTCCCAGGCATCCTTTTTTAAAATTGAATTTTATATTTAGCCTTAATTGATAAACATTAGTCTGATTACCTTCTTTGCAAATGGAGTAACAATAAATTCCTACAATTTCTTGAATGTTTTAATATCTGTATATGTCATTTTAGTCATTTGTGGTTTTATTTTTACTGTTTCGATGTAAAAATTTTAACCAATATCTTATATTTTTCATATTAATATTATAAGGTTAATAAAACGAAAAATCTGTTCTTGAAATATTTCTTGTTTTCCGATTAAATAGTAAGTTAAATCAAGACCTCGTGGTCGAAAACTAATGCAAGAAAGAGGATGTGATTTTTTTAAAAATTTGCTTTGATTAAATGGAAATGGATGGTGTGGGTATTACTAAAATGTATCACTTCTGCCGAAAGTTGCAGATAAGTTGAATAACTGGAAATGGTAATCAAGTCTTTTTATAATATGTAAAAATATCGCGGTAATGTGAGATAGAATGAATGTTATATCAGTTAATGACCGAATGTAAAATAAGAAAATAAACTATGCAAAGGAGGAAAAAATGTATGTGAAATAGGCGACAGTGGTAACAGTAATTACGTAATGAATAAACATTTTAATAATCGTTTAGCAGGCACAAAGAACTCGAAATTAACTATTACTTGCAAATCGTAATTCATTATTTATTCTTTGAAAACAATTTCCAACTTTTTGCTTTCTTGGTTTGGGCTAGGTTCAACTATGTTGCATACATGGGAAAACAACATTTATCTTTGCAGTGTATATTAAGTTAGTTAGAACGTTGGTCCATAATTGTACCAAAATAAATGCCACCGATTTTGAATGAAAAAGAACTGATCAAACTGGTAATGGTATGTATTTGGTGGGATATTCATGTAATCGTCTAACAGGAAATAGTTTCAAGTAAAAGAGTTAGTGAAATAGTATTCTACAGCCAGTTTCAAAACTTTTAATTGGTTTTGCTTTGTGATGTCCGCCTGTACGTTGCAATACGTAAAGAGAAAAAACATATTGAGGCGTGTACATAAAAATCTAAAATTCTTGGTAAAATTAGCTTTTTAACATATGAATGTTAAAAAGCTAATTTTATCTATTTTTACTCTATGTTTGCTTTTATGTATTGACATAGGAGTAAACTTAAATTCGAAATAACTATATAAATGACAAACCCTTTCATTATTGTCCTCATTGTTTGATAATTAGTACGGAAAAGCTTTGAGACATTATATATTTACATTACTAATTTTAAATGACGTACACCTGTCAGGTCCTTAAAATTAAAAAAAAAACAATTTCTTTCAAGGAATATTAAATAAAATTGATGAAACGATCTTCCTTTCCTTTTTTTGAAAACTTCATCATTCATCAAATATTGGTCATTTAAACAAATTTTGTGTCAAATTGTCCCAATATACTTTTTATTACGGATATCCTTGTAGCACTTTTAGAGTCATGCATTTTTCATTTTAATTTACTTCATCATTTGAAGTTTTCATTTTAATTTTGAAAATTTAATGACAATATTTAATTATAATAAAATAAAATTATATTAATTTTTTTATAAAAAATTTCAGTCATTTAAAAAGTGATAGCGTCTTTGATTACTATGGCCTCTGTCATTTTAATTCTTAAATGAGGACATCTTGAAATAAAAAATAAATACATTAAACTAAAATATATTAAAAAAATTTATATAATTAATATTTAAAATTCATACAAGTAAAAAACTATAACATAATTAGCTTCCTTTAAAATATCTACATACGTAGATGAGGCTTAATATGTGTAAAGTAAAATTTTCTGAGAAAAAGAGCTGCGACTGAGAAATGGACGAACATGTGTGGAACGTCATAAGGGTTTCGTTTTTTTTTGTCCTTTTAAGGTACTGAAAGTTAAAAATATAATCCACAATTAAATGAAACTACGTGGTGTAATATTATTTCTACTTTCTTTAAGTTCTTTACCACGATCTAGGTTTTGTTGTATTACAAAATCTTCAGGTGGACTACTAGCAAAGATAAAAATTGAGTTGAATATAACGAAACCTAGGTCGTGGTGAAGAACTTAAAGAAAGTAGAAATAATACTACATCACGTAGTTTCATTTAATTGTGAATAATGAATTTCTACAAAATTAACGCCAAATATATTCAAAATTTAAAAATATAATATAAAAAAGTATGAATATTATGAATTTTTAAAACAAGATACAAGAGTTTCTGTTTATTTGATACCATATAATTTCTTTCTCAATTTATTTATTCCATCCTTAAATACCTTTTGAGAATTTTCAAATATTTCTAATTTTATTTTAAATGTACTCATTGGTAAATCATATTTAAATTAAAAAGTAAATTAATAATATATAATCTTTCAGTTACAGTAGTTAGATGGTAACGTCCGCTCCAGGTTGGCAAGTCCATTTGTCCACCTGTAGTCATAGCAGCACATAACTGTGTCAATTTAAAACCGATTGTCATTATATTTAAAAAGAAGACGCAAAACATTTTTCGTTGACGTGCGTCCCCATAAATGATGTTTGGGGTTGAAATTTTTTACATAACCCTTCGAACGATAGAATTTTTAAATCAATATGACAGCCTTTTACAAGTACGTCAATGTAAAGGATTTTGTTCACCTATAATTAAAAATTCAAGATATATATGACAATATAATTACGCAATGAAGCACATACTCCATATTAAAAAACGATTGAATAGAAATAGTAGGTATCTTTTATCTTAAAAAATGTCAAGTTAAATGTATCCAGCACCAAAAACAAACTACAGTGGGAAGGTATTCACCTAACGCCGTATTAGTAGGCTGTGAAATGAATTAAACACGTGTAAGTAGTTAAGCATAAAACAAAAAATAGTCGGGTATATGTAGTCGTTTCTAATTGAGGAAGCATTCCATAGTTACTTCAGAAAACAAATTCGTTAATGGAATGTATCTAAAGTAATTCGAATTGAACATAAAACTACAGAAAAACTAAATCTGGAAATAAAAAATGGCATCCGACACCCGGGCGCATTTCCTTTTCCTCGCTCATGCCGAATTCTTCATTCTTAAACTATAGTATCATTCGATGTTCCCCCCATATTATTTCAGACAAACTGCAGCATTATGCACTGTGTTATTTTTGGCAATATTCAGAGCTTTCGCAAGTATCCATAACATCAACAAAATCATGCCTTAATACCCAATACAAATTCAAAGCTCGCCGCAGCTCATAAAACACAGTGTATAACGTATGATGTAACAGAAGGAAAGTCTTATGAAGATTATGCATTATGATATTTGCATACATCGAACCCTGGTTGGACGCTTTATTTAACCTTTTTTTGGGAACACGGCCCAACCGCCCGAGCTTTAGTATCAAAATTTAATCACGATCTTGAGATGAAAGTAATGTGAATTTTTTACTACATTATATCCGATTATATAAATTTGTTACTGCGCTCTGGAAGACACGCAATGGTTGAATGGTTTAGGGCGACTTGTGTGAAAATCGACCACCTACATATTTTAATATTTCTGACTCAAATAAAATTTTGATTTATTTTCTTCTGATATTAATAATGTTCAGTATTATATGGGATCCGTCAGTTTTCTAAAATGTATATCACATATTTTATTGCATGCATTTAGAAATTCTTAAGTATCTAGTAGAATATATAGATATATATTTTATAGATCAAACAAAAATAAATGAGTACGCTAATTAGATACGTCCCTTTCTTATAATTTGTTGATAAATAAAAGTACGAAACGTGCAAAAACAGAAATTCTGCTCGGTATATCTCGGCATAAAACGATTTAATGAATTATAAATTATGTGTTATGAAGACAATTTTAATTTTAATTAAATTAACTCGTATGCGTTAAATTCAGCGATTAGTCATGTTTCATAAACCACCAACCAAGCAATCGGACCTTACGTACTATCAAGATTAACCGTAACACATATTACGGGTAATCTTAATAAATCTTAATACTGGCCGGTTAACTTTAACATTGATTTTGATCATCCGATAACATTTAATGAATTTTAAAGGTAATAAGAGCTCAGAGCCATAGTTAAAGTACAAATTACTCAATAAAGCCTAATATAATCTCCTCATGTATCTGGGTATTTTACCGCTTTTAGCCGCAAAAATATAAAGGAACTTAAAAGTAAACTGCTAAATACCGGTAGGATCCGCACTACGAGAGTTTCGCACACAGGTGGGTACATATAAACATTTAAGACTACGTAGTTTTATTTTAACCATGTAAATAAATACATTCCCAAAGATGCAATAAAATATAGCAAACGTTTCTTCAACTATTCGATTTAGAATTATTGTTTTAGTTTTACGCAGCGAAATTTCCAACAAGGATGTTTTTTTCATAATCGTGACTAATAGATTAGGTGACTTGAGGTGGGAAAGTTGAGAACATGGGAAAAACAAGTGGGGTGTTTACTTTCTTGTGAACATTTTCAATATTTAAATAAAATTCCAAAAAAAATATTTTGGAAATCTCTACTCGCCGTATAAAGTGAAAAAGATGTTTTTGAAAATTTTATTTGCCAATGGTAATTGGTTGTTAAGGCAAACGAGTATTATTATTCACGTTTGCCATAACAATAATGTCACAAAACGGGAAAAATATGAATAAGAAATAAATGTATAATCAATAAAAGTATTAATCAAGTGTATTATTCAATATAAATAAGAAATAAATGTATAATAAAAAAAAAAAAATGTGTGATTGGCATAAAATAATATACTCTTTTTTTACAACAGTTGTACTAGGGTGATCGAAGTTTTAAAACGGTTAAAAAATTACTATTTTTTAACTGTTTTAAAACTTTGATAGAACGAATGGGAGTTTTGGAACTTACATATTTATTCTCATTTATATCTTTTTCTTAACAAAATATGTATACAGTACTTTAGAAAAAAAAATTACTAGAGATTACGTGTGTTTTCTAAGATAATTTTAATATCGAAACATTAAGGAGCTTTACGGAAACAGCAATTCATAGAAAGAAAAGGCGTTAAGTTAAAAGAAACAAACTTAAATTAGGCACTATGCCAAAAGATTAACATTATTATGTTAATCTTTTTGACATGTTTAAACATAAAGATTAAAAGATATGCAGTTTTACGCTTATTGCATATGAAACTCTGAAGAACGAAACTAATTGAAATTAAGCTGAAGCCGATCAAAGCAAAGCCTAATAATAATATAAAAAAACATTTTATCCCCAATAAAATATCATCATTAATACACACGCATACCTTTTTTTTATTTTGTCTGGAAGCGGCATTAACATCGAATCTCAATGTTCTTTAAACTTTACCTAACCAAGAGCTGGAATGTCGACCGCAATGATGTTTTATCCACTTTCCTTTGAACAATCAGGTCTAGGTTATTTAGCTGACAGTTTGTTTAAGATAAATAGCCAAAGTAAGCGAAAACTCGTTAATAGCAGATGGTTGATAATTTGGTCTTAATTTGGAGTTGATCGTTTAATTCTTTTGGCATTTCGCGGTATTTCTTCTCAAAAAAATTATTCCGTCTTATTACTTAATATACAGAAATACAAAGACAGAGAAATTATCTATTATTCGAATAATTTGTATATAATTTAACTACACATTAAATGTTATATATATATATATATATATGTATATATATATATATATATATATATATATATATATATATATGTATGTATATATATATATATATATATGTATGTATATATATATACTTTCGATGATACAAATTAGTACCAATCGTTGTCAACAGCTTTTCGTTGTGTAAAAATCTGCAACATACCTGTCGTAGAAGCCCGAAACCTGCATATTTTTGGTAAAATTATTTACAGAAAACTTTTGATGTAATGTCGTTATATCATAATTCTACTGCCGTAAGAGAAAATCCATGCGGGTGAAGTAATGAGTAAAAGCTAATACTTTTTATGATATTATATTGAATTTTTTTATTGAAATATCGGAACAACTGCAGCTATGTAATTTGTGTAATAGTTTTCTGTATATTTACACAATTTAGTTATTTTTTAATGTGACTAAACTAATTGTGCATTTTATCAAATTGTCTTCTGATCTGCTTATTTGCCTCTCCAGATATTTTAATGACATTATTATGCAAATAAAAAGATTTATTTTTGCTTAAAAACTGAAACAAAATGGAAAAATATTATTATTTCCTTCAGTATAAAATTTGTTGTAAACAAAAATATATTAACTAACCTAATTTTATATATTCACAGAATTTTTAAAAATCTATCACTGGACGCAATCAAGTTTTGGCTAAATTTTGTGACTTTATTTAGATTTCTAAGTAAAGTATATACATACATATCTTTTGAACTCGGTGTTGTAGCAATTAACGGAGACTTGATTTCGAAGACCGGATCTGAGGACGTGAGACGTAAGATAATGATTGGCTACCTGCTCTTGTATACACTGGCTTATATTTTGCTTTTGTGTAGCGTATTATCTCTTACGTTATTAAAAACTCACGCATACATACACAGGTACATACGCAAACAAACACACACGCAGGCACGCACGCACGCACACATGCACACTCACACGCAAACATACACGCAGGCCAGCACGCACGCAAGCACGTCTTGTGTTGTGTTTGAGTGTGTGTAACACAAGAGCTACATTTCCCTTGCCACTATCTACAAAAATCACTAGCAGTAGCAATATTTCGCAAATTTATTTATATTCGACAACTATATCGTACCCCGAACAGTCCAAAGAAGTATTTGTACTTTCCTTCTTATATACTGTTCTGTACGCTCCTAATTTTAGTGATAATTTAAATCGGAACGGACATTTCAGGGTTTTATATACTTGTATGCATAACACGTAGACTTTTACAAATATACACACGCACATGCGTGTGTATGTACATAAGGGATATTCCCTTTTTACCTGCCTATTTACTTGCTTATATCAAAATAAACGAAACGAGTCCAAATTCGATGAATTTCCTTCGCATCCGTCAAAAGTTCCTATTACCACCTCCCCGTTGTGGTACCCTGATTTTGTTAATGGGCACATACCTATTGTCTTTAGTCATTGAAACTTAAAATACTTTATTGATAGATTATTGTATGACTTTTATCATCAAACTCAATTACGCCTCCTGTTATTTTCGTTATTGAGAAATGCTATTGTGTACCTTCAATTTGAATTGTAAAATTCTAAAAAATTTTTTATATTTAATATGATTTTTGGAAGTCTAAATCTAATGGTATTCAAATGGCTTTCAAATTAAAATAATCATATAAGTTGGTTGAGAAATGCCGAAGATACGAGGTAATATAAAGCAAGAAAAGTGCAGACTAATTGCGAACCTTCTCCTATTTTAAAAGTTACTCTGGGAATAATTCGTTTTGAATTAAATTAATTTTCAGAGATTCTATTTAAACCTCGCATATTTATCATCAGATGCTTTTTCTATATGCTTATTATTGTTAAATTTGTTTATTTGTTTCTAGTTATGCCTGTAATCTCGCTTGTGTGTGGACTTAAATAAAATATTATTAGATTAGCTTCAAGATTAATACACATGCCACCATCTATTGCAGTAATTATAAAAGTAACTTTTTAAATATATACGCTTTATATTGAAAATTCAAGTTAACATATCTCCTTCAATCGTTTTAAACAATATTCTATAGTTTTCCTACAAGTTCACCAGTCAAATGTTATAAAATAATGTTCACTGCTATTTTGTGATGCTGGAAAAACAGAGAGACGGATAAATATTCCGAAATAATTATGTTGAATTCTTTGCTTGTACGTATATTTAAACCACTGAACGAGTGCCCGATCAATATGAATGTTCACATTTGAAATAAATTTAAATAATTTTCATATCACACTATCATTGCTGTTTCAATATAAATCTATGTCAGGCTTGAAAGGCTACTGCCACTATTTTTTTCCGTTGACCATTAAAAACATTAAAGACAAATAATAAAAACCACAAAAAGTTTACGCATATTAATTTTGACGAACACATCATTCAATATTGAAGTAGAAAATATATGTTGTACAAAAAATATAATTTATTTCTCATATATTTTTTACAAGTTATAATTCCCAATTCATACGAATCGATTCTTAAGGAAATTTTTTACTTCCGCAATTGTTGCTAAGCGCGTACACAACAAAAGCCCCATGACCGACAATCAGCTTTGAACTTTCACTTTCTTATAAAGTCAAGAGGCGTACTTTAGGTTTTTAATAGACTTGTATCGTAATAGACTCAGCACACTTATTTTCCCCCGCAATTTACCCGCGGGAATAAAGCAATGTTATATTGTTGTGTGGCAGAGCGATTTAATAACTAAATTTCAAACAACGTTACACCGAGTTTAGACATAAATTTTGTTGGCAACACAAGAGTGGGTCCACGGCGCGTGTTCCTTATAAATTTTTAAATAAACTCAACAATTTTATGTGATTAGAGTTGGCACTAAAAAAAGTTGCTAATGTGAAAATCAGATTTTGAAGAATGCTTTGGGTTGATCAAAGATTGCGGCCTTTTATTGCCGTGGCGCACTGCGGGTTTCCAGGTTCGATTGCCGGCCGCTCATCTAGCGTGGCTGGAGTATGTTTATAATCACGTAATTAAAATAACAAAGAGCAATTACGGGCAGTAGGTACACCGTTGTGAGATGTACGCGCTACGATTACCAACCCGCTTGCCTAGTATGGCGATTTCGGGTGTACCTGTATTACCCCCAATGACACGCGCTTGAGAGGAGTTAGTCGGAGGTGTCCAGAAGGGGAAGGAGAAACGCTTTGTTATAATGATGCTATTAGTGTTTATACGTACACAAAACAGGTTATGTATTTTTTTAATTTTAAATTGTATGTAATTGTAATATAATGTAAAATGTAATAATTTCTGTAATAATTTCTACAAGTTTAAGAAGAAGCTCCGGGGAAGTAATGAAACTCTAGATGTGAACCTTATTTATTTATATCACACGTCTGAGTATACAGTATTTGAATACAAATTTATTAACTTAGCTGTGACTACAAAAATACATAATTTATTAAAATAACTAAATAACACTTCATAATAATAATTGAAACTTAAGGGATTTTTTTTAAAGTAACGATTTACCATGTATTTTACCTTCATGATAGATATTATTCAAAGAATTAAGTAGCAGAATATTTGTAAGAATGTATTTTTGAATAAGACATATTTACAACTTAGTACTCTGCATTGAAATTTGGTTTGACCTGATCTACTAATATTAGTTTATATTTTTTGTAACAATCCATAAACATGCGTATATTATTTTAATGAAATTTTTCAAAATGCAACTGAATAAGTTCGGTGCCAAAAAATTGCCGCGATTATGTGAATGCCTTAAAAATATGAAGATTATAAAAATTTAAATTACCTCTGCAAAACAAAATTAAATACTTTCAACGTTATGAAACTACTTTAAAATATAACAAAATCCCCATCACTATTAATAGAGTAAAATAACAATTGTTGAAATTTATAATAAAAATGTTTAAGTCGTCATGGGTCACCTGGCAGACGTGAAACATTTAATTTTTTTAAATTTTTATGTTGAAATGTTTTTAGGATATTGTACGTTTGATAACGGAGTTTGTAAACACCGATATAAACGAGTAAAGTTGTAAGAGTTAGTATATAACAAACAATCCTGATACAATAACACACGTAAAGCAGCGTGTATGTACTTTAGTAGAGAGGGAACCGTTAAGTCGGAAAGAGCCGATAAGACGCGAAGCTGGCTAAATTGAGCCGGTAAGAGCCAGCAAGACGCAAATCTGACCGAATGGCAAAAACGTTTTCACTCCCATCCTAAGGTGCAATTAGATGTCTCCCATCAAAAGTTAAAAGCTCTTCGTGTAAAGTAAATACTAATGTGATAGAACACAACAATGATAATATTTTTTTCATTTCTATTACATAGTTGATTTTGTTTTCTTAATAAGTAGCAAACTGATTAATGTATTATTACCGTTGTTACTTAACGGCAAATGTTACCAGATGTTATACTCTCAAATTGCTGAAATTCATTTCACCCTCAATTACATATTTTCAAAATGCCAAATTATGTTGAACTGTATAAATTGTTTTTCTCATTTCCTTGAGATATAAACATATTGATTTATTTTATAAATTGAACAATCCTACTAATCTAATAAAGAGGAAAGCTCTGTTTATTTAAAGTTTAGGTTTTCACGCAAAAGTATTAATCCTATTGATCTAGATTTTTTGTAATGCCATAGTTTTAGACCTGTTATACGTTATATGCTTATATATATATATATATATATATATATATATATATATATATATATATATATACATCTTTTTTTTATCAATATTTAATGTTACCAACCTAGTAGGAGAAAAAAGTCGCTGGTCTCGGATATTTCAGAAGGAACACTGGAAAAACTATTTCAGGCCCGCTGATAATATACATGGGGAAATTACAAGTCTTAGAAAGATCTGGAGAAAGATTTGAAAAGCATCTATTTAACATTAGAAATAAGTGACGCTTTCTTTAAATCAATCAATTTCATGGAATAAAAGAAGCAATATTATGCTTAATTTGATATTAACCATTAAAATAGATATCTTAGCCATTTTAATCGTTTTTTTTTCAATTCTTCTTTACTCCTAACAATTTGTGTTATTAGTTTGACAGAAGTTTTTTTTGACGTTAGGTGGGATATATTCACGATAGACGGAAAGGAGAGAGATATAATTAGCGGTAGATCATTATATTTGTATTAACTAAAATAAAGTGCAGGATTTTGTTTACTAAATAAAAACTACTTATTTAAAAACCATAATCAGATATCTTAATTGTACGTTTGCGAAATTTTTTACGTCGTTTTGGCGTGTGGAGGAAGGACAATCATAAAAAATACTTTAGGAAATTACTTTATCTGTTCTAAAATATACCCGTGTGAAGCCGGAGCAGGTCGATAGTTATGTTGTATAATTCATAGAGGATTATCATCGAAGTAATAAAAGTTTATCAATCTCAAACATAACTGATAGTTTAACTCATCGTTAAACGTACAAGAAAAATGATGAATCGCACCACTTTAAATTACAACAAGCTATATTTGCTATAGGGATGCCGGATGTCCATCTTTTCGTATATATATATTTTGTAAAAAATCCTTCAAATGCTATAGATAGTTTTTGCTTTACGTAATCAGAATATAGTAGACTTTTAAGGAATTACTTCGCGTCGGGTAATTAAATTAATTTTTTTTGTGACATAAATTAATTTTGAAAATGTTAGGATCACATATTATCTGAACGAAATCGACCGTTTTCTTTTTGCACACTTCAAAAAGGGCTATTGCACTTTTGGAAAGCAAGTTTTAAAATAAAACATTCAAAATTTGATATTTACGGCGTGTGTATCACTGAGATTATTAAGACACCAAACCCAACACCAAATAGTTCATAAATTGGTTGAACAATATGATAAATCAAAATTATAGTAAAAGTAATTATGATAAAAATATATCATTATGCTCTAAAATATAATTATTGGGATACTAAGTGTGTAGTCAAGGTGATCACATAAGAGACGAGTATTTTTTTTTAATTTCAATAAATTTATTTTCAAAGTTTCTCTCAAGTTATAACTGAAGCTGATATTTTATTTTATTACCCCATTCAAATTGATGCTTCATTACTGCCATCTCAATTAAATTGAATTTGTAAGAAATTATTGCAAGTCCATTATTTACATGTTATTTAATTTTAAGTTGGCAAAACCATGTGTTTAATAGTTTTCGTTCTCACTTTTCAGTACTGTGATACGAAAATACAGAAGTAGACTTTTTTTGTAATTTTGTTAATTTTAACCAACATATTAAACTTATTCGCTTTTTTCGATAACCCAATAATTATAAGCCTTTGAAACCACATATGCAAGTGAAATTTGGCATAAAACATATTATAAAAAAATTAATCACATCGATCTGAATTAAAATGTAAACTTTAATGTAAAAACATATAAATATATGGATGGGATGCTAGTGGTCGACGATACCTTAGGTAGAAAAATCCCTACATGTTCCCTATTGGTATTTTTATAAATTACTCTAGATAATTAAATTACAAGGGGCTTTTAAAGAAGTCATTTTCGAAGCTCACACCTTTACAAGTCCAGTGCCGCATATTATTTTTCGACGCACTTTATTATTTTCATTAGCATAAATTTTTAAAATTGTATTTAAGGTTTCGTTGATTGAAGCGGGTCGCGATAAATGCGATAGACGGGTCTTAAAATGGCAAAAACGCCGGATAAGTCGGGTACAACACATACGACGAGGATTTTGTTCACACTTAATCATTTGTAAACATTTAAGGATACAAAGTATTTCTATTAAGCTGCTTCCAAGTACTAATATTATTTCTCACGATATAAATTTACTACTTAGTATATGTTTCATAGGACTAACATCTTTCAATAGTATGAAATTTAGAATCATCGTTTTTTTCATCATTAAAATATAAATAACCTTCTAGTTACGTTGCTTTGTTTACTTTAGACTTCAGCCGTTTTGGAGTTTTTATAGTATAATTTGCAGACATTTTCAGCAATTTGCTGAGACACACCTTGCATCAGATTATTTTACATTAAACGTACTTTAATTTTACTAACCAAAAGTTGATGGTTAACTATCGAGATATGTCCAAATTAAAATGCTTTTTCATTATACCAAACTTAAAGTTACTGTATCGAGCGGTTTCCGATAAAAATGGCTGCAACTAACAGACAAACAGATCGATACATGAGCGACCTCAAAAATTTTTCATCTTTATTATTCCGTAAGCAAAATAGGAAACCTTATAATTTCGTGTTAAAAAAATAAAACAAAACATTAAAATATAAGCAGAGTACCGTCACATTGACTACAGTAAAAAGTATTCTAAAAAATATGACAGCTAATATCTCTTCGTTTGAAATAAAAATCTAATGTGACGGAAAATTGTAACACTGGTTTCTTAAATAATTATAAGCACGCTTCTCTCTTCTTTCGATACAAATGCATAGTCGATTTTATTTCCTTAATAAGTGAAAAATTTATTATTTATTATCGTGGTTTATATTATTTCGTAATTCGTAATAAAAAAACCCGTCAAACTCGAATAAATCTTGCATCTTAAATGTTCATAAAATACTTTGCAAAAAGTATTGTAAATGACATTAATATTGTAAATAGTTAATGGAAATATTACGTACATTTAAATGTGTACATGTACCCAAGTGTGTACGGAAGTACTTATTGTGCGTACTACTCGTACTTACGAGGTTTCCTAGGATATCTCCGATTATGTCACTACATAAGAACGTTAACTCTCAGATTTTTGTGTCAAATTCTCTCCCAGAAAAATGCCCACGATTAACAAGCAGACACAAAGGTCCATAAAGGAAAAGCAGAATGAGCGTTGCTTCTTTCTTCTTTTGCAATACAATTCATAATTTTTTCAAACAAAAAATAAAACTACAATAATACTTTTATTATTTTCATACCAAAAAACATTGTTAAGAAAATATTAATGGGCAATGGCTTCAAACTTTCAAACTGAAACGAAAGAATTTACACTCCGACAACAGACGTAATGAACAAAAAAGTATCAATAAGATCCATTAATATCGAATAAAGTCTCGCAGTAGTTTGTGTTTCCAGATGTACCACATGATGTAACAAGTTACATACTCAAACATCTTCCCCTCTCACATCCTCCACACTTCGCCTCTGACTGATTTTTTGCCAATATATATCATTATATTGCGTGACTACAAATACATAAAGCACCATCTATTGATGCATATAGGTATAATATAAATTTACGTAATTACTATTCGTCGACCAGCTAGGTATGTTTTTGTTGTTGTATAATGTAAATTAATTTTTAAAAGTATTGAACTCACATATCTTCTGATTGAGTGAATTGATTGCGATGAGACAGAAACTAAATATTACATCAAACTGTCTCCTGTGTTTTTCTACCGAATTGAGTTGGCAGTTTTTAGGTGAATAGTGAACAAACAAAAACTTCCTCAATGGATCCTATTACTTTTTTTATACGTGTATAGATAAAGAAAATAATTAGCAAAATGAGGCATAGCTTTTGCTGGAAGAGAAAGTTTTGTATACTCCATTGCTATGTTTTGCACTTGACTTTAATTCAGGTTAGCTGTGAATATTACAGTATGTGATACTACACCGGTATATATTATGTAGTATACATTCGCAATTTTATACGTTTTTATTTAAAATATCGTTATCAAAACATAAGCTCTTTGGTCAATATTCACATAGAATTTGAAATTGTCAAAAACATGATTCAACTAATATCTATCCGAACCAACTACAGATAAATGAGCTAGGTGTATGTCAGCTAATTTGATACCGATTTACTTGCTTTGTTCATAATGCCACCATTTAAAATGTTTCCTGCTTTGATAAGAATATTTACAGATATGTGGGGTTAAATTAGGTATGCTGATAAACTTAGAAGAGATGTACAACATAAGAACGGTTAAAAAAATTATTTTATTCATAAGGAATAATTAAAAAAAAAAATAGTAGCTTTGTGGGAAACAACAAGCGGTTTTAATAAAACTGTTTTGCGCTTCTTAGGACGTTAGAAAAAGTGAAAAAATCAGTGTCAGCAAAATTTGTGACAAGGCCGGAAAACAATTTAAAAACAACCCCTAAGTAATAACTAGTAATAGAAAGAAAGATTGATGTAAAGTTTGTTTAAGATTCGTGTAACTGAAACAACTATACTATAAAAAAAGTACAGGTGGTCCAAAAGTCCGTTAACATTTAAATCGGCAGCTGCGTCAAGCGACGAGGGATAGGTGGGGCGAGCGAGGTACGGAATTTTAGAGCGGCCGATGGGAATTTAGTGCTATGGCGTCATTCAATGAGAAACAACGTGCGTTCTGCGTACGCGAGTACTATCGAAACAACGATTCTTCGATTCTAGCGCCACAAAAATTTTGCCCTCATTATAATATACAACAAAAAATTATTTCAGACGAAGCCCACTTTCACCTAATATGTAACTAGATAAAACTGCAGATATTGGAGTGACAATAGCCGGAAATTGAAACATCTAAAACCCCTGCATTCACCCAAGGTTACTCTATAGACAGGTTTATCAGCAAGAGGCATTATTGGCATTTATTTTTATGAAGATCAAAGAGGAAACGCTGTTACAATGAATACAGAGCGGTATATTCCTGTACTACAGAACTTTTTTGCACCAGCGCTTCGAGATTTTGATGCTTTTAATCAACGGTCGTGGTTTCAGCAAGATGGAGCAACATGCCACACTTCCAACGACTCTTTAAGTGCAGTTCGTAAAATTTTCGGTGAAAAAGTTATATCCAAGAAAGAGATGACATTAACTGGCCACCTCGTAGCCTGGACTTATCCTCAATGGATTTTTTTCCTTAAAAATAGGTCTTTAACAGCAATCCAGCGACTCTTAAGGAATTAAAGGCTCATATTTGCGAGGAAATGCAAAACAAAGAAATTTTCAATGACCTCCTTTGGTTTGGATTTTTTTTCTTTTTCATAATAATGAATTTTAACCTACTGCTCCTAAGCAGTGTCAAAAAATGAAGGATCGCATATGGACGATGTCATTTTTAAGAAATAAAATCCCAAATTGTGTACTTTCAGAACAAATAAAATTTTTTTTTTTCATATAACTTGTTTTTTTTATCATGGTGTGAAATTTTAACGGACTTTTGGACCATATGTATGTCAGTGTACCAAAATATATAATATTATAAAAGTATATAGGTTTCCGGGTCTCAAAATGAAAAACGGAAGCATTTTAAGATCACTCTCATTTATGTCTGTCCATTTGCCACAGCCCAATTTTTTCAAGAATTATAGACGCCAACATAAAAAATTTAATACTTTAAATGTGGCATCTTGTTAACTAACATACTTGCCACTACCTAACTTTTTTCAAATATCCATAAAAGGATTAAAGAGGAGGTAAATGAAGTACGCTTACATTTTTTTTTGTTATATATCAGTTGGAAGGGCTCACTATTAGGAACACAGAAATATTGTTTTACTTGAAATAGCATATTTTAAAATATATTCTAAAAAACATTCAAAATAAAGATAAGGAACCGGAGCATAAATAATGTATTCCCCCCTTCCGCTATTTTTGAGATTGTTGAAACAAATATCATGGAAGAAACAAAGTTAACAAAGTCTGAACAGAAGGTTACAGGAATACTCTCGCCATAATCGCACATCTTATAATTTCTTTTTAATATGCGCTATGTTTTTTAAGCCTGTAAAGATGTACCTTGTAAAAATTAATATTTCTAAATATTTTAATAGAAGTATTATATTATAGTTCCTAAATATGTACGAAAACCTCGTAGTTCGAGTTTACTTTTTTATTTAAGTAAGATGAAATTTGAGCTAGACATTATTTTGAATAGTTATAAAAGCGAATAACGCCTTATTTAAAAAAAAAGTTGGTTCCAGTACATTTTTTGCATGTAATTATTTAATATAATATATTTTAATAATTAATCACTCGACGTAATTTTCCAATTTGATTAAATTTGAATATTATGTCAAAAAAGTTTAATATAAAAATAAGAATATTGACTACAAAATATTAAACAAAAGATAATGAAAGGTAAACAAATGAAATAATTGAAAAAACTTCGTCAAAAATAATTGAAATTTCAATTTAGTTTAACTAGGTTGACATAATTTATATGAATTTATTTCTAAAGCTTACACTTACTAATAGGACGACTATTGAAATTCGGGGTGATTATACAATATGTTCATATATCTTGGTGGTTAGATATCAAATCAAAGGACTGCTATAAATTGCATATTATATGAGACATAATGGTATTTTTAGACACGCTAGAATGAAATGATGAAACTTAGCATAGAAATATTTGACAAAAAACCTAGTTTAAACTCGTAGATGGAAAAAACTGATCCAGTAGTTTCAAAGTCATCGCTCAACAAAATAAATTATGTCCTTAATGTCATGAAATTAAACTTAAAATTTTGTTAGTACACTAAACAAGTTTCTACCTCTTAAGTCAACTATGATATTTCGAACAATAATTATTTCTGAAATACAATATTTTGCTAAAGAAAAGGAGTTCCGACATTCGGAAACGTAGCAAGTTTTGATATAAAATCAACTCGGAAACGTAAGGGAATGTTACATAAAATATTTTTTGTGCGCCCTCAATGTTAGCAAGTTAAAGAAGAGTTATTGTTAAAGTTTCAGCGTGTTTATAATTGTAATAATAACATTTTTGTGTTGCTTAAACTCTGGTAAATAAAACCATCTTAATTTAATTTGTGGATTACCATTGTTTTCCTTTATTACGGGGAAAAACAGTCATTACAAGTATCTCAATAGGCCCAAATAAGTTAAGCTAGAGATTTTATTGATGAAATGTTCTGAAATCAAAAGGTTTACTCGTACTGATAAAGTAAAATAAGTATATTCACGATATTTTAATCACCCAGAAATATCATAAAATAAATAAACCCAAATCAATTTTGAATATGTTTTTATACATTAAATTGAAAACGATGTGCTATTTTAAAGTAGTCGTTCTTGAATAGAGATCTTACAACATATTGTCACTTCCTTCATATTTTTTAGATAAAATATTCACTTTTTATTAAGTAATAATATAATTTTACTGCCGCTAAAACGTAAGTAGGGAGTGATAATTTTTTTTGTGAAAGAGATAGATACAAAGAGTGCGAGATTTTTACACTTTAAAGGAGGATTCGGAAAATCAGCGACTCGAAGTAAAAAAAAAGAAGAAAAAAGTAATTTTGATTACAAAAATAAACAACTTGGAAAAAATGATATTTCCAACTAGAAGCTTGACTGAAAGGAACTGAAAAAGTCATAACTTGATTGTCCTTAAAAGTCTAATTAGGTGATTTTTTGAATCATAGCGCTGATCTAAGTTTCGGATATATAACGTGTAAAAATACAATATGATGGACTGCTGAAAGTAGGTGGAAAAAAAATACATTCACATGTCTATTTTTACTCCTGAATCATGAAATATGAATACGATGCAATTTGAGGACGATGGACGAAACAATGACTAAGATGCAATTTATACCAAGACATTAAAAGACAGAATATTTTTAAAGGATTAGATCTATTGGCAGATTTCACTTCACGCGAGAATATTTTTTGTGTGTGATTACAAGATAATAACATTGTTTTTTTAAATTTCTCTAATTTAATTTAGGGTTTACACACTATTTTTTCTTAAATAAACGGTTTTATATTATCTTCCTAAGTTCCTGAAACATATACTCAAAAACAGGGAAAGAATTCCTTCAGGGATTGTTTTATTATTTTGAACATCACTCTGACAGAAAACTGTTTTATTTTAGAAAATATTTAAGTCCGCTTTCGGTATCAGCGACTGAATTTAGTAAAAAAAATGTTTTCATGATTACGTCACAAAAACGTAATTTTACACATTTCTGAAATAATTTTCACCATCACTGTTATTTTGAAGTGCTACATTTAACTATCAGTAATAGAGAGAGAAGTAATACATCATATAAAGGCTTCTTCCAACTTTTATGGAGGCATACGCGGTAAAAGCTAGTCTCCGTGTCAACTTTAACAAAGTATGATGTTGTAGATGGGATCATAAATTCACTTAAAGCATTTGTATCGTGATAAAAATTGTTTCTTACTTATAGAATACATCATTTTATTAGGCGCTTTAATACAAAATCAACTCAGCGCAATTTCATATTGGAGGTAAGTTCCGCTTTCTTTCTATATACACACTGATAATTGTTCACGATCCAAGTTTGACCTCACCGCAGCCACCGCTACAGAGAAAACAGGCTTAATGCTCATTCAGGAATATTCGACATATCAACTTTGCTTCAATTCACGTGGTCAATAGACTACTCGAGTCCCTTTGAATTCCACTCAGTGACCGATTATCTCTAATTTGCTATTTCATTATACCATAAAAGATAAAGGAGCAAGAGAATAGAAGATTAGGTGCCAACGAAATCATAGACATAGCCAATAAATTGCTATAATGGTTTAACATCATATACTATAAAAAATTAGGTGGTAAATGTTTAAAAATCAGGGATGTAAGGTGGCATTAAAAATATAATCCAAAGCTAAGGTAAAACAGGCTGCAAATTTTCTTCAAAATATTGAAAAGTACATTAACGAAAAGTGTATTGTGACTGAAATATATTGGCGCCTATTAAAATGTATTATAAATACAGAAGAGTCCTGAAATCTGCAATATAACGAAGACATACCTTTTGAAATAATTCTAGTTTATTAACATCAAAGAAGCCCCGACAGCACACACCTTTATAATTTGTAATTGCATAATTATTAATTTAATTTTAAAAGTCATATTTCATTGAAGGAACTGTCTACCTGTAATCATCATTTACTATTTAAAATTAAAATCATGTACTAGGGAGTTTATGATTCATTGGTATATTAATTTATTTCCATTATACATTACAATGATACATGTTTAGAAAAGAAAGTAATCATATTTCGTGAAACTTTTCTTTTATTTGCAACTTTAAACCCTACAGTGAAATGAACCTAAATTAATTAATAATTAAATTAAAGTATCCAAAAGTCAATAAAACAGCAAACGTTTATAAAATAAACAACGCCCAAAAAATAACAACGATAGGAATTCAGATTGAATTGCAAACTGCCCAAATAATGTTAGTTAATATCGTTTTTAAGTTAATATCGTATTTTAGAATTATGGATAGGTAAATATATGTTATTTAAAAAAAATTAAATAGCTGCCGATAGGGCAGATCGACAGTAAAATAAGTAATCATTGTATACTGAAGAAGTAACAACGATACATACATTACAATAATGTGAAGCCTGTGACGTGTTACTTCATCATACCGCGAAGTCCCATTTTCATTTTGCTACCACATGCGACAAAAATGGTGATATACTTTCTATATAACGTGTTTATGTTTTCTTATTTCATGTTTTGTATGGAAAGTTATAAGAATTCCGAATATTTCTTCCTTCCTCTTTCTAAAAGGTCCTTTTAGAAATATATCGGAATACATCCATAGAAACACTTGCATCGTCTTCCACCGTCTGAAAAGCTGAAGTCTAAATTTTTAAAAAAGAAACCAACGGTACAGGAGAATGGAAAATAATTCTCAATATTTTCTCACTCCCATAAAAGTTAACTACGTAATGTATTAATATGGCGAAAGAGTATTAATAATTTTAATTAAAGAATAAAAATAATATTAATTGCATTTTTATTAAATATTCTAATAAAAATAGAACAAAAGTTTACAAAAATTTCGTAACAAGTTTTCCACTCGTACTTAAAACTGTAAGTTTTCTTAAAATAAATTAATTACTTAATTTAAAAAAAATCGATTTATATCTTAATAAATAAACACGTTTTTAAATGCAAAATGCGTTAATATTATGATCAAAAAAGTTTTATTAGGCAGTAGATGTCGCTAGCACTAATACCACTTGTTATTAAAAATCTGCTTATATTTTAAAATATTTGGCTCTGATCTAGTGAAATATTTTTATAAATAAATTAAGACACACAAATATAATCTAGGAAAACTGCTATTTTATATTCTTGTATAAAAATATTGAAGATAAAGTTAATCCATTATAAAAAATCTTGTTTATAACAAGTACTACCACGTATCAACCCGTAGCCGTGGCACGTAAACAAGAAAACATTTCCGGAGACGCAAAAATAATTGTTTTCCATTTCGAAGGGCGCAATTCTCACAACAGTCTCACAGGAAGATAAGTAGGGATAAGTATCTTGTGTCCTCTTGATAGTATAGGTAAACGTGTCGAGAACAAATTTGATGTTGAAAAAGTAGAAAAGGAAGATTCGCTTTTAGGAAGCTCGTATTTTAGAGCTTTTGTAGCTTTCTATTATCATAAAACCTAACTAACTATGTTACCTCCTTTTTAGTACATTTGTTGACAATTAAAAGGCTTGCAATTATTTACTGGGTATATTATTAAAAATATTAAATTACAAAAAGGGGGAAAATTTTGTGGTTAATAAATATTAAGGGGTCCCTAGTATTTTTCATCACGTAAATATTTTTACGTGTATACGTATCTTGTATACTCATCATGTAATTATATTGCTTAGTGTAATTTTAGATTCTGCATATGTCAATATCACTCTTGTAATATGTGCACTTCTCTAAAACGATGAGATTTAATTACATCGCTACAGGTTTTAGGCTTTTAGGTCCCCTTAAAAGTGACCTAAATATTTAGTCAAGCTTTACACCTATATGGTGACTTTAGCAGTAAGGAGAAGGAACGCACGTTTTTGTAGATTTTTCCAGCAACATATCTGAAAATTTGTCATCAAGATTCTGACAAAAAACAGATATGGAACCCTATTAAAAACTTGAATTAAGTACTCGATTTACCTTCCCAGACATGTTCGTATATGTGAGTGTGAACCATTGAGATATGGGTTAATACCATTTAATATTGTATCAAATTTCAAGTTATGAGAAAAAGGACTTTGAGAGACAAATGAACACGAGACTGATCTCATAAGGATTCCGTTTTTTCGTCCTTTTGATGTATTACGATGACGATATTTTTTATTTGATATTTTGATGACGAAAATAATAGGAAAAGTTACAAAAACCATTATTTGTAAAATGTTTAAACAATATTACCTACTCAACGCGAAGAAAGATGCATATTTAAATTTACACTCTTTCTCCTAATCTGATGATTATTCTAACCATAAACATTTTTGAGTTTTGGGAAAAAAAATTCAAACTAAATATTCATCTCAATAATGCAAGCAACATGTGCGCAAAATACGCGTAGATCTCGGTTGAGTAGCTGAGAAGTGAAAAAGAAATTAACAAAACAGAGTTAGGGTTAGGCTTAAAGAGAAAGTAATCATAATACATATATATATATATATATATATATATATATATATATATATATATATATATATATATATGTATATGTATATACATATATATACATATATATATATATATATATATTTATATAAGTGTGTGTGTGTGTATGTATGTACATAGGTTGTAAGAGACAACCTGTCCATTATTGGGGTTCCGTACTTCAAAAGGGAAAACGAACCCTTGTAGGACCGCTCCGTTTTCCATTTGGCGGTCTGTCAAGACTCTTTTTCTTAGGAACGGGTAAAGGTATTAAATTGAAATTAATATAAAAACATTTAGGTCCCTTAGAGATGTATGAAAAACAAATTTAGTCAACGCAAGCAAGAAGAACACTAAAAGTAAGGTCAATTATCCCATATATTTAGATAGTCGCAAGCAAATCAAAACTTGTAGGGTAGTTCCTTTTGACCTAGAATCATAAATTTTGGCATTAGAATCATAAAAGAATCAAGGTCTTACAGCACTATAGGAAAAAAATCCGAAAGTCGTTAATTTGTAGTTCACATTTAAAACATTTTTTTTTACAGAAACACGTTTTGAATAAATTTTACATGTTGTAGATACAGACAGACACTTTCTTCGTTTATGTAATACACTTTTTGTGAAGCTAGCTTTATATAT
This sequence comes from Druceiella hillmani, assembly GCA_039881145.1. Classification (NCBI taxonomy): domain Eukaryota; kingdom Metazoa; phylum Arthropoda; class Insecta; order Lepidoptera; family Hepialidae; genus Druceiella; species Druceiella hillmani. The sequence goes on from JAYKKI010000080.1 coordinate 10,171,723, forward strand.
TTATATAATTTGACTACAGATATTATTAAAAAATGACTAAGATGATAAACATAGTAACTAAACCAAAGTAAATATAGAAAACTAACCGATTTGGAGAAAGCATTTCCTCTCAAGATTGCTTACATTATTATTCTTATTACGATTAGTTACTCGCACATTACTTATACATATTATTTAATTGCAAAGACTATCTTTCATTTTAAACAAATTGAAGCTTTAAAATCTGTAGTATATCGTGTATGGTTTAGTTGTAAACTTTCACTTATTCATTAACTTCATTAGTGACTGAATACTATTAAATATGTCCAACTCTAATATGTCTAATATCACAAACTTGTATACTGAGACATTTCTGCAAGAAATTCAAGTTACGCTAATCACGCGATGAAATATATGATCCTTTTTAAACTTATTTTTGACACATTTTTATTAGCTTCACTTATGTGTATGTATGAATTAATGATGAACTTTTGAATTAAATTTTTATCCTCTTCCAGACGTCAGAATTATTTAAAATTTTTCACACGTGTTAAGAACTGATGACGATACAATAATTATAATAAATATTAAATTGCATTAAAAAAAAATTGAGAATCTTTATTTTGTCTTAAAACGAAAATGTTTATAGTCTAAGAAATCTAAAAAACACACTTTTGTAGAAATATTAACTAAACAATTTAAAAAAAACTTTTCAATGTAAAGATTTTGGTCAAGAGCGAAAAGATGTCCCGCAGCTCAGCATAACTTAAATTTTTGAAAAAATTAACTTTAATGTTAAAAGACGTTGGAGTGTAAATATGTAATAGGCTCATCATATTTTCTGTTCAGATTTATGCACAGAGTCGCCTGCATTAATAACAGACGCGCTTTAAGTAAGTATTCAATAAATAAGTGAAACAAAGAGCTCACCTATAACGGACAGGTGGTCGTGTGCGTTAGAGTGAATATATTTGAAAAGCGTTTCTGCGAATAAACGTTTTTTTTCGTCAAAATCGCGATTCGGGCCGCAATTTTCATCCGAGAAACTTCAGAATTTTTACAGCCTTCATAATTTCTATTCACTTTTGTACGGGGAATTGCCTGCATGAATAGGAGACACGCTATTTGCTACGATCTGTATAAAATTTAATAATTGTTTTGGTTTAATTAAGTTAACGCAGCAGTATATCAATAAAAATTTACAAGGAGAGTTAATTCTACACTTGTGGAAGTTACTCAGGATTCCCATCCGTGAATGTGAAATTTCTTTTATAATTTAAATAATATTGTAAATGTATCCATTCTATTGAGCTAAGAAATATCTTAAATTGTGTGGAGAGGAACTTTCACTTCCCAAATACAAGTTCTTCTTATTAGAAACATTTTTAGAATTTTACCCTAGCTTCGGTAATTTCTATAAAGTAAGTTATTATTTAACTTTGTTTCGTTATGACTCATTCAGTAGAAGGGTTTACTAATTTAGTAATTAAAGTGTGCTATCCATATATAAGATGTACTTGCTGTAAACAAAGAATAATATGAAATAAGATTAATAAAAAAAGAGTTTTAAATTATATTCATGAAGCGTCTTTAAAAGACGACTAAGAATTAAACAAAGTTTACAATCTATACAAAACAAAAGTTATTATAAAATTTACGGATAAATGTTTATTTACCACAACATTTTCAGGAACGATGAAAAAAATCATATAATCCAAACGGCAAAGGTAGACTGGCATTCAATCATTGGTAAGTACCATAACAATGACATAATCTTGTTTTAATAAACAATATGAACCAAATGAAAAAATATTATCTTTTTATTCACCAACTCATGAAATCTTTTTCTTTTCAAATCAGTTTAACAAAAGTTTACGATGGTATTATTGCGTAATGTTACAGTAATAACAAAGTTTAATATTTTTGTTAAATTACGTGTCGAGAGGGAGGTAGAAAATTTAATATAATTCCGACTTCAACTACTGCAATCAGTGGAAATAATCGATAATTAATAGTAAAGTTTAATTAACTAAACGTTTTATTTGAAGACTAGAAATTAAAACCAAAATACTACTTGAAAAATATTAATTTCCATTACTTTATATCATATATCTAATTAAAATGAAATAATGCTTTGTGTTGATGAAAACAAAATTCAGAATTAATGAGTAGATGAAAATATAACAAATCTTCATAGCGAGCCAGCCATGAAGATTCGTCAAGATCAGGTAATGCTATACACATGACTGTTATCAATATCATTTGGAGATGTTGGTAATGGTATCCTTGTAAAGAAATTAAATAATAATGAGATATGTTAATGTTACATTAAATAATAATGAAAGGTCCTAAGTGAACATCAATTTCATTACAAGCAGGCTATAATTCCTTACATTTGCATGCACTGTATGTTAAGCGCCTTGTTCGAAAGCAGAATCCCTTTAGCGCCAAATTTATGATTTAATTAAACTTGTTGAGTAAACAATGAGGCAGATGGTTTTAAATTTGTTAAAATGTTCGCTGAATAATAACGCATCAAGTTTCTTCACCGCATATGTAATCTGTCCTACGGAGAGCTATTTTTAAAATTTTTTTGTATTTTAATTACATGAAAAATTATGCTATGTTATTGAATTGGTGTAAAATATAAAACCATAATGAGAAATTTATACCATTTTAATGTCTTCAACTACTGAATTTTGTTTGAGTGAATGTACTTTGAATGAATTACTTTTTAATTTGTTTAGCCTTCACTAGATGTTTTTCTCGTAATTTTCTGTCTTAATAGCATTTTTTATAAGTTTATATATATTGTGGGGTAATTTTTGATAATAAATTTGGAAATAAATTATTTTAACTTTACACAATAAGCCATTATAAGAAAATAAAAATTACATTTTTAAAATAAAATTTTTCTCTTTACCCGTGCCATCCAGATTTTCATTATTGACTTAAGAAAATATGAACGTTATTGCAAAAGTGCTCATATAGCTCAACATTATTTATAAATAATTTTAAGCTTAATTAATTAGGAGATTTATTTATTTTAAATATTTTAATAAATACAATTATCTCATGTAATAGGCATAAAACTATATCATGAGGTCAAAATTCGTTTAAAACTATAAAAACTGCGGCTCTAAGAAACGTACAGGTATTATACGCTTTCTGTTTTGTAATTCTTTTACACGTAAAGTTTTTGAACATATTTTTTGGACTAAAAAGGCTCCCTTAAGTTTTTGGATACCGGCATTCATCTAAATTACATATTATATGGCATACAACTGCCTTCAGCATAATTAGGATACGGACTTTGTTACAAATTACGCACAGTTGTGTGTTCAAGGTAATGCGGACACAGAGTACTAAATAAATCCATTTTGTAACTTGGTAACAAATGAATAAAATGCTGGAGGTTTTCAAAACAATAAAGTGGAAAACAATTGTGATTTAACCCAATAATGAGGAATAATTAAAATGTTCGTCACAAACACACCACACACTAAAAACGAAGTAAACGGTAGACGCAAAACTTTGTTACTGAGGAAAGTAAGAGGATGGCGCAGTATGAAAATATTTTTTTAAAAATTAGAATAGATCCGATGGTCATCTATCTAACGGGATGATATCTAAAAAAAAATAACAACGAAGTATGTCAGGTACTCTTCATTACTTTGACAATAAAATTTTAAAAAATATACCGAATTGTTCATTAGTCAAAAATAGCAAATGTGGTGAAATTTAGATAAAAACGAAACAAAAAAAGTTTTAGAAACGGAATACATTGGGTGAAAGTGAAATAAATAAAACTTTGTAATTCAGTTATATATTAAAAAAATAACGTAACATTTTATTTATTCATGATTTCACGGTAGCATCCTTTCACTGCACTTTGGGGGGATATATAGGCATGTGTTCATACTTTGTTAACAAGAAGTTGACTTAATCTAGTATACAGTATTGTGCTCATGAAAAACATATTCAAAAAGTTATTAAATATATTATATACAAATTTAAAATATTTGTGCGAAGTAAAATAATGTGCTATTTTTAAGACATTTAATAACTTTAGTTTAAAAAACGCTTGTATTAAAATTCTAAAAACCGATAAAATTCCTATAGATCGATTTGTTACCATAAAGTTAAATTAAATGGTTAGGTTAGGTTAAACTAGGTTAGATTAAGTTAGTTAAGGTTAAGCTAGGTTAGACTACATCATGTCAAGACGTATCGTGTTGTGTCGTGTCATATTAAGACGTATCGTGTCGCGTCATGTCATGCCGTACCGTACTGTGCCGTACCATGTCATATCACGTCATGTCATGTTATTTTATAATTGCTTAGGTTTTACGCTGGCATATTTACTTTTGCCTAGACAATACGAATTTTGCGTGAAATCGAGTCTGAACTGTATATATATATATATATATATATATATATATACATATATATATATATATATATATATATATATATATATATACATATATATATATATATATATATATATACATATATATATATATATATATATATATATATATATATATATATATGTAATTCAAAAAAGCAGTGTAGACATGAAAAAATATTAAGATATCAAAGGGGCTTCTGGGTCGATACTCGTATCATTTATAATCAATCTCATTTCAAACAAATATATTGTCGAATGGGAATTAAAGATGTCTTCACAGTGAAACATGTGTTTCAATCACACACCCCCAAATGCCCTACTTATCCCCATGAAAGGATATTAAACTTAGATGTAACTAATTATTAATTTATTATAACCTTATTTCGGCGGATTCACGTAGCTCTGGCACCGCTTCCTTTCAGAGAATAAATTGAAGGCCAGTGTCGCCACGTAGGTACATTATCGAAACCAATTTTCCCTTCGTTTTACCGCTTTGCGCTGAATTTTATATTGAGAATTAGTAATTGAGGAAATAATTTAATTGTGATATTAACATTAAAAAAATAGCAAACCAACATAAATTGCTCATATGATTTACAGTGCTGAGCTTAAAAACGACAAAACCCAAAAATATTTCTATGTGCACTTTTTTGGTTTTGTCGTACATGTATATTTATTAAATGATTATTTTTATATTATGAAATCGATTAATATTATTATTATTATTATTATAAGATAGATGAACTACATCATGTCAATAAAAATACCTATAACACTAATTAGTTCCATGCAACGGAATTATAAAACTTATATATGAAAGTATTTAAAAACTGTTCAAAATCCTGTCATAGGATTTCAGTATACTTAATACAGCACAGCAACAATAATTACAGTACAGCTTGAAGTTAGAAACTATCCCCAATAAAATCCATTTATCCGCGGATAATAAATAGAGAGCCATATAATTTCAGATAATTTACTTACGGAATATATAAAAATAAGCTGCAAACTAAATATATTTTCTAGTTTAATACAAAAAGGTATAAAATAACAAAAGAAAATAAATTTGCAAAAGAAATGCTACATGATTTCCCGGAAAACATATGCGTCTTGTGGAAATAAAGTATGTATCTAAATACGGAATTTTTTGAGTATTTTTGTGAATTAAAATTTTATCTAGTTTTTTAGTTGATTAATCCAACTTTTATTGTTAAATATGTTAATTATTGAAATAACTATATTATGAGTTATTATCAGACAAGGTATTCTCCAGACAAAACCGAAAACACTCCAATTTTTCAAAATATATTTTCTGATTAGTACATTATCTGTATTCAATAACAATGAGTGGTATGATGCATCGCTCATAATTTGCATTTAAAACTGTTTGATGGATAATTACAATGCTTCCTTCATTGCTATTCAAGAATTTCGAGTTATGAGTAGAATAAAGACGTCCATTTAACTTAAAATGATTACTTCTTTATGTGCGATCACATCATACAACTATTAAACTTGTATGATGTGATCGCAAATAAAGAAGTAATCATTTTAAGTTACTTTATTTTTATTTTTTTTATTATATTTTTACTCATTACTTTATCATTTTTAAACTGTGAATTCGAAGTTTAAGTAGATAAAATTACTTCGAAACCATATTGTATGTGATACATGGTATTTTGAATTGTCCTGAAAGTTTTATCTCAATTATGTAAAGTCAATTCTTATACTTTGGACATTTTTAAAGGAAAATTAAATTACTTAACGAAAAATGCAATATATAATAAATTAATTATATTAGAAAAATTGCATTTAACCTTCATTCAAATTATGTTGCTGCTATATAGGACTGCGTGCATTCAATATATAATATGAGTGGTAAAAGTGGATGTTAATTAATTCTCATCCTTGTGAGATAAATTCATGCCACAGTTTTTTTAATGCTAAAATAGGTAATTTACATTGGATTTAAAGGCAATAGCAAAATACCTACGTAACGTTAGCATATTTCAATTATTTTTTTTATGAACAAAAATTAACTGTACGGAAGTACTAAGAATGTATTTTTGTTGTACGTATGTAGTTAATGAGAAAACATTCAGCTTCGTCTGCCTGTAACAAGCGGAAGATAAAAATGCTTTAGAAAATTTAATCAACTTCTTTGTTTTAAGAAGAAGCAGAAAATATAAACATAATATCACCTTGAAATAAAGAAGTAGATTGCATCCCTTCCAATGAATAAAACTAATTGCTCCTTATGGGAAATGCAATAACCAAATTTTCTCCTTTTTTTATTTCAAGCAACACTGTATATGAACAACAAGGTTACCCCATTAAAATTTAACATTAAACGTTGACAGATTTTTATTCTAGACTAAATTTGCATATTAAAGATATGCTTTAATAAGTCTGTGTAAGTTAATAAAGGGTAGTGTCGAAACTAATTTGACACGCAGAATATTTCATTACTTTGAACACAAAAGCATACTGTGCCCGTATGCTTTTGTATTCGTTCGTCACACCCTCGTAGTTTCTATAGTTTTAGATTCACCTGCAGGAAATTTTGCAAGCGGGTATTTCAGATAAATATCTAAATTAATATATAAATGAAATGATACGTTTCGCTAGAAAAGTCTTTTAAAAGTTAACATATCTTCTCTGCTACGTTTATTCCTTCTCCACACCATTTTCAAACAAGACTGAAAAAATCTGGAAAATATCTCAAAAATAACTTTACTAACCGACCAAAAAAAAAATGGCCTGATATTTTGTTTACAATAAATTTTGTGTACAAATAGAACGAATAAGTGTTATATGTGACAGAATAACCATGAAATATTTACAGAAATAGTTCACGTAACATTCTGTGAGAAGTGTTAAGCTAGAAGACTTGAAGAGTTACTGCTAGTGCTGGTTTCGTAAGAAAATTGTATGTGCTTGGTTTAAATGTCACTAAAATGGGAGTTAAAAAGTTAGAAAATCAGGAAATATGTAAATGGGTCAATTAGGGAAAATATTGAAAGAAGAATACGTAGAGAAACATATTTTCAGTAAAAAGGAGGAGAAATAAATACATAACCATTTTACTTAAAAAAAATTATTTAAAAAAAATGCCTTTAACAATTAAATGAAACTACGTGATGTAGTATTATTTTAAGTTCTTTACCACGACCTTGGTTTCACAGTATTACAACATCTTCAATAGAACGAATATGTGTTATATTAGCAAAGAATGAATTCTTTGCTTATATCCCACCTGAAGATGTTGTAATACAACGAAACCTACGTCGTGGTAAAGAACTTAAAGAAATTAGAAATAATATTACATCACGTATTTTCATTTAATTGTAAATAATGAATTTCTACAAAGTTAACGCCAAATATATTCAATATTCAACCAAGCCTTTGTTAAGATGCAGAAAAAATTTTAAAATGACATTTTGCAATATTTTGCCTTCGTCCTTGCAGAGTAAATATGGATTGGAGTATGTCAAATTAGATAAGATCAAAATTACCAAAGCGAATAAGTTACGTATTTTTGTATAGATTTATGAAAGGAATGAAAAGCTTGTCGAGTGAAATTCGTATCAATAGAAGAGTTCTACATCCGTTTCATCTCAGTTTGACGATGGAAAGGGGTGAAAATGCCTGAATAAAATTTAATAAATTACTACTGATGCTAACTTGCACACCAACAAATGGAGCTAAGTAAAAGCGTGTAAAAATAAAAGCGAATCATGTTCAAGTTTTACTGCTCAGAATTATTGACAGGATAATGGTATGCAAGTAAACGTAGAAAATTCTATTTTTCTAATTTATCTTTTATTCAGATACAAATATTAACAATGGCATATATATTCCTAACATGTTCTAAATTATTTTCTTTGCCAATAAGCATTCACATATTCGCCTATTTGTTCGTCTTTCAGCGAACTCTCAGACATATAATATGCTTATAATATTGTATCGACGGGATCTTTATGCGGCATATAATAGAGCTGAAAGAAACTAATATGCCTTATGAATATGAAGTAAAATATTTAAAAAAAAAATGGGAAGTGGTTGTATGAGAGGCTATCAATTCGGTAAATTGTAATTTTGGATAAATCATGTGAATTTGTTTTTCAATTATGAAGTTGCTATACGTACTTCGATTCATGAAGATAAATGTTCGATGACGATAAATGTTTTTCCACTTGCTTCACATATTTCGACATATTTTAGTCTAAAAATAATGATTTTTGCTTTGTGATCAAAATGGAAATATATTTATTTTATTAGGCTTGTTTTTGAAGAATCTGTGGCACATTTTTAATAACTGAGTCGTCAAAGTTTCTTTGATGGCGGTTTTTATAAAGAGCAAAAACTTCTGTCACCCCTTATTTGTAAAAACAATAAAGGGATGTAGGGATGTGATCCCAGATTTTTAAGTATAATATTGCACTGAATCCAACCCTGGAAAATATTTTTTCGTGTAATATTCTATTAACATCTATTAACTATTAACACATATAGTGTTTTTAATATTTTATTGAAAAATTTGATTTAAAAACGGATGTTAGAAAAATACGTAATAAGTATCAAAAGTGTTAAAAGGATAAATATTTTCCGCAGTTATCCACACTCTGTAAATGAGTCAATATAAATATAGTCTGATTTAGATGTTGTTTGCCTTCGTACGGGACGAATATGCTAACAAGCCCAGTGAAGTTAATGCTTACTCTCATGTCAAAAGTCTGGTAGGTGAAGGAATGGGGGACGTAATTACGTTATGTTATGATAAATATATCTTAAGGTTACACTTGATTATGGGGTCGTCCGTCAGTTGAACTATAATTGGTTCTTTAAGTAATTGTGCTCAGGCGGGTTTTAAAAAGATGGACTGTTTGAAAAAGCGAAATGTAGTAAATAATGACAGTAGAGCAGATGTAACTTTTGTATAATGTTTATATATTTCTGACAAGATATTAATATAACCTTTTTACAAGATATCAATATAATTTCTGCAGTACGTTATGATAAAAACATATTATAATAGCATTTTGAGGGCCAACCAGAAAAGAAAGAGGATTTTGAGAAAAAATATTTTTTTTTGAAAACTGCTTGTTTCGCTTTCCATTTTATTCTTTCTCCTATTCTCTCGCTCTTCCTCTTTCTCCCTCTCCCCCGCTCCAAAAAATATATCCTTTTCTTTCTTGAATTTCTTTCTTTAATTCTCATATTTACTCTTGCTTTGTTTCTTCTCTCCCTCTCTTTTCTAACGTATCCTCTTTCATTGTCTTATATTCTTATCACGTAAAATAGACATTATTCATAGATTTAATAAAAACTTTGTAAGTACGAATATAACTACAACTATGAGCGTATAGCGTATACTTGGGCCCATATATATTTAAGTTTACTTCAATCAATCTATTTACTAATGTTGATAATTAAAAAATCAAGATAACAATTGCTATGGTTTTAAAAGAAAGTCTAGATAAGTTTAAAGTAATGTTATTTATTAATTTTTATTTACTTTGGCAGTTTCAGAGATGGAAGGGAATGTATTTTGCTTCCAACATATTAGACGAACGGGCACATGAATATAAAAATGATTCCGTTTTTTTCATTTAAAGTACGAAAAACTAAAATATCGTTGCTGGAATGATACAAATCCTAAACCCAACGAACTTTTTACATATAATTAAAGCAATTAATCTGTCTTTTACAAAATTATGGGATATACAAGGTTAATATTATGTATGTTAATAAAATGATGATGAAAAAACCCTTATATTAAAATACTTAATATAAGAAAAATAATTCGTTTTTACTTCATTTCTTTAAAAAAATAACACCATGAAATACAAAAATTACACTGCCAAAAAGTTCATAATTATAAATACCTTTAGTAATAGCATATTGTATTTTCTTTGACGTTGCAAACAAACCCTGAGGTCCATTTTGGAATTTGTTCATTAAACTTATTTTTTCACTCGGTAAGTAGATATTTCGAAATTAGGGACAACAGTTTTAAAATTTACTGTAGATGTTTTAGAAGGTAGAAGTGCAGAGTTAGTATTAATAAATTGTGTATTTATTCTATAGGGATTCCATTTTACATCGTATATACCTATGGTCCTTTACTAATATATCTCATTAAGGCGGCACTGTTGATAAGTCCGACAAGGAGACAATGACAACATTTTATTAAGTCCATGCTGGTCGCGCGTTGCCTTGTGAATCTTTAATTATCCGAAGTGAAACTTTTTTATAGAAGTTAAACTCTTGGCTAACCCCCTACTGCAACGTTTCTAAAGCTGTATTTCGTCAGTATATTACGGCAATATTTTGATATTAAAATAACAACAAGCTTATGATATTTTTCTCAAATATTTTTTTTAGTTGTGACGTTTTCGAGCGAATAGAACTAAAGGGAATCTGCACTTATTAATTTATCTGACACAACTTATCATTAATAATCGTTCGTTTGATTAAGATAATGGTAATATAATACAACTTGCGATCAATTTCACTTTCACAGAATTTTTTAAAAATAATTCGCACTCAATTAAAAGGGTGGATCTCCAAGTTTTCAATGATTTCAACAAGTTTTCGTAAAAAAATAAAAACTTTTTTTAGTTTAATTCTATCTCTTGAATATCAATCTATAGTCGAAGCAGTGATGCTATGTGGCAAAGGCATTTAGATTTCTGGGTTACAATTAGTGCAAAACATGTTTGAAAAAATGGATGAGGACAGTAATGACATGTATTACCTGGTATTGATTTTTTTGTTACTGGCAATGATTTTTTGTTGGTAGGAATGACGAAATAATAAAATATTTTTATTTGCATTGTTAATTTATTATAAAATAATTAAACTTGTACGAACTCTCATAAATCAGTCTCAAATATTCAACAGTAAACAAAAAAATAACAATCATAATCCTTATAAAAATTCACACTTCAAATTGCAATTAAATGTCTCGCACATCGTCTTGACATTTTTAAACAGGTCTCTAAAAAAATCAAAAAACGCCTTTCCATCTTAAAACTTAACTAAAGTAGTCTTCCGTAATAGTCTTTCGATTTAAAATAGTCCTAAAATCACATTTTTATTCGCATCTTTGTAGGAATCATCTTGTAAGAATTTTTATAAATCAGTCTGAAATAATCAACAAAAAATGTTGTTTCGACATTTATAAGAAAATCTCTGAAAGATCTACAATACACCTTGCTATCTTAAAAGTAAAATTCAGTAAATTGGATTTCCATATTAGTTCTTTCATTTTAAAATCACATTTTAATTATCATTTCTTATTAGTTAGTACTTATTTCTTCTTCTTTTTAAAAGGTTGATTGCTAAAATCTTGGGTATAAATCACTGCTGTATATGCAAGGCCACTTGAGAGCGACTGCCACCAAAATGGAAGCTCTGAACATCTTGAGCATACTTCAACGCATAATTTTCGGAAAAATCGACATGTAACAGAGCTTCATCAAAACGTAAATTTTCCCTCAAATATTTCATTGCATTATATTGTTTTACTATGTTGTAAGAATGCTTAAAGAATTTTGGTAGAACTGTTTCCAATTTTTGAATCAATTTTTTAGGGTTTTCTTCTTCTTTCTCTTTGGACGTCAATTGTTGTTTTTTCTTTATTCCTTTGCTCGTCGTGATTTTTTTAGGCACCCTTTTCCATTCGTAATATGTTACTGTTAAATCATCACAAAATTCTTTATATGCAGGAACTTTTCTTTCACAAGCAGCACAGGTTCTTTCTAACCATTCTGGGTTCCAAATGTCGCAACACAGAGTTTCCAATAATTCATTAGAATTATTTTCTTTAAGAATACGCGCCTTGTATAATACTTCTATTAGCAGATCCATATTGGTATGTTGCATGCATAGGCATGTGTTATCTTTGTCTTGCTGCATTGGGAATAATACCCAAAAGGGTCTTTTTTTGCAGAAAAATGAGTAGGAGACGTGAATATTTTTTTTCTTGATATATTTCTTGTAGAACCCTTTCCAAGTTGCAGTCAAAAAACGCTTTTGGTGCCTGACTTTATTTTTCGTAATGTATTTTTTTTTCCAGCTCCGATGACACTATTACTATCATCGTTATAAAAGCAATGAATAGATTCAATTACGTCTGTCTTTGCAGTCTGTAGCACTTTTTGTTCATTCTCTTTAATGTTTCTGTTTTTTTATAAATTTTTGTGTTTTTTTATTAATTTTTTTGTTACTCGCCATCAATTGGAAATCACCATCGTCATTGATAATAGACCTTTTTTTCCACAACTCTTGACGTCTATGTTCGATCAGTGAAACTTCATGGGATGTGTAGCCATGCCTTTCAATGGATTTCCAGCGCCTTTCAATGGATCACTTAACTGCTGTTCTTGCTCATTGTCTCCTTTGTTTTCTAGTACTGCTTCTACTCTTATGGGATCTGGTAATTTTTGTTTATTTTCTTCAGTCTTCCTCTGCCTGTATTATCTAGAATTTTTCTTCCATTTCATTCTTTGGGTTTTCTGTAGTGTTTTGTTTTTTTCTGTAATGCTAGTGATTTTTTTCGAAGCTTTCCTTTTTAAATATCTCATTCTTTGCTTTTCTTTTTCTAAAATATATAATTCAGGATCACTTTTAATTTCCGCATAGCGGCGCCTTTTGCAGAGCCTTTGTTGAGCAAGGCGGTCTTCTTTAGATATTTTTATTTTTGCTATAATACCTACAACAAAAGAATATAATTTATTTAACAAAACTGACTGCATAAACTTGTGAACTATTTTATGTCAACCATTTAGGTTACAGCAAAGAAATCAACATAATATGGTATCTGCCATCATTTTAGGGAACGAACAATTTTTACTTTTTTCACGAAAATTTGTCTGTTTCCATGGTACATTAGCCAATTTCTAGATTTTTCCCAGCGTTTGGGCTGAAAGATCTAAACTCAAGTCAAATCATGAGTTTCTAGCTTATTTAGAAGTGACCATTATAAGTTTTGATATATTTGTGATTAAAGTAGTTTTCTTGAAAAAGTACTTAAACAAACCAGTTATTATATTTTTTCCTATATTTGTGCTGTAAGATCGACATTTTGGCCACTTTTAAAGTTTCTTACTCATTTGTAAGTGACTATCTCATTTTGAAATATTTTTTGAAAAAGTTGTATTTCTCCGAGAGTACATTAACAATTTTCAAATTGGATGTATTGTATCTTAGATTCAAGTGATATTACCTACCTACTGACATTCTCCGTTAGGCTAAAGGTGCTCTGCAATTTACCCGTTACTAGGAAATATCATTACACTCAACACATTTCATTACCCTACACAACAATGTCATTACCTTAAATAATTCGTCATTACCATCAACATAAAATTACCCGGCAATGATGTTGCTGGCAATGACGAATTTGAAGAAAAACCTGTCGCGACATGTTCAATTCATGTTATTGAAAGTCACATTTAAGCCAATCTAAACTATGTTATTTTGCGTAATTTAGAATAGCAAAAGGTATATTAAGACAGTGATACTTACTCGGCAACCCAGGATTCTGGCAATGATGATATATTGCGACAATAACGGGCGACAAACAACTTTTGACACTTTTTGCAAGTATACACGGGCGCGCAGTAAGACGGATTAATGGCGACCGGGGTTGTGACGTGGATGAAGCGGGGAGAATGTCGCTCGGCGCGATAAGCGTAATTAGTGTTTCTTTTCACTGATTTTTATTCCTGTTTCGGCTAATGACGATATTTGGTCAACATTTTTTTAATCATCTGAATATCAAGGTACATTTGTTAGAATAAAATAATCCTACATGTTAATCCAGAGCAACTATTACTGTTATAAAAAATATTCAAATTATATCAAATACTTATGTTCCGTTTTTTAAATATGTGTGTTCCATTAAGTACATATATGGTATGAACGTGGAAGGCAATGACGAATCACCAAATTTTTATATCATAAAATGAACATAAATACACTTATTTTGACAATTTAAGTTGCAACTTTTGAGAAGACCTTTTTATCGACTTTTACCATAGTTTTAAATATTATTAGTGATTGCGGCTCAAATAGCAGTCCAAGAACCTGATTTTTCTGCTGTTTTGGAGATTCACCCAAAAGCTCATTTTTCTTAATAAAGTGTTGCTCAAAAATTATGTGAAAAAAAATATTATCACAAAAATTAAAATAATAGCAATACCAACAACTTTTTTCGACCACAAAAATGGAAAGAATATATATTTGAAATATAAGGACAACATTATGAGCAAAATATATATCCTACATATATCCTATATATATGGAAGGCAATGACGAATCATCAAATTTTCATATCATAAAATGAACATAACTAAACTTATTTTGACAATTTAAGTTGCAACTTTTGAGAAGACCTTTTTATCGACTTTCAACATAGTTTTAAATATTATTAGTGATTGCGGCTCAAATAGCAGTCCAAGAACCTGATTTTTCTTCTGTTTTGGAGATTCGGAAAATGTTTGAGGATTTTATCTTATTGGTTTAAGAGAACCACATTCTATTTTTTGACAATAAACTTAAAAGGAAATATGACTAGTGTAAAATTTTCTCGAAGTGCGAAACAAATTAATAAAAAATATTTTGTATTAAGTGTATACATTAAATGCATACACTTAATATAAAATATAATTTTTTAAACAATAAAGTAAGTACGAACAAATTTTATGTCTCAAGGGTAAATATTATATTCATCTTTAAGAAATGGCCATCAAAGTCTTTAATTTCTTTTCACTTAAATTAAAAAATTAAACATTCATTGAATAAATGTTTAGTTTCGACTTATCTCAATGCACGTTTATGAAAGCTTCTTTTATTTTCTTTTGTATAACAGTGCTTAAAAACGTTTTATAAAGGCAAATATCTGAAGATTATTTAACATACCAATATATACGAGTATATTTCTATAACTCCAGATCGTACTTGAAAGTGTCATACTTTTTATTGTGCTGTGACGTACGCACACAAAGTTATTTCAGCCTGAAATACTATATTACGATTCACGTTACGCTAACTATATGTTCATAGTTTATATTATACAGTGTATATACTTCTAACGTACAATTGTAATATAACTTTTGTTCTCGCTTTACTGCTCACATTGAAGTAATTGATACTTTTACTAACAGTGGGCATAAGACACGACTGGCAGTTTTGGACATAACTGACGAGAAAATTTGCAATTTTTATGTTATAAATAATAACGAAATTTATATGTTTCAAACAAAATTATCTCAAAGTAACAAATTTATAAAGGGGTTTTGTAAAGCTAATAATGTTACTTTAGTCTACTTCATATACTTTTTATAATAACCTAATATGACGTACGATAATAAGTACTTAAATTTAATTGAAGTTAAATTTCCATGTAATGTTTACTGATTTACATAATCAGTTCTTTATGCTTAATACATATAGAACTAACCATATATATATATATATATATATATATATATATATATATATATATATATATATATATATATATATATATATATATACATATATATATATATATATATATATATATATATATATATATATATATATATCACCCCTTGAATTCCAAACGTTAATTCACAAAGCTTTGTGGATCATAAAACTTTACTTACCCCGATACCTGACCTCATAAAATGCTATTATATAAAAGAACACATAATTAACCCGCTACAGATGCATGTGACCGTATTGCTGTTATAACTATATTAGGGTCTTACATAATGCGTATAATGCTTTAGTAGCGAACCTAGGTCCAACACGAACTAACAACAAAATTACAGGAGAAAATATCTGATGTTAAGTTGCCTTATAGATAATTTATCACCGTGTTAACTTTGTTCATTCGTTCCTTCATGTGCGAGCGGTTCTTATGACATTATGCCTTTATTATGAGTGAATAAGGTGCTTACTTGTAGTGAGGCCATCATGAATAGCTGGATCAAATTGTATACTTGGAGCAAACATGTTTCATAACTAATGTGTCTAATACAGAAAAAAGGTGTGCGCTTAAATTTTATGTTAATAATTAATTTTTCTTATTAGATACAGCTTGTAACCACAAGGTACAATGTACTATATTAAGTTTATTTTTGTTCAACAATATTACTTCATTATAGTGGACGATTTCAACCATAAATATTATATAACGTTCATCTGTATTCACATAAATACACGCATGCAAATATTTGTTTTTCTGGTTGAAATGTAACGGATAACTTTTAAATATAGAACATATCTAACTCGAGAATAAATACACAACTTCTTATCGTAATATAATTAAACTTATATTTAAAATCGAAAATGTTATAAACCAAGTTATGTCAATCAACTAATTAATTAATAATTTCTCAAAAATTTCTAATTTATCTGATTTTGTCTTAATAATTGCAACTTAGGATGGAACAAAACAAGATTCACATATGGGCTGTCCTTACAGAAAGCAATCTTTAATATTATTTAAGACTTTTTTCTTTGAAATTTTTCTGTTTAAACTAATGATGCACTATTCTCTATGTTATATTGTGTACACTCCAACATATAATATTTATGACGCATTATCTCATATACTTGTATATCCTTAGCATATGTTAAATATATTACCCAAGTTCTTCACCAGTTTATTGATACAAAATATACGCGTACATACATATTTCAAAAGGTGAGTAAACTCAAATATCGTGACAACATTACATTTAGAAATTCCATTAGCTACGATATTAATACAAGTTCCGCACTTCAGAAACATTCCAATGTACATCGTATATAGTCATGTTCTAATCAGAAACTACCGAAAGAGGAATCTAATATTTCACTTTTTGTTATAAAATCCTCCAAAACTGCGAGCTCACACTTCAAATATATGATAATCTCAGTCCATAATTCATGAGATGTGAACATCTTATAATCTTTTTTAAATTGGGAATCGACAATCAACAAACTGGTCTGGAAAAAAGTCCATTAATTATTTATAATGTTTTGTCTATTCTACAGTAAATATGACATATTAATCACACATTTTCATTTAATGTATTGTACCTTTATCTTGAGCACACTTTCTTGCGCATCAAAAGCGTATTTTTTTTAATTTTTGCAATAAAATGGTATTGTTATATTTTATTCTTAGACCCACAAAATATTGCAGCGCTGTGTGGTCTACGCCAAATTCCACTCCTCGTTTTACAAATGCACGCTTCTTAGTAACCTCTATAACTAAATATATTAAAATCGGTGGCAAAATTCAATTTTTATAAATGTTTCCTGCGTAAGATATGGTTAAATTTGAAGTGAAATAAATACCTAAAGATATTTATACGAGACTGCCAGATGATTTAGATTCTAGACCAACGCACACGCGCACACGCGGTCATGCATACACTACCAAGTAGATCACCTGCGTCCACACAACACGTTTTTAATTTCATATTACTCAAGACTCTAATATAATATATCGATTTTTATCGCTACCGATGTTTAACAAAGTTAAAAAACTTTTATTTTCCATACAGCTGTTAAAACATTGAAAACTATTACAGCAAAGGTAAAAACACGTAGTTAAATATTAAAAGTGACTATTTGCCACCTGATTTAAGATCCTTAAAAATAAATCATCCAAAAGTTACAAATAAATCACCTTCAAAATGTAACTTTCTAGTAATGTAGTCATTTAAGTATATAGAAGACCTTAAAATAAAGCTGAAGTTATTACGCTGATACACCACCGAATTATAAATGGAATATTCTCTGCGATCCTTAGCAGAGAATATTCCATTTGTAATATAGAATAAGCCACAAATGTTTTCAAATTTATTTTTTTTTTCTTTCTTACTTATTTCCAGTAGATTATATCAAGAAAAAAAATTGCTAAAATATTTTTTTACTATCGATATCTAATGACAAATTGTTAGTTTACTTATCATCATTGATGTGTATAGGTGCATAACCGTCACCTATCTTGAAGAATAAATGTGTATTTACTGGTGAAAGTAAATCTTTACATTTTACGAATACATTTTTGATCGAAAAAGGAATTTCTGCAAATTTTTAATTTTTAAAATCTAATTGTGATATCAAAGTATTAAATTAAGCGACGGTACGGTATAATGTGCATAAGTTATTATGAAACAAAATCGAATAAATCTCAGTTGGACCGAATATAATTTATTATTAAAATGCAATAATAATAATAATTTATATTTGGATAGAAAAAGTAACGGTTAAAATAATAAGTATGTACAGAAATTGTTTTAGGACCAATATCGATATTTTATCCATAATAAGGTAACTAGCTCGGTTTGTGCAGTTATGCTATAAGCACACCGACACGGCCGGTTTACAATTAGCACCTTGTTGATATACACACATACACACGTGCACACACACCCATATATATATATATATATATATATATATATATATATATATATATATATATATATATACTCACGTATAAAACAGATAATAATAACAATAATTATTTTTAATACAAGTATTACATACAGATACATACACGTTATTACCTATGAAGGAGACGTAGTAAAAAGAAAAAACTAAAATTCGAGAAGCAAGAGAAAAAAGAAGGTGGTCCTAATAATAAGTATAATTTAAATCAAATAATTTCGAAGTGATATTTTTCCGTTTTCATTTGCTGTTTCATAAGCCACTTATGGATTGACCTTCATGGATCCAGCGGTCTTCAGGGGCGGAGGGAGGTCATTCCAAATTTTATTTGCAACAAACTTGAAACTACCCCGATAACCGGCCCGCGTCATATGGGGATGAGCACTGCCGCACCAGTTTAATGTGTCCACATACATTGGGACCACATAAGTTATTTCCCATTATAGAAAATGTGAAGCAGGTAAATTTACGAAAGATCCTTTACATGTGTACTAGTGATCATAGTGTCTTTTATTTAAAATATGAGAAAGTAATAACACATGCGAGCATTGTTACAAAAAGAAATGACGGTTCCATGTAAAAGTATTTCGAGTGACTAATGATGTTTTTGTTCAGATTCGTTGCATTCTTCTTTTGATAGGTTTTCACTATTTTTTCCGTAAATAAGAAACAAAATTATTTACAATGTTTATGTTGAAAGTATTAAAATTGATTTTTAGTACTGTTTGTAATCTAATTTAACCTGGGTTCATGGAAATATTGACCCTAGATTTTAGAAAAATCAATATAAGTTTATTAACAAAAAACACATCTGCTGAAGTTTTATTGAACACACTTCAATAATTGTTTTTTAAGTAATGTGTCCTTGGAGATGAATTTAAATATTTCAATGATTTATAAATGCTTTGCTCAGATTACTAAAATTACTAAATGTTGATAATTAATTTGTTTTCCATTTGTTAAATAGAATTAAAGTCATTTGTTTCTCCAACATAACTATGTGCTACCTAATTAAAATTGCTTGCAAAACTATGTAAGATCATCAAATTTCTCGTTAATGATTTATCATATATTTTATTTTGATGAAAATATTTGTAAACACAAAATAAACACTATGACTCTCTTCATGTCGAATCAAGAATTATTGTCCATTCCACTTCTTTATACCGTTGTAATATGCAGAAGTTAATACATTTAAAATAATGGGAGAAAATTATAGTATAAACATTAAAAAAACTTGGGCATAAAATAAATATTCATTATTTTCTCGCGTATTTTTCTTCTGCTCGTCTATAATATATTTTTACCAATAATTTAAAATTCCTGCCTGTTCTCATAATATTAAATTATTATAAAATTATAAGAAGAATATATATTTATATAATGTGAATCAAAAGAACGAACCGTCGGTCAGATTAGAGTATCCACCCAAAAAAATTTATATGTAAAAAGAAAAGTGTTAGAAAGTGCTTGCCTGCACAAAAAAAATCGACTTGCAGGAAGAGAGACTGAATAGAAAATGCAAAATTTAGTAGTATCTAAGAACAAGAGTAAAAAATCCACAGGAATCTAAAGCTTAAAAATTCTGCTCGTTTCTAAAATCATTACAAAATTCCAACAAAGATCTTTGCTTCCTACACAATACAACTAAACTCTTATTCTATCGTCGAAAACAGTTACTTGTATAAAGTTTGTTACGAATGCAGAAATAGCATACTACGCATCTAAGTCTTGGATTACAATTAAGTTTGCGTTGTTTCATAGTTTTCTAAGCTTTGAAGCTTTGTATTTAAATCATACTCGACATAAACGCGAATAGAAGTATATCTATATCATTAGCGCTTTGTGAATAATATTCTTTTTTGGTTAGAGCAACCTTGAGCTTTCAAAAACTCATTAGCTTTCGGCCCTACGTAGAGTTAATGCCCAATTGATCTGGCATAGCCTAATGACAGAACTATTGGCTTCGTGGAGATAGCAGGCGTAATATATTTATATTGCCAATTTGTGAAGATAGACTGGAGACATATTATTTTAAATGTGTAACATTTTAAAGGCTTTCTCGAAGGAATGGAACAATAAAAAACAAAGAAAAATATAAAAGAAAGTAAATGTATAGCATAAAATAAGAATTATTCCAAAATAACATTCCGTTGTGGTCTACGTGTCCTAAAATTGTTCACACAAGTAATGCAATATTGTGAAGTTATTTAAATTACAATTAATTTCTTGTTTATATGTCCATAACTCATAATTAAAAAATTAAAGAAGGGTGTTAAACACTTTTTAAATCTTACTATCTACCAATTTTGAAATTAAACACACCGGATATAAAAAAGCAGACGAATTCAAGCTCGTTTTTACATCAAAAGACTTGCCTAATGAAACGTGCGAAGGTTTTCTGTTTTCCCTTATCATGTATGAGAAGGTATTTAACATTTTGCTACATGTTAATTAAACTCTTATTATGAAGCATTTACTTGAAAATTTCCTAAATATTAGATTTCCTAAAAAAGAGATATTCCTTAAAAATATAGAAACTGTCAAGCTTTGATATATAGGATTGGGCAGATGGGGAAAGGATTATGACAAATTTTAAGAATAAAATTTTTTACCATTTAGTTATAGAACCATAAAATTTATCGCCGTAATAAAATTACGTACCAATGAAAATTGACTAAATTAACTCTGGAGACAAGGCAATTATTATATCCACAAAATACGTGAATAATGCTGATTCAGCATGGTTAGAGGTTGGCGTTGTTTACGGGGAGTTATTATAAAAATTGTGTTGTTAAGCAATAAGTACATGAAATACGAATTATTGACATCGTACATTTGGCAATAATTTCATTTAATGCCAAATACGATTCTATGTCATAATTAGTAAATGACCTGGATATACTACAATATAAATCCTATCATTGATAAATCTATATAAAATGTCGATGAATTCTTTCTTCTTTGTCTCCTTCCTTAAACCTTGAGGAGATAGCGGAATGTTATGAATGAAACAGAACGCACGCATGCACGTATGCACGCATGTCCAAACCACTCACTTATCTAATGGAAAATATAATGAGGAAAACCGTATTTTTAGTGCACAATAAGTAATAACAAAATGCTTATCGAACAAACGTGATAAACATATGTATTTGGTTATCTTACAGTTATCATTTGTAATCTCACAATCAAAGCCTTTCTAAGGCTTAGATTATGAGATTGAATTTTGCTATAAATATAGATTACGGGACAACGTGACTATTTAAATTAAATAACAAAAAAATTTGGTAAATAAATCTCTCTAAATTAACAGGTATTTCTTCAGGTAATATAATTTTACAGTAAAATATTGTGTTAATTTTACAGTAAAATATATATATAGATCAGAGGATATCCGTTATTTTTGCCAAAGTTTTGTTACGAAAAATTTAACTATTTTTGTGTATCCTACACTTACAAATAAAATTAAAGAAATATGAAAAAAACTAAATATTTATATACGTACCTAGATTATAGGATCAACATTTTTGGCAGATATTATGCTAATGGAACCAATGACTAATATAACTCGTAACGTTTCTTTATGTTAGACATCGATTCCTCTCATATAATTTATATTTGTTTCTATAACTTGAAATGTAATATAACGGTATATAAAAATACACTACGATTGAAAGAAATATATTGGCCGTTTAACTTCTTTCGTGAGTCTTATTAAAGTTCCGTAGCAAATAGAAACCTTACAAGATCGATGATGTGTGACAATGTGTGACAAACGTCTGACAAACGTCTTTCTCAGAAACCGCTTAACAAATGTGTGACAAACGTCTTTCTCAGAAACCGCTTGAAGTAGATACTTAAAATTGTTCATAGAACAAAACGTATTAATCCGCACATATCTCAATTGCTTAAACAAAAAAAAATACCTAGTAAATTTTAGGGCGTTAACTTAATAGGTAAATTTTTTTTAATTCCATGTGCCTCATTTGGTATATCACTTGAAAGTGCTATGTATAATGTATTGTATCGTTTGAAAGGGCTACCCTTTTAATATTCTTAAGAATATTTATTTCATATTTATAAGTATTATATCTTCCAAGACATATTTCAAAAAATACAAAGAAAATAAGTTTTCCCCAGGTATTTTCCATACGTTTACGATTTTCCATATTCACTGTCGACTTTTTCAGAAACTATGCAAAATTTGATACTTTTGCACATAATTTCAATGGGAAAATATTTCCGAAATATTTATATACAATTTAAAGAAAATGTAAATAAATGTCTATTTTTTTTCATTTTATATATAATATGGCGGATATATTGAAAGGGATTATTACGAGGAATAAAACAATTGTTTCATAATTATAAATTGCACATTTAAAAGTTATTTCTATGAATATGAGAAAATAGAATACCCCTTCCCCTATATTGTAAAAACAGGGTTAGAAGATTATAAGAAAACAGTAATAACTACTTTTATTTATTTAATTAATGTACCACCTAACATGTATTTAAATTCAATATATACTTGTAAACATATTAGATCCTTTGGAGAGTTTTAAATAATGAAACTAAATATAGTAATAAGGAAGTATTTTATACGAATAACTTAAAATACTATATTCAAAAATGAAATACAATAAAAAAAAATTTTGCATAAAAAATAACAAAAATGGCCAAAACGGAGTGTGAAAATATGTACATTTTATGTCAAATGCGACGACTATACATTGTAACCAACTCGATCCGTGAGTGTACTAAATAGAGCAACTGGTCAGTGCTGCTAAACAGATAAACAGCATCCTATTTAGATGAAGATCTTAAATCGCAGCAGATAACTATCTGGACGAGCATATATAATAGTAGGTGTGGCGATTTATGGCGCCGCGCACGTAGAACTTACCGCTCCCACTTAAAGTTGGCCAGCTCGCCCCGCCCGGCAAGTACGGCAAATAAACTATCGACATCGGAAAGCAGCTCGGTAATGTTCTATTTTGTGTTGGGTAGAAAAGGGACTCATTTTAGTTTCGTGGAATAGCACGGCGCACTAGGCTCTAATCAATTTAATAATCTATTCCAGTAGATCACTTCATACTCCATGCAGTTCCGCTTATGAGTATGTTTTATATGTGATAAAATAACAAACAAACCTTCACAGAAATAGCTTTTTAAATATTCTGCGAGAAAAGAATTACTGTAAACATCTGGGAAGAATTGTTGACAAAGACTGTTTTTTTTAAGATTTCATTTACAAAAGTAAACTACTCGCTAAAGTGTAGGACCCGAGTAAAACAAATCAAAATCCCAAAAAATGTGAAATAGAAGCTAGTAGAGAAAATATTGAAACAAGAATGCAGGAAGAATATAATTTTTAGTATGAACGAGTTAAAACAATTTACAAAAATATTATAGAAAAACAATTTTCAAAGAAAACTTTGCTAAAATTCAAATTACCATAGCTAACCATGATCCTAGCAGAATAAATGGAGATCGGTGTATGTCAAATAGGGTAAGATTAAAATTAACAAAGCAAACAAACCATATAATTTGATACTGGTTTATTAATAGAATGAAATGCTTGTCACGTGAAGTTCGTAGTAAAAATCAAAATGAATTATGTTTATTTTTGTATTTACACCCCTTGACAGGACAACGGTGTGAAAGTATACGTAGAAAACTATTTTTCATACAGATAGAAATGGAAACATCGTTACACATAAACTCAGCATGTTCTAAATTGTTTTCTTTGCTACAAGCATTCATATCTTAGCCTGTTTTTTGGCTCTTTAGTGATCTCTCAAACATTTGATGTTTCCTTAATATTGTATCAACAAGATTTTTCACTGTGGCAAGTAATTACGCTGAAAGAAATGAATCTGTCATAAGAATTCAACACACCTTTTCTTGGTAAAAAAAATGGAAAACAACGGTGTGAGATGCGATTAATTTGGTAAACTATACTTTTTGGATAAATTATATAAATTTATTTGCTAGTAGTATTCCGATTCAGAGATATATGGTTTTCCACATGCTTGAAATGATATATTTTAATTTAAAAATAACGTACTTTCTTCATGATAAAAACCTAAATGAACGGAGGCTTATTTTAAAGAAATACTGTGGTATGTTTTTCATTCCATCCCAGTTTTTATTAATACGTCATAACATTTTCTCCAATGACGATTTTAATAGACAGCTAAAAATTCTGTCACCCTTTGATCGTATGAATAATAAAACGATGTCTCCAGATTTTAAAGTATAAATACTACTTTGAACTAAAAGCTGGAAAATAATTTTCCGCTCAATGTCAGTATAAAACATCCACATAATAGTTTTCATTTATTATTAAAAAAAACTTGAAGCCAACATATTTATGCAGCGTGTATTTATAAAACTAGTTGTCTTACATAAATATAGTTTAAAATAAAATAAAAAACATATGATAATACTCAAAAATCTTAAATGAATAAACATTTTTCGTAGTTATCAACACTTAGTAAATGAGTCAACACAAATGTTTTTTCTGATCTTAAGATGTTGTTTGTCTTTTTTACGTGAGGAACGAACTAATAATCTGAGTGAAGTTAATGCTGTCTCAATGATCTCGCAGGTCAATGAGTGGAAGACGTAATTACGTTATATAATGCTGAATATATCTTAAAGCTACAAGTAATTAGGGTATTCCCATTCAATTTAACTCTAATTGGTTTCTTAAAATATATTGCCTGGTGGGTTTTAGAAAGGTAGACTGTTTCAAAAAGGGAAACGTAGGAAATAATGCCAGCAGAGCAAAAATAAATTTTGTAATGTCCAAATACAATACGTATTTGTACATTTCTGACACGACACGGGTAGGACATTTTGACAAAAAGATAATATAATTGGAATGGTAAGTATTGAAAAAAAAACTTATGATAATGGCATTTTAAAGGGCGACCGGAAGATACAGAGTAGTGTGTACAAAAAAATTATTGTTTTTGACTACTGTTTGTTCCACTGTCCATTCTTCCCCTTCCTTTTTATCTCTCGCTCTATGTCTCTCTCCCTTTCCCTCGCTCCAGCTAAATACCTCTTTTCTTTTTTTCTATACCCATTTAATTTTCTCCTATTTATTTTTTTTTATTTCTTCTCCCTCTATTTTGTTCCAACTTATCCTCTTTCACTAACTCATAACATTTTAAATTTTCTTGCTTTAATTTTAATAATTGTGGATGATTTCAATTACCATTCATTTAACTCAACAATGTATCATTGATTGACTCACATCATCCTCTCGACTAAAAATGGAAACTAACGCTTGTTCAATAACTCAATAAATCTGAAGCGAATTGATTTAAGGACGTTGTAAATATTTGAAGCCTATATTTCTAGATAGGGTTCTAATCCCTAATCAGAAAGCAATTTAAAAATACTCCATGTAACTTACTAGAGTAAAATTGGAAATATATTTACCACTAAACCAGATCTAAATCCCAAATGTCCTTGGCGGTCAACAATAGTATTGTAGCCGTGCGCTGCCTTGGGCATTAAAAAGCTCTCTGCGTTCAAGCGACTGCTAAAAACCGATGCAGTAAATAAGAAAAATCTGTCGCCAATAAAGTAGGGAAAAGTTCGTTTTATTCTTTCGTACAGAAAACAAATTCACTGGGGTGCAATACACGAATCCACTTGCAAAATTTAGCATAAGGAATCTGCCTTTTCGTATTTCCTTTAACTTGTGTGTTTTATTGGCGCTATTATCATTTTTTATGCCCTTTTCCGGTAGATTACCGATAAGTTTCACATGGAGGGGCTATTTGTAAATTGTGTTTTATTTTCATTGATCAATTTGTTTGTTTTTAAAGAATCTTTCGGTGTTTATTTTATTACAAGTATGTAAGTTAATTACCTGATTTTATTATCTTTTGTTCATTCTAAATATAGTTTCTTTTTTAGTATTTATTTTTTATAAATCGCGTTGGGGTTAGCGGCAATAATCGAGCAACAAGTAATGAGAGATAATAATATTTCCTTGCGGAAAAATATCGGTTTCTTCGTTTTATATAAAATTGCTATATTTTAGCCGTGTTAATTGCTATCGACAAATATTTTCAAGCTGAAATAAATGACTTCCATGAAGGTGGACCTAATAATATATAGGAAATTATATGTTTCATACTTAATAAAAAAAATTACGGAGATCTGGAACACGTGGAAATTATTTGGTGCGTGGAACACATACGGATACGCAAAGTTTATAATGCAAACTTTAAGTCTGCTGTATCGTGTATGAATACTTACTGCTTTCCTTTAACATTGATACTAAAACGTTTTGCTTTGACATGTACACTTTGAATTTGGCTTTGATACTGATGACAAAATCAGTTGCCAGCAACTAGGTTGCTCAGTCGTGGTTTGAAGTAACTACCACTGTCGTGTTTAGTTCCTTATTAATATTTGTTTGCAGAGATCTAATTCAATTTCCAGATCGGACACTTTTACCGTACTATACCCGTCGTTTGTGATATTCGATACATTCATTTTATTAACTTTGCCTACAATCTATGTAGTAAGAGGTTCGTAAAATAATTGATGTTTAAATTAAAGCTAATTTTTTAAATTTTGTTAAAAGTAAATTACACAGATAATTATTAAATTACTAAGAGTAAACACTCGACAAAATATAGTTTTCCCCAAATTCCATTTCTAAACCCATTAAAAAAAATGTATGATATTAAAAAAAGTAAACCAAAAGTCAGTAAATATTATTCAACCAATACGCACTTAATTTGTTGTATGTGTATTTACACGTTACATGTATGAGTATGGAAAAAATAAGAATAAAATGATTAGTTATTAATAAAAATTAACAATGCATTACTCGTATTTGTTTAATATAATTTTTACGAAAGTGGTTTTAACTTTTCTGCGTACAACAAAAATATATTTTTGACACTGCCTGCTGAAAGTGAGCAGACAATCAAAACCTTTCATACTGCATTTAGGATAAAAATAAAAAAAACTATAATGGAAATATCATAGATACAATACAATAGCCAGTTACCGTTTTGAAATATAATTTGTAATCGTTTTTACAATTTTAATATTTTTGACAAAGATAATATCACAGACTAATTTTCTTGTCAAATAATAAAAATGCTCGTTCAAAATAATTACAAAAAATCTGTTTCTCTATTTACAGCGCCATAAAAACAATGTTAAAGGAAAGGTTTAACGTTTTCATAGGGGATGCCATTCAACTATTAAGGCTTCGTGGAAAAACAAAACTAAAAATTAAATACCTAAACTTTTATATAGTGAACCACTGAACTACCAAATTCACTTTTATTAGCAATGAAAATCAAGTGTGTCAAGGTAAGAGTTAGCAATAAATTTAACTATTATTTGTGTAATCACTTGATGACACTTTCTGAAAAATCACAATTATACGATATAGATTAGGTAGAATACACAAATTAATTTTTTTATTATAAAAGCAACTTACTGTAAGATATAAAAGCTAAGAAATATTTAGCATAAACAATCTGAATAAATGAGAAACTGGAAATTTGTGTATCCAAAAAAACACGGTGGTATAGAATAAGGTATTTTAAATTAACAATTCGCTAGTTATGCCGTTATACTGAATATTAATGAAAAATTATTTTCAGTATTTTGTAACTAGCAGAGCTGCTTGGTTGCAATTGTATTATGACAGGAAGTAATCTATGTTAACAGGAATTCGAGTAGTATTATGTTTTAGGGTGTCAAAGAGAAATAGCATGATAACAAATTCTCTTCTGACGACGCAAAACCAATACCAATATTAGTTCTGTAATTAATATCTAAATTATAATTAAGGTTAATAAATAATTATTACGTATTAGCTCTAAGAGATTTATAGTTAAAACAGACAAAGAATGAACACTTGTTAATTGAACCGGAATTCATATAGAAAAAATATCGCTTTCATAAATAAATTACTTTGTTTTTTTTAAATAAATATTTGTTTGAACGTTTTTTTTTCATTTATTATTTTTGTACAAAGACATGAAAGTTAATTTAGAATTAGGTTTTCCGGAAAATTTTAAATCCCGGACAAGGGTAAAAAATGTGGAAAAAAATGTCCACAATTTAATTACTTTATATTAACTAACTACGTACTTGAAAAACGTATTTTACTACTTTCATCTTATTTTAGAAGACATTTAATTGTTTCGAAATGTTTTACTTAAATAACATAGTTCTAGGGATCAAAAATGCACTTTTATATCTATTTTTTTTATTTAATTTATATTGTAATAATAATATTTAATTTTTTTTATTTATTGGTATATAATACATATAACATCCAATAATGTCATTATTACACCGGATACAATTTTTCACTATCACACAAAATATTTTTAAACCAAGTCCCCCGACAAATAAAAACAGAAAAATACAGCTAAGTTAATGAGCAAAAACTATGGAAATAAACATCAAAAACAAACAAAAAGTGACATTCTATTAATTTTTACTTTTGCCTACAAAACTTCCATTACTTTCACTCTAAAACAAAGATATCAAAAAACTAAGGAAAGTAAACTAAACTAAGGAAACGTTTAAAAAAATGTAATTATGTCCACTTTGATAAATCATATTACGATAAATCTACCTTACATAACAATTTTTTTAAAGGAATTGTAGCAAGATTAAAGTTACACGTTAGCATTAGTATAAAGTAGAATATTAGCAAAAGTATCGAGTTGTATATGAACAAAAGTCCCCAGTTCTATGTCAACAAGGGTTTGCAGTTTTAAGTTAGCAAGGGTACCAAATCGTGTTATAAGAATGGTACGGGGTTTTATGATAACAAGAGTATTGAATTTTATTTGAGGAAGAGTTGTATATTAGCACTTAGCCGCCTAACCCCAACCAATATAAGAGCGTAAACAATTTTTGTGTCCAACAGCTAACATTTGTAATCCGTCAATATTTATCATAGAAATCGGTCTCCGTTAAATGTAATAATATCTTCGCGGTATGTACTCAATACTTATCTCAAGGTTTTGTCGATCATAATGGAATTTTGTTTAAAACCTACAAAACAATTCTATAAGCAGTAAATTGTTTCGTACATAGAAGACAAACAAACAATCAAAATGTGTTTATATTTTCTTAGGGCTTACCTCAATAAACTCAATAAACGAGAAAATATTATATCAATGTACAGATATTAAATAATTTGTTAATGTTATACTGAAGCATGAAAATGCATTATTCCATAATTTAGAGTAATGTTACGAATCACGCTCACAATAAAAATTATAGAAAGAAAGTATTATCAATAACTTGGGAATAGCCAACGGATCCTATTAGGGATGTTTAGTTTTTAAAAAATGGTTAAAAAAACTGTTTTATTGCGGTTTGGTAAATTATAGATCATATCTTTTATTTTTATTAAGCTTTTTTAATTATTATGTTTTTAATTAATAAATCTCGTTATCTTATAGTTTTTTCTGTTGTAAGTTCTGCCAGTTATACAAATTTCATTTTTGAACTTTTGAAAAGCTACAATTTAGACCTATACCTTGTACAATATCACGATATATGCTTAACGTGGAACTGTAAATGTTGTTTGAAAAATTTACCGATTTAATTGATTTGGAAGTAATTTTTATCCGGACTAAATTAAATAATACCATTACTTTAAAATAAATAGAATTATTAAAGAAATACATTTTGTAAGTAGAGCTTGCAAGCAACTAGCCAATGAAATATGCTCTTACAGCTTTTTGTGGACCACCATTTTGAAATTGATTGCAGAAATTTCTGAAGATAGAAGCGCTGAGTTAGTATTAAACGAATTGTGTTTTTTTTCTAAAGATCACTATCTCACTTTTCATTGTAGATATCTAAAGCTCTTTACAAATATATCTGATTAGAGTGACACTGCTAATAAATCTGACACAGAGACAATGACATTATTTAATTAAGGTCGTAATGGTCGCTCGTTGCCTTGTGAATTGTTAATTATCCGAAGTGTAACTGTTTCACAGAAGTAAAACTCTAAGCAAACCACCTACTGCAACGTTTCTGAATTTATATTAAGGCAATATGTTACAGCAATATTTCGATGTCAAATTTATAACAAGCTTTTGCCATTTTTTTCACTTGTTTTTTTTAGGTGTAACGTTTTAAAACGAAGAGAGATGAAGGAAACCTTTACATCAATTATCCAAGACAACTTAGTTTTAATAACAGTTTTTACTATTAATAACAGGGTTTGTATTATAATAGTACTTTGCGATAAATGTCACAGAAAAATAAAAGTTTACAAAAAAAAAATAATAGACAATAAATTACAAAAACCCTTATGCTCTTCAAAGTGAAGCTCACAAATTATGTCAAAAAATTATTTTACAACTAATTTGAAGAAAAGAAACAATGTGTTAACAGAAAAAAAATACTTTTAAATATAAAGACGCTATTTAGAGAAAAAAATGTCAGCTATAGAAATATATTTAATGTTAAGTACCGTTTTCGCATTCACTCTACTACAGGAACCAAAATTATACTCCAGCAGCATACAAAATGACAAATCCTTAATTTGCTTGTTTAGGAGAATCACATTATTGTTTCTATAATAAACTAAAGGAGAAATGGGAGTAAAACTTTTCAAAACGCAAAAAAAATTATTAGATGAAGTACGAAACAATTATATTTAAAGTCGCATGGAATATTATCATACATAGAAGATACATAAATTTAATACACAATATCCCTTTTGAACAATAAATAAAGTAAAAAAAGAATGTTATGTCTTAATAGCAAATGTAAAATTTTATGTTATAGGTATACAGGTATCAAAGTTTTCAATTTCAATTCATTTAAATTACAAAAATTAAACTAATAGCTAATTTTTGACCCCAACTTACCTCAATGACACCAATGAACATTTTGTTATGGTTATGAAGATATATCTTCAAATTGCCCACCTGAAGATGTCATATAACGAAACCCAGATCGTGGTTAATAATTTCAGTAAAGTTCATATAATACAACCTTACTTAGTTTCATTAAGTTGTGAATAAAAATTGAGTGATAATGAATTACTACAAAATTAAAGCAAATGTATTCAATAGCTATGCTCAAAAATTGATTTTTTGTAGCTAAATATTTTAAAGTTATTTAATGGACCAAAATGTATATTTCCATAACTACAGACAAAACATGAAAATGCCATAATTTTCATTGTGTTAGTTATGGCGTATGAACAAAAAGTTGTGTCATCCTAAAGTATTATAATATTATGACTCTCGTCATACTTATCAGAAGTTCACAGTTCAAGTTACATAATGCAAAACTGTTTGAAGTAAACATTTTTATATTATTACTACTATTCTCACTTTAATACTCACATTGAAGTAATTGAAACTTTTACTTCCACTGAGAATAAGACACGACTGAGAGTTTTGGACATAACTGACGAGAAAACCAAGTGATAATGTAATATCGGTTTATCTATAAATAGCAAGAAAATAGAGATGTGTTTTAAATTAATTATCTCACAGTCACGAATTTCTAAACGTATTTTTGCAATCTAACAATTTTAAACTGGTTGATTTTATTAGCTCTTGATTTGACTTAAGATAATTACTCAAATTTAAGTAATCAAAACTTCAATTAAATTTAAGCAAATTATATATATTAAATTCAGTATTTTATTTAATTAACTTTATATTCATTAAAACTTTATATATCAACGTTAAAACTACATACTTTAATTCACAAACTTTTGTGGGTAATAAAACCATTCTTACTCCAAACGTGATCTCGTAAATTGTTTATAAATAAAACAATACAAATTAATCCGTAACAAACTTACGTGACCGTATTGCTATCATAATCAAGTTCAGATCTCACATAATGCGTACATTGCTTTAGTAGTGAACGTAGGTCCAACACGAACTAGCAAATAACTTACAAAAGAAAATATTTGATATTACATTCCTTTATGGATAATTTATCAGCGTGTTAATTCTGATGATTCTCTCTTTAACTTGCGAGTGGTTCTGACAACAACATACCTTAGGAGCGAAAAAGGCGCTCACTTGTAGCTAGACGTTCGCATGTAGCTGGGTCAAACTGTATACTGTCTCATAACTAATGCGGGTAAAACAGAAAAAAGTGTGCGCCCTCACGTTCGGTTCGGTGTAATTACCTTTATGTTATTAACTAACTTCTGTGATTGGGCACAGGTTGTAACCATACGGTACTATGGATTATATTACGTTCATTTCTTTTCAACAATTTTACGAATAGAAAGCCACTTATACAAATAAAGCTTATTTAAAATCTATATGTATTTACATAAAATTACGCGCACGAAAATATTAGTTTTCTGAGTTAAAAATAAAAGTTTAAATGCGGCCGTGTAATTCTAGAGAATATACACAACTCCGTGTGGTAAAGTAATTAAACTCTTTAAAATCAAAGTTATAATGAACTAAGTTAAAACAATCAAGTAATTCTTTCTCAAAAATTTCTGCTTTTTCTAATTTCATGTCATTAGTTGCACGTTAGGATGGAACAAACCAGATTAATTTATAGGCTGTTCCTTAATATTCATCCTCGTACAAAGCAACCGTAAGTATTGTCACAAAGCTCCATTTCTTAAAACTATTTCGCCCTAAATCTGTCGATTTTAACTAACGATATACTACTTTTTATATAAAAATATTATTAAAATTTTAGCCCTGGACGTCCTCTACTCAAACATTTATGAGCGTTAACACGAATGAGAAACTTTCCTGAAACATTTGCAACATATTATCTCATGTACTATATACTTTTTTCTTAGCGTATGTCATATATATTAGTAAAGGGCTTGTCCGGATTATCGATAAAAATATATGTGTACACTCGTGTATGAAATAAGTAAGTTAACTCAAAACGAATGACAAATTAAATTTGGCAATTACATTAACTGCAAATTTTATAGAGGTATCACAATTCAAATTAATTCTTATGTACATGGCACATAGCTAACTTACGTACATCTTCTAATTATACACATATTAAAAGCGGGATCTAAAATTTTACTTTTCATTAAGAAATTCTGCAAAACTGCGTGTTTTTACTTCAGATATATAAAAATTTTAATTATTTTTTTGAGAGATATACACATTGTTAAACTTTTTTACAATTAGGGATCGCCAATCGACCGATTGATTTGGAAAGATGTATGTTATTAGGTCGATACTATTACATCTAGTTTTACAGTAAATATAGCAAATTTATAGCAGATATTTATTTATTAAATTGTATGGCCACTACACCCAGTGTGCATAAGATGATAACAAAATTCTTCCGCAACGAAAGTAATTTTTTTTAATCGCAATTAAATTTTACTGTTTTATATTATTCTTGTACCCGTAAAGAATTATCCACTGAATCACTGTCTATTTAATATCACATACCACCCTTTGCTTTAGAGATGCAAGCAAATAAGTTAACATTTAAGTAAAGTATGTCATCCACCGGGGAAAACGAATTATGTCACATTTTTGACTCATACGTTATTAATAATGAATAAACATTGAATAAAGTCGTTTGACCAAATGGTGACAAAACTGATTTTTTTAAATTTAGTCTGCGTAAAACATTGCTATAAATTAATAAAAATCTACTAGAGATATTGTTAAGTGACTGCCAGGTACCAAATTTCATTCAGACCGGGTCATGGATTTAGTTGGTAATTTCAGTAATGTATAAGTGGCTTTTTCAGCTTACTAATATTTTTAAATGTTAACAAATAATAGTTTTTTTGTTTGTTGAATACAAAAAAGTAATTTATCTCCCTAACATAACTACGTACTATCTAAAGAAACTAAGTTGCAAAATTTTCTAAGAGCATAAAATTTCTCCGCAATTTTTTTATGATGTATTCTATATTTATGTTGATTTGTAAACACTAAATGAAAACTGTGTCTGTCTTCACTTCTAATGAACATTTATTGTTCATTATGCTTTCTTATACGGCTGCCAAATAGAGAATTTAATGCAACGAATTATATATTGTCTGTAGGCATAAGCAGACTTACGCTTCAAATATAGAACTCGTTATTTTCCTGCGCATCATTCCAGTGCGCAAGTAAAATATAGATATCCATTACCTATAATTTCAAATTCATATCAGTCTTCATAACCCTAAAATTCTGAGTATTTTAATATAATGTTGGTGAAAGATATGAAATATCGGGCATATAAAAAAAGTAAGAGTGTAAAAAAGAAAAGTTTTAGAAAGATTTCCTGCAAAAAAGCAGATCGACTTGGACCAGAAGAGAACGAAAAATAGTGCAAAAATTATTGGTAATTTAGTAACCTATTTATATAAGGTTTCGACTAATTTCGAAAATCTCTAAATAAGTTATAAAATTTGAGAACAGACTTTATTTTAATATAAATAAAAGTAAAATACAACTAAACTTCTGTTGTATTGACGAATATATATAAAATAAGTCTTACATAAAGTAAGTTACGTATGCAAATATAGCATACCATGCATCTAAGTCATGGATTTCAATTAGCCTCCGTTTTACAGTTGGTAACTTAATGATTTAGTATTAAATATTTCCAAGCTTTCCTATACCCGATAAAAGCACTAATATAAGTCTATCACATTAGCATTTTACTAATAATATTGTAAAGTGCTAATGTGATAGACTTGTTTATCGTTAAAGCAAAGATAAGCTTTCAAAAGTTCATCAAGTTTTGCGTCTATAACTA
The DNA here is from genome assembly GCA_039881145.1 of Druceiella hillmani. Taxonomy (NCBI): domain Eukaryota; kingdom Metazoa; phylum Arthropoda; class Insecta; order Lepidoptera; family Hepialidae; genus Druceiella; species Druceiella hillmani. The sequence continues at coordinate 10,207,316 of JAYKKI010000080.1, forward strand.
GTTGTGTCTGTAGCGCCTGTAGCATAGCATAGTCTAATGACGGAACTATTCGCTTCGTGGAAATGACGTGCGTAATATATTAATATTGTCATTTTAGTAGATAGAGATTTGATATGTATATTATTTATTCAGTTATCTCTATTAGTGTTATTATTTGATATTTGTTCAGAAGAAATGGAACAATTAAAGAAATGAAAAGTAAATTAACAGCATTAATATTTAAACGAATTCGTTCAAGAACATATAGAACAATCGCAAAGTGAGATTCGGTAATTTGGTGACCAAAAATTCCAAGAAATGTATTTCTTGAAATGTTTGTGTTTTTAGACAAAATTACGAAATTTTATTTATATGTTATTAAAAGAGTAAGTATTTACTTATACAAATAGGTTTTATCAAATATAGCTCTTTCAAATAATTCTCTATAGCAAACACACAGAGTCTAGATAACACACAAAAAATAGCAGGCCAAGGAAAACACTTAACTTTGACCTAGATATAATAAATATCCTATTCATACGAGGCTGGTCTCGCCCCTCTTCCTTTTTTTAAATCCGCTACCTGGCTTAAAATCGAATGCAAGGATAATCAACGTTGATACGCTCACAGCGTAAGATGAAGTATGCAACAAATATAAAAATGTGAAAAGTAAGATCAAAGGAAATAAGTTTTTTAAGGGTCTTTTAATATATTTTACGCTCTACTTCCATTTGATAAGTTTTCCTTATATAACGCGGCGTTGGAGTTCATACCGTAAAAAAGAAGCTTTGTGTGAAAAACTTTCAAAATAATACGATTTAGTTGGGTCTATTTTGATATAATTTTATAATAAAGTGATTACATTTCAAGATTCGCAAGTCATTTAATAGTCAAATCGGAGTTCGTTTTAATGCCGCATTTTTTTTATTTATTTATTACATATTTTTCGATTCGTAACAGGTAAGAAATGCAAATATTAATTTTAAAGCAAACATTCAATAAATCTTAACTGATAATAAGAAAAGAGTAATTTGAGTATATATTCTTACTAGCTACAAGTGTAAAATTTACAACAATTAGAAGATAATTATGTGAAATGTTATTTTGTATTATCCAGAAATACCTTATTAAAACCTTTTTGTTGATACTAAATGTGTTTATTACCTTGGGTGCTAATGTGATTGCCATCTATATTCTATGAAAGACTCTTAGGAAGAATGATATTGTATTCAAAATCTACTTAATAATAATATTTTTGATCCCAGAAAATATTTTTATTTATGAACTTGTTAGTAACACTATGTAAAAATATACAATAATCTCTACAGACACAGCATTTTCCTTTGATATTTTAGATGCCCTAAATATTTCAGAAGTAGATTCCAGAATCCCAAATACTGTTGCATTTTTTGTCAATGCTTTCCAGGAAAAATATTTTTTGATCTAAATACTGAGAATTTAAGCGAGAGAAAGTAAGCCAGTGTCTCGTCGAATAGTCATATATTTTACTTCGAAGAAAGAATTAAATGAAAATGCGTGATGTAGTATTATTTCTACTTTGTTTAAATTCTTTACCACGACCTAGGTTTCGTTGTATTACAACATCTTCAGGAATTTCTTATTAGCAAAGATTAACTCTAAAGAACATCGAACAGCATTTATATGTTTCAAATAGAATAGCGGAAGCCTGGTTTGTGCTGGTTTTCCCACTGCTTATGTTAGTGAGTTTATTGTAGGGGAGCGGTGTAAGTTTTATTATATTTCCGAGAGTTATACGATATACCAATATTATAGTGAGGGTAATAAATTCATTTGTTGATATTATATGAAGTTGTAAAATGCAAATGTTCTGGTGTATGTAATAAAATTAAATAGAAGTTATTCTCGGTAATATATTTATACAAAAGCAAAGGTATCTGGAAGTTAGAACAAGGTTATACCACTAGTTCAATATATCTCCGGTTTTATTTATTCATATATTTATTTATTTGTTTACATATATATATATATATATATATATATATATATATATATATATATATATATATATATGTATGTATATATATATATATATATATAAATATAATTTTTAATTCATTATTTTTAAAAAAATTTATTTATTTATTTCTAGAAGATATTAAGTATGTGCGATGTTATTATATTTAGTTATTCATTTAATATATTAACCTTTATCTGTTTTTTTCTTTGTCTGTTTATTTCTAATGTTTCTAGGATATTAAGTTTGTTGCTTTTTGCATTTATTTGTAATATATAGGGGGCATTATCAGTATGAGGGTGATTGTTATTTTCAATGAGATGTTTAGCACGGATATTTTCAATGAGGTGTGTTGTAATACAATGAAACGTAGGTCGTGGTAAAGAACTTATAGAAAGTAGAAATAATACTACATCACGTAGTTTCATTTAATTGTGAATAATGAATTTCTACAAAATTAACGCCAAGTATATTCAATATTCGAAGAAGGAATTAAAAACATCGTCGTAACTAACAAATCTCTAATTGAAAACAAAGGAACAGATATTTAAAAAAACTAATTGCTCTCATTCTCAAAATAAACCCTACTTTATACGTTGTATAAACAAAAGAAACCCTTCAAACTTCAACCGATTAATACATTGTTTATTTTTTTTTATTAACACATTTTGATTCGTAGGTTGGTGTTCGCAATAATAATATCAGACTTTCATATTATTTTGTATCGTAATTTGAAATCTTTTTTGAAATGCGAATCTATAAAGCCTAAGAATAGACATAAAAATGTTCCAACCAACAAAACATTATACAGTGCCGGAAGTACATATATCCTATTTCATTCCATACAACATTTTGTTACAAATCCGACCAGATTCCAAAAGCAACTAAAATTTACTATGCTTTTTTATTTAGGGTTTTACATTTTTAAAAGTAACGTGTTAAAAATATTTTTACCCATGACAAAATATAGTAAAAATATATAAAAACGGAATCCAAAAACGTTTCTTAACATACATGGTATATCCATAAGACTGCTACTTCGGTACAATAATAATTTCATACTAAAGCAAATAAACAAAATTGAATATTTGTTAAAAAAAATTAATTTTATATTTACCTATTAATAAAGCAATTGAATATATTTAACTTTAATTTTGTAGAAATTCATTATCGCTTAATTTTGATTCACAACTAAATAAAACTACGTCCTGGGTTTAGTTTTATGACAACATATTCAGGTGGGAAATTTATAAAAATTCCAATCTTTACAAATTGCCCACTTGATGATGATATCATACCACGAAACCTAGGTTATGATTAAGAATTTAAACAAAGTAGAAATAATACTATATCACCTAATTTAATTTAGTTGTGAATAAAATTAAATAATCAAATAATTATCAATTTTAGCTAAACTTACATAATTAATAAAAATTGATCCAATTTTTTTGAAATATATTAACATTCTCAAGATCAAAACCATATAGCAGATATACTCACGACAAACATGTCATATTATAGGTTTAAAAAATAAAAATACTTTTTGGATTAAAATTATGTTTGTCTTTCTAATTTTCTTGCGAATTTATGATTCGATTTATTGTCATAAGCTTTATAAAGCTCATTTCAAAATCCAATTTTACATCACAATTAATTAAAATGCCTTGTAAAATATTCTTGAATTTACCAAATATAACTCATTACTGTGGGGTATACAACTAGAACGTGTTTTAATTTTTTCCTCGGCAAAGAGTTCGGCGGCACCCGTAATCTGTATCTATTCTGCAACGTTACGCAATAATTACTTTCCACCACTATCGGCCTTCCTCCATATACTAATTTTTTTCATCATTAATAGTTAGAAGGGCTTGTTTTTGTCATGCCCGAGCACATGCTCTTCATATAAAACTTTACACCATTTGACGATATGCAAAAGCTTGCGGTTCTGGCCAAACCTTCGCTAAAGTTCCTCTTTGGTAACTTTCTGAGTATAAGATGTGGAAATCATAAATCTACAGGCCCACATTTCGAATGTTTCTACAAGTTTCCTAACATGTACTTTATAAACCAAGCCTCGCATTCATATAGAAATGTTTTTTCAAGTGCAGCACTGTAGCAGACGAATTCCAAGTGTGATTTTAGGACCTTGATTTCAGAGTATTTTTTTAAAGGCAAAAAACTATTAATCACTTTAAAAAATAATTAGAAAAAACCTTGTTTTCTCCAAATTTTTAAATTTAAATTTTCAAAATACAGTATCCGGTGAAAGAAGACTTTATTTTATTAAATGACGTATCAAATGAAAGCGAGGTACTCGTACATATACCAAAACATATTTTACCTGGTTTGTTAGCACATGAATAAAACAAATAATAATAAGACAATTTTTTTCCATCAAATGTAATATTGATGCTTTAGTTAACTAAAGTAATATCATAAGTATTTAGAAGCAAGAAAGGAATAATTTTAGATCAAACCCTTATTCCTTAAAACTATTTTAAATTTGTTTTTCCAAAAATATAATATTTTCTTTTCTTTCACCACATCCGCATTGCAAAGGAATAGTGTTTTCCCGACAAAACGTAATCAAAATTATAAACACTGATTTCTTAAGTATCATATTGTCCCCAAATCTAACTAAAATAATAAAAAAAAATTTCCTTTTTTTTAGGTGACCAAGTAATACATTACCAGTGGCTTTACTTGTTGGTATAATAATACAATATAAAACGTATTGGTGTGTAACGTAGTCTGAAGTGAAAAATGTATTATTATTTAAAGTAGTATACAAAGAAAAGTGTGTCAATATTGAAAGTAGTATACCATGAAAAGTGCATTAGTATTCCAGGTACTGTATAACAAAAAGTGTATTAGTATTTAATCCAGTGTACTACAAAAACTTTATTAGCATGCAAGTGTGATACTAATTAAGCAATTGTTTGTTCCTCAAGCACGCCTAAAAATACAAATCGAATTTTATGAAACTTGATTTAGGCACAACGCTTATTTAGAAATAATTCAATTCAGATTACCCTTTAACCTCAGAAATACCATAATTATTTCAAGGTTAAACAGAATATTTTGAAAAATAATATAAAATTAGTTCTACCATTCGCATATAGATATCGAAAAGTATATCAAATTTATTATCAATTTGTTTCAAAGCAAATAAACTGCATGTAAATTACGCTATTTAGACAAAAATACACGCGAGCTAACTTCATATAGTAATTTGTACATTTAATAAAATCTTAAAAAAACATTGAATATTTTAAAATAAAACTAAGTGCGAGCTACTATTCGATACTAAGCTTAAAATAACAGTTTTTACTATTTTTGTCTGTTCGTTTATTGTTTCGTTTGTCGCATCTTATTTGTCTGCCGCAGCAACGGCTAAACTTATTTGGATTCGTTTTTCAGTGATATATTTAAATTTGCTTGGGTTTTAATTTAGACCAGGTTTCATGTCAACCGGTTTACGAAAGAAAAAGATACGTCAATTTTTAATTTACGTTCGTTGTGCACGCTAATATCAGAATTGACCGAACCGATTTGCCTGCAGATGCAATATATTAGCGTTTTTAGTCAACTTTGTGCACACAGAGTTCTGAGAGAAAATAAACATAAAAAATTCCTAATAACTTTTCTTACTCCGAATTCCACGTGAACGAAGTCACAGCTAGTACGAAATATAAATTCAAGGTAAAAGCAAATATTGCTTATACATTTAAGTTTAGCGTAATTTTAAACTTAAAAATATCTGGACGGCCTTCGGTTTCTGACTAGCAGTATGAACATGTTTTCACAGCGCGACATTTACTTTAAATGTAGCATATACTCGTATTTACCTAACACACCTGTACTTTGCCGGGGGAGCAATTTATTTCCACCTAACAATTTGTTATTTACTTTATCGTGCCGAATATAAATCATTTACGTAAAGGACTTTAGTTAATACTTACATCTGAAATTACAAAATTTAGATGAAATTCATTACGTAAATTATAATTATTTAATCTAAAACATATTATTCAGGCCTAAACAATACATACATAGATGTAATATCTAACACCACTCTTACCTGGAAAATATTTTCGCCATATATAGGTATTAACTAATTTCACCGTTGCAGAAAATCGAGTTACTCAAATTTTCGTTTACATTTATCTTTATTCGAGCAATCAAAACCCATGTAAATTATATTCCTCTTAAGCTATAATTACGTGGTTTAATGTGTAAAGAAGATAAGCATTTTGAATTTATAATTGAGGTGAGTTATGTGTATTTAGGAGTAATTACAGTTCTAAACATTTTAATTTTCTGACCAAAGTTCCAACATCTGGAATGTTGTGAGGAAAAAAAATTTTGAGAAAATTCCCTCGTTTTGTCATAAATTTCTTATAAAATAGGAATACAATTTTTTTTAATTAATTTTAATTTCTTTAATATCTCTATTCAACTTGTAAGCTATAAGTAAAGTGTATAAGTTATTGACAAGCTTAAACAATAGGTTAAACATGTAGTAAAAGCTTGTCATGAAAATTCAGTTCAAGTAAAAAACCATAGCTCAAGTGAAAAAATGCACCACCCACCGCTTAATAATGTATTCGTCCCCTGCTCTCAGACTAGCAGTCAGATCTTCAGCTTTAGGATAAAATATTGCTTCAATACAGACGCCACATAAAATTCAAGACCGGACTTACCTGTAAATCTCGCCCTGACATAACTTTAATAACGCCGTCATAATGGAACTTGAAATTAATGATACCTGACTTTTGAACTAAATAATATTATTTTTATTTCATTTGGCCACATTACTCACTAATACAACGGCGGGAGCCTCTCCAGGAATTTCGAATTAATTTGAATTATTATTATTGTAATATAATTTCTGAGGCATATGGTGGAACATGACTTAAAAATAGATTATGGTTAGATATGGGGAGTATTACACATTTTTATAATTAGCACGATTTATAACTAGATTTATATAACCAGCACGGACATTTTGTGAATTTCTCATAACGTGGAATAAGTACAGAAATTTAATAACCAAAATTTAGTAACGACCGACCAGAGGTTATCAACAGTCATAATTTTATTATTAATATTAAAACTGCGATGTGCCAGCTTCTGTAGGCAGTGTTAATTATTAACATTTGCTAGATATTAATATAAATTCGAGGCTCATATTTGGGAGAAAATATGTTATTTCAATTGCAACTTGAAGTCGAATAATTTTTAGGAATTTATACAATTTCGTCAAGCCCATCCTTTCGTCTGCCACGGCCTCACAAATTCTACAAATTAAAGTATATATTCATGAAATGCTGCAAAAAGATCTTTTATAATTACATTTCAATTTTATCAAGATGTCTAAAGGTAATTTTATATATTTCCATACAGGTGGAGATAAAAATATTTATTTATTCTGGAGTAGTTTACTGTACATTTTTCAAAGAATTGTATCCTTGGATAGATATTTTCATTTATAAAAATCTTTTCTAACAAAATCACTGCAAAATTGTGATTCCAGTGAGGAAAATTTACATTTTTTGCAGAGAAATGCTTCAAAAATATACTCAGTCGACGCATGGAGATATTTGTATAATTAATAAATTATTACAGTATGTCTATGTTCTTCTAGAGTTTTTTAAGAAAAATGGAGACCAATTTAAGAAAAATGGTAGTCCGCATTTTACCAAGCTACTTTTATTCTTATGTATTTTGTACAACATATAATTTAATAACGATGTTTACGTAATACACCCCCACGAAAAGTAATATCACCTTAGCGAAGACAAGCAAATACTGTTAATTTTTATTCAATTTCGGTTTTAAACGAAAACTGAAATCAGATCCATATTGTTTACTCATGATAATTAATTACCGAAACGGTCATCGTAAAACGATCCACAATTTTTAAGAATCCGCTCGAAGTAATCTTCTTTTATATAGCGATAAAATGTATCAAAATTGGCTGTATGTGTTTGTACCCATAATTAAAAAAAATCTTTTAAATGCTTTTACTTCTATACAGGTCAGTTTGGTATCAAACTGTATGTTTACTTAATTTAAGGTTTGTTACCAAAACTGTTTATCCTGTTGGTATGAAATTTACTGTTGTGTAAATTTAGTGTCCAGATTATAGAAACATAAATGATTTATTGAAAGTTTTGAGTGAAATAAGTTAAAATATGCCGAGTGCATTTTTGACTCAAACTTTTAAATTATTAGAGCTAAATAAAAATACTGCATAGAAATATCACAAAAATAAATATTACTAAAAAGTCTATCATATTTATAGATTGCATTAAAATGTAAGAGAAATTTCATAAAAATTTAGGTGTGAACAAAACACTTGTTAAGCAAGAGTAGAACTCGCATTACGAGGTTTCCGTACATACACATTTATAAATATTTAATATACATATTTCCATTTGACTATTTATAAACTTTAATGTTTTAGAACGCAAATATATTTCCTACGATATTTTTCATATGAGCGTATTTTAAAAAATTGTATGTGTACTTATTTACGCGCATTAGAAATTATACTTTTTTGGCATAGCACAAAAATACCTTTATTAATCATGCAAATATTTAATGGAAATGTAATAATAAAAGGACTGAGTGGTGATTATAAAAACTGTTGTAAAATTTAAAATCAATCAAATAATTAAATTTTAAAAATTAAAATCGATTTCTTCATACGGATTAGTAAAACAAATTGATCATTTTATTTGGAATTATAATCAATATTATTTAATTATTAAGAAATTAATGTGCTGAAAATTTAATGTAATTATTCATTTTAATTATTTAATAAATTTAAAAGTAACAATTTATAATATATAATGCAAATAAATATATATCAAAACTATACTTCAGAGAAACGTAATTAAATACATCTCAAAAAGTTTAGAAACACTATTTCTATCACGAATATTACAAGAGACTAATGTTTTTTTTATTATATGGTCCACTATAAATTTAAATTTCTAAGAAATATTACTTGGAAGCACAGATATAACTTATATTTAAAAATACAACACGTGTTCTGTATTTACAAATACTTCAATCACTATCATAAATATAGTATCAGTCACTACGCGCATGTAAATATATTTACTTAATAACTTCACATTATCCATTTTTGTTGCATCGCGCGCGCGCATCGTGATCAACTCTATACTGTCGAGTTTTGTTGTATCCTACGCGTGCATCGTGACCAACTTCATCTTGACGATTTTTGTTGCATCGTGCGTGTGCATGCACGCATTTCAAAATTGCACTCTCAGAATTTGTTCATAACGCGTCTTAAAGAGTATTATTTCAAGAAATAATATTTTATGTGGTATAATAAGAAATTAACGATTTTAAAATTTTTTCCTTTACTTGTGCTGGGCGACCTTCGTCTTACCAAATTGCATGATCTTAGGTCGACGAATAGTATACCTTGCAGATTTTTATTTATTTGCGAGTGTAAAAAAATGCGGCATAAACTGCCGTACTTTCAAAGATTTTTTTATTGCGTTAACTTAGAAGCTTACCGTTGATATAAGTATTTGATATTACTTTCATTTTGATACCACCACATATTCCTGGCAAAAAGGGTCTTGACAGACGTGCAACGATGTGATCCTATAAAGATTCCTTTTTTCCTTTTGAGATACGGAATCCCAAAAATAAAAATTCTATACAGAAACACTCTTCAAAATATTAAGTTTTATGCGCAGAAACACTTGTGAATAATAGATTATTGCGTCCTGTATATTTTCTTCTCAGAATTACCTCTTTTTCTTCTGGTAATTAAAAAATAAAAATAGTCTGCCTTTTAATTAACTACTTTTATGTTTATGTGTTTTGTACAAAATATAATTTAGCAAATATTTTTACAATACATGTCTCTATGTAATATAATTTTGTCCTAGCAAAAACTTTGAAGAATACCAGCAAATACCGTACTTTTGAAATATAATGTATATTTCACACATCGTTAAGAGTGGAAGAAAAATATATTTTTGCCATACTTTGATGACAAATACCTATTAAAAAATTATTACTATCATTGAGAACATTATCGTTTCCTTCATTTGATAAAAATACGTAAAATGTATTAGAAATTTCTAGAAAGTTCAGTGTAAAAGAGTTTGCCTGCCTTTAGCAGAAAAGTTGTGTTTTTTGATGGACTGAGCACGGATGTAACTTTTGGTCAAATGAATTTGTTTTGAGATATTATTCTTTGTATTTTGTTTTAGATCTAGAATTTGTTTATTATAATTACAAATATTTAAAAAGCAATCTTATTTATTAAAACAAAATATAGAGTGGATTTTATAACCTTAATTTTATCTACACTTATTTAATGCGTAGGTTATCCTGGTAGTCTACCTTTGTTGTCACTAATTCGTTCACATGGAGCATTTCTTTTAGTTTCAATTATCAAACAAAAAAATGGAAACCGTATAAGTTTTTCTATCTATCAACTGTTTTTCTCGACTTTGAAACTTATCCTCAAACTTTTAATTTTTTTTCAAAGTTTAAAATTTTTCAAAGTGTTGAGGCAAATTGAATTAAAATTGGATATTTTATATCGAGTAAACAAAAAATCTTTTTATTTCATGTATCGACTTATAAAAGATTTTAGTACACCTTTTTTGGAATTTTTTATGGAAGATAAATTAAGAAAGTTTGCTAAAAATGCCCTTAAGAACATGTTCTCTCATACACTTCTAAAACCGGGAAAGTAAGAATTGTAAATACAAAAAACAGCGCATATAAAAGTTTACTGAAAACTATAGCGATGATTTAAAATTTCAGAATTATTGGGAAACTTTGACTACGATAAAATATATACTAGGCTTGGTATTAATATTAATGATATTAACATGGGCATGACGTTAATATTGTTAAATAATTTAAAAGAAATACAACATATAACTTAATATCTATGTGTTCGAAAATGTGTAGAAATTATTTGTAGTGCCTAATTCTCGTGTGTCTATTCGTAGTTAAAAGGTTTTTAGATACAAGTTTGGTGAATAATTGTATTCTAAACAATATCGGTCTTAAATCTCCAGGCTAGCATTCGAACACTGGTTATGTTGTACGGTTTACCAACTGCCATTCAGTTTGCTAATTTTTATCACCGAGGACATTTTCAAGTACAATCACACTCTCTCTATCAAAATATGTCCAAAGTTAAGACTACCGTTTAATATTTAACGGAAATATCTCTCCCCAAACAGGAAAACTCAAAAACCTACTGTTAACGATGACAAACTTCCTTAATATTTGAAGTGTCCATTTTGAATACAGTTGAAGGCTTTAATTGCCCCGCTAAATTATTTTTAAAAATCATTTTTTGTTTTCTCGTGGAAACTCGCTTTACGCGGAAATTCGCTTTACGTCGTTTTTAAAGGGAATGGAAATTAAAACTTTCATAATTACAGAAAATTAATAAAACTTGACATTTGTCACCATTCAGAAATGAGAACGTGTATATACCATTCCAGTTTGAGAAAATATTGTCCTATTCCAAACTTCTTTTGGCATTTCCATGCTAATTATTCTAAGTTTATTTGTGCTGACGTGCGCCAATTAATCCTTTATTCTTGCCTAATTTATGAATGATATTCATATTTTTATTTTTTATAGGTGTAACCATAATTAAGTTTTTTTCCAACTAATTTAAAGAAATATTTAATAAAAATATAATAAAATTCGACACTGTGGTAGTTAACATTTTGATCATAGACTGACATTTATGAAAGTAATTTGTTTAGCTTTGTGCATTATCAAATTTACCTACCTTTTTTTTTAATAAGCAATTGGTACTGTGAAAAAAAGTTCACAATAAATATATTTGACATGTCCTCTTACACCAGATAGCTAAGAAAAACTACTCTATCGGATTAGGTAATTTTTTTAAGTTAATTTTTAATAGGTTAATTTTTTTAATTACTATCCTTATTGAAAATTATGGTTAAGAACATATATTTTTGATATTTGTGTTTACATTTTCCAAGCAAGCAAAATTTTTTTATATATTTTCCCTTCCTCCATTGATACCTGAGAAAATCAATACCAAAGATTTAATTTTATGATGGTTAAATTGTTTGCAAGAGAAAGATTTAGAAATTTGGCTTTATCAAAACAAATCTAAAATTAAGCTCACGAATTAAACTATGCAACAAGCGCTTCGAGAAAACCACTTTATAAACTTTTCATCTGTTCCAGGATTCATAAGTACGAAATGACCAACTTAAAAATTTTAGAAAAATAATACATTTTCTTTTGTCTCCGGCAACATAAACGAGATCAAATATCAGCGGACGCGCAGGCTGTACAGCGCTCAGATCTTCAATTTCAAAAGAAATGATTACTTGAAATAGACGCCACATAAATTTGAAGTCAGGGCTTACTTATAAATCTCCCCACGACATTACTTTAATAACGCTGTCGTAATGAAACTAAATGATCAGTGCTTGGCTTCCGAACTAAAGAATATTATTTTATTTCATTTGGTCACATTACTCGCTAATACAACAGCGAAAGTCTCTCCAGAAATATTTTAGTAATGCAAATAACCTGAATTTGGAGGTATATTTGTAATATGTGATAGATTATTCTTCAAAAAGCAGAAAAGATTATTCGTGATGCTTAAAAAATACTTACGATACGATAATCTACTGAAAGTGCAAATGAATTTCACATAATCGTATTTACCGGCTCTTTTTATATTACATAATTAATTTTCGAAGATAAACTCTCTGAAATTCAAGAAAATTTATTAAAAATGGGTCGTTAGACATGTTAGCTTGTTTAGAAGGCATCAATTAAAACTAAAATATATGAATGTGCATATAGATTTTAGCCATGAATGAGTCATGCTACCTGTCAAATATTTTTTTGGAGTTCCTTAGTGAAAAGTGAATCTTATATTTTCAATACATCCGTCCATCTATAATAAAAATTTAAAACCTATGTGCATGTAAATTTTGCAATCGATTGTTTTATTTTTTTATCTCACTTATTGTTAGCAAAATAATAAAGAAAATATTGATGTTCCTCTCCGTACATAAAAATGGTGGCTTCCAAAATTTTAACTGCTTCTGAAAAATTTCTAGATACTTGCGTTTGATTAAATATTTAAATTTAAATTACTTTCGTCGCCTTATTCAATTACCTTGAATAAATATATAGACAATTACGGAACTCTGTTTCATACATGTTCCAACTTCATCCATGTCCCGGAATTTGAATAGTAACGAAAAAAGACGCAATACGGTTTTATGACAGATAGTTAAGGAACAAGCTAAAAGTATGTATCAATTTATATAGAAAATGTACAGTCTAATCGAGAAGTAAGTTGAAAAATAACGTAATCCAAAAGAAGAAAATAATAAAGGGAGTGTATTCTGAAATAATAATACCTTTTTTCTAAAACTTTGTGCTTGTGGCCAGAAGAAAAATATTTATTTAATCGGACGATTATAATGCCGCACCGTTTGTATAAACATAACACTGAAGCTATGTATCAAAATGTTGGCCCGTTATAGGATTATTATAGTTTTATTAATCAGCACATAAAACGACAATATCGTTTTCATATCAAAATTATTTTTTCGTACACATGTCTTATTCAATTTATAAGGGCAAAAAATGTATCCGTGCTTCTTAAAATTTTTCCTGGTATACCACCATTTTATATGGATTTTTTCTGTGTAATATTCTACGTTTTTTGTAAAAAACCTATACATGTTTACATTTACCAAAAACATGCATCTTATTCATACAGATGATTATATGTGTGTTTTAGAAAAATATAGTCTGCTTCTAACTAAACTATTTTGATGCATGTGAGTTTTATACTTATTACAACAATATCAAGGTTGTTTTCGTAATATGACACCATGTTAATTAATGCGACCTTTATCTTAGCAGTAACTTCGACAAATACTGGCAAATAATGCTTATGTTATGCCTTTCTGTTTCTAAAATAAAAATAAAATTAGATCTATTCTCTTTTCTCGTGATACTAATTATAAAAACAGCTATCGTAAAACGGTCTAAAGTTTTTCAGATTCAGCTCAAAATTGTTGAAAGCAAATCCTTTTTTACAGAGTGACAAAATGTATCACAGGTTACTATATATTTTTATAAGTATAATATAAAATAATGGTTTTAAATTGAAAAATCAACGTTGATACATTTTTTATTTATTTTACTTATTTATCTTCAATGTGCAAATACATAAAGCAGACTTCTTGCACCTCGTCCCCTTAACTTAAGCATCTAATACAAAAATGTTATGTGTTGTGGAAGAATGCAAAACATTGTATATACGATTACAAAAATTCGGTCAAGTTCCAGGTTTACTTGCATAATTGGTGGTCCGTGCCATCAGGTCCCACTTAACCTTTAATAGTAATGCACTCAATCTCTGCACTTACAATGTCCGTGCCAATGCCGTATCACACCGCGCATACGCGGAGTGATTTTCGCCTAAGTCCGATTGAAAATTTTGAAAAGCGTGTAAGAGACAAAAGTTATTTATTCCCCACATCGTGAGAAATATTTTTGTAGAATTAATATTTACTCTAAAATCTAAAAAAAATAATTTTGGACTCTTCCTAAGTCTAAGATCTTTCAGTCATACTATACACAATATATTATGTTAAAAACATATTACTCAACCCTTGAACATTTTGTACAGATTGAAAGAAAATTTTCAGAAATTAAAAATTTTGACACGGATAATTTTTACAAATAATGTGTTTATATCCATAAATTATATCCATAAATTTATTTATATCCATAAATTTATTGGTCGTATTGTATGATTTACCAATTATCATTTCAACTTACTAATGTTCGAACCCGAATTTTTTTTAAGTGCATCAAAGTATCAAAATATGTTTAAATTTTATGCTTTAATTGTATTTAACAAAGTTATCAAAATGTGTCCAAAATTGAAGAGAACCTTTAAGCATTTTACGGAAAGATTTCACCTCTTCCCAAATCAGAATCCGGAAAAAATTAGGGTAAACTATTACTAACTTCTTTAATATTTGAAGCGTATATTTCGAAGGCAATTTTCGAATATAATTTCATCAATAAACCATTTTAGAGTCTTCTTATATATTCCTTCAGAAAATGGCTCCATGCATGTAAACTTTTGTAATGGGGATGGAGATTAAAATGTTCACTATTATAGGTAATTATTAACAATTAACGTTTGTCTTGGATCGCTGCTGGAAATGTAGACGGGTACGTATATATACCATTTTACTTAGCAAAATTTTTCTTTCTTTCAAAACTTTTTCTGAGTGGAATTATGTAATAATGTTCATGACTTGACCAACTTGTTCAGATATGTGTTGATTTATCCTTTGCCCGGGCTCATTTTACGAATTTCTGTTTGTAATTTTATTTTATGAAGATACTAAATTTTTTATGATATTTTTAAAGTTCATTCAATACTTAATTATGGAATTCAATATTTTAATCAAATAGATATTTATTTAAATAAATATTTTAATAGCTTAGGGCTTTGCTAAGTAATTCGTACGGCATAGCTCATTAATCATTTCCAATTTTTGCTTTTTTAATAATCAGTTTAGCAGAAAATGGAATTAAAAGTGGTACTAGGAATTGAATGGTATATTAGGACTAAAATATATTCTTACCGGTTTTTACCAACGGTTTTGCTCGCGTTGTTATAATTAAATAATTGCGATAATAAATTAAAATGCGCCGCGCCATCAAATGACAATGAAAATAGAAATATTGCTCTGCTTAGTTTATTAAGGATTAAAAATGTTTCTATTGTTTCTTTATAAAAATATTAATTATAATTTAATGACATAAATTTTTCCGTCTGCCAAATGTATTTAAAAACATCAACCATCTAATACTTAGGGTTAGGATTGTCTATTGACTTGCAAATGCCTTTTTAGCCATTTATTTTTACATTCTTAACCGTTAGTGCAGATAATTTTTATCTAAAATTACCTTACCTTTGTTCTTAAATTACATGCGGTATTTACGAAATTATCTTTGCTTTTATCTCAGGTTTACTGTTGTTAAATTAATTATTTTATTAATTTTTATTTGTGTTGGTGAATTAATTAAATTTTCATTGCTTAAATTTATTAAAATATAGTTTTCATTTCGCATTAGAAAAAAGGTTTATAAAATTTCCTACTGCGTCATACATTTGTATAACTTAATATATTGTTATTAGAGGAATCATTTCAATTGGTTAAACTAGAAGTATTTATAATATACGGAAAATGTTTCATCGAAAAATATGTATAACAAAGATAATTGACAAAGTAAGGTATAAGTAAGCAAAAAAGACTCACAAAAATAAAGAAAATATGAATTACATAATAAAAAGCGTATATATATGTACTATGAAGGAGGCCAACAAAATTTCAATAATATTTAGTCCGCGTTACAGAAATAAAAATGATACTCTCATGTGAAGAAAATTTGAAAATAAGTCCCTTGGCTGTTCTATTCAAATCGTCACAATGGACAAATGATAAATCTTGTAATTTTCATGAATGTTCCAGTTTTTCCATGATAGTTTGTAAATGGTATTTCTATGGAACTCTTTGAAACATTAAGATAAAATAAAATCTAGTCAATTATGTCCTGTTATATTCTTTATACACAAACGTTACACTCTTATATGTGAACCTCGTAGGCCCAACAGGGTCGTAGAGAAAAACTAGGAAATAAGAAATTCTTGTATATTTCCACTATAGTAGAAACTCACGATAATAACCGAAATGTTGGTAAATAATTTTTATTTCTTTATACATATGTCCTTGCCATCATAAAGGACCATTTGAAAGATATATTATGATCCTTTCAAGATTACTTCCAACCGGAAATCGTTCAATGTTTACTAAAACTTTTAGCTCCATTTTGAAAGTATCAATATATTTCTCACGTACTGCCTCCCCAGCGGACAAAGAAAAACATCACGTCAGAGAACTTTCAAATGTTTTCCTTAAATTATATCTTGTTTAGCTTTCAATATCGCCAAAAGAAAAAGTTCCCCACTCGTTATCAATCAAGCGAGTCGATAAACTTGAGCTTGGAAGTGTTTTCTTCCACTCGCGGCTCCACTGGGAAAAGTTTTACCGCACCGGAAACCGATTCTGTGTCGCGTTACGGCAACTCATTTTTATTCCGCATGTATTGTTTGAGTAACATAACTTTTTTATATATATTGTCGATTTAAATATATTGTCAATTTAAATGTCGTCTATTATCTGTCGTGGCAGCAAAAATTCCACAGAGTTACTGGCAGCGTATATAGCAAATATAAAGTTGACTTTGAAAATACCCTTAAATACGTTGAAATTCTAAAAATAAATAAAATGTAAAATATTCGTATGCTTTTATAAAGCTACGTTTCCAAAATATAATTCGTTATAAATAATGAAATTCCGTTTAACTGCCACATCAATAGGTTTTAAAAAATTATTTCATACCTTTTAGGGAAAAGCTTCGGCAAATAAATTCGGCGTAATCAGATTTTTATACATAGTCGGAAAAAACAGACAATTATTTTTAACTGTTCAAAAAAACGTTAACAATTCTTCCTGTTTTCCAAAATTACTCTTAAATTAGGATGTCTATTTATTTAAATCTTTATTAAATATTTTAATGTTATTGAGTGACATGGTATAACCTAACAATTTTAAAATATCCGGTAAGATAATCAAACTTTATTAAGTTTGACCTAAATTTTTTTAAGGAAAAAGACTATAGATTTAATTTACAAGCTTAACATTTTCAAAAGTTAGTAACAAAATAATCCACACAAATATTTCCATACAAACTACTAGACAGAATTGGTTTCGTTTAGTACTTTAGAATTAATGAGCGTTTATGATCCATGGCAAACTATGTAACGGAACTTTTCCAAATATTCCAATGTTGAGTCTAGTCAGGTATAAAAAAATTTTTACTGAGTGTTATTAATGTAACTGCCATGTAAAATAGATAATCAATAAATGGATCAACTCTCATTTAACTTATTTGTTGTCATCTTCATTCGGAAATTCAATAATGAATTTAACCAATTATATATTCCTTGCACGTGACGTGACGTGGCCAAAGCCTAGTACAACTGAAGTGAAGTCGTACAACTATGGAATCGAAGACCTAGAATTTAATTCAAAATACATCTACGCATAAGCAATTACTTAAATATTTATTACAACCGCAATCAATAAACTCTTCTATATCTTGCTTATTGAATGTATTATATTTTTATTAAAAATAAATAAGGAAAACTGTAAAAAACTCACCAGATCACATTGTTGACGAAGTAGTCGAAAAAGTTATATTAAATCTATGGTAAGTGTCAAATTTGATCTTTAAAGACAATCACGGTGTTATTATATAAACAACTTTCTTTTAAATAATTTTTGCTGTGCTTATATAAAGAGAAATCTAATTCCGTGCTTGAAAATTATAAATTCTACAAGTGATTAAGTTATTGCTAAAATATTCAAACCAATGAGAGGAATTTTCGAAAGAACACCAACATTCAAAAATATTTACAAAGCTTAAGAAAAAGTTAAATAGTCAGTTTTTACATCAGCTATGGAAATTGGCTAGATTAGTACCTCCTTAAAAAGTAGAAGATGTGTATATATCTAACAAACTTGATAAATGCGGTTTAAAAGTGAAAGTTTTTTGTAATACCAAAATTACTATATAAAAAGAAGAATGCGGTAAGTACAGGGAAAATACCCAAGCCATAATGCATCTCTTGCTGGATACGTTGTAAAAGATTTGTTAAAATCCGTATACAAAACTGCCATTAACATCGCTTAAAATATTTTATGCACTTCCATCCCTTTATTTAAGAAAACGTTAGAAATATACAAACTAAGGACTATTGATAAAATAAACACTAAAACCGAAATTCCACCACACAGACCCCTGATAATAAAATTAATCTTTTGACAGGTCCGTATTTGCTTAAAATGCTCACGGCAAAATATAACTTTCTACCTTCAGTTTAGAAAAGTAATTAGCTATTTTACATACTTCATTAATGTGAGATCATATAGTGAAAAGAAGAGATGAAAGTTAAAGAATGGTATAACTCTCTAAAAGTGGAGTAGTTACTATAGATCGAATGTATCACCTTTACTGTCACTCAGTGTGAATGAAGCGGTAATTACTGTCAATTTCCTATAACATTTTAAATTTTGAGCTAGAAACAACTTAAAAATTCTGAACTATTTAAGATCAACTTCTGTAAAGTTTGAATAGCATGTTTTAATTTTCTTTGCAAATTAATATCACATTCGATTTAACTTTTTATGGAGAAACCGTTAGTTATTCAGAATATCAGACATACAAAAATAATAGACTTAAAATATGAAATAAGTTTGTTGAGAGTTAAAAATTTCATGTCATACTTACCAATCTTAAAAAAGTACGCAAGAAGTTGCATCAAACTAATATGTTATATCAACTAAACCAGCTGTGTCAAACTCTCAAAAAGCTAAGTCTAAACAAGACAATGTGTATTTTGCCAAAACAAAGGAGATAAGAAATTTACCGAAAATTGCTTCAAGTGATTTAAAATATGCTTAGAATACCGGGAAACACTTTGCTGAATCGTGTTTACAAGGGATTTAAAACGTTATTGTTCCAGTTTACGTTTACTTATTGTCTTATTTGTATTTATTATAATCATGTTTCATCACTTGTAAATCAAACTCAAAATTTAAGTAAGAAAAAAAAATAAAGTGCCTTTATTTTATTGAAATTATGACTGTTTTGTGTTTTAGTTGAGCATCATATATTTTAGGTTTTTTATATGAATATTTTTATTTAATAGTTACATTTTCGAGGACTGTTCATTACTCTGTAAATACAATAAAATAACACTGAAGAGTAGTTTATTTCCTTCTATTTATCCGGTTTATTCATAACGTCTGTAAAATGAATACATTTTCGAGAATATATTTTAGCAAGACAATTATATTTATAGCATGTAATTTTTCATTTGTCATTTATTTTTACTTCAAATAATAAATAAAATTTTTAAAAAGT
Source organism: Druceiella hillmani (assembly GCA_039881145.1). Taxonomy (NCBI): domain Eukaryota; kingdom Metazoa; phylum Arthropoda; class Insecta; order Lepidoptera; family Hepialidae; genus Druceiella; species Druceiella hillmani. The sequence goes on from JAYKKI010000080.1 coordinate 10,227,393, forward strand.
ACGATGAAAATAATTTTATTTCTTTAAAAGCTTCTAGACAGGAAATGTAGTAAATACAGGAAATATGGGATATGTGCGGTGTAAATACACCCGGCTATCGTCCTGCAGGGATTAAGAGATCATAAGAACTTTTTTTAATATTAATGATTACTCTTTAATGTAACTACGTTTGAAACATCGCACATGATAAAAAGACACTCCACCATTTATATGTACGATACCTTTCTTCTCCCTATCATTTATACATATAATATTTCATTATGTTAGAAGATGGGTTAGCGAAACGTAAGAAATCGTATAATCGATAAACTAACGAATTAATTTTATATTACAGCGTTTGTATTTAGTTTTCGTTTCGGTTCACCGCATCGCAAACTTTAGCGCAGGAACCGGGAGCCGAAGGAAGTAGTGAGTACGTAATGGGAACACATTAAGGATGGACCCATATAAAAGACCCATTGCGGCGTGAATGCAGATTTTCCGGAAACAAAGCGCCTCTTTGATTCAAAAAGCAGGATGCAGAGTTTTAAGATTCGCCGCATATTTCTTCTCTTGTCATTGTTACTGATTTCAAACATATATATCATATATATCACAATGAAAAATGATTTAAATTTAATAAGTATGTCGTGTTAATTCCATTGCCAAAGTGAAATCATTTAAAATTATTTCAAATTCTGTATTTCCGTTTGTTTTTGTTTTCATTTTTTATTTTATAATATTAAACGATTGAAAAAAAATTGCTATATTAATCACTTAAAAGATGTCTTGCGTACCCAGAAGAGTGTTTCATTATCCCAAAAATTATAGAAATATCAATTGTTAATTTTTGCAATTATATTTTGCCCCTTGTTAAAATAATTAATATTAAATATTAATTATAACCTATTACACCTATTGATATAAGTTACTTAAAATAAAGCTTTGAAAAATAATACCAACATTAATATATGAAGAAACGTATACCTTAATTATTTCATAAAGTAGTGCCTACCACACGCTTGTGTTTTTTTATTTTAATATTAACCCGCTGTCAATTTTTCCACTACTTTCTATTTTTATTAGACGCAAAATCCTGTTTCGTCTGTCAAGATATTCAGTATTTATTTTTTGTTTTAAATTTTATTGAAGTGGTATGATCACTTATAATTTAGTTTTATTATTCCGAATTTTTTATCAGTGGATGTAATTCTGGTGAGGCAATATTTTCACGGCCGTCTGATATGCTTCTATTAGCATTACCTGTATGTGACTTGCACATAAATTTATAAACTAAGTCGATTTCCGCGTACTTCTTTCTAGTCGTTGTACCTATGGAATAATATAGTTTCGATGACAATAAAATAATGACACCATCAAGCTGTTATGATGGCGAGAACGTCCCATTGGATAACAATTGATTCTTTGGTCACGTATTATATCCCGGAGGAACGGGTTATGGAGAAGGGAGTTAGTTATGGAAACTTCTCAATGGTTAAAATAAACCGATCGTGTTTGTGCTTGCTTGACTTGCTTTAATAGGTCCTATGTATACATAGATGAAGGGGAAAAAAGGGAACTATTCAGTAAGTAATAGTTAAAAACTCATAATGTTTTGGGTTTGTTTTAAATCATCTCAATGAGTTTCATTTTGAATCATCAAATTTGGGTTTATTTTAATTGATTCAATGAGTTCTTTTACTGCGTGTAGTAACTAGTAAAATTTCATAATGTGCACGGTGGTGATTGTAGAAATCCTTAAATAACTAACAGCAAACTTATGAAGTTTAGATTCGTTTGTTGTATCCAAATAAGTAAAACGTGTTTTCTATTTTCTTTTAGGTATTGATACTTATTGCAATATATTTTAATCTCGTGAACTTTCCGCGGAAATTCTGCAGCAAATAGTAGGGTCTTTGGTGAAATGTTATGTCGTAGTTAGACAATTTCAGTTATCTAATAATAATTTAATATTATATATACTTAGCGGGCTACGGAAGGGGCTACGTTCGGAATTTTTCGACGAGATGTGATCCGTAAAGAGAAAATTGGTGGGCGAAATAAAGTTATATACCGCGCAGATCCAATAACTGCTGCGGAAAAAAATTTCTCGAATTGTGATCACTTACCGGAAGATACATAGTATTTTGGTCCCTATCTAGGTAAACAAATGATATGGTAAAGGTTGGGGAAACCGTTGGATGCAAGCAATATGAAATTGATTTTTATGATGATCTATGTGGGATGCCTATATTCATCAATGGACGTCTTTTGCCTGATAATGGTGATTTGTAAATATAAGATGACACAATAGTATAAGAGATATAATATTATATATGATAATATATAAGAGATATAATATTATGTATGTATATAATATAAGAGATATAATATTTTCATTAAATTAATAGTCTTTCATTCTGAATCTACTCTTTTGTAATCAAACAGTTGATTTTATAGCAGTATCAGCAGTTTTTGCTCTTTAACTAGAAAATTGTTGAATATTTATATTTTTTAAAAATAATAACATGAAATATTTTTTTAACGAAGTTGAAAAAAGAGAGAACAAGAAGAAGAGAGAACATGTTGAATTTCAAATTCTTAGGTATGTATAGTATTTCTGTTAAACCGTTTGCAAAATGTTACAATTATTTTTCACTATTTAATTATACATATATTTTGGGGTAAGTTTTTCGTAGGCGTAAAAAAAAAGAAGTCGAAGAAGATAATTTTTTTTCGAAGTGAAATAAAATATGGAAAGAAAATGTTTTTTTGGTTTTGAACCCTAAATGAACTAATTAAAAATATTTTTAATTTTTTTTTCGTTATATTATTTGTGGATTTTTATTAACTGTCGCGGTCTTCTATTACAGCATATACTTAAGAAAATAAAAATGGGTATGAGCATTTCATTTTCATATATACCATAAGCTGGCTACGGCGTCTCAGGCTTCGATCACAAATAAAACTGAAATATCTTTTTTTAAAACCTCTAAGGCCCTCTTGCAAATGTACTCGTTTTTTTGTCACCCCTTTTGCATATCTTTTTTATGGTATTATATTTACGAAATTTGCTTTGTCAAATTTGAATTGGGCTCTGGTTATTATTTATTTTTTTTATAATCTGTGCGAATTTTTCAAATAACACTTATATAATATTAGCCGTACCCGCTAATTCTTTCACATGGATGTTTGAATTTGCTTAGAAAGGTTAATTAAAAACAAAAATAAAATAAAATATGAATATTTAAAGTTAATCAACGATTTTATGACTTCTCCATAGACAGAGCCCTACGGAATATGATAAAAATATTAGATGTCACGTAAAATATATTTTAGGTGTAGATGAAATAGTAAAGTAACTATAGACATTTTGATTTTATTTGAATGCGTATTTGATCTACGGTATGGTTTACGCATTATATAGGTATCGTAGCAGACCGTGCAGACAGGCGGACATACATAAAAAGGATTTCCATAAAAAAAAGGAAAAAAATCTATTTCTATTTTTAACATTTTATATACATGGCTTTATTTCTAAGGTAATAAGGGAATCCAATGCCAATGTAACTTTAAAAGTGAAGCCAAGAATATACAATTTTAAAAATATAAGTAGATTTCGTTCCTTTTTTAATGGAACTCTGTTATTCATATTTGGTTCTCCTTTAGTGTTGCAATGCCCCCTGCGGCTAAAATCATTACAGATAAATAAAAGTTTAATGTATGTCGGAATATCAGAATTTATGCATTTGAATTCATTTTCTCCTACATATTCGATTATTAAAAATCTTATGTAAATAAAACGATATGTCTGTATATGTCAACTTTTTAAATATTTTGCCAAAATACCTATTTCTAAATGTTCATGCATATATATTTGTTGAAGGAAAAACAAGTTGAACGGATAAACAAAGATGAACAGATGGACGGACAGACATAATATTACGAAATTATTAATTGTTTCACCACGGAATCATTATCAAAGAGTCCATTAATACTTGTATGTGAATTAGTTAAGACCATGTTAGGAGGAAGATTTATATTTAAAGAATTTAGACTATCCTAACTAGAATTAGCACAATCATTACTAATCTGCCTCTTCAGCAAAGAGCATTAATGTATTTAAAGTAGACATATGACGGCAGCTAACACTCCAACGCAAATGTAATTTAAAGCCTTGTCATCTCTTTCGTTTCGTCAATTTATTTTCATTTAAAAAAACGCTCAATCATGTCTTGGAATAACTTCGTTTACAATTCCGAACACATTTATCAAAATTACCTTATGACGAGGTGGTGTCCGTATTGAAAAGTAATTTGTCATTCGTTTTAAGTTGTTTATCTTAACAATATTGAATATCACTTTTTGGAGGAAATAATATTTGATATCAGTTATAAACAACTTTTCATACGTTATATTTTTGTACGTAGATTTAATATTTTAGTAGGTTGAATTTAACATTTTGTTATTCCTTAATTTTGAAACCTAAGTGTGTACGGAACCCATATAGTTCAAGGTTTATTTACATTTATTAAGCTTATTTTGATTTGAATCTTTACGCAAACCAATAAACAAAAAAAATATTACCTAAATACCACTAATGAAAGCCGATCTACCAAGTTGTGTAATTGAAAAATTAAACTATTAAAATCCCTACCAGCATAAACAGCATTTAATTAAGTTGCTGCTAATTGCTACTTCCAAAATTATTTGGCTGTAAAGGTTTATATTTGTGAAAGTAGGTGCGTGTTTAAACATAATAAAGCATATAGCCCATAGCATATTTCAGCTCACGTATTGTACAGTAAAAATGTGAAATATTTGTTTTAATAATAAATTACATTCTCCCTTCGAAGGTAAGTTCTATTGAAATTACATGACCCTGTAAAGTCAGCGATCACGTTGACGTTGATTTATTATATACTAACATTTTAACGACTAACTGAGTTTCGTATCTCGTATCACATAAAGACGAGTACATAAGTGAATGTATATTTACTTATTTACATATCAGCAATATTAACCGACTTTACTTTAAAGAAATTTGGTACAGTTAAATAAAGTATCAAAATCACTACATACTTTTTAGATATCTAAATGTAAGTTATTAGTTATGTTAATAAAGTTATTTTCGCCTTCACAAAAGTGGCTTTTTAAATGTATGTCACTGACAAATAACGGGACTGTGCGTTAGTGCAAAACACATTTGTATTCTATTAGACACCGAATACAGTATTTGATGATATATCAAATATAATAATTGGTCATATATCAAATTTAATATTTGAATAGACGAGAGTTGTCTTACGTGACAATAATATTTCTTCGAAGTACTGCTGCCTACACTAGCCCAATATATCTTAATGCAACTTCTTCTATTGGACTCTATTGGAGGTCAAGATTTTCCCATATAATTTTTGATACTTTCAACTTTGTCATACACGATAACTGCTTTTTTATTAGCGCCATCTTTTCTCGTGGAAACTAAATTTTTTAGATAGAATTTTTGTAATTTCACCAAAAAATAATGATAAATATTTAAAAAATATGAAAACGAAAGAGAAATGTGATAAAATTAAAAAAGAATCCATTAATTCAAATAAAAAAATACCTTTTAAAAACGAATGATTTTTGAAAATACGAAAAATCAAGACACGCAATTCTTAAGCATAAATACATAATATTTGGAAAAATATAGATATGTATTTATAAATACACTAACAGTATTTATTACTTACAATTAACAATAACATGTTAACAGATCTAAAAATAAATTTTATCCATTAAATTTAAAATTGTTTTTAATGTTTTATTTTACATAATTTTATTGTAGAAATATTTCCAACTCTGCTTATATTCTTGACAAAATTCATTAACAAAGATCCATCGATAATTTGCTATTTAATGTGATATTATTCTCGGCATAGTTTTGCTATTTTATTTTATTTTCCTTTCAATCTTGGAAACGATTTTCAAACGAAAACTTTATGAACATCCTTAATATTTCCTTCCTTAAGATATTATATTAATATTCAAAATTCATACCCCATTAATACCAGAAACTCCTACAGTAAATATTATGAAAAATAATATTACTAGAAGTTCGCCTAAAGTTTACTGGATATAACAGTGAAAATTAAATTCATAGATTTTGAGAAATTTAGAAATATCGTTAATTTATTTCGAAAAGGTACTTACCCGTCCCCAGATCCCATTATTGTTTGAAACTATCACGTCAAACTTATGAAAAAATAATGTTACTATAAGTGAAAATTAAACTCGTAGATTTTTAGAAATTTAGAAATCACATTAAAATTTTTCGAAAAGGTTCTTATCCGTCCCCACACCCCATTATTTTTTTGAATTGTCGCGTTCAAAGTTATGAAAAAAATAATGTTACTGTAAGTTCGTCTAAAGTTTACTGGATATAACAGTGAAAATTAAACTCATATATTTTTAGAAATTTAGAAATATCGTTAAAATTTTTCGAAAAGGTACTTACCAGGCCCCACATCCCATTATTCTTTGAAACTGTCACAATCAAAGTTATGAAAAAAATAATGTTATTAGAAGTACGCCTAAGTTTTACTGGATATAGCAGTGAAAATGAAACACACAGATTTTCAAAAAGTTGAAATATCATTAAATTCAAATATCGTTACAATTTTTAATTAAGAATAAAAAAAATTTAAACACCTTTCTAATTTCTTAGAAATATTTGAAGAATAAGTTCGAAGAATAAGTTCGAAGAATAAAGACAATTGAAATATCGTTAAAATTTTTTCACAAATATGTACCCATCCTCTGTCCCTATTAAATTTTGAAACTGTTAGCCAATATTATGAAAAAGTCAGTGTTACTAGAAGTTCGCCTAAAGTTTTCTGTATATAGCAGTGATAATTAAACTCATGGCTTTTGAAAAATTTGCGATATTTCACGCTTGTAAAAGAGTATCTATTCTTTACAAGCGTAAAATAAATAATATATTTTTAAATTTAAACAATATATTTACGTGATGACTAAAACTGTGTTCTATACCCAAGTTAGAAGTCTAGTTACAATAAATAAGTGTTTTTATTATTACTTTAAAATTATAAGTTTCAGTCTATGCTCATTGTTAAGAATATTTTAGTAATCAACAAAGTTAAAATGGTTACTTGTTAACGATTTTATGCGTTGTCTTCTAACGGATGGCTCTTTTGAATTCACAGGTCTATTGACAATGCTGGTGTATAGTACTATAAGAGTTATCAGTCACAAAACGTGTTATTTGAGAGTAAATTAAGTAACATAAAATAATTTGTTATATTCATTTTTAATTCCTTAACATTATAATTTATTCGGTTATATAAACAGAGATTTTTTTGGCAAAAGGTTAGTACATATTTAGGTGGTGGTTCGAATAATATTGTGTTTGTAAATCTCGGTGGTTGAAAATATCTATCAAAAAAGAAGCTGTCAATAAAAATTTAACATCATTTTAAAAATCATAAACATTAATTTTTACTGAAAAATATTGAACTTGCGGAACGATGGTTTTCTAAATGATTTATTAGTATATCCAGGGTAATATTTGAATACAGTAAGAGCAAAAAACATAGTAGGGAAGTAGATTACTGCGCAATTTTTAAAAAATTAAGACCAAAATTTCAATAATGTAAGAGCGAAAAAGCACAGTCATACAGGTATTTCTAAGCAATATTTTATTAAACTAAGAACAAAATGTGTATAAAGAGGACCAAAAATCACAGCAATTAAGGGAATTTCTAAGCAATATTTAGTAAACTAAGAGAAAAAATTTTTATAAAGGAAGACCAAAAATCACAGCAATAAAGTGGATTTCTATAGCAATATTTTAATATACTAAGGGTATTAAATACAGAAATGAATACGTTTTTAGTCTCGAAATACTGATATAGGTATTAAAGTCTCGAAATACTGATATACGTTTTTAGTCTCGAAATACTGATATATTGATATAGGAGCCATTCATTATTTTTTTATCTTTTCTCAAAATTTGCATAACTTAATAACTTGATAACGAAATACTCTCACAGAATTACCTAGTGTCAACATAATTATTACATTATTTGTATTTTTTTAAATAATTTGCGGTTTCCATATACTGTACACATATCCAATGATCCCCTTTAATCAAATAATAAGTTTGAATAGTTATCGATGGGATTATCCGAAAATGAGAACTGTGCTAGGAACTATATTATCCAGAAGATTTTTAAATTACCATCGATTATATCTATGAAGTGTATGAAAAACAAATTTAAATATTATTTATCTTATAAATAAAACTGTTTACTAAAATGTTTAATTCCAAGATGACACTAAATCAAATAAATGTAGTGTTTTTCGTAAGTATTTTTCTTGGAATTTTTTATGATAAGCTTTTAATTATAATTGTAATTAAGAAAGTGTTGAATATAAAGTATTTTCTAGTTGAATAATCAATTATTTCTCTATAATTAAGGCCCGAATCAAAAAGTTTTGTAAATTATTTTCCTTTTATAATTTTGAAAAAAAAAAATAAAACAGACCTTGCTGTAGGAATTAAGGGACTATATGTTTCCAGAACTAGAAAATAGGTCTCTCTGTTAAAACTTCGGGAACCGACTCCCACTTGTCGCAAACTCTATCTGAATCAAAAATAAAATTAATGAAAATTAAGGTTAAACAGTGCTAAAAGTGGTGCATATGAAACGAATCTTCCAATTTAGCTTTGTATCTAACATGAAAAAGTAACGGAGGATTTACATATTTGGCCATTGCGAGTCACTTGAATAGATTGATCGCGTAGAAATAAGTCCGCCAAATATTTACTTAATTTTGTGTACGTATTATAAGTTAAAATTATATAACCACTTATGGGAACTTTTATGAAATACGAGTTGTGATACTACGAAATAGAATAATTATTAATGACAATGCGGAAATTCTACTAAGAAAAAATTTGTGTTTTTCCACAAAAAAAAACAACTCCAGTTAAGTAGAATATATGAGAAGAAGTGTCTATAATTATTAATATACAATTTAAACTTTTGAATTTGAAAGTACGGCGTTGGCATCCAGGAGAGGGCACCAGTGAAAGTAAGGAGGAGGATGTTTTCAAATGAAAAATTAGTGAATCATGATTACATTAGTATTTGTATGAACGTATATGAGTAAATAAGTAGTTATTTGCGCTTCCAAAGGCTTGAATTTGAAATGTTTGCTAGAGACTATTTTTTATAAATAGTTCGTGATCTGGTATGGTTATAAATTTTGTGGTATGGTATGATTTTTCTAAAATAAATAAATAAAAAAATTACAATTCCTTATATAGTGGGGGTTATGTTTGAATGTATTAATTACAAGGGTTTAACTAACGTACTTTTCATAATATTTTATTGAGAGGTACATGGAAAAAAATATACCTCTCTCCTTTATCTCCGAAACTACATAATCTAAAAAAAAACGTGTGTAAAAGCCTTCCCAAATATGGTAGAAACGATAACAATGAGTCTTGATCATATAGTCTTTTATATATTACGGAATTATAATATCTTAATTATATTAATTATTATTAAATATCTATTGTGCTAGGAAAGCCATATTAATGACGACTTACAACAAATAAATAATTTCACTTCAAATGTGATACAGAACCCTCAATGGGCGAGACGGGCACGCACTTGGCACCTGCTTTACTTAGATGTATTTCTTCATTTACACATCTAGAAATAGTTATCGCATATGTCAGTAAGTTTAAAAGTTACGCCTATATCCTGTTTTCCGTCTGTCTGTCTTTCCGGGTAACCTCAAAAACTTGTGTTAATTATTATGCAGGAAATTTACATCTGCAATATTCGCTTTTGTTTTATTATCCCAAAAAATGAAAGTAACTGAATACTGATTTAAATATTGTAGATCCGGCTGGCGTGTCCTTTGTTATCTACTAGCGAACTATCCTTGAGTTTTTACCATAGAAGTAAGATATTATAAAACTTATTCACTTGTAATGAAGGTTTTTGGAAAAAAGAGAAGTTTATTTGAAAATAATATCATTTTTCAATAGTATGAAGTACTTATTATTCTATGAAGTATTTTTTATCTTATTTAAGATCTACATATATATTCCTTTGAAAGATAATACGCGCCTTAGTCCGCTGGTCTGTACTCATGTACTCATAAATTCACGCCACAAGTCGCAATTCTTGACCGAGCTTATTGATTTTTTTCTGTTGATTGATTAACTGTCATCAGTGTATTGAATTTCAAAATAATTTGTGAAATATTCTGGTTTGTACCTATATTTTCCTACAAAAGCTTCCTATTTTAATGCTCGGCGAATGACCTTGGCCTCCGCTTACGCAGTTCTTATTTATTTTAAATTCTCCTGTTGTTTTGGAGTAAATTTTCTTTCAATTGTTATTCAATCAACAATAAGATAGAAGTATTTAAGCTTTTGTTTTTACCAATGATTCTTATATGTTAATAAATTATCTAATACATTGTAATAATTACTTTCCAGCTTCAATTTAATTTGATTTTTCTTATATTGTAATACTAACACATAAAACGACATAAAATGTAAGTTTCACAATTTTTCATTCTATTCCTTATAGAAAAAATACGTTACTTCTTTTGGCAAGTAACTTCATCTTGAGTGTCTGAGCAAACTATTTTAGTGCCTAGTTCCAAGAATTTGCAAAGTAGATTGAATGTGTTTGGGTCAATATAATTATAACTTGGGATAATTACAAACACACACATATATTGTATGCGTGCGTGTGTGTGCGACCGTCCGTATGTGCATGCTCGCATTCGTGCAGAGCGTGTGTGCGTGCGTGCGTGTGTGACCAAAATTTGCCACTACCAAATGAGTATTAGTGCCGGCTGATATATTTTGTCATTATGCCAAATTTTAAGTTTCTACGCAAAGTGGTTTCTGAGAAAAGGAGCTGTGACCTGCAAAAGAACAGACACATTGTGATCTTTTAAAGATTTTGTTTTTTTTTTCCTTCGTGGTATGGGACCCTAAAAATACGCTTTCGTAATTATAGAATCTATTTAGTCTAACCAGACGTGCACAAATGTATTATTGAAGAGAGTTCCTGTGTAGGCTATTCCCTCCTCCAGAATCTCCTGGTTATAATTAGTAACCAAAAGACTCGCTGAGCCTAAACTCAATGGATTTACTGTTAGCCAGTGCCAAGTTCCTGTGACTACCTCCCTCCACCTCTCATTATGTCAGCTCGATGAAACCATATTATTACGTTGTCATATAAATTCCATGAGTTTGGAAAGTTTCAAATCGATAGGACAATTAAAAGTGGTAAAATTGAGTCGATAAGTCGTTCAACGTATAGAGCTACATACAGAACGATCTAATAAATGCATGTTAAAATAACGTTTAACGTGACCCTTACAAAAATAAGATATCAAATAAATGCTATTGTTAACCTAAAAGAACTAACACTTTTAAACGATCTATACAAATCCAGTATTTATTTCTCGTAATAACGGTCAGCTGGTAATACTTAATATTTTTACAAATTCTTGATCTCATCTTTTTCTTTATATTGCTCTTTTTGATGTTTTTTTTATATATAATTTAGATTTTCATTTAACACGCCATCTACTGAATTTTCCCTTAGTCATTGTAAGAAAACATTCAATACATTGTAATATTGTAAAAATTAATTAATTAAATGTATGTTAAATTTATGTACACTTTGAAAAATGGAAATCCTAATCTTGTTTTATTCCTAATAAAGCTAAAGGAATATTTAGAACATCACAAAATAAAACAAGTTAGACATTAGGAAAAAAACTATTGAATGCTAGTAGAAGTCGCATGCTGAGGATTCCATTTGCACTTAAGTACTTCTATATACGTTTAAATATTTCAGATTATGTAGTATTTCTACTACAATATGTACCTTGGCTTGGTGTACACTTCACAGGGCATAAGAAGTTTTCTTGTTCTTTTTCATATCTTTAATTTGCAAATACACATTGATTGAATTCGTTTTGCACTGAAGTACTTACTAAATAATGGAGATACTGTATTATTAAATAGTTTAAACCATCTTTAATATATTTTAGAAGGCCAATTCAATCACACTTCACTCCTTATAGCCTAGATTAAGAAAAATCAATGTCCCAAAGATGGATGTAATTCCTGCACTAATTTGGAAAAAAAAACTGAACGCATGTGACCCTGGCTTCATTAGTTTTTATCCCGTTTAAAGTGAAATTACTTTATTCATTATATATCCTAACTATCCTGGACTTTATAATACAATAAATATTTAATAATGCTTGTTATAATTAAGGACACATAAATTATCGCGTATATCCCGAAAATGACATCAACTTTAGGACTTAAGGGACGAACATCATTTTGGGTCATTTTAGTATATCAGAAAATAAAGCACTTAAAATTAAGAAAATAATTTTAATGTAAAAAAAATGAAGTACCTAGTTTTACATTCGGAAAAATTTTCATACGAATATTTTTGAAAGCTTATTATTGAGATATGTGGGAGTTAATATGATTTTGCTATGCTGATTTTAAATTATCATATTGTTTCTGAGAAGAAACGGCTATGATAGACTTACTCGTGAATGATCCTAATACAGTTCTTTTTTTTGAGATACAGAAACATGAAAAGATCACCAACGGTTCGATGCATGGGGAGATTTTTAAAAAAATTAATATAATTTTACTGTATTTCCTGTTGTTGACAGAACTCAGCTCTGTCTTCCTGTAAAATGGTTCCATAATCGGACTTGAATTAAGAAAGCTAATGATTAGTGTGATATACGGAAAACAGAGGAATATAACAAAATCATAAGGCATCTTTGCCATAGGCTATCGGATTTTATGCAATTTGGCTACCAAACCCTTAAAATTTGTCAGTTGAAGTGAAGGAAAAAGAGATAAAACTATGACTTATCGCAAAAGGATATAATTATGATGTTACAATTCAAAACGACATATTATGTATTTGTTAACATAACTAGTCCGTGTTATTTGATATTTATAATATTACAAGCAGATTTACATCTTAAATAAAATCCCATTTAAATAGACAAATTATACTTTGATGTAAATATACTTCACTTTCCCTGTTCAGCGTAAAATATATACTCAAATTAATATTAGATTTAAAACCTAAAAAGCGAAATTATGTACACTTACACTTAAATATTACTCATGTAAGAAATATTCCACGCGCTGGAAAGTATTAATAAATACATACTTCAGTATTTATTACACATAATAGACCTGAGCCCGTGTGGTCCAAATAGCAAAATTAGTCCAATTTTCTGTATAATTACTTTAGGATTGCCTAGTTCTATACCAGTAAAATGCCTTTTTAAAATAAAAATAGACCATATCTACCACCAAAGTAACTGCCTAGTCATATTATTGACCAAATCTGTGAGATTTGACAGTGATGCTTTCAGGAAGCAAACCGTGCTAATGATACATCACCTAATATTGGTTTTACCATGGATCAATACTGAAATAAACAACAGTCTCAAATACTAAAAATATCTGATGCTGCGAATTTCCTATTATTTATAGCGGACATGGACTTGAATTGTAAAGTTCAGAAAATTAAATCAAATACAAGCGGTTAACTGAAAATATAAAAACAAGCTATATAACTTACTAGATAAAGTTTCTAGACCCGAGAGCCTATTTTAGGGGGAACAGTTTTAAGGTGGATATAACGTCAGTGTCGGAATACTCACTAAAATATGCAACAGAAATCCGTCGTCATTATTAGCGCCTTGTGATGCTACAGAAAAATATAGCGTTAGTGACCTATGCTGATATTTAAAAATGGAGCACATGCCTAGTATTAAACAAAATTAGGGTAACTTCACTTAAATGAAATATCCTGCCCTCTATAGTAAGTGGGATTCTTTTTTGTCTCTCAACTCATGCATCTCGCATATATCCAAAATATTTTGAATAAACGCATGGAGCCAGACTTTTATATAATGATAAATCATTATATACTTACTATACTGTCCGTATAAAAAAAAAGTGTTTCACGATCACAACATAAACTTTATTTTTTATAATATACAGTCATGGTAACAGGATTTAATGTGTACGACACGGACGAGAATCTGTGGTATACAAAATTAGATAATGGTGCCGATGAATTTCAGTAATTATTTGTCAGTAGAAGTAGTGTGTCAGTAGCGTTTATCGGAATATTGTTAATTGAATTAAACAAATCATCGACACTTTTGTTAGATTCACTAATATTTTAAAGGTAACGATAAAACCTTGAACTTTCTAAAAAATTTCAATCTTAGCCTTACAAAATCTCGTTTGATACAGACAGCCAATTGAAGCTCCAGTCATGTTTCATATTATGATTTGAGCGGAATGTGATATTTATGGTTTTAACGAATTATACTATTTATTGCTAGCTGGATCCATTCAATCTCCAGAATGCTACAGTCATCGAGGTCGTCAGTGATTGGTGTCAACCTTCAGAATGCTACAGTCACCGAAGTCGTCAGTGTGTCTTCCCCATGCAAGTACGAGGGATTCAGTATTGGCGATCCTTTCACAGGGCTGCTACTTTTCTATCAAAATTTGTCCTCATCTTGCTTAGAAGAAATACATAGGATGCTAATTGAAACATAATTATGATTTCATAGAATATTTAAACTTTCAATATTTTATAAACTATGCGACTAATTTAACAAAATAATATTTTGCCATATTAGACAAGTTAATCACAAAAGTGGTTGAAGTAGTGCTATTTAGTGATGATACATACTACACACGCACGTATGTGCGTGTATATGCGTGTATACAAGCAGACGTGAATGTTAAAATTTAGCATATATCCAACGTGTTCCCTTTTGAAATTAACGTTTTTGTAAACATTAATTTTAGAGAAACCCTTATGAATATTATACATGAAAAACAAATAGGACAATACAATGATAAAAATTTGATAGCATTACAGTGTAATTAATCTAGAAGAAAGAATATTTTTAGTTATTCTCTAAAACTGTCCCATTTCTCCGAATACCGCTACTTTTGAACGGGAAAAATCTGATCTGCATTGTCAGGTAATCTATCACATTTATGTCTTAAAGTAACTAATCAATAATATTATTGTAACTCATGAGTTACAAGAAGATTGTAAGTATTAAAAGAAAAAAAAATTCTATTTAATTTCGGAAATTCCATCCGGAAGACTATGAGTCAATGTAACTAGAGTTGTTACTGTGAAACTAGTTTAATATTTCTCTGAAACTCTTATAATTTATATTTTTACAGGACAGTGTTAGCTGTAAAAAATATTGGTGAAAAATTGTATCTTTTGTATAAAATACTGATCACATTTTACAAAAATAAATAGATTTTTATTATTATCTGTAAAATGATGTAATTACATACTTAATACATTACTGTTAGAAACATTAATCAAATAAACGTTAATCAAACATTGCTTTCGGTGTATATTTAAAGCGATTTAACTTTGACATAGAGGAAAAGGATTTTATATATACCATATAAAAATGAATGAAAGGAAGTAGTGTAAAACATTATTATAACGGTCTGATTTAAAGTATTTTAATTGGTGTTTGAGTTAAATTCACTAATTATTAACCAACAAATAACTAATGTTCTTGCTATTTATTTGACAAAGCAACGCTTGCTACTTGCGATTATCCGCGCCAGAAATTTATATTGAACGTTTGCTTTTAATAACAATTTTCAATATTTAGAAAGTAAACGGAGCCCTGTGTGAAATTAATTTCCTTTGTAAAGGTGCATCGTGAGTCTTAATTTAAAAATCGCTTTGTTCCAAACAGTCCAATTAATGTTTGAAATGAACTAGTATCATAACAATACAACAAATACCTTATTGCTAAAAGTTTCACATAATGTGTACGATATTATTTTATAATGCCAAAGTATTCAAACTAGAAATAAAATTTTCGTAAGGTATTTCATTCATATTTTAGTACGATGCAGGAAATAATTTAACATTCACATTCAAGAAAAAAAAACGTTCAATCTCTTGTATAATAAATGACATAAAGTTGTATGTCGTTTTGAATTGTTATATGTTATTTTTAATTGCACGTCACTATTGTGTGGCATACTTTTTAATAGATTAATGAATTGGTATCACAGACATGATAAACGATTTTTTTACTTAAAGGAGTTCGCATATAGTTTTTTAAATGGAGAATTAGTTCATGAATTAGTCAATTGCAGTAATTTTAAATATTATTAGAAAGCCATATACGATCAAATTTTAATAATTTCGGTAAATATTAAAAATATTTTAAACCATATAATATCATTAATAAACCATATTATTAAACCATTAAGTAGCATAGTAAAAAAGCATTTTTATTAAGAAAATATGTGTCCTTATATTGCGGAAAAAATCTTGAAAAGGGAAATCTTCACATATCACGTTTATATTTATTTTCGTTGAATTATATCATATTTAAAGGTTTTAACTCTTTTAACGAAAAAGTCTCGATTTCTACTCATACTTTTCAACGACAATGTATAACAAACAGTCTATGTTGTTTATTTCTATTAGTTTTCAGTGGAAAATTCAGTTTTAACTAAGTATCAGTTTTATCTTCAACTGAGGACAATAGCTACAAACAATATGAGTACTTGTAAAGAAAAATAAAAAAACCAGTTTCTGATTTAAGGTTTAATTCTTAATCGTTCATAGCATGAAGAAAAAAAAATTAAATATATATATATATATATATATATATATATATATATATTTGTATGTATATATATTCCAAATTGAAAAATGGTATTTAAAATTAAAGCTATATTCCACCATCTTTCCATAATTCAGTGTTTAATTTACACACTGTAAATCTTACAAGACAAATAACTCTTATACATTACCCTTTTAATCACTTGGGAAAACAACTATTACAAATTGTAATTACTCATGTTAGTAATTTATGCTACGCGTGTGCTCGTAATAATTATCTACAAAGTTTACAAAGTAAACACTGCTGCATGTTGTGCCAATTACCAAATTACCTCATTTCATTGGCGTATTCGAAATATGTGGCGTAACAAAGGCGATAGCAATTATTATAAGTATTACTTAGGAGTTTAAGAGAAATATTAAACTAGCTTCACACTTACAACCCTAGTCATATTGACTCATAGTCTTCCGTGTAGATTTTCCCGAACGTTCCTATTTATAGAGCTATATTTTTTTTCTTTTAATCGTTACACTCTTATTTTAACTCATGAGTCAAACTTTAAGAAATAAATGTGATGGATTATCTAATAATGTAAAGCAGATATTTTCCCGTTCAAAAGTAGCGGTATTCGGAGAAATGACATAGTTTTTTAGAAAATAACTAAAATATTATTTAAATATATTTGCAAATTGTTTGCGTAACATAGGATATGATACCGACTTGCTCTAAGATATTAGATAAATATACTGTTATTTTATTTGAATTAGATAGCTTTACATGATAACTATTTTGCCCTAGTTTGATAGAATTATATAAGGAGAAATAACTAGTTAAGTGTAAATGGTTAAATTTATATTCAATTAAATTTTATCTTTTATCATCCAATTTTCTTACATTTTTATTATTGATATAGAAGAGTTTTGTTAGAAATAATGGTTGCATAAATTTATGAGTCAATTGCGGTTAAGGTTATTAAAATTTAATTACAAAGACTGTAATTTAAAACAGAGTTACAACAAAAAAGAAATCGTTAGTACTAGTAGAATTGTCAGACGGGGGTTTGATACAAACATATGCGTATATAAATACTTAAGCATATATAGTATTAACTATTTAAGTACAAAAAATATTTTTATTTTTCAACATGTCAATACATAGCTCACCTAGAATATCTTTTGTGAGCTTAAAAATATCGCGAATACCTCAAAATGTTAAAAACTTAGAATCATCGCACTCGTTTCCCGATGAAATTTTTATAAACTTCTAATAAATTTATTTTTCACATATTTGTTCTGGAGGACATGTTGGTTATGAACATTTCCCACTATACCTCTAAAATTAATTTAGGGCAAAAATAGTTTAAAATATTTGCAATTGCTCTTTCAATTGACGGGAAATTTCGTGTACTAAATTTGTTCCATAACAAATTGTTGAGTGTTTACATAACAAATTTCGTATACTAAATTTGTTCCCTCTTAAATTCCGATACAAATATTTCCAAGTGTTCGTTATTGAAATATATGCAAATTAATATACATGTCAGTTTTATAAATTGTAATTTTCTCCGCCGAAACTAACTATTTTTTTATAAAATATTTTCAGAAATGTTTTCAGAAATATCTCACACAAAATTAAAACGTAAACTATTTTCGTGTCTATAATTTTATATTTAAATTGATGCCATTGAAAATATTTCAGTTACTTCATTTATTTCCTCAAATATTTTTATATATCGTCTGTCGATACATATACGGGCCCACATGATTTAGTACTTAAGTTCTACGTTAAAGAACCATTATGACCATATGAACCATTAGAACCATTATGAAAACAATACTTTAATATTTTTTGCATAAGAGTTTTCTGGTGTTAACTGCTGAGATGTATAAGGGTCAATATACTTTATAACTATTCCAACTTTCAAGTTACTATGTTCAACTGTCTCTCTTAAAAAAAAACGTGAGTGGTACGCGGACAGATGGACATGAAGTGAGCAATCTCTCAAGGGTTCCATTTTTTATTTTCATATACGGAAGCCAAAAAAAAAGTTATACTCTTTTGTGCAGCTGAAAATAAAAGAAATTAAGTATTCTACGGTTTTTTCTTTGGATCTTGCCAACATCTGAACCGTAATTGTTTTCAAGTTAATAATTTTAATTACTGCAACTACTGAATCGGTTAATAAAAAGGATCAGAGCTTTCGTTTTGATCTTCATTAAGACCTCTAATTTCTATGAAGTTTGACACACAATATTATCTTTTCATAACTTAAATAATCGATATAATTATAGATTACATTCCTGTAACGATAGATGATGGTATTGAAGTTATTTACAATTTATTTTGGTTTTTGATCAATACTATTTAGACGGAGTATTTCAAACGAAATCATTTGTTCCTTCGATGCTTATTTTTAATTAAATATATTTAAGATCATATTATCTCGTTGAAATGCTTGTTTTAAATTACCCATAAATTTAATAAAATATTTTAAAAACCGATTTATGTAAAAGAACTTTCATCATAGTCCATATTTCATGTTCACTATACTTCCATATTAGCTCCTGAGATTTTTGTAACATCATAAAAATTTATTGAATATATCAAAAAATTTACAAGCAATAAAATAAGACATTATTCACCTTATGATAAATTTAATAATGGATCTAATTTATGATTAAAATAGTACCACATATTTATATGCATACATACACATATCTGTCTGTCACAGCCAGACAGATATGTGAGTGATTTTATAAGATATTTATTTTAGAAAACACTTAACGTAGTAACTTCAAACTTGTTACAGTAATTAAAAATATCTCAGTAATATAAAAACGTTCATATGTAAATTTGGATCTGCGGAAATTTATATACATTTATATGTATACACAAATATATATATTTATATATATGTATATATAAATATATATATATATATATATATATATATATATACATGTATATATATATATATATATATATATATATATATATATGTACGCAAAATAATGAAAATAATAAAATTTATCAATGCCGGAATAATCAGTTTCTCTAATGCTAAAAAACATTAAATTGAAATATAAATATGTTTTGCAAGCTATATTTATGAACACAACTTTACATGAAAATTATTTAACCCAATTTATATATTTACCAGCATAAGTCGAAATACTGGTTCATTTCCAGTTAACTATTTCGAGTTTTACATTATTCCTATTGCCCTGAAACATTTTACAGCATTTCTCATTCCAATCTACAAAAAAAGGGAAAACCGTTACGTTACGGGAGGGCGTTAAGTTGCGTTTTCTTACATATAGAACTTTTCCGAATATATTTCTTACCGGAATAATTACGATGATACGTGTTGTGTTTATTTAAAATTATTTTTAATTTATATATTTAAACATCTCGACAAAGGAACAGACAGAAGGGTAATAATTTTCAATTCGATTCAATGTCACTATTTAACACAAGTTGATTTTATATTAAATTCATGTTATGTTTCAAAAACTGGAGGATAATGACAACGCTGAAAACATTAAGGTAATTTTCAAAAACAGCAATCACGTTGGGCCAAATTCAGTAATTTTTAAATAGATTTTTCTCCGATTTTGTGCACATATACGAATAAAGTGACATTTCTTTCTTGTTTAATAAAATTTTAAGCTTAGAAACAAATGATAATTGCAGAAATCTGGACAAAACAAAAGAAATAAAAAGATGACAGTTTTAAATCATCACGCGACTGATTTCTTAGACGACTATGATTTTGTTTATGAACTGGTTAAGTATTTTTGATTTTTCAAAAATTAAATAAACCATAAAACTGTATACGATATGTTTAGTAGATGAGATAATACGCCCAAAAAGATTGTTTAGAAAGCATCACTGTAACTTAAATTTGGAACATTATAAAAATAATTTTTTTTTATTTTAACAAATTTAACTTTCACCAACAGGCTGATTATTTTTCTTTATTTCTCATATTAATGTGACTTACTTTAAGTACCATATTATAAAGTTTTTTTTTCATAAACGTTAAATGAATAAAATTAATAAACAATTAAAACTTTAATTAAAATATGCGTACAACGAAAAGATAATGGCATAAAAAATTTAAATACCCATTCAATAATTTCACGAAAATAACTGAAATACACAGTATTTTCATGCAAAGTAACATTCAAATTGAAACATATTTTATCTTGATGTGTAGATTTTTTCATTTAAACGTATTCTATGAGTATATCCAAATCCACAAATTTATTATGTAGATGTTACCCGAATGCTAAACAGTGCAGAGGAATAAGTTGGCATGAATATTTCCCTTCAAATTAAACGTCACCCTGTACATAGCAAAGTAACAGATATACCAGCATATCTCTTCTAATTACTTGAAAGAAAAGTGCTTACAATATGTAATTAAGTACTCGTGTTAGAAATTCATGCTACATGTAGGTTTAAAATAATATTTTCCCATATATAAAGTAGACGCGGTTCCGCCTTGCGTCAATGTGAAAATTTATTTTCTTTTTCAGTGTCGCGTTAGGAGTGACAATTTGAAGACAGGTTTGTATCAAATAAGTTTACTCATTTTGGACAATTATTATAATTATTACGAATTTGATACATATCGAATTAAGTACACTATTTCCTTAACGAAATATATTACCCTAAATTATTCGTTAGCTTTATTAACTAACCGTCATGTTATTAACTCGGTTTTATCCACGGCTTCGTCAACATGGTCAAAATGGACATTAAATTATTTTATATGTAGGTTTTATTTTTCCTATATTTTCACTTGAACTTTATCCTGAATCGCTTTGAGAGTCTCCACAATTTCTCTTTATAATTTGTTAAGGTGGCACGTTGAATATTCTATTGAAATTTGTCTAATGCTTCTAAAGTGATGCGAGCGCAAATAAATGAATGAACATACTGTAGGCAGACAAAAGTTCCAAAACTCTTAATACCTTGCATCCTCTCTCCGCTTCTCACTTTTTCATTATGCGTCAAGAAAAACAGACGTAAGAAATATTATTTTGGCTTTCATTGACCTCAAATAATACCCAGTAATAATTTTTCATAATTAATTCTCCAAAATGTTTTTGATATACGGTCTTGGTACCTCTTCTGATTTTACTAATTGCATTGTTCAAAAGTTTAGTTCCTCAAGAGACCATATTTATTTCATTATGATTTGATCGTTTAATTTATAGTGATCCACCATAATAAAAACGTATCATGACTGATATATTGAATTTATCATAATTGACATATTGAAGATAAACACGATCATGTACCGCAATGATAATTATTGGATTTTTCGTATCACTGTTTCGAAGCAGCCGGATGAATAGTCATACAGATTCAGACCCGGTTCATAAAAATTCAGATATTAAGACTGTAAAAACACGTTTCACACCACGAATAACTTAGTAACCTTGCCAAGTAAGGGATTAATATTATGTTAAATCTTTTTCAGGTTAGAAATTTATTTTATTTAATACGAAAATGGATAAAAAGGTTACACCTTGTAGTACACATCACACTAGTACTACAAAGTGTCCGTACTTATTTAATTAACATGTGAATATTTAATGATACCTTGTCTTCCCACCAGTATTATTTTTCACGAATAAATATATTAATTTGCATATATTTCATAGCCCTAAAAATACCGTAAATTTCTAAAAAGACTGGGAGTTTCAGAACCATCGTATAGTTTTCCGGTTAACCGAGGGGAGTTTTTTGTTGTCGACATTTGAAATAATAATTCCAGAACTATCTTTATTAAAATTTTAAAAAAATCGCAGTTCCTATAAATAGCTCTTGATACCCACGCGATATACGAAATTACACAAAAATATTATTCCATTTCCCCTCCCAAATTTCTATACGAATATTTTTCAGTGTTGGTATTGAATTAAGGTAGGTTAATATATCTCAAAATGCCAAATTTTAAGTTTACGTGTCAAACGGTTCGACTTCAATTACGTTATATTGTAAAATTCAACAAAATCAGGCTTCATATAATATAGCGTCGATGCTGTGACTATTTAATACATTCTCTTATTTATTATTTCTTAAAAATCCCACGCCAAATTTACAGATTTTTCCAAGCGTTTTTTTCTTAACATAAAATGTGTCACAAATGATAACGAATGACTCAAAAGTTAGGCAGCGATTCGAATAAATATCACTCTAAGTAGCAATTAGTGGTAAAATATTTAACAACTCCGCAACCTCATTCCTGAAGCGTTCAAAATCTCATAGTACTTTGTTGAACAATGTCAGCGCAAGAAAGACATGAAATGACGAAGGATATTCATGCGGGATCTATGAAGGTGAATTGTACTATAACATCATCCTTCCATGTAAAATCCACAAGTATAAAGCGCTGCTAAACTTAAGGTCAAAGGTTATTGAGGTATTGAATACATTTGGCGTTAATTTTATAGAAATTCATTATTCACAATTAAATGAAACTATGTGATATATTATTTCTACTTTCTTTAAGTTCTTAACCACCACCTAGATTTCAATGTATTACAACATCTTCAGGTGCGTGGTCCTAACCTAGGTCGTGGTAAAGAATTTAAAGAAATTGGAAGTAATACTACATCACGTAGTTTCATTTAATTGTGGGTTATTAAGATAATAAAAAAAAAAAAAACGGAATGGTCGAAAGCAATTCCGAATGAAGTTGAAAGGAATTACTTCAAACAATACTCGTTATAAAATCTAAAGGGATGCACAAGGATAACGCTGATATAGTTTGTAGTACAGTATCCAATTGAACTTTTCATAATATTTTTTCCAGAATGAAGAAGTAAGCAGTTGGCATTACATTTGAAAACAAGATAACTGCATTCATTTAAATAATACTACAGACTAAAGTGTTGAACTCAGTCATCGCACAATGAATATTACCAAAATTCCAGAAATGCCGTGTGATAAATATTAGTACCTTTTAGATTTCTTTGTGAGATTTTAATGACATGACTGGAAAAGGTGAGAATATTAACCATAATTACATGGAGATTCGGTAAGAGTCAAACCCTTTTGTCCTAGGTCCCGTTAAAACGATAAAACATTTAGCCGTTAAAATAATCAATCCCTTTAGTAGTAGCTTATAGCTCAGATTCCAATAGGAATACACAGTCGATATCATGTTCGAATCACTATCAGATTTGTTATTAAAGTCGAATAATAGTTTTGAATCCTCGACCAACAGAATTCAACCCAAGAATAATTTTACAAAAATTAACCAAGAATGGAAGACGTTCCAAAATTCAATAGTTTTTTACTGGTAGAATGTAGTTGTTAATTAGGTAAAATGCCATCTTAAATTCAAATTAGGCTACATCTAGTTGCTGGCTTTGATCTAAATCTTTAACCATATAATATACAAAATTTGTGATATTACTGATGGTGTAACGCTTTAAGCGGAAAGCGTACTTTTTATCTTTCACTTCAGATTGGATTTGAGATACGAGGATGAAGAACAATTTCGAGTATTTCAGCAAACAAACAAAATACTGCTATAGGTCAAACAGCGATCCGTGCGGCTATTAAAAATCAAACGTCGGCTTGTAATTAAACAAAACTCAACTAAAATATTCAGCGAAGGCGTTCGCAGCAGTCTCAAAAGAGTATGACATCTCGTTGCATGTCATAGTTTTAGGAAGCTCACAAGATATCTCACATACGGACAAAAATGCTTTTTGAGTCAGGTTTAACGTTAGCTTCAACATTCCGAACGTACGCGCTATGCAAGGCCCTCGTGTTATGTTTAACTTATTTGCGCCAAAAACAATTTAATGATCACCGCTCATCTTATACTACAATATTACAGAATTTATGGTAAAAACATTTGGCTAAAGAAGGATAGTTTTATTTACGTGTCGGGAGACTGATATGATGAAATTATGTATAAGGATTCAGTTTTTGCCAGTTGGTTATGTGATTCTAAAAATAGTACACTAACATATAAAATTTAAAGTATAGCTTTATATAGTCATAGTTTTTGTCCAATTTTTACTTTGCTTTTTCTTTCCCTGTCTTTGCCATTTTCACTTGTCAGCTAAGTGCACCAAATATTCAATAACTCAAAGAGTTAAATAGTCTTACAAATAGTTAATAATAGTGTTACCAAGGAAATAATTTCACCACGTAAATTTTCTTCTTTTTATTACGTACAAAGTAAATACCGCCTATGTTATTAACGATAAGTTGATGTATAAAATACAATTGTGTTTAAAAAAGATTGAGATTACAATTAAGAATGGTCAATACTTCACTACTATGTATAGTAATTTTTAGTTTCTTATTATAAATACAGTCGTAAATAATATTACTTCAGTAATTGACTAAAAAATTCGAAAGAAACATATCTTTCAAGTGCATTCACGTCCCGTGAGTAATGTCTTATCAAAAGAGTATTATTCCATAGAAGAAATAATTTATTACCTGGAATCTTCTCCAATTTCTGAATAGTTGATTAAAGACAGATTATAATTTGTCAAAATTACCACTCGCAAATGGTTATTCACTTATGATTTTAACTAATAATTCTAACTTCAATTAAGGTCTTAAAAACGTTCTATTGTCGTACGGAATAATTAATTTTTCACGCATGCACGTGCTAGCTTGTGTACGTGCGTGAGTGCGTGCGTGCATTCGTGCGTGCGTGCGAGCGTGCGTGCGAGCGTGGTGCATGCCTGCGAGCGTTCGCGCGTGCATGCGTGAGTGCGTGCGTTCATGGACGCGTGCGCGTGTGTGTTGGCGCGTAGGCGAGCGCGCGTCCGCGTGCGCGATTGGGCGCCCATGTGCGCAAACGTGCGCGCGCGGCTTGTGCGTGAGTGTGCGGTGTGCACGTGCATGTGTGTGTGTGTGTGTGCGCGCGCGTGTATGTGCGTTTGTTTATGTGGATAAAAGTGTTTAATCTAATCATTTGAAATAAATAAATTTCTCCTCTATTTATTCACAATAATATTATTTTTTGCACAGGCACTTATTCTCGCACGTACACGCGCGCACAAGGACATATAAAATAAGGCTCCCACTTCATAATAAGGAATCTTTTGTCGTATTTATCTTTCAGGTTCCGAAAAAATAATCAATAATAACGGGTAAACACAAAAAGTCAATGCAACTCTAGCTAAAAAACCAGTCTAAATGCTTAATGTCGTCAATAATAAGTAATCGTTCGTGTTTGTAATTTATACCAGTCGAGTGCTGGCAGTAATTACTATCAATATTTATTATACGGATTAAATTAAACCCCTTGTGCCGCCAATGGCCAATTAATTCATTTCACCGAGGGGTAAATAGTAACTATTCTGTAAATATGTCCGTTTTACTTTATCTATTTGAAGTAAATGTCATAACAACAGTGGACATGTAATGTCACTACGAAAAATATTAATTTCTGGTTGATATGAAGTTGTTAATGTAATATTATACTGTAGTTACGTACCATTTAATATTACCGTTATACATTTTACTCACATAGTCAGTTTGTATTCCATGGAACGAAGTAGATTATTTTAACTTGCAAACTAAATTTTAAAGATGTAATCCGAGCTTACAAGAAGTCAGATAGTATAATAGTATTGCTTTCTAGAAATATTCTGATGTATTATTTTTTCTTCTCTATCAATAAATATGTAACAATAATTCGATATATATTATGACACTTATTTATTAAATTTATTTCGTTTTTTTCCTGGTTATTATTACTTTTATTAATAAATATATCTATATAGGATAATTTTATTAATAAAAGTGTATTCTCTGATTAAAAAAAATATCCTTATAAGGAAACAACATGCATGCAACGTTTTTATTTTTCAAAAGACCGTTAAGTGGGATCTGGATGATTTCTTTGTGTCGCTCAGAAGATCGTGTTCCTAAGTTGCAATCAGTAATTGCGAATAATCATAATTTAAAGATCCCATCAGTATTATTATAATCACCCAACTTTATTCCATATGTAAGTAAGTATATCCCGTAGCGGGACTTCTACTTGAACTTGACAGATTTATTTATATGTTTTAAGTACAAATAAAAATAAACATCACCTAATATAACTTTTGATACATTATTTAATCCGTGGATGGAGTTTATAGATATAAAAAAAAAACAAAAATGAATTACGCATTCTAAACGAGGCAATTTACACCCCAACTGAAAGTTTCATCTCGAGCACATAAAATATTTCCTAAACGTAAAACAGCGGCATTACTATTTTTGTGTGATATTCAGACTAAATGTATTATGCCTACATAACTCACTAATAACTATTTATTTACTAAAGTTAAAAAAACCTGTTAAATATGAACGGAACTCTTATTAATAGGATTCTTTATACATGTGTATTAATTTGTTACAACGTAAATATATTGCATGCCATAACTTTCACAAGTGTGAAAATATGGTGTTTATTTAAAAAATTGTGACATCTAGGGTATTGTTATAATCTTCCTTCAACTTTTGCGTAGGGTTTTAAAACCCAATTTTTCCATAATTTAAGGTCGAGTAATTTCGGTAGTTTACGAGAGATGCACGCATTTTTTGGGTATTTTTTAGTATATCGCTGAAGATGTTCTATTTTTAAAACCCTCATAACTAGCCCTTCTAAACAATACTCTACTCTGAACATGGAATAAAAAATCGAGTACCTAATTTAATAAAATTTACGTAAGAATATTTTTTATGTTAAATAATGAGATACATGTGGGTTGGCATATTTGATTACTATACCTAGTTTGAATTATTTTCGTAAAGCGGTTTCTTATAAGGGTTTCGTTTTTCCTTTTAAAATACGGGATACAAAAAATATTTTATACTTACTAGTATTTAAAATGTATGCCTTGTCACATTTATTGCCAATACTTATCTCATGAGATTGTTCAGACGATTTCATTAAAAAAAGGTATTTGACTATTTTTTCGATTTTCATAAATCGTAATTTCAAGATGCAGGTTAGCAACAAGTGAAAAGAAATTGTGCAAATATTAAAAATTGACTGAATTTTATAGGCTTAAAGATCATTTTTAAGTAAGGATGAAAATTCTAATTTGGGTGTCAATTTTAATAATGTTTATTTTATTCTGCAAAATCGAATACAATA
Organism: Druceiella hillmani; assembly: GCA_039881145.1. Lineage (NCBI taxonomy): Eukaryota > Metazoa > Arthropoda > Insecta > Lepidoptera > Hepialidae > Druceiella > Druceiella hillmani. Next base: position 10,255,258 of record JAYKKI010000080.1, read on the forward strand.
TGAAGACACCTCCATTCTAACCCTACCATTCAATTTGCCATATAACTCGTATACATTTTTGATGCATATTTATAATTATTTCGCTAATTGTATTTTTACAATATTTCACAATAAATACCAAATTCGGGGTTAGTAAATTATTATATTGTGATTATCAAATATTCGAAATTTATTAGAGTGATTGTCAATTCCCTGTAACAAAAATCCGACAATATACGATTATCTGCAAGACTTACTCTAAATATCTGCAGAAAATTAATAAAATATATTTCTTTCAAGTGCTTCACCTGTACGTAATTCACGTCCAGAACGAAAACAAAATACGTTAATGAATAGGGGCACATTAATTTTCATTAATAAGATACCTTTCATGAAAATATTTAACCTTTTATTTGGGCAGTCTATAGTTTCCTAACTTTCATTTTTAGAAATTATTAATAAAAACAATGTATTATTGGATTTCACAAAATATTGTTTTTTATCCATTTAAAGCATCTTTTTTTATTAAAACACCTTAATAAATAAGATAATTTAAAATTTTTATTAGTCGCATGAGTTTAATGTTATACAGTTACTATTTTCACGATTTCAATACTTACTCTAGTTTATTCTAGTTTATTCTACTTTACTCTAGTTTATTATATCAAACTTTTCGATATAATAAACTAGAAAATTAAATAAACATACGGAATTCACAAAAAGTTTGGTTAACTCTCTGAAAACACTAACACAGTCATGCATCCTAGGAAGAATAAGTTATGATCAAGCAATTTTTGGAGAAACCACAACCTGTGTGAGAATTTTTTAGTTTTTTTTTAAATATCTTTCATATTTTTTACCTCTTGTTTTTATCTAGTTTTATTTCAATCCATTTCTTCGTAAATAAGTTCAATGCCTATGATTTTTATTTCTAGATTTAAATGACACTTAGTGTCAATTTTATAAATTCTAAAAAAGTTTTTTTATTAGAAATTCCAATAAAAGTTTTGCAATTTTCCACAAACAAATTTATCTGTAAAGAAATATTTGTTTCCTAACTTTTACTTCAATTAAGGACCATACTGGTATGGTCCTTAATTAAAAGAAAAGTTAGGAAACTTAAGTTACTTTATATGTAATATTTTTTAGATAATAAGTTCTTAATTATCTGAGGAAAAAGAATATGTTCAGGTAAACAAATATATTTACTAGGGACCTTTTGGTTTTCATATTATTCAATATTTTCACCATTAATTCAGTTTTCTAATAAATTGCTTTGTTAAAATCAAGTAGATAAATTTTACAAGCAGCTTTTGTGTAGAAATAACTTAGTAAAGTCGAAGGATGTTGAAATGTTTCTTTTGATTAATGTCAGTCTCTCTTTTATTAAACTGATGATTGTTTGTTTCAACGTCCAAGTTAATGCTTCTTGAATTCTTTGTTTGTTTAAACAGGTTCATAACAAATTTAAAATTCAGTTTGTATCTACATGACATAAAATTATGAGTATAAATTCAGAAAATACGCAGAGATAAAGAACGAATTAACATATGCCAACAAAATTCGTACATATTATTGAACTTTTTTGGAAATTTTAATTTATATATATGACATTTGCACATAATATTTTGATGTAAGTATAATAATTTAAAAACTTAAGCCAAAATGCACACTTTATATCCTGTTATTTAAATCCTTCTCATATCGCATATTGTGAAAGTATATATCAAATATTATATTAATTGGGTAAACAGTTTTTACGGTAAACCTTAAAATAATAGACAAGCAAACAGAAACTGGTTTTTAATTAAATTATTATAATATTAAATTGACCAAAATATTTCAATGTTGGCTTTTTCATCAAAAGGTTACTTTTATCTAACCTTACTTTATTTTTTATTAATTTGAACGAAAACATACAGAAATTGTAAAACATTTTATCACTCTTTAAAAAAGATAATTTGTTGTGACTGTGATGGCAAACTTTTCTGGCGACTTTCAATAAATAATCATTACGGGAAAATAGAGTTGTGTTGATGTTACTTTTCGTTTAAAAGAATAACGGCAAAAAAATGAGTAGTGTTTGCTTGTAATTCTTTTAGGTTTAACTTAAACAGTGTTTTGGTGCATAGAGTTACATGAGACAAATATAGTTGCTAGGATATATTATGTGTTGTTGACACAAGTTTGAAAGTAACATAATAAGGGATGGAGCATTTTTTTCCTATGTACAAAAAAACATGTGTATCCATCGATAAATTAAAAGATGTATAAAACAACTAAATTATGTTTATGTCAAAAATCTTATATGCTGATAAAAACAATTGTAGTAATGCTATAAATTTTGACATACAGCTCTACAGATCTTTACTGGGCAATGTATTCAGTGTTAACTTTAACATAACATGGCAGCGTCACAATCATCTGAAAAAACAAAGTTATTGTTCCTGTTGTACACATTTCGGAAACAACTTTAATTGATTTAAAATATTTTATCTCTTTTTTACTTTCTTATTATCTTTCATTTATTGTTATGGTATTACATAATTTTCCAACTTAATTTTCAATTTGGGCATACTTTTTTTCGTGTATATACCTACTTTTAGCTCATTTTTATTAATTACTGTCATACTATAGTTCCACATAGTTTTTTTTTCGTTATTTTAAAAAATTCTTAATAAATTTTAAAAAAAGTGACAAAATTCGTTTCGGGATAGGCTTTAAGTTGAGTTCCGTAGTTATTGACATCTCTAGGCATAAAGTAACCAAAATAATTTTATTTAAAAGTTCTAATCAAAGGCTACTATCCAGATTTTCTTGAATTAATTGAACACAGATAGATATTTGGTAAAAGGCGTAAAAAAGAAAACTTGATCTTAAATATCTATCTAATGTTCCCATATTCAGATTTATGCATGAGGAAACTATTTTCGTTTCTAATTTAAAACTAAGACCTCTACATAAACCATCTACTTGAAAAAATGTATACACATAAGGTTTAAACTATAGAAACTAGAAGGCTGACACAGATGGATGAATGGACGTTACGAAATTATTTGAAAAATTATTTGAAAGCTTCTGCTAATTACAGGAACCACTCGCTATTGAATAAATAGTAATGCCTCCTCGATGTTCAGTTTATAACATAATACCGATCAAGTTTTAATAACAAATTCCCCCAATTTACGGCTCAATAATGCTTAATAAAATTTCATATTTTAATGATTTTAGGCGATCCTATTAAATTTTCAAATTAATCTAAATACTTTTTCTACTAAATACTGCTTCCAGTCATTTCGCATTATTCTCTATTTACTGAATTTCTAGCGACGTTAGAAGTTATACTCTTTGTGTAATTTTTGAATATTAAATTACAAAAAAAAAGCATTATTTTGCAAAAATGTATATCATAATAACATAAAAACCGGTAAATACTATTTGGCAAACTGCATTTGCTCTTCTACCAGATAATTTGGTGGGGAGTATAATTTCTTGAGCGAAATAAATAATAAGCTTTTTTTAAATATAAACCACCATATATCTTATAAAGGGTAACTCCACTCTGCAGAAAACTATTTTACTACAATATTTTTGGAGAGGCCTTTGTTATTCGAGAGTAATACGGTCGGAAATAAAAATAATATCTTGCAGCTCGGGGACATAATATTTTTCATTTGAAGTTTCATTAAAACGGCGATATTAAAGTAACGTCGTGGTGAGATTTATAAGTAAGCCCGACCTTCAAGTTGATGTGGCGTCCGTTTTGAAGCAATCATTTATCACAGCCGGTATTCCACTGACGTTTTTCGACATTTATGGTGCTGCAGGCAAAATAAAGTTTTAAGTAATTATATTAATTTCAAAATAATGAAGACCGCAGTAGAGGGGGATATTATTAAGTGGCTACCACTAAGTGCACAGAGTAATGTTGTGTTCACGTGAGGTTAGTTAACGGTTGTTTGGATTCCGTTTGATAAAACTTTATGATAATTTTTGCTTCTTATTGACGAAGTATCTACGCTTTTAACTTTTGTATTTAATGATACTTAAGCTTAAAATATTGGCAAAATTCTTGTCATAAAAAATGAAACACATTAAAACGACAATTTAAAATTACAAAAGGTATGGTAAATAGAGCAAATTTTATAAAATTAAAATTAATTCTCTCAAACTTTAAAAGGCTGGTCAGAAAATTCGGAAAGTAATTGAATTCTCGCTGTACCAGAATTCTCATCACATAAATTTTAAAAGTTTGTATTCCTTATTTTTAACTTAACATTTAAATATTTATATTAATTTTATGTCCTCAAAAATTAACGTAAATATGCTTTTCTCAGTACTAATATTATTCTACAAAGGTTAAACTAGTTAATAGAATTCATAAAATATATTTAACTTCTCAGCGTGTATTTTATATCACATTGATAAAAATTAATCTAAATGGTACATCTTAATTTCACATATAAGAGAAAGTACTGTGCATAAAAAATTCTGACCCGGAAAGAAAATTGTTTTCTCGGTCAAATATAGTGCCTTAGTAAAATATGCGCCATATATAAAATAAATACCCCACACTGAAAAGAAATAAGTTTAAATCGAAATTGTATTTTGAAATGTCGAATTAATATTTGTTTTTACGATGAATATACATCTTATTGTTCTACACGAGGCTTGCATGCGTGGATTTTTGCTTATGATAGCGCTATGCACATGCATTTTTGTACTATCGAACCAAATTTTAAGAAATATCAATATATATATGTATATATATATATATATATATATATATATATATATATATATATATATATATATATATATATATATATATTGCGCTATCTGCTGTTAAATTGGAAAACTAAACTGCAATTGTTTGAATATATCATTAATTACATATTTCTTTATCTAATCATTCAGTCGTATATTTAGGAAAAAATTGCTTTTCTGAGACTGAAAACGGAGCAATCGAATAGATTTTGAAGACAATCTAATTTTTCCTGGCGGTCTTATGTTAGATCTAGATAGTACATATTACCATGTCAAAGCCGATATAGTGAAAGTGTCATGAAGAAACAATTCAAAATTTCAATACAATGAAAATGTTGAAAACTTGTAAGACTGTACTTTATTAAGGTGGGATTTCCAACCCATATTTCTGAAAAATTAAAATATATATCTCATGTCCCCAAGCACATTTTTTTTTCTTTTTGGTGAATTGTATCAACCTGTACCAAGTCAGAATACATATTCAAGTTATATTGTATTTAGTTCTAATTATTTAATTAGTGTTACTGGCAACGTTTTCATTTTATTACTTGCATCTTTGGTGTTAAGAATTTGAAACAATAAATGTATAATAAATAAAAATATAAATGATAATTTAAAAAGTCCGTCGCAAACAATCGTAATGTGACCATATCAATGTAGCCTATGGAGAGTCGATTGTAAATTAGTTACATGCGGGTACATAGAACTGCATATGTTTTGGTTAATAATATGATTAATAAATTATCATAGAAGAAACGGATTGATACGTATGTATGTATGTGTATATATATATATATATATATATACACACCTAAGATACTTACTATTTAAATTTTAAAATATAACTCATATCACCAAATATTCTAAGAGAATGCATTTTAGTTTTATTTAATCATTTCACCTTTTTAGTGTACCACATTTACATACTCCAACTAAGATTCAAACATTTGTAAATTTCTTTTTATTTAATACTTTTTAAAATTTAGAAATCTTCTAAGAATATGAAAAAATCTATCTACTTATTGTTGGTTTTTTTTGTATGACCTTTGACTTATATAATGGTGTATATTTTTGTAATGAGATTTATTTGTTGTCTTGGTTTAAAGCCTCTTTCAGGACCACCAAAACAGTTATCATTAATAGATCATATTAAGACACGATATTTGGCTAATGTACTTAGCTAGTGGCTAGTTTACACGATATTTGACTAGTGTACTTCCAATATATATTTGTTGTACTGATTAATTCTATCAATTATTAGAATCTGAAACGTTAGTCTAAGGTTCGGTCTATGCATCCTGAAGTCGAGTGCGATATTTAGAATACTGATATGTGACCGTCGTAAATTATTCAATAAACCACACAACAATGTAAACTCAAATGAATTTAGAATTAGAAGTCCTTTGATCCAGGGATACTCACTACCCTGATTATTATTAAATTTTTAAGGTTTGCAAGTGTGAGAACTGTTCCACGAAAATAAGTATTTCAACCTAAACTTAAAGACTGGATATAGTTCTTTAGAACAACGAAGTACTATTCTAGTTGTAAATAGACTAGAGGTTTGCACGTCTAAGAGCTTCCCGAAAAAAACTTAATATTTCAATTTAAATACCAAACCTTTTGCTGCTGTAGTTAATTTGATCATGTGGAACAATTTTGATCACCGACAGATCTGATTCTAGAACATATGAATGTTACGATGAAATTTCTGGCTGCTGTATTTATTTGTGATATTGTAATATATCATCATCAAACCCTCAGCTTTCATAGTAGAGAAACGATCCGGTTTGACTCTGCCATTAGTAATTACACTTGATCTTAATAATTATTTTAGGTGATACTGCTTACGAAGTAAATTAATATTTATATTGTATTAATTACGACAAAACACTTCTTAATTTGCATCTTTGTCCCTTACAGACGAGCAAAAAGTTATAATTTAATCTACCATCGGAGCTTTGAAATAGAACAAATCTATATTTTTTGTACCTATTTATTGATTCTGTGTCCTTAGGTCTGTTAGGTCCGCTTTTATACATATTTTAATTAAATTCAAATTATTTTATTTTTGACTTTGTTTTGAAAGATTCAATTATATGATCAGTTTGGTCCACACATTTAAAAAAAATATGTAAATAAATAAAGTAATAATAAATGTTGCTTATTTTACATTAAAACATAATTTCAATATTTCCACTAATTGTTGGTCGGAAAACGTGATAAAATATTACCCATATGAAACTTAGTTTTGTAAAATTATATTTTTGAATGTATATATATATATATATATATATATATATATATATATATATTTATATATATGTACATATATATATATATATATATATATATATATATATATATATATATATATACTCGCGTGTGTATGTAGGTGTAAAATATTTTGGTTGATACTATTAATGTCTCGCAGTGTTTACAGCCAATATTTATTTAATTTAAAAGATTTATATTGTTAAGATACAAGCTGAGGAAAAATTAAAAAAATTTTGTCGAATCCTAAAAACTTATCGAATTATAGTTAATTGAAGTTTAAACCTTACATTTATACAAGAGTGATACTACTGAATTTTGATGTCGTTTTTAGTGATGCTTGTTGTATTTTACAAGAGCGAATAAGAGAGTGAGGTGCCCTTCACTCTAACTCTACCTTGAAAATCGAACATTAGAACTCAGTAATTCTTTAAATGATTATTGAAATTGTTTTTTATGAATATACCTTTTTACAAAATTTCACTAAAAAATTCAATAAATATCAAATTTAAGAATAGTCAACTGACTTATTCTGTCATGGTTCTGGCGCGATCTGAGTAATTACTAACTAATCAAAATGAAATTCACCTGGTCCATGAGAATGTAAAGGTATTTTTAATTTGACATAGGAAAAATATCTTATCAGCAACAAGTTGAGTACCCAATACACTTTCGCAAGTATATTAACCCCAAATATATGATTTTACGCAAGGCGTACACAAAATATCTTGCTCATAATTCACATCATCGATTTCTGACCAATGGTTTACCTGTACATAATTGACGTTCAGCACGAAAACTATACATTATTTTATCAAAATAAACGCGATATTGTACTGTGAAAAACAATATTCAATATATTTTTTTTTATTATTTTTTAAATTTTTTTTTAATTTGACTTTTTTATGTTTTACTGTTCTACTTATGATTATATTATCAAATATTTCTTCGCTATTTCGACGTAATTTTAAAAGGAACGAACCAACTTTTGCCATTTAATTTGGTCCATAACTTTATCTTATATTAAAATTTAATTTTTGGCTCGCACTGTACTCATTTATATCTTTTTATAAATTTTTGCAATGTATATTTTTGCAGTAATGTTTGACCTCAAAGATAACCTCCATTGGAATAGAAATAACTTTTATCTTAGCTTGAATAAAGTATGCATCTCAAAAGTACTGTTGGTTAATTATTTTACATTTCAGGTAAAACTTTAAGGTGCATTGCTGTGATGTACTCGACAATTTCTATTCATAAATATTATGGTAGCATACTCCATATTGCTCTTTGAGTACTGTAAATTTAAATTTTAGTGTTTTGAGTAACATTTAAAAAAATTACTTCAAATTTCAATCTGTACATTAAGTAATATTTTAGTTAAGAAGTAAAAATCTAATTTAAGTTGGTTTAATTATGTATACGTGATTCTTAAATTAACTGACAAACAGGTAAATAAAAAATACAGGCTGACAAAAACCTCTAGGTTAACCTCGAAACAGTGACCTAAATTTTAATTTCGTATTCCGAGAATTATTCTCGTAAAGGTTCTATGAAATGTCCTCAGTAGCGTAATTCTCCAACCTTTACAAAATGTGACGATGGATCTTTCTTCTTTGTCGCATTTTCATAATTATAAGTCTTGCCCAAATTGAACTGCCTTGCTAGTGAAGCTGACCAGCTGCTTACATACTGCGCTGTGTTCGGCTTGTGTCAGGGAAATAATGACAAGGAGTCCCGTGATGATCTCAACCTGATCAGACCAAATTTTTGCTCCCTTTTTCTGCAAAAAAGCAATATATTTAGAGACAACCTAGATAAATTGCTTTTTATAAAAAACCAATTTATCTAGGCTATTTATAACATGTATAGCCAAAGTAACCAAGAAATTATTAGAACAGGTGATCGATAATTTGGCCTGAAATTGGAGTTAGTTGAATATGTATTTGTTATTTTTTTTTTGATAGTACGGGGCATACGCACCATTCTTCTCCAACATCTCCTCTCTAAAGCATCAATTTTCTTTCTTAATGATATTGGAGAACTTCCGTTACTGTCATATTATATTACCCATACTCACAAACGTACAAGTCTATTATCGCATAATCTCTCTCTCACATCCTCCTTATCCATGGTAGAGTAATGACACCACAAATTCTGGATGTGAATGTTCCTCTGTTCGTCCGAATTGTTACCTCGGCTTATGATTATGATTTTAGTTTTCCACCTGTTAATCAAGACACCAAATATGTCATTCTCGTATTTCACCGTTCTGAGTACTTCTGGGAGCTCCTGCTCTGATAATACAAAAATGCAGTATCATCAGTGTGGCTGAGGTTGCTGATTTTATGATCTCAATTATCATATCGCAATACCTCCTTTCTATCTTCCTAGAGCTTTCCTTCCTAAAAAAAGTGATGAAACATATCCTTGGGACTCCATTTTGTTTCCAAAGGTCTTGAAATTAGTGAAGCTGTATTCACATTTCGTCTATTGCCTTCAGCGGCAGCGTGAAAGATTCATTAATTTGCTCCGTCTTTCACTCTTTCTCGAAACGCTCCTATTTAACTGCTGTCTAATAATGAATCAATTCTAGAAGAGCCAATGACCACAGAGTATATACTAATACGAAAAAAACTTTAAGACCATTTATACAGATGACGCTAAAGTCATTTATTTTTACATGAGCCAAGTTACTTATTAAACCACCTTCGTAATTTATTATTACAATATTAACAATAAAAACTCTGAGTGCGGACATTCTTAGACATCCATCAAGAACAAACATTCATCAATAATGTATGTCATCAGTCACCATTATGATTTATCCTTCGTCAACGATGCTTGAGTGGGCATACCTTCCTCATTACCTAACTTTCGCGTCTTTTCTCATAGTTGACATAAGCATTGTTTCTAAAACTGCAACATCAGGAATATTTCAAAACATTTTTTTATCATATTTCATGGATAAATATCTGGATGAATCAATTAAATACTACAAGTACTCACTAATACGTATACTCTATATAATCGCAATTACTCCTTAGATTTAATTAGTTACCAGTAGTCTCATCTTTCTACTCCTCATAGTATATTTTTTAATAGATGCTGAATTATAACAGGTTTCATATTTCAACTATAAGAGGTTCTACCAGAATAATTAGATTTTATTACGATATTATAATTTATATTTCTAAGAATTTGTGACAAAATTACTTAATTTATATGACTTAGGGAATTTAAGTGAAAGTGTTCCAATAAACTGGAAACTAACAAAGAAGTTAAAAAAATGTAACTACTATTAATTTATTAATAAAACACTCTACTTGTATCTACTAAATACAACACTACCTTAGTAAAATCTATTGAAATTCTAATTTCTAATAAAGATAAACTCGTCTCTCCTGTACATGTAAACAAAAAACTTAACATGAACTTGTACGTCCACTATTCTAATAAAAGGGAAACGTCTTCCGTTTATTTGTTTATTTCTCTTTCTTTCACACATATATCCAATAGATTTTAATAAAATTTTCACTTCTATCAATATTTCAGATTAAACTTTAAACTATATAAAATTACGTTGTCATTTAAAGATACCGAAATCAAAGAAACGTTACAAAAAAATATGCCGGTTAACGGAAAACTGAATGCGCTTTCTAAACTTCAAGAATATTTTACGTTAACATACCTATCGACAGTAGGTAACACACAAAAAACGTAATTAATAGATAAAATATTATTTCTGACCTCATATTTCTGAATGTATATTGTGAATTTCACTCTTAGCCAGCAAGTATATTAGTATATTGCAAAAAAGTTCCTTTAACCCAAGTACTCACCATTTATTGTTTAGTAATCATGAATGAAGTTACTTAATTTTTTATGTATTTATTTGGTACCTAAGCATTTCAACTGGTTGGAGAATTCTAGTAGATCTAGCATTTGCCAATGTGCATGAGGTAAGAAAGAGGAAATGAAGTCCACTTAAGTATCGCATTGACAATATCTATTGACGCGGCGGTCTATATTTTCTAAATATTATCAAAATGAGTAACATTAATTAAGTGGACGTGTCAGAAAATACGCTTTTGTCAAAATTGACGAGTTAGATATTTTCTAGGTTATAATTTATTCATAAAATGTCTGAGCCTTCCTGAAAAGGAAATACTAAATCACCTGATTAATAATTTATGATACTTAAACCAACCAGTTCGTTTCTACTTAAATAACAATCTTCGCTGTTCTCGTTAAAACAAAATATTAAGGTTTTTTGGTACAACATTTTAATGAACTATACCCAAAACTGCTTTGAAACCAAGAAAATAATGCATACATTATTATTGCGCATTGCATCATGCTTATGACGAACGCCACGTATCATGTCGGTATGAGAAGGAATGAGTATAGAAATAATAAAAGTATTTTGTGTTTATAGTCCTTTACCAGATATCTAATATTTTTTACGTTAAATATTGTTATTTCCCTACTTAATATTTACCAAATAAAAATACACATGGATAAGGTTTTATTTTGAATATTCGTTTTTAAACCTATGCGCAATTCATTACGAAAAAGTACCCATAGTAATAACAGGTGTTTAAATGTATGTAAGTATTAATGCCGCAATCATTGAGTTAATGTGTATTTACATAATTTTAGAAAGCTAAGTTTCATATTGGTAATATTTTATCACTTCTTCCAACCAATAATTATTGGAAATATTTAAATTATATTATAATGTAAAATAAGCAACATTTATTATTAATTTATTTCATCACATATTTTTTTTAAATGTGTGGAACAAACTGATCATATAATTGAACTTATCAAAACAAAGTCAAAAATAAAACAATTTTAATTTAATTAAAATATGTACACAAGCAAACCTAACACTTTTTGATTTTTACGTTAGGTTAATTATATAATATAATTGATTGGGACACATTATCAATAAATAGATACAAAAAATATAGATTTCTTATACTTCAAAGTTCCGATGGTGGATTAAATTATTACTTTTTACTCGTCTGTAAGGGATAAAGATTCAAATTAAGAAGTGTATTTTGTCGTAATTAATACAACATAAATATTAATTTACTTCGTAAGCAGTATTAAATAAAATAATTAATAAGATTAAGTGTAATGAATAATGGCGGAGTCAAACTGGATCGTTCTTCTATTAGCAAACCTGAGGGTTTAATGATGACCAAGATAAAATTCCATAAATTCGGTCAAGTTATAATTAAAAATTAATAATGGAATACCACAATGCACTAAATGCAGTTTCCTAACTCATAAAATGTACACTTAACGTTTACTGGGAGAGAAAGGATAAAGGGAGTGGAACTTTGCATGACTGAATGAAAAGGAGGTGAAATTTATGAAATTGTCTAAGTATTATTGTGTAAATAATTCTTTAGTATTGTTTTGTCTGTTAAAATAATCAAATAACTTACGAAACGAGTCCTGTGTCAACAACGACTTTAGTTTTCATAAAGTACGTATATGATTGTCCTCGAAAAGCTCTAACAAGGCAAGCTAGAGTTTTTCGAGAACCAAACTACATATTCCATATATACCAGTTGAACAGTACGAGCATGACAATATAGTGAAACTTGTGATTTTCTATAAAGTAACGAAGACTAGAAAAATCATGGAAGTTTTTGAAATATAAAGTCTTTCCAGGCGTGGAAAATTTGTTTAAATATATTTTTTTTTACAAACCTCCTAATCTTCGTTTTGCCGTAAAAGGAATTATCAAAATGACAATTTGTGATGGTAGGACATTGGTAGGCGTGGAAACTACAACTGGAACATTCAAATGAAAGAATAAAGGCTTATTTATAATATTTATTTTTGGAATCTAGCACATGTCATCGTGGGTAGAAGATATTACTTTCACCGCATGACTTGGATGTAATTGAAATATTAACCTCAATTTTTTTTGTCTTTATAAATTGGTTTCTGCTTACTTTCAAAAAAGAAGTAAAATACTGTTCGCTACTTGCTAATTTTATTATGATTTATTGCTATTGTACCTAGACGATATTATATAATTTCATAAAAAATATCACAAATTTCCTATTTGTTGAAAGACAATGAAATCCTTGAGAATCCTTCAGAACATGATGCAACTCACTTTTATATGTTACCATGAAATGTAAACGAGTACATTTACCGCAATGTACTGTTATTAAGGTATTGTATTTTGACATTCCGAATTTTATTATTAAAATGTTGAAATTATGTTTAAACGTTGTAATTCCATGCGAATTCTGTTCAACGTGCACTGAACTTTTGCCACGAGCGAGTTCAAAGTTTCGTCAAAGAAAAGGGGTCGTTTTTGCATGCCATTAACAGGGATTTGACTGTTATTTATAAATTAAACCCAAAATCTTTGTAAATAAGATTCAAACCCATATAAAAGACAGGTGAATATAATCGTTTTTCCTTCATCAAACCTTGCTTATTTCATGAGTGTGCAACACTCCCATAGGAGGGACTTGGTCTTCAAATGTATTTTTCTTCAGATGTATTTAAATGCACTATGGTCTTCAAATGCATATTCAAGGTTTCAATATCAAAATGGATGCATGAAAGTATCAAAAGGTAACCATTTACCATAATGTTAAAAGTTATATTTTAAAAAATTAAGGTATTACATTTGCATTGGAATGTTGGTTATTACATTTGCATTTCCGGGTTGGAATACTAACTGTAAAATTAACTTTATATTTTAAAATGTATATTTATTATGTCTCTGAGTAATATGTTATGTAATACATTTTCAGATTTACATTGTTAAAATATGATTAATATTTATATATAGTTTAATAGAAATACTATATAAGTTTAAACACTTATTTGAGCCTAAGCGTTTATGGATTCCTATATAACTATATTACACTTCTATATTAATATTTGTCATTATTAATGATCTATGAAATCTTACTATGACTTTACCAAGGTTTGTTCTTTTCAATAATTTGTAATGAAAATATTCATTATGTGAATCGAAAGAGGATTAATTCTTCAATTATGTTATCTAAATTGTTAGAAGATAATGTCAATTAAATATAAAGATTATTGTTCATTTCTGTTTCATTATTAGGAAGAGAAGCATTACTATTGTTTTCCCTTTTAAGATGTAATATACAAAAATGTCGATATCAAGCGTAATGTAGTTCTACTACATTACGTATTAGATGACTTAGTTTTTAATTTAAATTGGTTGATGAATTGATATGTTTTATTATTTAATTTTAACCAATTATTTAAATTTATTTAGATTTCTGAAGTGCCCAGAAATGAAAAAAATGGATAAATTCGATTGCACGAGATGACAATTGGTTTCCTATAAATCGTAGTGTTATATGTTCTCGTCATTTTACTGGAGATTGTTTTAAATTCATAAAAAATGACGCTTTATTTGAAAATGCCATCCCGACGCTTAATTTACCAGCGATTGTACGTATTTATTTCAGAATTCAGAATTCTATATTGCCCTTAAAATATGTGTAATGACAAAGATTTATGATTACTAAGAATGACATTTTTATTTTTCAGATGTCTATTCCAGATCAAGCTAATTCAATGAATTGGTGCAGCTTTATTATTAGAAAAAAATATGGGTCATACTAAAAATTTATTACACTGTTTCATAGAATCTTGCTTAATTAATATCGAAACCATTTCTATTTTTCCCTTAAAATGCAAGTAATGACAAAGATTTATGATTACTAAGAATAACATTTTTATTTTTCAGAGGTCTATTCCAGGTCAATCTAATTCAATGAATTGGCAAAATATGACGAGTGCAGATTTTATTATTAGAAAATAAGATGGACAAAAATTTTCACGTAGGTTTTGTAAGCTTTTTTAATTTTATTTACGTTCCAATTAAATAAAAGAAAACTGAATACTTTTTAACATATTCCTAAAATTATTTTAAAGCGTTTAGTGCCTGAAATTTAATTTAATATTTCTATTTTGATTAATTTTTATAGGAACTTGCTGAGGATAAAGAATACGTTAAGTACAAAAATTAAATTCAGCTATTAAATGACCGCACAGCCGCATACTTGTTCCATCTGCAAATTCCAAATCACTTGAAGACGTCTCGCCAACACCATCAAATTACAGCTCCTCATGAAAGTGACAGATCAGTAGAATAATCCGTATTGTAAAAAGTAAAATTGTAACTAAAAACCTAAAAATAAAACGCTTACGTGAGGCAAATCGCAGGCTGAAAAGAAAAACTGATTCGCTGAAAATGATACTGGAAAAGAAAAATATGATATATAGAAAAACATGAAAAATATGGAAAATGCATCATTATTAAGTAAAATTGGTGTCCAAAATCGAGAACTTGTAAAGCGGCAATATCTCAATGTTGCACAGGCAAAGTAAATCGCAGCAATTATTCCTCTGAATTAAGAACGTTCGCCCTAACGTTGAACTTTTATTGGGCAAAAGCTTATCAATATGTAAAAAAAACCTTTGATACATCATTACCTTCAATAAAAACAATATCAAAATGGTACAAAAGAGTCGATGGTCGTCCCGGTTTTACCAAGAAAGCTTTTTATGCCATTGAGTTGAAATTGGAGCACCGTGGAATTGTAGTTTATGGCACACTAATGTTTGATGAAATGAACGTCAAGAACAAAATTGAATATGTTCCACACACTCAAAGAACTCACGGTTATGTGGACTTTGGAAGTGGATTTGATGCTGATTGCGACGATGAATGTACTGAATCTTTAGTTTTTTTCTGGTATTTCCATTTAACGCTATATTCAAAGTGGTCATTGGTTATTTTTTTGTAAACAAAGTAACAGCGGATCAAAAAGCAATGTCAGTTCGTCACGCAATACAAATGTGTAAAGAAGCAAATTTTATCATCAATGCTTTGACTTTTGATGGATGTCCAACGAACATTAGCATGGCAAAGAAACTTGGTTGTAATTTGAGTCTTTCAGACATGGAAACAACTTTTACAAAATAGATAACCAACATATAGCAGTATTTTTAGACCCTGTCCACATGATAAAACTTATAAGGAATAGCTTTGAATTCTATAAAAATTTCATTGCTAATGAGGGTAACACAATAAAGTGGTCTTGTGTAAAAAATATGCATGACATTCAGGAAAAAAATCCTTCCATTTAGCCAATAAACTTCGACCGGAGCATCTTAACTTCAAAAATAATATAATGAAAGTAAAACTCGCGACACGACTCTTTAGTAGAAGCGTTTCCACAGCTTTATAGTTTAGTTGTAGAGAACTGAAATTACAGAGTTTTGAAGGAGCCATATCAACTGCTAATATGCTATTGTTACTGAATAATCTTTTCGATATTCTAGATTCCAAAACAAAAATAGCAATCACCTCATAGGTTTAGCCAAAAGTGTTATAGAATAATATATTAACGTAATATATTAACGTAGGACTAGTTTATTTAACAAAAAGGTAAATTCAAAAAAGAAGTCAGACGTCTATACAAAAAACTAATTCATTTAAGGGGACAATAATGTAATTCAAATGAAACTTCTTTAGAATCGTTGTGATTTCAAACTCGACGAAACGAAAATTCGTCACGATAAAGTAACAAGTGAAGCTTCTTTAGAATCGTTGTGATTTAAATTTTTGGTCTCCTCTTTATGCCACGCTTCATAGCATTACCCTCTCGTAAACTAAGCATTATACATATGTGTGCGCCTATATATTGCCGAGTTAAAGCGAGAGAGCAAGCGTCTGTGTGTATCTATATTGCATACTGTCTAATACATGCTCTGGTCCAAGCGTTCTACGGGTATATGTCAGTATGTGTGTTAATACGTGTGTATGCGCCTGCGTATTACAAAGCTTTAGCAAAAGCCCGCGCGGTGTATTATTTATGTGTATTTTTATTTGTGTGAATATTTTTTTACTTGAGAGTATTTTAATATATTGCGCGTACATTATTGTATTTTAAAATAATAATCTCGCATTGTTCTTGATACGTCGAATAAATATTCATCATATAATATCAATGTAATTATATATACACATAAATTTTAAAACTTTAAGTTTTCCCTTCTATCTTGTGGTCATAAGCACACACCAGAATTTTTTATTATTTTTAAAATCACTAATAATTCACTTTTTACACGAGATCCTTATTTAAAAAAAAAATCGTAACAAATTTTGTTAAACCTTTTAATACAGAAGTTTTCTAAGTTCTGTGTACATTATTGTACATAGAACTAAAAAAAATACTACCTTCTAATAAGAGACATAAGACTAACGAACCCACATACATCACACAAACATTGAAATATACACACATACAAACACACCTGTCGCATTGACAACATTAATTTGATAAGTAAATTTTTATCTCATATATTAGTGTATCAATAAAACTTATAATTAACTATGTAAACACAATTACGTAATAAATTTGTGCGAATATATTATTGTTTTTGTAATCCGACAAAAATATCGAAAATTCGTATCCGTCACTGAAACTGCGGATTGGCCACACAGAAGTCTGTGATTGGCCTCTTCAAAGTAGGTGAAAGAAGACGTGATATATCATGCTCTCTTTCACCCATTTTGAAGTGACCAATCCACAACTAAACAAAAGTTTGTAACTAATTCAAATACAACGCTTCACTTACACCACCCCGCACCCCGCAGCATATTGACACATTTGTTATCATTACAAAATTACTCAATGCGGCGTTTTCTTGTTAGGTGGTCTGTGACGCGAAATAAAAACAGTACATATTTATATATATATATATATATATATATATATAAATATGTATATATATATAACTTCAAAACATTCTGAGACGCCACACGAAGCTGGATAGGCGCTCCTAATACAAGAAATTTGTTCTCTCATTTAATAAAACAATCGCACGAATATAACATATATTCCCATTTCATAGATAATTAGGGAAATAAATTAAAAGTAGTTTTTCTTTTTAGTTTTGACTAAAATTAACTACATATTTGTGGTAAATTATACTACTCAATTCCAGATATAGTATACGTTAATTTCACTTTAACTAAATTCAAGCCGCTCTCATTTCTTTTTTGGTATTCAACGTCATAAACTAACCAACGATTTATTTCAATATTAATTTTAAGTGTCAAAATAGTTCAACGGAAGCAATGATTGTATTTTCTGAACATATTGCTGTGTACTTAGGGAAACCCGGAAAATAGTGTTTGATTCAGGGAACGCTAGTAAAATAGGTTACTATATTACTAGGTATGAATTAAAATATTGACACTAGATTTTATTTAATTTCATATATTGTATTGAATTGTTGAATAAACATGAAAAAAATATTTCACGACTTATATTTTTAATTTTATAATATAAAAATAATACTATAAGAAAATTGTATACAGAAAATGTTATAAAATCAGAAACAGTTTTTGGTTATTATTGAAAAATATTGCGTTTTTATTGCACCGATTACTTCATGTAAGTGCACTGTGGCATAAAAACAGCAAAAAGAGCGCACACAGTTAAGAGCTCCTTTCTTTATTTGAAAATATGAATAATATTGTTATATTTTGAAATTTTTCGAAAACTATTTGAATTTCTATCAGTTTTCCGAAATGTTCCTTTGCCGTACGTTTCGAACAAGTTTGTAGTAACACTGGTTCAAGAGTTTAAGTGGTCGTACTTTTTTCTTTTCATTTTGTACAGTACCGAATAGCCATGAAATTGTCAGTGAACAATAACACATTTTTCCATAGGTCGAAATATGATATAGAATATTACATTTTGACAAGATCCATCAACACCACCCATTTTCTCGTAGATCGTGATCAAAGTAGGTTGGTCGATTCAAATGTATCTTTTTTGTTGTCGAGAAAATCTCCGTGTTACGATAGTTGGCCTAATCTTAACAGAATTTGATGCAACGCTAATAATGCTATTGTCATTCCATTTACATACAACGTTTCATTTTTAATTTTTTTTTGGTTTACACCTTTATGTTTGATTAATTTTTTAGTAATTTAATTGCCTTCCAACCTTTCATGTTCAGGTCCTTAATCAGAGGTGTGAAAAGTTATTAAAATTTGAGGGAACGATACTGTTAAAGTAAATTGATCTCTTGATAACGAATTACTCATTTAAAAATGTTGATGCATTTTATATATATGTTAGAATCACTACATAGTAGCTGTGTACAAATAAAATATTTAATTTATTCTACGGTTACATTTTCTTCTTCTATTTTGAGAATCGTTAAAATTTGTGCAATTTACTCAAATGTTTGTTTTTATAAAACAAGTTCTTAAAAAAATGTGAGGGTATTTGCTTTAATTTTGCACCCCACCTATCATCCAAGTACTTATGCAGTGGTCGATATTATCTCGTAAACGTACATTGTAAATTGTCCATCTCCTTGTTTAACTGTACACGGAATTGAATATTGTGGCTCGGTTTCATTTTTGTTCATTCACATTCCTATAACACTAAAATTACTGTGTTTATTTCTCCATTAACTGTGGGGAGTTATTAAAATTTTAATGTATCACCTAAAATAGAAAAGGAATTTCATATTAACCATGAGGTTGAAATATGTAAGACATGTAATATTTTTTTGGCATTCCTGATTTAATGTAAATTATACTAATGGGTTATTAACATAGTAATCAATAAACAAACATAAAATTCATAACTAGACAAAATTATTAGTATTTTTCACCAAGTGGGTTAAGCTAATTTTAAAAAGAAATTTTTTTAAATCATATTCCGCAATAAAAAGTTTGTGAAACTGAATAATAGGTATGAAAGCTTCCTGATTAACTTCATATAATATTATTTTAAATTAATTAACTAACTTATTTATAAAAAATTCCATAGCCAAAGTAGATTTGGATTTTTTTATAATAATTTTAAATTTCTTGTAATGTAAAAATAAAAAAAAGCAAATATTTAAAAAAAAAAGCAACAAAAACCTTCCATAGTATTATTTAATAATACCGCTTTAACCAATCTAAATTTAGAAAAAACCGGTTGTGCTATTTTTACATTTCACTTTAATATTTTATTATATTTGATACGACATTATTTCTTCTAAATGTAGAAAAACTACTTCAATTCTAAATGTCCTGTCTAAGCGTGTTTGAATGCCAAAATATTCAGGTTTTATTATCAAATACAGCTTCATATCGAAGAAAAGTCAGTCATAATATAAATTGGAATATTCATTATTTATTAAATTATTAGATTTATTGAAAAATTTCAAAAATACATAAAAATAACGCTGAGAGCGAGTTCCAAATAAACAGATGAATTTGGTAGTTATGGATTTTTTTATTGTTCAAGCTATACCGCCAATAATAATATTCAGAAACGGACTAGGAAGTATAAATATTTTGCACTTACATAATTTAAAAAGTCTGTTTTGAATTGGCACTTTGTTTTGCACAAATTCATGTAAAGGAATACAGCATTGTCTAATTGTTTTCTAATATAAATTTAATGTATTTCAAACCACATTTCAATTTTGCTTTAATATATAAAGAAATAGTCCCATCCTCTAGAATCAAATAAACTTAGTAAAGGGTTGTTTCTATATACGACGCTATCTATGAATCTAAAATTTTTAGATTTATTTTATAGAAATAGAAATTCTCAGATTTATATTTCATTAAAATTTATTTTAACTTAACATTTTCTTATAACATAATGCTTGGTTGCCTGGGAGAATGTTAGGTTTTACTTCGGGTGTCATATTTTTTTTAAATTTCTTTTTTCATAAGCTTGCAAAGTAAATATAAGATGATTTGAAATAGAATAACGTAGAGGATATGACAAGGGATGGTTGTCATTTTTCAACTTGGGTTGCGAGGGCTAAACAGATTTTCTTTTGTCAATTTTCAAGTTCATTGAGTTTTTTTGATTTTACACCAAATTAAAGCTTAATTTTTTTTTAATACAATAGCTCTTGCTTTTCTACTAAAAGGTTTATTAATTGCTTAAAGCTTATTTTTTGTATTTAACAGCTCTTGATTTTGTGCTAGAGTATTTAAGTAATAAATATTGGAATAAATGGTCTTTTTAATAAATGATCGTAGCTGCCAATATTTAATTGAATTCCTTTCCCGTTTAAGAGCGTAAGAGAGAGAAAGAATGTGCGCGGTGCTTTGTGTAGTATTGTCTACTACGCCCAGGTAATGTCATGTAATAAACGTAAATAATAAATTCATTAAATAGTCATTTTTTTCGTTTCAATAAACGTAAGTGATATTTTTTACACAAATGAATTCATCAGTTAAGATATTTTTTGTTCTCTATATTCGTTTTTTTTAAACATACACATGAAAATAGCAAAATAGTTAAAAATATTAGTATCCATTTTTCATATTCTTACCTGAAATCACTCAAACGTAGATACTTTTTGTTGGGGACTCTTGTCGTCGAAATAATAGTCGCAGCTGCCATACTGCCACATGAAGCAGCGCGCACATTCATTCGTCTCTGGCGAGAACAATTCACGTAAACACGAGGGTCCACTATTTGTGGGTAGTATTTACCACAGGTTATTGTATAAAAAATTAAATTAAAATTTAACTTGTTATGAAATTAATCAGAAACTCTATGATCATAAATTATCAGCAAAAGAACACCAGTTTAGATCTGGCCACTTGGAAGTTGAGGTAGAATGGGAGCCTGTAAACTTTTTCTCTCATTTTTTCTTACTGTCTGATAAATACCTGTAGTTAAAAATAATTATAGCATTTCTCTTCATGCAACTCGGCCGCAATATATTACATTACTGAAAACCTTTTATTTAAAAGATATTTTATTAAAATAACAGATCAATGTATAAATTTGCAAATTAATCTCTTACTATACCAAAAATATTAAGTTACGTGTATTTAAATAACAGCAATAATATTTTTTGTTCGAAAAGGAACGAGGTTTAACCCATTTCCCAATCCTGAAAAGCAGTGCACGACCAATGAAGCTGCACGTTTAAAAACTATAATTTAAATAAATCCAGAGTTAGAAATTCCATTAAGGTTAAGCAAAAATTCATCGCTTAAAATTCATAGAAAGTTTTAAATGATCGTTAAAATTAATTTATTCTATTTCATAGAAAATATCGGCGAAATCGGTTCAAGCATCTTAACTTAAAAAAAGATTTTGTTAGTAAATTTTTTTTTTAATTAAGGAGGCGACACTTAATTTTATTATGTTCATTCTAGTTCACTGATTAATTATTAATACATTTAATAATGCACTGTGTCCAATTTATTAGAAACAAAACGTCTGATATTTATCATTTCTGGTAAATTGAAACCAGAGAAACGATTTATTAATTAATTATGTTAGTTACAAAAATTTAAGTTCACCTATGAATAGACTTGGAAATAGTTGATGAGACAGATAAAAGCCGGCGTAAGTTTGCTAAACGATATTGTATTATAAGCATCATAAGCATAATCGATATTGTATTATAAGCGAACCTACTTTATCGATCATAAACGATTTATTCCATAATTTTTCATAATTTTTTTACGAACGTTTGTAATGTTTTATTTGTTATTTTCAATTAAAAACACTAAGTTAGAGGGGTCTCGCTTATATGAATGTAATATTACAATATTACAAATGAACGTTACGGAATAATAAGTAGAATTCAGTAAAACTGAAATATCAAGTCCACGAATATAAAAGTTTGAATTTCCCCTGCACTATCGATTAAATTAATTTCTTATTTTAATGAAAGTTTAATGCTCATTAAATGAAGATTAAAGCCGTGTAATAAATTGAATTAAAATTACCTCAAATTATTAATTTCAAGCATCTATGAGGATTAAGGAGCTGGCAAGTTTATAATGTTCTACGTCTTTTCATAATATAAATAATATAATATCAATACTTACGTAGATCACTCTTGTTCATCGAAATTAAATATATTTTTGGTATGCCTCTTTTTATGTAACTTATTTATATTTTGCCATATATCCGAACAAACTAAGCTGTCTTAACATAAATAATAAATTAATGCTAACATGATTCAAATAGATATAGCAAGGTGATAGCAAGATATACTGTAAATATATTGGTAAATGAAACCGGTTTATGCATTTTTTTAGAAGATTCGAGACAAAATTCAAATACTTTTTTACAGGCGATATTTTGTATCCATGGTATTGGTGACCACTCTTAGAACCAATGTCATTTCAAAAATACTTTATGTATAAAAATTATTATAACCATATAACCTTTATTTGTAAAAAGGTATATTCCTAGATCCATAATTTTCTTTTCAAAAATATTTTTTTCTGCGTAGTTAAATTTATACGCAAGTAAAGTGAATAAGAAACGAACTTAAACAATTTGTATTTTGGACGATTAATTTAATAAATATTTTTATAATCGACAATACAATCTTAAAACGTTATTAAATATCGTTAATAAAACTGATATGAAGCGTATCGGATATATCACATGTTTTTTAAATACAGATATAAAAGTCCTCTCAATACATCCAACAATGCAGATTTCATCCGGTTGGGTCGTCGTTGTTAATATGGAAAACGACTCATCGCCTTACAAACATCTACGGCTATAAATTTTAATGAAAAATAAAAACAAACTCGTCTTATCTATTTCAGCATTCCAAAACGTAATTCGTTTACAAAAATGCGACGCCAAGTCCGCGTTTTTAGCGCAAAGTTAAACGGCCCAAAAGCAATTTATTAGGATTAACTCTTGCTTTTTTAATAACGTTCCGTCTTTAATGTGCCGTATTTCGTTTAAACCCTAACTTAAATTTAATTTTTTTTTAAATAATCAATAACAATCCTATGTAAAATGAGAGACTGTAAATTATTTAGAATTATCATAAATCTAAACTTATCACCTGAATTCAATTAAACTGAAGTCATGCACGTAATAAATTTGAATGGTACCCTTTGTGTCAATGTTTTACTCTCTATGGGCTAAATTGAATAGTTTGTAAGTTTATATAAAGAATTAGTATATGGTATTTATAACAACCTTTGATAAAATTTGTATGAAGATTTATTTTTTGGTAGCATCGTTATTGGCAATAACGGTGATTTTTCAAATGATTTTTTTCTCAACGAATCTGTGATCAATTTACAGTTTTATGCCAACATGTTGAAGAAGATAACATATAGACGATATATGATCAAATTCCCTAAATTCAACAATAAAGCATTTTTTTCTCATCAGTAATAGTGTTATAAATTATTGAGGAATGAAAGATTTAGTATAAATTTTTTGACACAATTGCGGAAGTAAAAACGAACAAAACAAAATAGACATATCAATAATATTGTCAATATTAATGATATCCTTATTAATTAACTCATTCGCTTATCAATGCACTATTCAAATCGCTGGATTTAGAATCGTAAAATTTTGACTAATAATGAAATTTTGATCAAGCAACCTAAACAACCATTAAGAAAGAGATTTTAAAAATACCAAGAGAAATTTAAAAATTGAAAAGGAGTCAAATGGTCTTTGAAGTTTTTTTCTTTTTCCAAAATAAATATATGTTGGGGTTGCTTAATTAGACCACCACGTTTGAAATAAAAAAATAGGCGTTTCATAGTTTCTTTTATATTTGACCTGAAAAGGGATGAAAAAGGAAAAACAGAGTGGTTTTCTATGAATTTGAACCTACAAAATTAGGTTAAGTTAAATGAGTATTTATAATTCGACATGGACTAAGTCCCTGTTAACATTAAAAAAACATAGATAAATAAAATTAATAATGTATAATTTCGTAAATATCAATATATTATTAAAAATTAGTTTTTTACGAACTCAAATCAGATTCATTTTATAAATTTATTATTCAGCTGTTACTAGGTTCAACTAATTTTTATGATTTTTCAATATACTACAATTTTTTTTAAATTTCATTCAAATGGTATTCGTTTATGGTTATCGTCTACTAGTGTTACTAGTTATTATTTCCACATTTTTCCATACCATATGGTTGCATATTTCATTTGCGAGAAAATCGTTTAGCGTGAAGTCATGAATTAAGATGCATTGAAGCCATGAATAATCTTTATTTTTCATACCTTTTATTTCGACCATAGTAATTGTCTTGTTCCCATTGTGTAGACAAAGAGATCTACTTTCGACGCCATTTTTAACTTATAAATCTATAAAAATATCTTCCTAATATATTTAGTCCTTTGCACCAGCGTCAGAATATCCAAATTTAATTCTTGGAATTGGAACATTCTACATATATACAGAGATTTTTAATTCATTTGAGTGCAGCTTGCTTGTGTACTTTATTTCTTTGATTTTAATGAAAACGTCCTGTTTTCAAATAAATTACATACTTTTCAGAAATATTTATAAGCGGTAGCTATTGTTTATAAAGTACTTGACAATTTTTTACATTATTATCTATATTTTTCATAATTGGGAAAAATTTATCTGCTGAGAAATATATTATCTACTTATAGCTATTGCTCTACTCGTTTTTTATTGAAGTTCAAAACAACAAATTTATAATTTTGCAATTTCACGTTATTGCTAGAAGAATCTGCTTCTTTGTATACAATTATTAAAAGTTGTCAGCGGAATTCAGCATGGTTGGCAGAGAATTTAAGATTACCCTCATACTGAAAGGCCGTCAAGTAGTCTAATAAAGAACATTTTAGAAAATCTGCCATATTTTCATGGTAAACGAAAAATTGAAAATGAGATGGATATCTGAGATTATAAGCATTGCTTGTGATATTAAAATATTGTTCATAATGAAATGGGATTTTCTAAAATATCCATGAGACGTGTGTTGTGACTACTATCAACCGAACGGAAATGCAATCGACTCACAATACGCGCGAAGGTGTAGATTTGTTGGCAGCTAATATACAAAAACTATAAACTATACTTCAGAATAAATACATCTGTCAAAATAATAAATAAGACTGGGGCCAATAGCCATAAAAAAACCCAAGTGAGTCATTATGTTTGATTATTTACAAATGGAAACCATAAAAAAATCTACTACTACTGCACTGTTTTATGCCATTGGCTGATGAAATAAAGGAAAAACTGTTAGGAATTTTATTTAAAGTAGTTTTGCTTCATCAGTGCAAAATGCCCACCCACATATCCTGTAAACAATGACTGAAATCCATATATGTGAGTTCGAGTTACTGCCATAAATCCCATATTCACATGATTTGGCATAGTCTAACTTTCATCTCTTTCCCCATTTTAAAAAGAAAGTATCTAAGTGTACAGAAATTTAAATCATTGGACGAAAGGAAAGCTGCATTCAATTCACATTTTGTGAGCATTTAGGACTTTTCTTAGCGGTATAATAAGGTCATAAATGAAATGAAAAAATCACGTCCAGTTAAATAGTGAAAATTGGTAAAACTCTGTATTCATTTTCATATTCAGGCAGTAAACTTTTCAATCCGCCCTGATTTATCAGTTCCAATTATGGAAATGCTTTATAATGGGAAGACTTACGATCTTACGATAGGAACTTTTGCACATCATTTATTATTATTCCTTGTTAAATATTTGTCCTAATTTTCCGATAATGTAGCGACTACATGTTATGTAAATTAGCCATGTTCCATCGGAATATATGAAATAATCGGAATATATGAAAAAAAATTGTCATTACTTTTTAATTTCTTTAAAATTTGGTTTGGTATTAATTCTCCATATTTAGAATAAATGTAAATAACCCTAGGTGCAAAAAAAATATTTGTTAAAGGAATCTGAACAAAGAGTGAGACGATAAGCTATTTAGAAATATTAAATATTTTTGACAACTTTAAATCTGTAGATTTTTAATACTACTTCATTTACGTCACTCTTCACACATAGAAGTCTCAGGTAAGTCAAATAGATTTTTTCGAAAAAATAAATTATATCCTCATCTATATTGTACATTTTCAATGAAATAAATACTTAGTAAAGGATATTTTGTACGAGTAGTACAGACAATAAATTTTTTTACAATATCGATATTTTTTTTTAAACCCTGTATCTTCGGCGCGAAAATATGGTCAATTCTAAAAAACGTTGAAGTTTTTCAGACTTTGCGTACTTTGATGGTTTAATAAAAATACTATGCATACCCTAAATGTTTAAATTTTTACTAGTATATACAGAACGCTGGTTGTCCGAGAAGCTATATACAGAACGATGGTTGTCCGAGAAGCTATATACAGAACGATGGTTGTCCGAGTTCTACTCGTAATTCACAGGTTTTTGTACGGTTTTATAGACAAATACCGAACTCTTCAATTTTGATTATATCTATTTGTCCGTTAGTCATTCCATGAGTTACGGCATCAAAACTTTTTCATATTGAGCCCGGTTATGATAGACTTGGACACAGAAATAAAGATTATAGAAAATGGGGATCCATAGAAATTGATGATGAACACTGTTTTTCTCGTAGTCTACAATAAAATTCATCACTAAAATAATTTCAGACACATTTCTTGTGACTCTTTATTCCATTTTATTTTACTTTATTGGCTTTGGATATGAAGAATAGCACATTTCCTTTGCGTATTTTCAGAAATATTTCTATAATATAGAATTGAACAAAATAGTTTTGGAAACCTTATAACTTATACTTCCAAAATCTATACATGTCCTCACGACATATGGATATTCATTCAGATTTCAAGATCAAATGGGTTTTAATAAAAATCTCTATTACAGGTTGACCGATAGACCGAAACGAAAGATATGTATTAATAATTTTATTATTTTCGCTATGAGGTACATAACCCATGATATACAGCGATAATGTTGCATATCTATACTATTAATAAAATAGTAACAGAGTTAATTCTGTAGATGGAAAACATTTTAAAAAGAGTGGTTGGTCGAGGATAAAGAAAGATAATAAAATCCAGGAAACCTGCTTTCAGAATTTTTGTTGGTCTGTCTGTATGTTACAGAACTCCATGTCAACACGCAAAATCCAATTGATGAATTTTGATTAAATTTCTTATTATATATACATATATATATATATATATATATATATATATATATATATATATATATATACACATATATATATATATATATATATATATATATATATATATATATATATATATATATGTGTAGTTCAGTTCATGCCATACCTTATTGGAGAAGATTTTTCGGTCAGTAATTTATGTTATCGGTACGTTACACAATCGTGTATTTAAAAAAATTCCTACTTAAAATCTATTGTCTACTAGGAGAATATGATATATATATTTTTTATAAATAATAAAATTTCATTCGCCGTTTCGAATAAAGTATTTCAAACTATTGGCTTCCATGACGTAGTTGTGTAGTAAGTTCAAAATGGAAAAAAAAAATCAAAATTTATTTCGAATATTACCGAACAGTCAAAAGCTTTCTTACTTTTGAAATTACTTGTTTTTCTTATTTAATTAACCTAAAATGGTCAAATCTAAAAATGATTTGAAAACATAATTACTTTAAATTTTACTACAACAAATGTTTAATTAAAGTCAGTCAGTTTTGCGTATTCTCTCCTTTTTTACTTAATAAAAAACCTCCTAATTGAATGCTATATATGGGAAAGTATCCAGTTTAAAAAAACCGCTAAAATTATTTTTATCACCTTATGACATTTAAAATGTAAAACGAAATATATAGATATTCTTTGAAATTCAACAAATATATTAATAGGGGAAGAGAAAATATTATAAAGAATGAACGGAGGGGGAGGGATATATGACGAAAAATGGTGCAATATAAGTTTGGAAAGAGTAGGGTATAGTGAATTGGGAGCAATGGGAGAGGAGATATGAAAGAGAGAAGTAGGGTATGTGGGACTGTATAATCAAGGGGGTATGGGAAAAAGTGAGCTGTGTATACTACCACTGACTGCGTCAAAATTTGGAAAAGGCGAGACACCCTTGCATGTACTATAGAGATGCCGTAAATTTTATTGGTTTGTGGTTGAGAAACATTAATCTAAAACGGTAAATCATTAAATATCTAATTATGATCCAGCGATTTAGAAAAACACCAACTTAATACTGACGGGATATTTATGTAAGCATTGAGCAATATCGTAATAGGCATGGACAAGGAAATCTTGGCTTGCAGAAAGTTGTAACCAAGAAAAGCTTAGTAAAATTATAGGAAATTTGAAAATAACCCTAGCGATGCATCTTGGGCTAAAAAAGTAACATACTTTATTTTTTTATTTACTCTAAGGCAAATATGTAATTGTTACCTTTGTGAGACAAATTGATCTCTTTACATAACAATAAAAAGGTATCCAATTCTGAATTTTGTGTATATGTCGTCTGTGATCTTATTGGTGCGCAGTCAAGAAATTATTGTAACTTTCCTGGCACAAACAGGTAAATTAAATATTTATAAAAATTTAAATTGGTAATTTAAGTTTATATGAACATTAAATAAATTATTTATCACTGACCTGACACCAGAAAAAAAGTTTCTCCCTAAAGTTTTTCTCGCTGAAATTGAATATTGCAACAATCAATCAGTAGTGTAACCCACGTACTTCTTTCGCCCCTGCAGCCTGTTTTTATAATAATTGAATAGATTGGAAGTCTGAAAGAAAAGTTTATGTCAACATTTTAATACGATACGAGTTAAAATATTTTGTTGCACTGTATTTACTACAGCCCTTCAGTTCGTATAAATATAACAAGTGTCTCTCATACTTTGACTAAATATGCCCAATTTTTTATGAAGCTCCGTTCCGGACTTTTAACACAAGGCATTTTATTTTACTCTTACCAATTAATTCTACATAGTTGTAAAAATCACTCTTTAAAATAATTGTAAGATATAATTTTCAATATGAGAATGTATAGCTTGTTAAAATTTTCATAAATCTTTTGTCAAAAAAACATCCTTATCCTTAACTCCTTGCACGTATGCATTATATACATATATATATATATATATATATATATATATATATATATAAACGGCGCCTAGCGCCATTCATACTAATCAAGTTAGAATGAGATAAACATACCTATCCCAAGATTCATGCCCGCTCCAGGGCTTAAAACAAGAAATGGTAATAAAATTGATATTGCTAATTTGGATTCCATAAAAATAAAAATTTTTCCTGGGTAGTGTCCGGTTTTTAAACAAAATGTCACAATAAAACTTTACATGGCAAATTTAAATCATATGTTCATCATGCGCTTATTCCAAAGGCATATAAAAGAATTTGTGATTATATTAATGACTAAGATTTGTGAAAGCCAATATAGCCCTGCGTAAATTTATCCACATTGAGAATGAATAAAAAGTTTAATAGTGTATAGATTATAAGTGTGATTGTTTGTACAGTATTTTATAATGGTCGGAAATGATAACATAAACAATGTTTCTACCGCCACCTGTTGTTAAACATGTGTAATTGTAATATGTCAAGTATCTGACAACTTGCGTGGTTCCCTATATTAATTATCTTATAACTTACAATGAGTGCAATTGAGTTTATCAAAGATTCTGAGAGTAATATCCATAAATGGTTGTTGGATTGGCATATTTCCATTTTAGATTCACAAATGTCTTAAATTAAAGAGATGTGTAAGAAATATCAAATGTGCAATTAACGCTTTGTGGAAGTTAACAATCTTCTTTGGCGTTTTCTGTTATTATTTTTGTGTTATATCTTAGGCAATAAATTTTAAATAAATAACTAAATATGATAAAACCGTAAACTGTAAAAACGTGGATATATGACCAAAAAACAGAGAAAATATTGCAAATTACCGAAACGAGGGGAAAGAGTTCAAGTAACCAAAACTTAGCGTCACTTTGTGTGCCGTTGACACAACACTCATGGTTGCATACTTGATTTAGTTTTCATGAAGGAGATTATCATGAAACACGATCATCATTATTAGTCAGATCAAGAAGAAGAACGGCCTCTTACAGTTATAAAAAAAAATCATTTTTTAATTTAATTTAAAACGTCATACTGCATTAATTTCATACTGACCAGGTTACGTTAGGGCACATGATCTCTTCACATGATCTCTTCACAAATAGTTAATTATGTCTAATCTGAAGAAAGGACATGATACAGTACGTCATACTTATGCGAAAGTATTTTTTTTATTTATCATTTATATTAAATTTATTACAAAGCAAAATTCTTAAAATTTCGTAACGTCCCTCAGTTTATTAACGGGTTGTCTCTACTCTAGTAGTAACCATGTCTATCATTTTTCAATGCACCCTTTTAGTAAATGTTGTACTAAAATTTTATTAAATTATGGATTATTTTCTATTTTTTAGGAAATTATATTTCAACATCATATTTTCTCTAACATATTTCATTTAAATTGACCTTTAAAAACTCTCATCTGATTTAAATAGTTTACTTTGCAGAATAGAAATAATCCTCTTAAGTAAAATAACGAATACTGAAATTACGAGAATACTTAAAAAACTAAATAACCTCCAATAGTAACACGATAGTTACACTCCGCGGATTTCACAAAAATTTCTTCATCCAAACAGATGAATAAATCATCATTTCACTATTAATTTTAAGAATTAACTCTATTGTTTTCTAGAATGAAGACATATTAATTCTTGAAAACAATAGTCTATAGACGTGAACTAAATTAGGAAAACAAAGAAACTTAAACAGTTTCTTAGTAACTGAACAAAGAAAATGATTTCGCAAAGGCCATAGGCAATATATTAAGTTAAAACCTACC
This sequence comes from Druceiella hillmani, assembly GCA_039881145.1. Lineage (NCBI taxonomy): Eukaryota > Metazoa > Arthropoda > Insecta > Lepidoptera > Hepialidae > Druceiella > Druceiella hillmani. The sequence continues at coordinate 10,287,038 of JAYKKI010000080.1, forward strand.
AAAAATTTCGGGCAGATTTGATACTCTCGTTGATATTTTAGTTTGAATGACTGGAGTAATAAAAGTGTTCTTATACTTTGTGATAAATTAAATTTTACATTGTGTTCCTGAAGTCAAATAAACTAGCCATCCGTGTGATGAATATTGTCAACTTAAAATATTTCCTAATTTCCATTCAAAATAAGTGATCACGAGCCAAAGAAACGCGTTTTTCTTTTTGATTGATGGTTCTGTTTTCCTCATGTTATCCGAACTATTAACTAAAGTAAGAATAAGCTGCTTTGAATCTTATTTTGGGGGAAAAGCTCAATTTTATTCGATTGATCAATACCTTCATTTACATATACATTTTAGAAGAAACTGAGACATGTATTTTATATGAATTACTGTACTTCCAGTTAGTTCACTTGAAGGTCGAAAAAATATTGTTGATAGTAATTAAGATTTAAAAGAAATTTAGTAAACTTTGCTCCATAATTCTTGATTCAATTCAAATGTCATTAATTTTTGGTGCTAAATTTTACATACATATTTATAATCGCTAATATTAAATATTTGCTTTGTCTTCTGAGTTAGATATAATAATTTTCTTTGCCAGTATTTATTTACAAAATAGCAGGCTGGTAATCATCGTGCTTCGCAATGATAAATCATTAATATGTTTTATTTTATATTGTTGCAAAGCAATGTTTTTCTATTACTAACAATTTTTCATTTAAAACGATTCGTTGGACAGCCTTACGAGCGTGGGCTTTATTATCCATTAGCGCGCCAGTCTTGAATTTAAGCGATGGAGATGCAATTATAACTCTTTAATATTACGATTAATCAACTTTTAATTATATTTTTGGAAACAGGAAATTTTCGCCGTGGGATAATAATATTGTCCCTAACTTTTTAAAATCTTAAATATGATATAAATTTATCTATAAAAATGAGAAGCCTTTCCGTCCGTTTGTACGTAATTTCATATATACTTATGTAAATAAGAGGACATTGGCCCATTTTGGTGATTTTTTTTATTCTATCGATTATATTACTATCAGATTAGAAACCTGAAGACTTTCATAGCAATTTGTTAGAAAGTTCAATTTTTATTAATAATTTTATATAAACTCCCCCTTTTGTGACTATTCTCGTCCTCCGTTTTTTGCTGATCTTCTTGCATCTTCTCTATACTGGCCTTCTCTCCTTTTTACTTCAAAATTATTTCTAGTAAATTATATAACAACGCTCTTGATTTTACTAACATTTTAGAAATACGTTACTAAGCCATAATTTATTAACCCTAGGTAAGAGTAGAATTTGTGTGACATTTTAATAAAGAGGAGTTTGTAAGAAATGCGACATGTGTAACATTCCAATGATGGATTTCATTTATTTGCTGCGTGAAAAAATTGTATGTATACCTATACCTATATAATGTCTCAGATTTTTATTAAGGTTCTTGATATTGAAGTTTTGTCTTCAGTAAATAATGTAAAATTATTTCATTATTACCTGATAATTATTGTATATTTTATATCGAAATATTGTTTATATTTTCGACATAAATACTAATATCTACAAACATTTTTAATACATTACAGTGGTATAAATTTTTTCTGTTAAAATATTTCTTTTTTTGCTAACTAAAAATTAATTCAAATAACATTTATGAGTTTCGCATTCAAATTTCATTTTCTTTTAACAGTTACACGTGGTAGTACAGTCAAGAGAATAAGGTATGTAATACGACTCTCTCATAATTTCTGAATCTTATTTATTATTGCATTACACGGTTAAACCGTCAAATTTCACCTAATCATATAGGACTATATTACATATAAGTTATATATAAAGTTATATATATATATATATACATACATATATATATATATATATATATATATATATATACATATATATATATATATATATATATATATATATATATATATATATATATAATAAAATGCATAAACAAGACTTATGGATTAGAGTAAAAAATTAAATTCAATAGCACAGTTCAGTGGCTTTAATAATTAACTGTTATCTAATGTTGGAGGATCATTACATATTAATTGATCTGAATGTTTTGTAAAAGAAAAATGCAGCTAATTAATTCACAATAAACCTTAAATTAAAGTAATACCAAAATAAACATGGACATTAAACTATTTGAAATATAAATTTAAATAAACATTAACTTATGTGTTTTAAAACAAAAATATGTTTAGTATCAAAACACAAGTTAACTATTCAGTTATCAATTAAAATAATACTTTTTTTATGTGTCAATGGCTCTATACTAGCACTACTAATTTATCAACTAACAACCCACGATTTTCCAAATGCGGGCCACCGAATAATGTACTGACTCCTGTTTTTATAAGTATTCTTCCACATTAACTCCTGGTCGTGAATTCACCTTGTTCACCCATTTTTTGGTAATAAAAATTAAAAATATCATATGTTAAATTTTACCAAAAACGTCAAAATGTTTTTTAGGAAAAATAACACATGGAAAAGGATACATAAGTGGTTTTGCAAGTATTCTGTCTCTTCATTTTTAATACCCAACCCTAAAAATGCGCAATAAATTCAACACAAAAATCCATAACTTCAAATATAAGAGAAAATATTTTTTTCTTCCACATCAAAAACAAAACCCCATTACTAGCAAATAATAGTATTAATTATATTCTTGTAAAAAACGCTAAGCCCAAATTTAAATATATATGGGTTCGTTATTAATTAAATTAATGTAAATTGAGTATAAAATTCTTTCATTTTTTTTTTATTAACAATTAGACATATTTGATCCTCTGTATTGATAACAGTGAAATCCTGAATAAACCATTATAGCACTGTTACTAAAACGATCCTATTTACAATAAGCTCCAGATGTCGTAGTGATTTTCCGAGTTCTTCACAAATACAAGCGCGGAAATGCAACAGAGGGCTCTACTCCCATTAGAATAACAATCCACTTTGTAAACAAACCCACGCCGCATTACAAACGAAACATGGAAATTATTTGACGTCCTACAGCCATTCGCCTTCGAGATAGCCGCCCTCGCCGCAAACTCATTTAATTAAATACGATTTCACCCTTGCTGACACAATTTGAAAATAAAATTTCCTCACGATCATAGGCTTAAATTTTATGTGATTTTATTTGAACAGTTCAAGTTAAACGGCGTGGTACGTAAATGTAGATAAGATTTCTTTATTTACTAGTTAGGGTATGCGGGTCCCTTTATTTATTCCAAAGCTTTCAACAATTTAAAATATGCCTTACAGATTCGTTATTTATTATTGATTTGAAATAAGTTTACCACACGAATATGTAATATTAGATACATATAGAATTACGCCTTTTTAATTTTGTATTACCTCTTTAAATTATATATTTCCCTTTTGTATATTATTTATAACATTATACACTTCCAAAAAACCGTAGTAATATATAGAGGGAATTAAAATGATATAAGGTTTCGTACTTAATACATGAATTTCGCTGCACTATTTCCTTTACAATATATATTAAAAAACTAATGATTTATTTAATAAATAATAATTAAAAAAAGAGATAGAAAACTTAAAATTTCCCCTTTCAATTGGTACTCTACTCGATGCATGAAATTATTTCCCTTTATTATCTTATTTGCATCATCTGAATCTGTTTAATGATCTATTATAGTTTTCACAATTGAAATATAGTTATAATTTATTCTAAATCATCGTCACGCTATTGTGTTAGGTTGATCACAAGACCTACAGCCCTTAACAGCGAGGTACACCGCAGGGACCTGGGTTCGATTCCCGACTGCTCGTCGAGTGGGTATAGACTGATATTTGGCTGTCTCTAAGTGATTGCTCTCACAATGATAATTCCGCCATATGTATCGGTTGTGTACATGAAAGTACCTAACTAAATAAAAAAATAATCTATATGAGTTATCTTGTAATGTCCATGTATTAGATTTATTCGTACTAAATCTAAAGTCTATATATATATATATTTTTATATTTGAAATTATATTCGCCTGTGACACATGGGATTTTTCCACTTTTAATAAGCTGTAAAAAATTTCCTCATTTTCTTATTTTACTAAGAAAATACTAATTATTTTAAAAGCCGAACTTACAATTCCATCTTATTATAAGAAAGGAATAAAGACAAAGAAGAGAAAGTAAAGAAATAAATATACATTTTTATTCAGCTAAACGCTAACCAATAAACGATCGAAACCCGCCAAACACTCGATGACATTTGAAAATCTGTCAAGAAAAATAAAAAAATAAATCCTTGGTAGTATCGAGATAGCGGTTAGAGCAAGCAATAACTTAAATTTCGGAACCACTTGATTGAGGAAGCAGTGGTTTATTCTTCTTGGAGCAAGGCATATACTATGTAAAATGAACAAGTTATTTGCGGTAAAATTTACTTCCTATCCCATTAATATAAAACATCTATATTAATTATAACATGCTCTTAATTGGTTCTCTATGTGTGTTTAATTTTTTAATCTAAATTAACATAGATAAATTAACAGCCAAATGCAATTTATTAATAATTAAATTAATAGCTTAATGCGTTTCCTATTTTTAAAATATGTTCAGATTACGTGTTAAGAGTGTTAGGGGAAAAAGTGCTCACCCAATTGAAGGTGTATATCTTGCAAAGGAAATGTGGTATCAAAAAATATTAGATACTGTACATTTCCGCTTGTGTTTAGGATATTCGAAAGTATGGAGGGGCACATCAACACTTTATTTCTCTTTCGTATTCTGGGTGCTCGGTAATTGTTTTTCTTTTAATTCAACCGACATAAATGTAAAAAATTGGGGCAATGTATTAAAATTTCAAAATAATTGGAGTTAACAACATGAAAATAACTCTCAAATAAAAATAACAAATTACCTACTTCAACGTCTTTACAAAATCACTAATATGTAAAAATTATCATATGTAATAAAAAGCATTCAAAATAAAATACAGTTACAGGCAACGTCAGGATGGGGGCTAGTAAGTACGTCCATTATAATAAGTGTTTTTATAAGATTAAATACATCAAAAAAAAAAGTGTAACATTTATGACTTATATATTTATCCGTCAGTAAGTCACAGCCGTTTCTCTCAAAAACTGCTTAAAATCAAAAATTGAATTTCCTCAAAGGGATAAATTTATAATGCAAAATTTATAAAATAAAGCCAAAGCCAAAGGGATATTTCAGTAGTAAACATAAAAAAATATTTGTATGAGGATTTGAGACAATGCAAATAAAATATTCGAAGTCTTTTTTTATTTCATGGATCATATGGAAGCATACCAAAACAATTTTTTTTAGGATTTTATATAAAATAGTTCCCATTTCCAAGAATAAAATCATAATAATGAAAAAGAAACAGTACCAGCATATTATCGTAAGTTTATAGGAAAGCATTACCCATTTAAATATCTGAGAAATTTAAGACGTTTTTCACCTGTAAAACGTAAAAGATAGTGAAAATAATATAATTTTTAAGTAGTTTAATGGAGAGCTATATACCTTTAAATGTTTAAATGTATCTAACTGTGTACGGAAAATGTAGTACAAATTCCACTCGTCCCTAAAAGTTCTCATTTTGTATCTATTGCTGAATCTTAAATGGGAATAAAGAAAAACCTTCCACATTCCATAAGGATGACCCGATCAATATTATATGCATCAATTGATGTTGAGATGTTGACCCCATTTATTATGCTCAAATAATACATTTAAGAAATTTGATTGTTTTTTTTTGGCGATTGATGGTCAGGGCAATTTCGTTCGTATTATAATTACTTTATACACTTTATAGTTAAATAGTTAGTAAGGTCATTTTATTTATGAAGATACTTTCGTAAAATAAACATTATGTCTATTTTACGAAATTTTATATTTCTGGGATGAGTTAGCCGCAATTTTGAAGGAAAAAATTATGAATTAAGATTAAGAACTTACGAATATGCGTTTCAAATTTGTGACAGTATCTGCGAACCCAAAAGGCGACGAACATAAATGTATACAGGGACATCTGGCGATAGCTACGTGACGCGATGAACAAAGCGCAATCTACACAAACCTTAAGCGAGCCCGTTCTCTAACAACGGTTAGAAAAGTTTTACTAAGCGATTATATGTTATATTTAAGATTTCTAATATCCTAAGTCTTATATGGTAATTAAATAATAAGGGTGTTATAGCCATTGTTTTGTTATATTTGTATTGATCAAAGATTAATGTAAATTTTATACACTAACGACGCAAAACATAATTGTTGTTTCTGCGATGTTGTAAAGGTATTTATTGCCGAAATGGAATCCATAGTTGGAAAGTAATCCTGACATGAATGAATTTTTTGCAATATTTTGAAAAACGTATTATATTTTCAAGCAACATTACTAAAAAAATTATATTTCATCTAATCATTGAATTTTAGTCAAAAGGAATTTTTACTGTTATTTGAAAGAAAAAAATGAATCAATGTTTTAATTACAGTCGCCGGAATGATATAATTTAAAAGAAAGTGGATCTTAAAATATTTGCCATACAATTTATTCTGTTACGAAGTTTTTTTTTAATTTTATGGTTTTGTTACGAAGTTTTTCTGACTAACTTTGTAACTTTGCCAAATTTAATTTTGACACGGGGGAAACTGAAACATATCTCGTATAAAACATTATATTTTGGATAATAATAACATTGTAAAGTTTTTAGATATTTGATGAGTTATTAAGGCTTAAACTTAACGTTTAGATGAGGACGGGAATACTGAAATGTGATGTCACTGATAATTATGGTAATTGTGTTATATAAAAGCGTATGAGTTTATAAGATATCACTACGCTATACATATTTTTAAATTTATAAGTTCGTAACTCGTCTATTTTTTAAAGTGTTTAACTTTTTTCTTACTTTAAAAATAATAATTTGACAATACAAGCCAATGAGCGGTTTTAAAAATTTAAGAAATTTAGAAAATTAGCCTAGTTGTAAAGGATAAAACTTAACATTCAGGCAAGGAACGCCATACTGAACTGTGATGCCATTCACATTTATGCCCATTGTATTCTATAAAAGCAAATAAGGCAGGGTCCTTATTCTATCCCTGATTAATATATATTTTAATACATATTTTACTAAACACAGTAAATTAGGGAGTGGTCAATTGCCCTGTTACTTTATAAATAAAGCGAAATATATAACATTTTAAAAATATAATTAAATTTTGCTCCCTTTTAAGGACACGAAGTTTCCGAACGGAACCCCATTAATCACATTCTTTTCTTCATTATTCAATAAATTCTCTCTAGCTTCTGAAATCAATATATAGAAATAATATTCAGATGTCTCTATCTGATTTTCTAATTTATAATTTTTAAGTACTTTCCGCTTCCATATTCGATTATTAAAAAAAATATATTAAAAACGTTTGTCTGTCTGTCTGCACGAACGGATTTCATAGTTCTTGAAAATGTTGAAGATATTTATATTAATTTCACGCAAGAATGGATAACAATCCTGCAACAAACTAGTTATTATTTCATCGTGACATCTCACACAATTACTGAGTTATGATGAGGTTGGTATCTAATTCCACGAAGCATGTCTACATACTTTTACTTTCTTTTAACCTATGTTACTGGTCAAAGATACATTCAAATACGAATTCCAGAAATCTTCCTTTAAGGACACATATAATTACTTGACTCCTTTATCAGTACCTAATATATATTTATGACGACATCTACATTTCATAGGATGAAATCTATGGTGCAGTAATTAAAACTTTGACTAATTGTCTTTGTTCATGACGTTTTTTTATTTTTATTTTAATAATCTCCCTTAATAAATTCAAAATACATGCAAAAATGTTGCCAGTACGTATAGTTTTATATGTTATATGTTTAAGATTTGTTCCGATTATATAAAACGATAATGAAAAACCAGAGCCAAATTCAAATTTGACCAATCAAATTTCGGGATTGTTAATTACAATAAATAAATTAATTGCAAAAAATGTATTTGCAGTAAATTTACATAATTGTTTACTTTCTGAAATACACTTCTGAGTATACCAAACATTCATCATTGAAGTAATCAATATTGCAAGGTATTTTATAATCGACTAATATCTTAAAATAAGAAGTGAAAAAAAAAGCTGAACATAAAGACTCAACCTGAAATAATTTTAAATTCTTTCATTTTGGCAATATAAAAAACAGGATATATTTATTACTTATAAATCCCTTTTGACTACCACATGTATGCCTTTATTTTAAATCAGTCCAAAAAACAACCCAAAGTTCAAATCAAATCAACCCAAAAGTTCAAATCAACCTAAAGTTCAAATCAAAAGTAGATATTAATCTAAGTAGGTAGGTTAGCAATCTTTTTGAGGTTGGTGCTAGCAAAGAAACATTTCTTGTTTTCTGTTTCTTGGTATGTAGGTTGACATGTTAGAATTTTTTGCAATCTGATATTAGTTTCTGAGAATTACGTGAACAAATGTACATACATACATATATAGGTACATACACATATACACTATGAAATGTTTGTACATTTGTTTCGAAAGCCTAGTAGAAGTGACATATATGCATACTTATGCATAATTCCCATAAAATTACATATCTACGGGTCGAAACCTCTCCGATAAACTCTTTCGTTTTTGAAGTCAGTTAATAAATGACATCCTAAAGAGAACCTTGTAAAAATATTTTGATCTTGCTGAAATATGTTCTCGAAAATATTTTTCAGACATCATGAATAAACGGGAGAATAGAAAAATATAAATAACGATTCAGTTTTATTTTGTTAGTTTCTGCAGTATACTCTTACCGTAGTATATTACTTTTCCAGACAGCAAGTAGAAAACTGCATCTTACCTTAAGTATTTTGTAAACAAATATAAAACTATCAACAGTTTTTTGTTATTGTCAGGGTTATATTTGGTAAAGTTTCAGCTTTGTTTTGGGATAGACTTGCACAACATATTTTTAGGGATGTTTGTGTTAGTTTCGTATACTGATTTTAACATATCTTCGACAATGTATCCAGTAAGACATATGTTATAGTTCGAATATTTTTCCAGATATTGCTTTCCTGTGTTTAAATGGTGATTTTAAAATCACAAGAAAGCTTCGATTTTAGTCCATATTTTTTTAGTTTATTAGATATAAACAAATCTCTTATTTTGTGGGGAGGTATGAATCTCGTCAAATTTCATAGCTAATGGAGAGTCTGAACGGAAATCCAACTTCTTCGTCAACACTGAATATCTCCCATTTTATGGTCTTCTTGGAAAAAATCTTATCGATTGGTTTGAGTAGTTTTTATAATTTGGATATATATATACATACATATAATACAAAAACATAATGGGAAAAATATCGTGATGTCCATCTCATAAGTGTTCTTAATACTGGATATTGACTTGTATTTTATAATTTAGCTTAGTTTTCAAATGAAATATATGTATCTAGTAATTGAAAGTGGACACAAAATTGTATCTATCATTCAAACAGAACGAATTAAAAATGTAAATAATTTTAATAATTTATTTTAAAAAAAATACTACATTATTACGATGTACGTTGTAACCAATGAGAAACTGTTTTAAATTGGAAAATTTCTTAAATATACTAACAACTATTATAAATTTTTTTTGTTTATTTTTTATCGGATATTAAATAACATTGAATAATCCCAAAAACGACTAGAAATTAATATAAAAGCTCGTCTAAATTTCATTTCCTTGTTTGATTTTTCAGTCTTCAAGAGCAAAGAGGAATATATTGTGGGTTTAAAATGCTGGCAACATATTGTCAGTGGAATTAAATTTTGTTTTATAACAGTAAGATACATGAATACAACTAGATGGCGAGTGGACACATTTCATTAAATATGAAATGTGTAAAATATTCCATTTTGCCGTCTGATTTCACAATCTGGTCCAATGATGCAGAATTTAAAGAAAGGTAGCTTTATTACAGGATACGTTTGCCTTTAATAAATTAAAGAAAATATTTTGCCTATTTTTAGTTTCAAAGTATTTAAGAGTATTTTCAAAGTTAAAACATTGTTATTACTATGTATGCTACTAGCAGCTCGTCGTGTATTTTTCAGCTGCTCTATGTTGCAGGCGACAGTCAACCTGACAAGATATACGTTTCAAAATAAAAACGTTAAGTTACTGGAACAATATATGCGGAATAACATTGAGTTGTCATAACGCGACATAGAATCAGTTTGCGATGCCGCAAAACTTTTCCCAATAGAGCCGCGAGTGGAAGAAAAACACCCTTCCAAACTTAAATTTATCGATTTGCTTGATTGCTTACGAGTGGCGAGAGTCAAAGCTAAATAAGATATAATTTAAGGAAAACATTTGAAAGTTCTTCGAAGGGATATTTTTCTTTGTTTGCTGGGGAGACAGTACGTGAGAAATATATTAATACTTTCAAAATAAAGCTGAAAGTTTGAGTAAACACAGATCAATTTCCGGTTGAAACGGATATTGAAAGGATTCCACTTTACCATTTTGAATGATCCTTCATGGTTGTAATGAAATATGTATGAAAGAAATGGAAATTATCTTCCAACATTTTGTTTATTCCCGTGTTTGCAACCATAGTAAAACTACATAATTATATCTTCTTCTGTAATATAAGAATATATTCTTCTTGTCTCATTAGAGTCCTTCGTGCTTGACCTCGATGTTCCCATATACCTAAAATCTAAAAACTTTATTAAAATTTTAGTGATGAAAATAGTGTGCAATAATAATTTTTTCTTTAATATCCCATAGTACGTCAATAACCTAAGCAACCGTATAAAGTAACTTTTATGGTGAAATCAATTTATAAATATGAGATCAGACATAGTAAGGTTAGAATTTCGGAAATAGAAAATCACTTAAAATAGATGGTATCTTTAGAATAAAAACCAAATGATTTACTGTCAGGAAACAGCCAGAAATAAAATAAAATTTGCAATCATAATGAAAAACAAAAAAAAATATATTCTATAAGAATATTATATTTTAATACATCTAAATATTACATTTTAATACATAAAAATAGTTAATAGAAAATAAAAATGACCATAAAAATAAACAAAATAATATTTTTAGTATTTTTTTTTTAATTATAATTTCGTTCTCTTTTTAAATTTGCTGACTTTTGTAATTTTAAATGTATCGTCCAAAGGAATTAAAAATAAAGTGTAAATAGACATCGGCATTCGTTCTGTGTTGTAATTCATTTGTATTTTTTACCCTTTACAAAATGTAGCTGGCTTTTCTGGATAATCTTTTCGGACCAACGAGTTTCTATGATTAGTGTATAACATCTGTATATGAAGAATCTAATAGACATAATCGACTACATTTTCTTCGTGATACTGATTTGGAGAGCTCCATAGAAATAGTGTTTAAAAGTTATTATAGTAAATATTTGATCTTTCAAGAACAAATTCAACATTTCTCATTGGTCTAATTCACGATGTGGATATAAAAGTTAATGCATAATTTTTAAAATTTTTCCATTTTTATTGTTGTAATACGCGGATCAAGCATACAATTGATTTTGTCAGTTATCTCTTTAAAATATATTTTCCGATGAAACCATTTTCGATGTGTGAGGGAAACATTTTTGCATATCAGAAATATTTAGATTTTCTAGCATAACTAATTGAAACTATTCCCCTAATAAGTACAAAATGTTGTAAGCATTTTTCTTAATACGGAATAAAAACTATATTTCTATAATATTGATTTTAATAACAAAATTAAATCATATATGCAAATAAAAATTAGTCAAAGAAATAATTTCTTAAGACCTATGAGATAACTTCGTGAATATGGAAAATGTGAATTTTAAAAAGAATTTAACCATCGCTAACTGTCAAGAACGTAAAAACATACCGATAGAATATTAAGTCAACGTTAAACTAGAATTATAAATGGTTGGAAATGTATTGTTAATAGAAAATCATAAACCTAAAAATTGGAATATCCTAATAATATACGCGCAAAAGTGTGTCTGAAACATGATTTTTTGCATAATATATGGTAGATCGGAAAGTGACACGTAAGGTTCATTATCACGAAAAATCTCATCCCGATATCCATATGTATGTGTATATATATATATATATATATATATATATATATACATACACACACATATATATATATATATATATATATATACACACACACACACACACACACACATATATATACGCAACAGACCGATGGTGATTTTTTGAAATGTTATGTACACATTACAAAGGAAGAATGGAAATACTTTCTTTAATCCTTAATGTAGAGGACAATATTTTTTCCTTGGCATTTGTATTATGAAGTCACGAAAATAAAGACTAAATATTTAATTTATCTTAATCTCTCTAGATGGCTCTGCATGTTTTCATGTTTCACCATAAGTACATAATTATAATAGTGCGAGCGTAATCGCGGGTAAAAGCTAGTTAGAATATAATTTTGGTTATAATATAGCATTCAGTATTTAACTTCACAGGTAATATATTTTCCATTAAATTGATTATTAATAACCAATAGACAATTTCATATTGACCTACGCTAGGTACGCTAGGTTACGCTAATTTCATATTGACCTACTTTCATATTGACCTACGACCTACGCTAACATTAAGTTACTTTAAAAGGTCATAATAAAATACTTATATAAAATAAAATTATGAATAAAAATTCGTGAAATAAGCAGCGATAAAGGACAAATTAGCACACGCATGAACAGGCCATAATGAAAGTAAATCATGGTGGTACGTACATAAAAAGCAAATATGAATAGATATTCATAAAATAGACAGGGATAAAGAACTTAATTAGCACAGATCAGCACAAGTTGTCCTAGACACGGAAAATTTTGCATAATGCAATTCAAAAAAAGTTTGGATTGATAAACAATTTTCTAATCATGTACATGTCTTCCCATTTCCGCATTTCTCAAAAACTTCAAGTTTTAATAATGATTTCTAATGGTGAAAGTTTCAATTTCCGTTCTAATTACAAATAATTATGAACGTAGAGTGAATTTCCGGGGGAAATTAAAAAAAAATGTTACTCCAAAATTATTTTTTGAGGCAATTTAATTCTGAATGTTCTTTGAGATGGACGTTTGAAATATTAAGGAAGTGTGTCATCATTAACGGTAACTTTTGAGCTTTCATATTTGTGAACCAATGAAATATTTCCGTAAAATGTTAAAAAATTCGGACGGAGCGTGAATGTGTGAAAGAGAGAGTGTTGTTTTCCTAAAATTATTAGAAAAAAATATACACAATATAATAATTTATTATTCGTAAGTGTTTTTTTGTTTCAAACTGAGTATATCTGAAGCGTATTTCTGTAAATATGTCCATTTCTCTAATAGGAATCTCAAATTTGTAGTGATTTTTTTCAGAAAAGGTTAGAAATTGGCATGTAGTTTCTGAGCATTCCTCACTTAGTTTGATGCATAGAATTACCTGTATAAGATATATTTATATTATATTTGCATGGAGTAATATGTACATATAAATATGGTGTAACCAAGAACGTGACTGTTATTCCTATAGATGATTCTATGTATAAAAGTGAAAATAGAATATTTCCCTAAAAAAATGTATTTTTTTGTGAGAATCGCGTTTTTGACAATGATTTTTTTAAAAAGATTTAAAATTAGAAAAAAAAATTTTGTAAATTGTCAATATGTTCCTTAATATGTTCTGCCTAGTTTAATATCCAGAATTATGTGAAAGAAAATTAAAAATATTCTGTTCAACTTCTCTATATATATTACATTCGATGAATTTATCCATTTCATTATCTTGACAGTATTTTGGAAAATAATAACCTGCTTCTCATTACTTTAAACTTGTGTCAAAGCATAATATAATATAGCTGTGAAATTTGCCCAACCTTATCTTCAAAACCTAATGCTATGCTTGAGAAAACTTTTAGAACTGCGAGCTAACACTGATAATTATCCTGCGTTATATACCAACCAAAGCGTCATAGACACCTATGCAAAAAAATATATTAATTTAATAAAAAATATTTTTTATAGTGTCGATAAACACAACCATGAAGTTTAAATATTTTAACGTATAACTGTAAACAAATCTGCGTTAGGCAATGTAAATGCCTCCGATTCACAGTTATCTTTTAACTAATCGGTGCGACGTTACATCATTTGATAAAACAAAATTACTGTTCCAATTAAAAGCACAACAATTAAATTTATTTTTCAAAAATCACATTGATTTCAAAGAAAAACTAACCAAATATTGGGAAATGCGTGGAACAGTATTCCGTAGTTATCTTTATCGCTTGATGTCTTTGCTAACATCCCACCTGAAGATGTTGTAATATAATAAAACCTAGGTCGTGGTAAAGAAATTAAAGAAAGTAGAAATAATACTGCATCACGTAGTTTCATTTAATTGTAACATAAATATATGTTACTCTTCCGGCCTTAATAATACATGTATTCGATTAGATGATAAGGATTTACGTAATGAATTTATTGTTCGTTTTCTAACTTCATATGTAAGTATTAACTCTAGTACTTTCCGTAACCGCTTTCTATTCAGCGTGATAAAGTAAGTAACAAATTCTTAACTGGAAATAAAATAGCTTCCCTGGCAAGACACAGGTGAGTTAGTTAAATATGTGCTACATTTAAAATAAATTTCACCCTGTGATACAAATAAAACATGTTCATACTGCACATCAGGAGCTTAAAGCACATTCAAATACTACACTGAAAGGCACAAGCAATATTTATTTCTACATTGAATTTATATTTAATCTTGGCTGTGCCTGCGACTTTCCTTCAATAGAATTCGGAATAAAAAAATTATCATAAATTTTTCGTGTTTTCTTTTTTTTTAACTCTGTACTAAATTGTTTAAAACAGGAACTGAGCCTAAATTAAATTTCATAAAAAAATTTTTGGTATTTTTAAGCTTGAGAACAATATTTGCTAAATAACTAGTGAACTGGAATACTAATAAACTCTTTGTTTTATACTGAATTAAATACTAATTCACTTTTTGTTGCTACTATACTAATATACGTCTTATCGTTTACTAAATTGAATATTAATGCATATTTTGTCGTATACTACGTTGAATAACGATACACTTTTCATTATACACTACATTATACATTAAAAGGTTTTATTTTTATTAATATTCCATGCAAGCAAAGCCATTAGTGATTGATTACTTAGTCACTTGAAAAAACAAACAAATATATTTCACAAAATACTAGTTAGTATTGGGAACAATATGATACTTACGGAATCACACTTTTTGAACTCGATTACATTTTATCTAGGAAACATAATTCCTTAGCGATACAGATGTGTTGAGAGCCAAAAAAATATGTTTCTGGAAAAACAAACTTAAATCAATGAATAAATAAAATTGCCCAATAATTATGGAATAAATTTCTGACAAAAAAATTATTCCTTTCTGCTTTTGAAGACTCTTGATATTATTTTAGTTAACCGAGGCATTTTCTCACAAGTGAACCAATTTTCTTAATTTATTGTTTTCATAATATGTTAATAAATCATGCAAACATGATATATTTTAGTATATAAAACCTCTAATTTCATTTGATAAATCATTTATTGAAATAAAGTATTTTCTCTCGCCACTGCATTCTGAAAACCTTTATGTAAAAATTTGGAGGAAAAAATTGGCTTTTTTTCTGATTATTTCAGGTTGATGAATTATAATTGAAAGTTTCACTTCGTGAAAGTTTAGGTATATTTACTGAGTTTAACTCTATTTTATAAAGCATTTCAATTAACTGTGTAACTAAATCGACTCGCAAATTCAGGAGACAATTAGAAAAATAAAACAATTTGAATTCAATAAATAAACAACTCGTAAGTTTGCCATATGGTCTTGACCTTCACAATATTACTATATTTAAAAATAAGATTGGATCAGTGTTTGTTAATTATGTAAGCGGAGCAAAAATAGACATTTTAATTTTTTAAATTTAAAATGTTATGTTTATTTAACATATATTCAATTTTATTTTATTTGCTTTGGTATGAAATTATTCTTGTACCGAGTTAGTATAGGTCTTATGATATAACATATATGTTAAGAAAAGTTTTTGGATTAAATTTTTATATATTTTTACTGTATTTTTTAGGTGTAAGAAAGTTTTTAAAATGTTCCTTTTAAAAGTTAAACACACGAAATAAAACGCTTTCATTAACAATGTTAATTTCCTTTTGAAAACCGATCAGATTTATAAAATTAAATATTAATTCCTTTCAAAAACCGGTCAGATTTATAAAAAAATATGAAGTAAGTTCAAATTAGAAGTGGGTTCAAATTAGTTTATGGCATTTTTATATTCATTGTTAGGCTTTCTAGATTCATTGCGTTGCTAAATATTCACTATTCAAAAAAGTCTTAAAATCACATTATAAAATAATATGAAAGTCTTAGATCATTATCGCGAACACCAACGTCGCGAATACCAACACCAACAAGGAATTCAAAATGTGTTAATAATGAAAGAAATCAAGAATGCATTAATGGGACTAAAGCGAGTGATTTTTTGTAAACAACATTTAGAGGAGGGTTTATTTTTAGAATAAGATCGATTAGTTTTTTAAATATCTGTCTCTTCATTATTAATTTCAAATTGTCAGTTAGGATAATATTTAAAAATTTTTTTGAGGTAAAATTTATGACCATAACAAAATATATTCATAATCGATTCGATATTATCTTACCTCAACGATCATAATATAAATTTTTTAGACCTTAATTTACACGTAGATAATTAAATATCTAAGCTATTTACTTACAAATATAGTGAAATTCAATTTAAATAATAGTAAAATATTAATTGTAAAATTCGTTTACATGAAACTGCATACAAATGTATTGAAATTCCAAGAAAAAAATTCCAAAATTAATAAAAATTAAACCAAATATAATTTAAACAAAATAATTAAGAAAGAAAGACTTTAAATATTGATACTTATTAAGGAAAATAGTAAGAGAAAACTAGAGAAAACCCAGAATTAGACTGTGAGAGATAGGATGTTATTTAAAGAAATAAAAAATTCTCAATATTTATATAATTGTGAAGTATTCCTGGTCGATTAAAAAATATTCTTCCTAGAAGGCATGGACAAAAAGATACAACCAAATATATTATAAATAAATGAATCCAAACCATAAGCAGGCAATTAAATTAATCTGCTTTTGAAATGTTTAAATCGTCAAAAATATTAAAGAAAAATTTTCTTGTCTGTAGATATTATTCTATTATTGGATTTAGATGGCACCCACAGTAGCATTAAAGCTAAAAAAACACGTTAAGTAGAAATAATTATTAAGGTTTCGACATAAATCTGGATAATAAAAAATAATATTTCACGTTCTTAACTTAATTTTTTTCTACCTGTTGTGAGTTTGACATATGTAGCTAATGAGAATATGTACTCAAATTACTCCATTCTTACTATTGGTTTAGATTTTCTTTTAAAATTAATATCTGCATCGTTAATGTTACGCATTTGTAACCTGTCTTTAATCTAAAAATGTATAATAAATAAATAAAACTTTAGAATGTGGCATTAAAACGATATAATGTTGGACTATTAAATAACTTGCAATAATTTGGACTATTAAATAATTTGTAATCATTTAATTATAAAATCATATCAAAATAGATCCAATTAAATCGTAATATTTAGAAAGTTTTTTCAAACAAAACTTCGTTGTAATTGGTATGAAAGTCAACACCGTGTTATATAAGGAAAACTTGTCGTAAGGAATAGAGTATAAAATATATCACAAGACCCTTTAAAAACTTATTTCCTTTGATCTGACTTTATCAGCCTTTTCACATTTGTTGCATATTTCATATTACGCTCGCAATCAATGTTGATTATCCTGACATTCGATTTTAAACCGGGTATTGGGTTTAAAAAATGGGAGAAGGGGCGAGGCCAGCATGAACAGGGTATTTGGTGTAGGTATATAGGTCAGTTAAATGTTTTTCCGTCTACTAATTTATGTATACTTTCTAATCTCTGTGTGTTTGCTACAGATATTAATTTAAGATAGTTTTATTTAAGATAAACTAATTGTATAAGTAAATATTTAAAATGCATAACCGAGCAAAATTTACAACAATACTTTTATAGTTCTGTAGTTAAAAGGTCAAATCTTAATCCATAGAGTTTTGTCATGACCGGTTATCTGTCCGACCCTGTGTATCAAAACTTCACAGTTTCTACAATTTTAGGATTATCTTTATGAAATTTTTAAGTACGTGCTTAATATTAAGACGTTTCATTGAAATTGGGAACTTTCTTAATTAGCATATAGCAGGAGATTAAATACCTCCACAAAAATGAAATGAGTGCAAAAAATACCCACATATTCCATAGGGCAAGTCCTTTAAAATGAACTTGAGAGTACTTTGACAATTTCTTATTTCTAAACTAAAATTTTAAGATTTTAAGCTTCAAAAATATGTGCGATACACGTCGATGATTCAAGTGTAAATTAAAAAAATCTAAAATAATTTTATTAAAATGTGAATAACAATTCTTGATTTTGTTTAACTTTTATCAATAATTTCAAGAAACAAGAATACATTTTTAGATTAATGACAGGTTACAAATGCGCAACATTAACGATACAGATATTAATTTTAAAAGAAAGTCTAAACCAACAATAAGAATGGAATAATTTGAGTACATATTCTCATTAGCTACATATGTCAAACTCACAACAGGTAGAAACAAATTAAGTTAAGAACGTGAAATATTATTATTTATTATCCAGGTCTATGTTGGAACCTTAATAATTATTTCTACTTAACGTGTTTTTTTAGCTTTAATGCTACCTACTGTGGGTGCCATCTAAATCCAATAATAGACAGAAATATTTTATATTTTCTATCTATTATTATTTATATTTTCTTCAAAATCTACTTGATAATTACGCTTTTATTCCCAGAAAATATTTTCATTTATGAACTTGGTACAAATTAAGTAAGAATAAATAATAATATCTACAGACATTGGAATTTTTCTTCAATATTTTTGACGACTTAAACATTTCAAAAGCAGATCAATTTAATTACCTGCTTATGGTTTTGACTCATTTAATTATAATATATTTGGTTGTATTTTTGTCAATGCTTTCTAGGAAGAATATATATATATATATATATATATATATATATATATATATATATATATATATATATATATATATACACAAATGGCAATATTAATATGTTATGCCATTTCCACGAAGCCAATAGTTGAACTAGACGAATTTTGTATTAACCCACTACAGGCGCAAAACTTGATGAATTTTTGAAAGCCCATCTTTGCTCTGAAGGTAAAGCAATGTTATTGGATGTCGGGTATAAATTATGTTTAAAGGAAACCTTGAAAATATTGCTTTGTGTCTGGTATAAAGTATATTAAAAGGAAACCTTGAATATATTTCGTAATAATTAATTTACCAATTATAAAACGAAGGCCTAATGGAAATCAAGACTTCGACGCGTAGTACGCTATATCAGCATACGTAACTTACTTTATATAAGAAGATATGTTTGTCGATACAGCGAGAGTTTAGTTGTATTTTACGTTTGTAGATATAGAAATAAACATTTTATTCAAATTTTACAAATTATTTAGAGATTTAAGGAATTAGAAGGAATCTTATAGAAAATAGATTACTAAATTACCTACATACTATTATTTTTTGCACTGTCTAGTCGATCTCTTCTTATACAAGTCGATCTGCCTTTTTGCAGGCAAACACTCTGTAAAACTTTTCTTCTTTGCACTCTTCATTTGGTCGGTATACAATTAACCTTATGTGCAATTTCATATCTTTCAACAACATTACATGCCATTATTATTGTAAAAAATACTCAGCATGCTGGAATTTTGAAGATTGATATAAATTTGAAATGATAAGTAATGAATACCTATATTTTATGTGAGCACTGAAATGATGTCAAGGAAAATAACGAGGTCTATATTTTATACGTAACTGTGCTTATTCCTACAGACTACAAATTAGGGGCATTAAAATATATATATGAAAACCGCATAAGAAATCAAAATGAACAATAAATGTTGATTCGGAGTAAAGACAGTTACATCATTGATTTAGTGTTTACAAATCTTTACATAAATGTGAAATATATGATAAAACCATTAAGGAGAAATTTGATGCTCTTATATAATATTGCAACTTAGTTCAGTTATACAAAACGTAGTTATTCTAGGGAGATATATGATTTTTCTTCTATTCAACAAATAGAAAACTATTGTTT
Source organism: Druceiella hillmani (assembly GCA_039881145.1). Lineage (NCBI taxonomy): Eukaryota > Metazoa > Arthropoda > Insecta > Lepidoptera > Hepialidae > Druceiella > Druceiella hillmani. Next base: position 10,307,429 of record JAYKKI010000080.1, read on the forward strand.
ATTAACATTTAAACAAGCTGAACAAATTTACAAATTACTGAAACATTCAAAGTCAGTTTCAAGGACAAATTTTGTAAACAATAAAATTATTCACTATCTTGCAAGAAACCTTAATCTATGCGTCTTTCATTAATAAAGGTCAATATTTCTATTAAGTTCAGGCTAAGCTGGATTATGAATTAGAATTAAATTGCCATGTTTTCGAAATTAAAATACAAAAATGGCCTGGTAATTTTCAAACAAAATACTAAAATCATATCAAATCACAAATCCAACAAATTTGAATAAGAACATCATTAGTTACTTGAAACATTTCATGTAAGAAATCGTCAGTTCTTTTTGTAACCATGTTCGTATGCATTGATATTTTCTCATGTATTAACCCGCCAACGGTGACGTATATGTCTGAGAGACCGGGTGAGTCGAAAGATTCGAATAATTTTTTCGCCCGCCGTCCATTCGGAAGTAACATATTTACAGTTAATTTAGCACAGAATTTTAAAAACCTTAGAATAACATCAAAAGTTAGTACTACAGTTGCTGTTATCTTTATTATGTAATTTTATTGTATTTAATTAATGTGATTTTTTTATATTTTATGGATATTTTTTAAAAAAATTCACAAGTTTGATTATTAAATATAAATACCTTGTTTCAGAATGTCTTACGAAAGAGAATCGTCTTGAGGCTCTTTTACAAGACGTATTAAGATCTGTGAGGAAAGACCACAAGAATCATCAGATAGCCAAACTGAAAGCGACGTTGAAACAGAAAATTTAGCACCAGATCGAAATACGGACAGCGAAGAAGATCTGAGTGACCGAGAATCTTCAGGTAACAACTCTTTATTTTACTTGGGAAAGGACAAATGTACAAAATGGAGTAAGGAACCCCATAGTCAATCGATCCGTACTAGAAGTCACAATATTATAACTCTCATTATTTGGCAACACTTTTTTGACGATAGTATAATTGATATAATTATCAAGTATATTGACACCATAAAACATAAATATAACAGGTAAATATACCAGATCGACGAATTTAAACAAAATAAAATGTTTTATGGGATTGTTATTCTTATCCGGAGTGAATAAATCCAATTATATCAATATTGATTAGTTATTTCGAACAGATGGTGATTCGGTAGAGATATTTCGATTATCTATGTCTGCCCGGAGGTTTTAATTTCTGCTCCGAGTTTTGAGATTTGACGACGGTACTACAAGGCATCAGAGAAAAGCACTTGACAAGCTTTGTCATATTAGGGAAATATTTGAGAAGTTTGTCCAGAATTGCCAAGATAATTACACCTTATCTGCATTTGTGACTGTTGATGAAAAATTAGAAGCTTTTCGTGGCAATGTTCATTTAGACAATATATCCCCAATAACCTTATGGTATAAAGATTCAAGCTCTCTGTGATGCTAAAATGTTTTACACATTCAACATGGAGATTTATGCCGGTAAACAGACCAATAAAGGTCCATACAATGTAGATAATTCCGGCCTAGGTGTTGTTCAAACATTATGGGAGCTAATATACAATACTGGTCGTAACGTGACGAGTGATAATTGGTACACCAGTATACCCATAGCTGAAGCATTGCTCCAGAAAGGTCTTACAACGATTGGAACAACCAGGAAAAACAAAAAGGAAATCCCTCCGGAATTCAATGTTTTACGTGGCTGAAGTGTCAAGTCTAATATGTTTGGCTTTGGCAGCAATATGGTTTTGGTTTCACATGTTCCTAAGACTGGCAAGAATGTTATGCTGATTAGTACTATGCACAATGATGCTCAAGTTGATACAAAAACTCAAAAATAATTTTGAATTATAATAACACCAAGGGTGGAGTTGAAGTAGTAGACCGTTTATGTAAAAATTACAATTGTGCCAGAGCAACAAGGACATGGTTGTATTTTACGCTATGCTCAATGTCAGGACAATTAACAGTCAGGTGATACATACAGTTAATAATCAAAACTCAAAACTGCAACGCCGTCATTTTATTAGGAATTTAGTCACAAAAGTTATTGAACCTTATCTGAGAGAAAGACGTACACAATTGAACTTACCAAGGCTGATGAGTGAAAGGCTTTCCGAGATTTTGAAGATTGATGATGAACCTGGTCCTGCTGGTCCTTTACGTAAAGGTCGATGCCATGAGTGTGGGTGGCGGAAAAAAAGAAAAACTATTGGAAAGTAAATAATTTTTAATTTTACGGGACGTCGGTAGGTCGGTATAAATATTTTGATATTTTTATAATATCTGCATCTTTAATATTATGAAATTAAAAATAACGTGTTGTGTATGTGGGTATGGTATACATGTGAATGAGAATGTAGATGCACGAGTGCGTATGAGTGCATGCGTGTGTGCATATTCGCGCGAGTGTTTGTGTGTCTGTTGTTTTAGCAACTAAACCATTAAACCGGTTTGTGTGAAATTTGGTATCTGGCAGTTCCAACATCTCTAGATGATTTCTGTCTATTAAATTTTAGGAATGTTTTACGCAGAATAAAATTTAAAAAATCAATTTTGTCAATTATCTTTCAATGTTTAGACATTATTAACATTGTATGAGTCAAAAAGGTGATATAATTCGTTTTCTCCGGAGGATGACTTATTTCATTTAAAAGTTAAATAAATTAAAATTTTTTTGCGAATAAAAAAATATACTTTCGATGCGAAAGAATTTTATTATCATCATGTGCACACTGGGCGTGGTGAAAATAAAATGTAATAAATAAATATCTCTAATAAATTTGCCATATTAACTGTAGAACTAGATATAATAACAATGACTTGTTAATAGACATCTTTTCAAGTCAATAGGTTGCTTGACGATTCCCAATTGCAAAAAAGTTATACAATGTGTATACACCGTAAAAAATATTGAAATGATTATATATCTGAAGGAAAAATACGCAGTTTTGCAGAATTTTATAATTAAAAGTGATATTTTAGATACAGATATTATTAAGTTTATGGTTATAAAATGTATGTAAGTTAGCTATGTGCAATGCACATAAGAATTTATTTAAATCGTGATATCTGTATAAAAGCCAAATTTAATGTCGTTACGTTTTTTGAGTTAACGAACTTATTTTATATACGAGTGTACACATATATTTTTATAGATAATCGGCACCAGCTCTTGGCTAATATATCGACATAAGCTAAGAAAAAAGTATATAAGAGTACATGAGATAATAGGTTACAAATGGTTTTCAGGAAAGCTTCCCATTCGTGTTAACACTCATAAATATTAGAGTAGAGAACGTCCAGGGCTAAAATTTTAATACTGTTTTTATGTCATAAAGAATAGTATATGGTTGGCTGAAACCGACAAATTTGCGGCGAAACAGTTTTAGAAAATGGACTTTTGACAATACTTACTGTTGCTTTCTACGCGGATGAATACTTATGAACAGTCCATATATGAAACTCATTGTGTTCCGTCCTAACTTGTAACTAATAACATGAAATTAGATAAAACAGAAATTGTAGAATTACTTGATTGTTACAACTTATATTTACAAATATATATATAGAAATATATATATATATATATATATATATATATATATTTATTTATATATATATATATATATATATATATATATATATTTATAATTTGATTACGTGGCTTTCTAAATATTGTGGAAAAAAATGAATTTAATATTATACCCAATACCGTTTGGTTACAACCTGAGCCCAATCACAGAAATTAGTTAACAACATGAAGATAATTACAACGAACCGAACGTTTGGGCGCATGTTGTCTTCTATATTAAACACATTAGTTATGAGACATGCTTACGCTAAGTATGCACCCTGACCCAGCTATACGCGAACGTCTAGCTACAAGTGATCGCCTTGTTCGCTCCTAATGAAGGTATGTTGTTGTCGGAACCCCTTTCAAGTGAAAGAGAGAACCAATGAAATTAACACGGTGATAAATCAGCCATAAATTACCGTAATATCAAATATTTTCTTTTGTAAGTTATTTGTTAGTTCGTGTTGGACCTACGTTCACTACTAAAGCAATGTACGCGTTATGTAAGATCTGAACTTGGTTCTGGTCTCTGGTTCTTGTCACATGAATTTGTGTTCTTGTATGTAAAAATGTTTTACGAGGTCAAGTACTGATATATATATATATATATATATATATATATATATATATATATATAATGTAACGTAAACTGTGTACGTCTAGTAGGTAAGAGGAGAGTCATAATATTATAATACTTTAGGCTGACAAAACTTTGTGATCATAGGCCATAACTAACACAATGTCAATTACGACACTTTCAAGTTTTAACTGTAGTTATGGAATATACATTTTGGTATGTTAAATTACATTAAAATATTTAACTTCAAAAAAATTAATTTTTAATCATATTTATTGAATATATTTCCTTTCATTTTGTACTAATTCATTACCACTAAATTTTTTTTCACAATTAAATGAAACTGCGTAATGTATTATGTGTACTTTATTTAAATTCTTAACCACCACCTAGGTTTCCTTGCATGACAACATCTTCAGGTAGGTAATTTGGAGATATATCTTTATAACCATAATAAAATGGTCATCGGTGTCATTAAGGTAAGTTGGGGTCAGAAATTAGCTATGAGTTTAATTTTTTATTTAAATGAATTGAAATTGACAACTTTGATGCCTGCATGCATTCGTTCGACATAAAATTTTATATTTGCTATTAAGACAACATTTTTTTTTACTTGATTTAGTGTACAAAAGGGATACTATGTATAAAATTCATCTAATCTACATACAAGTATATATGAAAATATTACATGCGACTTAAAATATAATTGTTTCGTACTTGTTATAATTAATTTCTTTGCGTTTTGAAAATATTTAAAACTACTCCCATTTCTCCTATAGTTTATTGTGGAAAAAATAACGTGATTCTCCTGAACTGGCAAGTTAACACTCTCATAATTTGTCATTTTATATGCTGCTGGTGTGTAATTTAGGTTCATGTAGTAGAGTGAATGCGAAAACATTAATAAACATTAAAAATATTTCTACACCTCACTTTTTTTTCTCCAAATAGCGTCTTTATATTTAAAACGATTTTTCTTTTTTTTCTGTTAACACATTGTATATTTTCTTCAAATTAATTGTAAATTAATTGTTTGACATAATTTGTGAGCTTCACTTTCAAGAGCCTAAGGGTTTTGGTAATTTATAGTCGATTATTTTTTTTTTCTAAACTCATATTTTTCCGTGACATTTATCGCAAAGTACTACTATAATACTAAAACCTGTTATTACAACTAAGTTGTCTCGGATAATTGACGTAAAGATTTCCTTTATCTGTATTCGTTTTTAAACGTTACACCTAAAAGAACTAAATGACAATAGCTTGTTATTATTTTGACATCGTAATATTGCTCTAACATATTGCCTTAATACAAACATAGAGACATTGCAGGGGGCGGTTTGCTAAAAGTTTTACTTCTGTGAAACAGTATCACTTCGGATAATTAACAATTCACAAGACAACGCACGACCGTTACGGCCTTAATTAAATTCTGTCATTGTCCCTGTGTCGGATTTATTAGCAGTGTCACCTAATTAGATATATTTTTAAAGAGTTTTAGGCATCTACGATGAAAAGTGAGATAGTGACCTTTTGATAAAATACACAATTCGTTAATACTACTTGACTATGTAAATAATAATAAAAATATTTTCTGGTTGCTGAAATACAAGTCTTACATTTTTTTTGGTTTTTGATATTTTCTTTTTTTTATATTTTGTTATGGTATATGAAAAATAATATGGTACAGTAAAATATGTAAAAATACATTACCACCATTTTAAAATAGAACCACACAATGCATACATTATGGAGCTAAAAAGTATTATTATTTTCATAGATGATATATATTTTATTGAAATTAAGAGATGAACGAATACACAATCTTTTTATCATATTCGACTGTTTTGTTACTCAATCGTGATGGCTTATAGTTGTTTTTTTGTCAAAATTAATTTTCTCAACTATGTTGATTTTATTAAAGCAAATGAATTAAATTAAAATATTGGTCTATTTATAGCTGTATTTTTTATTAGAATGCAATTTCCCAGTGCTGATTTCTATAATTATTCCTAACGTAAAACATTTTAGGTGAACTTAGAAAAATAAGCCCTTCCAAAATTATTGTCTTCAAAGTTGAATTATAAAAAAAATTTAATAAAATTTTAAAAAAAAATATTTATAATGAAATTACTGCACACCATTCAGTGTATCGAATCTTACTACTCACAGAATAATAAAACTTTGAAAACCAGTTTCCAAAAATTAAATATCTCTGATAGAATCCGTTGGCTATTCACAAGTTATTGACAACACTATTTTTTCTATAATTTTAATTTTGAGCGTGATTCGTAATGTTACTCTAAATTATGGAGAAATACATTTTCATGCATTGGTATAACATTCAGTGGAGACACATTTCCATGATAAATATTGAGGCATTAGAAATGTAAGCTGTTGGCGACAAAAATTGTTTACGCTCTTCTATTGGTTAAGGTTAGGCGGCTAAGTGCTAACGTACAATTCTTCCTCAAATAAAATGCAATACTCTTGTTATCATAAAATCCCGTACCCTTCCTATAATACAATTTGGTACCCTTGCTAACGTACAACTTGATGTTCTTGGTAAAATATATATCCACACACTTGCTAAGTCAACATTTTTTCTAATATGCTACTTGATACTATTGCTAACGTATACTCAACTCTTGCTACAATTCCTTTAACAGAAATTTGTTTTGTAAGGTAGATTTATCGTAATATGATTTATCAAAGTGTACATGAATACATTTTTTAAATTTTTTTAAACGTTTTAGTTTCCTTTATTTTACTTACATTAGTTTTTTGATATCTTTTGTTTTGCAGTGACAGTAATGAATGTCTTGTTGACAAAAAGGAAAAATTAATCGAATGTCACTTTTTGTTTGTTTTTGATGTTTGTTTCGATATGTTTTTGCTCATTAACTTAGCTGTATTTTTCTATTTTTAATTGTTGGGGGACTTGGTTTAAAAATATTTGTGATAGTGGAAAAAAAATATCAGGCGTAATAATGACATTATTGAGTGTTATATGTATTATATACCAATAAATAAAAAAAATAGAAATAAAAGTGCATTTTTTATCCGTAGAACTATATTATTTAGGTAACATATTTCGAAACAATTAAATGTATTTTAAAATGAGATGAAAGTAGTGAAATATATTTTTTAAATACCTAGCTATTTGATTATTATATATCATTCCATGTAAAATAATTAAATTATGAACATTTTTTCCATATTTTTGACCCTTTGACATTCCAGAAAATCTCATTCTAAATTAAATTTCATGTCTTTGTACAAGAATAATAAATAAAAAAAACGTACAAACAAATATTTATATATAAAATAAAATAGTTTATTTATGGAAGTGATATTTTTTCTACATGAATTCCGGTTCAATTGACAAGTGTTCACTCCTTGGCCGTTTTAACTATAAATCTCTTAGAGCTAATACGTAATCAATATTTATTTACCTTAAATATAATTCAGATATTAATTACAGAACTAATATCGGTATTGGTTTTGTGTGGCCAAGTGAGAATTTGTTACTATGCTATTTCTCTTTGACACCACAACATAATACTACTCGAATTCCTGTTAGCTCAGATTACTTCCTGTCTTAATATAATTGCAATCAAGCAGCTTTTGCCAGTTACAAAATACTGAACATAATTTTTCATTTATATTCAGTATAACGGCATAACTAGCGAATTAATAATTTAAAATACCTCATTTTACACTGCCGTGATTTTTTTGAATACAAAAATTTCCAGTTTCTCATTTCTCCAGATAGTTTATACTAAATATTTCTTGGTTTTATTTCTTATATTAGTTAGTAGTTGTTTTTATAACAAAAAAATTAATTTTTGTATTCTTCCTATATATATGTATAGCATTCAGAAGCTGTCATCAAATGATTACACAAATAATAGTTAAATTTATTGCTAACTTTTACCTAGATCCACTTGATTTTCATTGCTAATAAAAGTAAATTTGGTAGTTTAGTGGTTCACTGTGTAAAAGTTTAAGTATGTAATTTTTAGTTTTGTTTTTTCCACGAAGCCTTAATAGTGGCAGCCCCTATAAAAACGTTAAACCTTTCCCTTAACATTGTTTTTATGGCGTTGTGAATAGAGAAACAGATTTTTTGGAATTATTTTGAAAGCGCATTTTTATTATTTGACAAGAAAATTAGTCTGTGATATTATCTTTGTCAAACATATTAAAATTGTAAAAACGATTACAAATTATATTTCCCAAGGGTACCTGGCTATTATATTGTATCTATGATATTTCCGTTATAAATATTTTTATTTTTATCCTAAATTCAGTATGCAAGGTCTTTGTTCAGGTGATTGTGCAGGTGATTGTCTGCTCACTTTCAGCAGGCAGTGCCAAAAATATATTTTTGTTGTACGCAGAAAAGTTAAAGAACTTACGTAAAAATTATATTAAACAAATACGAGTAACACATTGTTAATTTTTATTAATAATTAATCATTTTATTCTTATTTTTTCTATACTCATACATATAACGTGTAAATATATATACAATAAATTAAGTGCATATTGGTTGAATAATATTTACTGACTTTTTACGTAGGGTTTACTTTTTTTAATATCATACATTTTTTTTTAATGGGTTTAGAAATGGAATTTGGGGAAAACAATATTTTGTCGAGTGTTTACTCTTAATAATTTAACAATTATCTGTGTAATTTACTTTTATCAAAATTTTAAAAATTAACTTTAATTTAAACATCAATTATTTTACGAACCATTTTTGAGATTGTAGGCAAAGTTAATAAAATGAATGTATCGAATATCACAAACGACGGGTGTAGTACGGTAAAAGTGTCCGACCTGGAAATTGAATTAGATCTCTGCAAACAAATATTAGTGAGGAACTAAACACGACAGTGGTAGTTACTTCAAACCACGACTGAGCAACCTAGTTGCTGGCAACTGATTTTGGCATCAGTATCAAAGACAAATTCAAAGTGTACATGTCAAAGCAAAACGTTTTAGTATCAATATCAAAGGAAAGCAGTAAGTATTCATACACGATACAGCAGACTTAAAGTTTGCATTATAAACTTTGCGTATCCGTATCTGTTCCACGCACCAAATAATTTCCACGTCTTCCAGATCTCCGTAATTTTTTTTATTAAGTGTGAAACATATAATTTCCTATATATTATTAGGTCCACCTTCATGGAAGTCATTTATTTCAGCTTGGCAATTTTTGTCGATAGCAATTAACACGGCTAAAGTATAGCAATTTTATATAAAACGAAGAAAACAATATTTTTCCGCAAGTAAATATTATTATCTCTCATTACTTGTTGCCCCATTATTGCCGCTAACCCCAACGCGACTTATAAAAAATAAACACTAAAAAAGAAACTATATTTAGAATGAACAAAAGATAATAAAATCAGGTAATTAACTTACGTACTTGTAATAAAATAAATACCGAAAAATTCTTTAAAAACAAACAAATTGATCAATGAAAATAAAACACAATTTACAAATAGCCCCTCCATGTGAAACTTATCGGTAATCAACCGTAAAAGGGCATAAAAAATGTTAATAGCGCCAATAAAACACACAAGTTAAAGGAAACACGTAATGGCAGATTCCTTATGCAAAATTTTGCAAGTGAATTCGTGTATTGCACCCCAGTGAATTTGTTTTCTGTACGAAAGAATAAAACGAACTTTTTCCTACTTTATTGGCGACAGATTTTTCTTATTTGCCGCATCGGTTTTTAGCAGTGGCTTGAACGCAGAGAGCTTTTTAATGCCCAAGGCAGCGCACGGCTACAATACTGTTGTTGACCGCCAAGGACATTTGGGATTTAGATCTGGTCTACGTGGTAAATATATTTCCGATTTTACTCTAGTAAGTTACATGGAGTATTTTTAAATTGCTTTCTGATTAGGGATTAGAACCCTATCTAGAAATATAGGCTTCAAATATTTACAACATCCTTAAATCAATTCGCTTCAGATTTATTGAGTTATTGAGCAAGCGTTAGTTTCCATTTTTAGTCGAGAGGATGATGTGAGTCAATCAATGATACATTGTTGAGTTAAATGAATGGTAATTGAAATCATCCACAATTATTAAAATTAAAGCAAGAAAATTTAAAATGTTATGAGTTAGTGAAAGAGGATAAGTTGGAACAGAAGAGAGGGAGAAGAAATAAAAAAGAATGAATAGGAGAAAATTAAAAAGGGTATAGAAAAAGAGAAAAGAGTTGTTTAGCTGGAGCGAGGGAAAGGGAGAGAGACATAGAGCGAGATATAAAAAGGAAGAGGAAGAATGGACAGTGGAACAAACAGTAGTCAAAAACAATAATTTTTTTGGACACACTACTCTGTATCTTCTGGTCGCCCCTTAAAATGCCATTATCATATGTTTTTTTTTTCAATACTTACCATTCCAATTATATTATCATTTTGTCAAAATGTCCTACCCGTGTCGTATCAGAAATGTACAAATACGTATTGTATTTGTACATTACAAAAGGTATTTTTGCTCTACTAGCATTATTTCCCCCGTTTCACTTTTCAAACAGTCTACCTTTCTAAAACCCACTTGGGTATTATCATATGTTTCTATAATACGCATTTTATTTTAAACTATATTTATGTAAGACAACTAGTTCTATAAATACACGCTGCATAAATATCTTGGCTTCCAAATTTTTTTTAATAATAAATGAAAACTAGTATGTGAATTTTTTATACTGACATTGAACGGAAAATTATTTTCCAGCTTTTAGTTCAAAGTAGTATTATACTTTAAAATCTTGAGACATCGTTTTATTATTCATACGGTTAAGGGGAGACAGAATTTTTAGTTGTCTATTAAAATCGTCATTGGATAAAAATTTGATGACGTATTTATTAAAACTGGGATGGAATGAAAAACATACCACAGGGTTTCTTTAAAATAAGCCTCTGTTCATTTAGGTTTTTTTTATGAAGAAAGTCCTTTATTTTTAAATTAAAATATATCATTTTAAGCATGTGGAAAATAATATATCTCTGAATCGGAATACTCCTAGCAAATAAATTTATATAATTTATCCAAAAAGTATAGTTTACCAAATTAATCGTAACTCACACCGTTGTTTTCCATTTTTCTACCAAGAAATGGTGTGTTGTATTCTTATGACAGATTAATTTCTTTCAGCGTAATTACTTACCACAGTGAAAAATCCTGTTGATACAATATTAAGGAAATATCAAATGTTTGCGAGATCACCAAAGAGCCAAAAAACAGGCTAAGATATGAATGCTTGTAGCAAAGAAAACAATTTAGAACATGCTGAGTTTATGTGTAACGATGCTACCATTTCTATCTGTATGAAAAATAGTTTTCTACTTATACTGTCACACCATTGTCCTGTTAAGGAGTGTAAATACTAAAATTAAACATAATTCATTTTGATTTTTACTACGAACTTCACGTGACAAGCATTTCATTCTATTAATAAACCGGTATCAAATTATATGGTTTATTTGCTTTGTTAATTTTAATCTTACCTTATTGGACATACACCGGTCCACATTTATTCTGCTAGGATCTAGGTTAGCTATGGTAATTTTTTCAAAGTTTGCTTTTAGAATTGTTTTTCTATAATATTTTTGTAAATTATTTTACCTCGTTCTTACTAAAAATTATATTCTTCCTGTATTCTTGTTTCAATATTTTCTCTACTAGCTTCTATTTCACTTTTCTTGGGTTTTTAATTTGTTTTACTCAGGTCCTACACTTTAGTGAGCTTTAAACTATGTAAATTAAATTTTCAAAAAAACAGTCTTTGCAACAATTCTTCCCAGATTTTTAAAGTAATTCTTTTCTCGCAGAATATTTAAAAAGCTATTTCTGTGAAGGTTTCTTCGTTATTTTATCACATATACTCATAAGCGGAACTGCATGTAGTATGAAGTGCTCTACTGGAATAGACTATTAAATTGATTAGAGCCTAGTACGCCGTGCGCACGAAACTAAAATGAGTCCGTTTTCTACCCAACATGTCGACAGTTTATTTGCCGTACTTGCCGGGCGGGGCGAGCTGGCCAACTTTAAGTGGGAGCGGTAAGTTCTACGTGCGCGGCACCATAAATCGCCACACCTACTATTATGTATGCTCGTCCAGATAGTTATCTGCTGCGATTTAAGATCTGCATCTAAATAGGATGCTGTTTATCTGTTTAGCAGCACTGACCAGTTGCTCTATTTAGTACACTCACGGATCCAGTTGGTTACAATGTATAGTCGTCGCATTTGACATAAAATGTACATATGGGCACAGTCCGTTTTGGTCATTTTTGTTATTTTTTATGCAAAATTTTTTTTTATTGCATTCCATTTTTGAATGTAATATTTTAAGTTATTCGTATAAAATACTTATTGCTATATTTAGTTTCATCATTTAAAACTCTCCAAAAGATCTGATATGTTTACAAGCATATATTGAATTTAAATACATGTTAAGTGATACATTAATTAAATAAATAAAAGTAGTTATTACTGTTTTCTTATAATATTCTCACCCTGATTTTACGATATAGGGGAAGGGATATTCTATTTTCTCATATTCATAGAAATAACTTTTAAATGTGCAATGTATAATTATGAAACAATTGTTTTATTCCTCGTAATAAGCCCTTTCAATATATCCGCCATATTATATATAAAATGAAAAAAAAAATAGACATTTATTTACATTTTCTTTAAATTGTATATAAATACTTCAGAAATATTTTCCCATGGAAATTATGTACAAAAGTATCAAATTTTGCATAGTTTCTGAAAAAGTCGACAGTGAATATGGAAAATCGTAAACATATTGCCTACTACTTTTTCATAGGCGTGAAAAATTGGTGCGTGTTACAAAAATTTCTCACATCTAGAATCATTACTATAACTTTTCTACAAATGTTGAATAAGATCCCAAAAACGCATATTTTTTTCTTAATTTTAGGTTAAGAACTTTCGGAAATACCTGGGGAAAACTTATTTTCTTTGTATTTTTTGAAATATGTCTTTGAAGATGTAATACTTATAAATATGAAATAAATATTCTTAAGAATATTAAAAGGGTAGCCCTTTCAAACGATACAATACATTATACATAGCATTTTCAATTGATATACCAAATGAGGCATATGGAATTAAAAAAAATGACTTATTAAGTTAACGCCCTAAAATTTACTAGGTATTTTTTTGTTTAAGCAATTGAGATATGTGCGGATTAGTACGTTTTGTTGCTATGAACAATTTTAAGTATCTACTTCAAGCGGTTTCTGAGAAAGACGTTTTTGACTGGTGGACGTACCGACACATCATCGATCTTGTAAGGGTTTTATTAACTACTAAACTTTAATAAGACTTACGAAAGAAGTTAAACGGCCTATATATTTCTTTCAATCGTAGTGTATTTTTATGTACCGTTATATTACATTTAAAAATAACGGATAACCTCTGATCTATTTATAACTAATAACAATAATATAATAAATTGCAGTAATGACAATAATATTTTACAGTAAAATTATATTACCTGAAGAAATACCTGTTAATTTAGAGAGAGATTTATTTACCCAATTTTTTTGTTATTTAATTTAAATTGTCACGTTGTCCCGTAATCTATTTTTATAACAAAATTCAATCTCATAATCTAAGCCTAAGAAAGGCTTTGATTGTGAGATTACAAACGATAAGTGTAAGATAACCAAATACATATGTTTATCACGTTTGTTTCACAAGCATTTTGTTTTTACTTATGGTGCACTAAAAATACGGTTTTCCTCGTTATATTTTCCAGTTAGATAAGCGAGTGGTTTGGACGTGCGTGCATATGTGCATGCGTGCGTTCTGTTTATCTTCATTCATAACATTCCGCTATCTCCTCAAGGTTTAAGGAAGGAGGCAAGGAAGAAAGAATTCATCGATATTTTATATAGATTTATCAATGATAGGATTTTTATTGTTATATAACCAGGTCATTTACTAATTATGACACAGAATCGTATTTGTCATTAAATGAAATTATTGTCAAATGTACGATGTCAATAATTCGTTTTTCATGTACTTATTTCTTAACAACACAATTTTTATAATAACTCCCCGTAAACAACGTCAACCACTAACCATGCTGAATAAGCAATCTTCACGTATTTTGTGGATATAATAATTGCCTTGTATGTCTTCAGAGTTAATTTAGTCAATTTTCATTGTTACGTAATTTTATTACAGCGATAAATTTTATAGTTCTATAACTAAATGGCAAAAAATTTTTGTCATAATCCTTTCCCCATCTGCCCAATTCTATATATCAAAGCTTCACAGTTTTTACATTTTTAGACTAATATTTAGGAAATTTTCAAGTAAATGCTTCATACTGAGACTTTAATTAACATGTAGCAAAATGTTAAATACCTTTTCATACATGACAAGGGAAAACAGTGATATAAACTATGAACATCTAGTTAGTGTAACGTGAATCCTAATATTATAGTATTTCAGGCACACATAACTTTCAAGCACGGTCTGAAGTTATAAAAATATAATCGTATATATTGGTATGTTAAATCATCTTCAGATATTTGGCTTTATATAATGTTTTTAACACTGTTATATAAAATAAAATAAAAGAAGCATTCATAAACGTGCAGTGAGTGAAGTCGATTAATTTTTGAATTTAAATGAAAAGAAATTAAACATTTTGATGGCAATTTCTTAAATATGAATGTAATATTTACCCTTGAAACGTAACATTTTTTTCCTACTTACTTTATTGTTTAAAAAATATATTTAGTATTAAGTGTATGCATTTCATAAAATTCATTTTTTGCATTTTGAGAAAATTTAACGCTACTCACATTTTCTCTTAACTTTATTGTCAAAAAATATAATGTGGTTCTCTTAATCAAATAAGATAAACTCTCAAACATTTTCCATTTTATATACTGCTGTAGTATAAATTAAATTCATATAGTAAAATTAATGGGAAAATGATACTTAACTTTAAATGAATACCTAAATAATATATATTTTGGTCGAAATGTCCTTCTATTTCAAAAGTATGAAAACGAAAAAAGTTGTTAGTATTGCTATTTTTTTGATTTATCTGAAAATCATTTTCTTCGCATAATTTTTGAGCGTCACTTTATTAAGAACAATGAGCTTTTAATTTATTGTGAATTATTTTTAAAAAAATTTCTGAATGCGAAATTGATCGCATGTTGTATTATATTATCATTATGTTAACCAAACAAACGATTATTAATGGTCAATTGTCTCAGATATATGAATAAGTTAAGATTTCTTTTAGTTCTATTCGTTCTAAAACGTTACAACTAAAAAAACAGTTGAGGAAAATGGCATAAACTGAAAATGGAAAGCGAAACAACCAGTTTTCAAAAAGAATAATTTTTTCTCAAAATCCTCTTTATTTTCTGGTAGGCCTCTAAAATTCCATTATAATATGTTTAAATCAATACGTACTGCAGAAATTATATTGCTATATTGTAAAAAGATAACCTTTTATTAACATTTTGTCAAATTACATCTTGTCAGAAATACATAAATATAATACACAAGTTAAATCTGCTCTACTGTCATTATTTACTACACCTGAGCATAATTACTTAAAAAATAAATTATAGTTCAACTGAAGGACGACCCTATAATTAAATGTAACCTTAAGATATATTTATCATAACATAACGTAATTACGTCCCCCGTTCCTTCACTTACCAGACCTTTGAGATGAGAATAAGAATTAACTTCACTGGGCTTGTTAACATATTCGTCCCGTAAGAAAGCCAACAACATCTAAGATCAGACGATATTTTTATTGACTCATTTACAGAGTATGGATAACTGCGGAAAATATTTGTCCTTTAGCACTTTGACTTCTTATCAGGTATTTTTCTAATATCCGTTTTTATGTCAAGTTTTTCAATAAAATATGAAAAACACTACATGTGTTATTAGTTAATAGAACATTGCACGGAAAAATATTCTCCACGGTTGGATTCAGTGCAGTATTATACTTAAAAATCTGGGGACATCCCTTTATTATTTATACGAATAAGGGGTGACAGAATTTTATGCTGTTTACAAAAACCGCCATCAAAGAAACTTTGATGACTCAGTTATTAAAAATGGACCGGAATTAAAAATGTGCCACAGAGTCTTCAAAAATAGGCCTCCATATATTTACATTTTGATCACAAAGCAAATATCATTATTTTTAGACCAAAATATGTCGAAATATGTGAAGCAAGTGAAAGAACATTTATCTTCATCGTTTTTTTCTTCATCGAACATTTATCTTCATGAATCGAAGTACATATAGCAACTTCACAATTGAAAAACAAATTCATTTGATTTATTAAAAATTACAATTTACCGAACTGATCGCCTCTCATAGAGCGACTTCCCAATTTTTTGTTAAACTATTGTACTTCATATTCATAAGGCAGATTAGTTTCTTTCAGCTTTATTATATACCGCATAAAGATCCTGTCGATACAATATTATAAGCATATTATATGTCTGAGAGTTCGCTGAAAGACTTGAACAAATAGGCGAATATGTGAATGCTTATTGGCACAGAAAATAATTTAGAACATGTTAGGATTGTATATACCATTGTTAATATTTATATCTGAATATAAGGTAAATTAAAAAGTTAGAATTTTCTAGGTTTACTTGCATATCTTTATCCTGTCAATAATTCTTAATAGTAATAATTGAACATGATTCAATCTTATTTTTACACGCTTCTACTTAACGCCATTTGTTGGTGTAAGTGTAAGTTAGCATCTGTAGTAATTTACTAAATTTTATTCATGCTTTTTCACCACTTTCCATAGTCAAACTGAGATGAAACAGATGTAGAACTCTTCTATTACTACGAATTTCACGCGACAACTTTTCATTCCTTTAATAAATCTATACAAAAATACTTGATTTATTCGCTTTTTTAATTTTGATCTTACCTAATTGGACATACGCCAATCCACATTTAGTCTGCAAGGACGACGACAAATGTCATTTTATATTTTATATCTTAACAAAGGCTTGGTTTTAAAATAATTTTTTTAAGTGAAATGATTATGTATTTATTTCTCCTCATTTTTCTGAAAATATGTTTCTTTACGTATTCCTCTTTCAATACTTTCTCTACTTGATCCGTTTACATATTTCCTGGTTTTCTAACTATTTATCTCCCATTTTAGTGACATTTAAACTAAGCACATACAATTTTCTGACGAAACCAGTATTAGCAGTTATTTTTCACAATTACGCTTCTCACAGAATATTACGTAAATTATTTCTGTAAATATTTCATGGTTATTCTGTCACATATAACACGTATTCGTTCTATTTGTACACAAAATTTATTGTACACAAAATTTCAATCCATTTTTTGTTATTTCGTCTACATACTTCTAAAATGAATATTGATTTTTTTTATTTCAATATTCGTTTTAGAATCTAGACTTATAGACAATTCGCACAAAATATTGTTTTTTACTATACTTATTTCAAACGGTAAAACTGAACAAGGGTATAAATGGTTATGGCTGCCGGTTTTTGACGATTAGTCTAGAGTAAAATAACATAATATAGTTTTAGAAATACGTAGCTAAATTTTCAATGCAAACCACTAATTAAGATCTCTTGTTTATTTTGCTTTACTGATAAGAAAATTTGATCGTTATTCAGCACGTTTATTCGAGAATGCAAAGGTCGCATGGCGAAGATTGAGAGGATGAATTAATAGGGATTATAATAACTCCTTACTTTATAAAAACAATAATTTGTATAAACAATAAAAAAGTCACATGTGCATAAATTATTATTACAATCGTTCCATAATTTAACACGCGATACATCTTTAATTCATGATAATTTATATCAAGCCCACTGACTAACTTAGTTATTCAGTCATTTCCATCTGCTTTTTGTTCGCTTACTATAGAATTTTTTTATAGTTAAAAAACTAATGAAGTAAAGAAGTAAGACGAAATCTCAATACAAAGTACTCATGAGAAAGTTATTTTTGATATATTTTCCAGATTTTTTTCAGTCTTGTTTGTAAATGGTGTGGAGATGGAATAAACGTAGTAAAGAAAATATATTAACTTTTAAAAGACTTCTCTAGCGAAAGGTATGGGCAGCTCACATTTGTTTATTCCTATTGCTTAATAAGTCTTGATGCATAGAAACGTCATTTATACATTTAGATATTTATCTGAAATACCCGCTTGCAAAATTTCCTGCAGGTGGATCTAAAACTGTGGAAACTACGAGGGTGTGACAAACGTATATAAAAACACACGGGCACAGTCACAATGTAAGGATTTTGTATTTAACTATGGAGTTCTAAAAGGTAATGAAATATTCTACGTCTCAAATTAGTTTCGACTCTACCCTTTGCTAACTTACACAAACTTTTTAAAGCATATCTTTAGTATGCAAATTTAGTTTAGAATAAAAATCTGTCAACTTTTAAAGTGACATTTTAATGAGGCAACCTTGTTCTTCGTATACAGCGTTGCTTGAAATAAAAAAAGGAGAAAATTTGGATATTGCATTTCCCATAAGGAGCAACTAGTTTAATTTATTAGAAGGGATGCAATCTACTTCTTTATTTAAAGGTGATATTATGTTTATATTTTCTGCTTCTTCTTAAAACAAAGAAGTTGATTAAATTTTCTAGAACATTTTTATGTTCCGTCTTGTTACAGGCAGACGACGCTGAATGTTTTCTCATTAACTATATATGTATAACAAAAATACATTAATTTTCGTTCATAAAAAATAATTGAAATATGCTAACGTTACGCAGGTATTTTGCTATTGCCTTTAAAACCAATGTAAATTAACTATTGTAGTATTAAAAAAAGTGTGGCATGAATTTATCTCACGAGGATTGAGATAAAACTTTAAGGATAATTAAAAATACCATGTATCACATACAATATGGTTTCGAAGTAATTTTATCTACTAAAACTTCGAAGTCACAGTTTAAAAATGGTAAAGTAATGAGTAAAAATATAATTAATATCTGTTTAATAGTTGTATGATATGATCGCACATATAGAAGTAATCATTTTAAGTTAAATGGGCGTCTTTATTCTACTCGTAACTCGAAATTCTTGAATAGCAATGAATGAAGTATTGTAATTATTCATCAAAAAGTTTAAAATGCAAATTATGAGCTATGAATCATATCACTCATTTTTATTGAATACAGATAATGTACTAATTAGTAAATATATTTTATTATTTAACAATAGAAGTTGGATTAATCTACTAAAGAAATAGATAAAATTTTAATTCACAAAAATACTCAAAAAATTCCGTGTTTAGATACATATTTTATTTCCACAAGAAGCATATGTTTTCCGGGAAATCTATAGCATTTCTTTTGCAAATTTATTTTCTTTTGTTATTTTTGTACACTTTTGTATTAAACTAGAAAATATATTTAGTTTGCAGCTTATTTTTAAATATTGCGTAAGTAAATTATCTGAAATTATATTGCTCTCTATTTGTTATCCGCGGATAAATGGATTTTATTGGTGGTAGATTCCAACTTCAAGCTGTGCTGTAATTATTGGAAATTCAAAACAATATTTAATAAATTCAAAATGCACACAAATATTTTATAATGCCTTTTATCAAAAAGGACGTATGTCATTATTAAGGAGAAATTTGAGCATTAAGGACAATGATATTTTTTATTACTTTAAGTATACTGAAATCCTATGACAGGATTTTGAACAGTATTTAAATACTTTCATATATAAGTTTTATAATTCCTTTGCATAGAACTAATTAGTGTTATAGATATTTTTATTGACATGCTGTAGTTCATCTATCTTATAATAATAATAATAATATTAATCGATTTCATAATATAAAAATAATAATTTAAAAAATATACATGTACGACAACACTAAAAAATGTCCATAGAGGTATTTTTGGGTTTTGTCGTTTTTAAGCTCAGCACTGTAAATCATATGAGCAATTTATATTTGTTTTGCTATTTTTTTAATATTAATATCACAATTAAATTATTTCCTCACTTACTAATTCTCAATATAAAATTCAGCGCAAAGCGGTAATACGAAGGGAAAATTAGTTTCGATAATGCACCTACGTGGCTACACTGGCCTTCAATTTATTCTCTGAAAGGAAGCGCTGCCAGAGCTACGTGAATACGCCGAAATAAGGTTTTAATAAATTATTAATTAGTTACATCTAAGTTTAACACCCTTTCATGGGGATAAGTAGGGTATTTGAGTGTGTGTGATTAAAACACATGTTTCACTGTGAAGACATCTTTAATTCCCATTCGACAGTAGATTTGATTGAAATGAGATTGATTATAAATGATACGAGTATCGACACAGAAGCCCCTTTGGTATCTTAATATTTTTTCACGTCTAGTGTAGACGTGAAAATATTTTTTGAATTACATATATATATATATATATATCTATATATATATATATATATATATATATATATATACATAGTTCAGACTCGATGTCAGGGAAAATTCGTATTGTCTAGGCAAAAGTAAATATGACAGCGTAAAACCTAAGCAATTATAAAATTACATGATATGACATGATACGGCACAGTACGGTACGGCATGTCATGACGCGACACGATGCGATACGATATGTCTCAATATGACACGACACGTTTTGACATGATGTAACCTAACCTAACCTGGCTTAACCTAAACAAACTTAATCTAACCTAGTTTAACCTAACCTAACCATTTAATTTAACTTGATGGTAAAGAATCGGTCCATACAAAATTTTATCAGTTTTTAGATTTTAATTCAAACGTTTTTTAAACTAAAGTTATTAAATGTCTTAAAAATAGCACATTATTTTACTTTGCACAAATATTTTAAATTTGCATATAATATATTTAATAATTTTTTAATATATTTTTCATGAGCACAATACTGTATAATAGATTAAGTTAACTTCTCGTTAACAAAGTATGAACACATGCCTATATATTCCCACAAATTGGAATGAAAGGATGCTACCATGAAATCATAAATAAATAAAATGTTACGTTATTTTTTTAATATATAACAATAATATGCTTGACTTTCGTATTAATAATTTTGCAATACGTTTTTATTAGTTCGATGCTGAATAACAAAGTTTTATTTACTTCACTTTCACCCAATGTATTCCGTTTCTAAAATTTATTTTTTTTACGCTTTTATCTAAATTTCACCACATTTGCCATATTTGACTAATTAACAATTCGGTTTAGTTTTTATAATTGTATTGTGGAAGTAACGCAGAGTAAATTATACATTTTGTTGGTTTTTTCTGGGTATCGTCCCGTTAGGTAGACGATCATCAGATCTATCCTTATTTTAAAAAAAATATGTTCATACTGCGCCATCCTCTTACTTTTCTTAGTAATAACGTTTTGCGTCTACCGTTTACTTCTCTTTTAGTGTGTGGTATGTTTGTGATATTCGTATTAATTATTCCTCATTATAAGGTTAAATCACAATAGTTTTCCACTTTATTGCTTTCAAAACTTCCAGCGTTTTATTTATTTGTTACATAGTTACAAAATTTTGTTATTTTGCACTCATTGTCGGCATCACCTTGAAAACACGACTGCACGTGATCTGGATCAAAGTCCATATCTTAATTATACTAAAAGCAGTTGTATGCCTCATAATCTGCAATTTAGATGCATGCCGACATCCAAAAATTTAAGAGCGCCTTTTTGGTTCAAAAAATATGTTCGAAAACTTTACGTGTACAAAAATTATAAAACAGAAAGTGTACCTGTACGTTTCTTAGAGCCGCAGTTTTCATAGTTTTAAACGAATTTTGAATTCATTATATAGTGAATTCAAAATTCGTTTGTAAAAAAACTTGTATACCTATTACATAACATAAATTTTTTGATTAAAATATTTTAATTAACTAAATCTCCTCATTAATAAAGCTTAATATTATATATAAATAATGTTGAGCTGTACTTTTACAATAAAGTTCATATTTTCTTACGTCGATTTTCAAAATATAATTTTTTTTTCTAATAATGGTTTATTAGCTTATTATGTTAAGTTAAAATAATTTATTTTCAAATTTATTATCAAAAATTTAATCACAGTGTGTACAAGCTTATAAATATGCTATTAAGAGAGACAGTTACGAGTAAAACATCTAGTGAAGGCTAAGAAATGGAAATGCAATTCATTCAAAATATATTCACTCAAATAACATTTAGTAGTTGAAGACATTAAAATGATACCAATTTCTCATTTTGGTATTATATTTTACAATAATTCAATAACATAGCATAATTTTTCATGTAATGAAAATACAAAAAAAATGTGAAAAAATAGCTCCCCGTGGGACAGATTACATATGCGGCGAATAAACTTGAGCAAACATCTGCCTCATCGTTTACTCAACAAGTTTAATTAAATCATAAATTTGGTGCTAAAGAGAGACTGCTGTCTAATACGTTCTAAGGGGCTTAACATTTAATGCATGCAACATTTAAGGAATTATAGCCAACTTGTCTTGAAATTAACAATCACTTAGGACCTTTCATTATTATTTAATGTAAGATTAACATATCTCATTATTATTTAATTTCTTTAAAAGAAATGTCATTACCAATATCAACAATTGTGGTCTTTAGCATTAACTGATATTGACAAATCGTCATGACTGGCTAGTTATGAAGATTTTTTTATATTTCCATCTACTCGTTAATTCTGAATTTTGTTTTAATCAATACAAAGCATTATTTCATTTTACTGAGATATTTGATAAAAGGTAATGGAAATTACTCTTTTTCAAGTAGTATTTTGGTGTTAATTTCTAGTTTTGCCGTAAGATAAAACGTTTAGTTAATTGGACTAGACTATTTATTATCGATTATTTCCACTGATTGCAGTAGTTGTGGCCTGAATTATATGAAATTTTCTACCTCCCTCTCGACACGTAATATAACAAAAATATGTAATTTTGTTATTACTGTAACATTACGCGACAATCGTAAACTTTTATTAAATTGATTTTTAAAGAAAAAGAGTTCATGAGTTGGTGAATGAAAAGTTTATTAAAACAAGATTACATCATTGTTACGGTACTTACCAGTGTTTGAATGCGAGTCTTCCATTGCCGTTTGGATTATATGATTTATTCTTTTTTATCGTCCTTGAAAATGTTACATAATTGGTAACTAAATATTTATCCGTAAATTTTATAATAACTTTTGTTTTGTATATATTGTAAACTTTTTTAATTCTTAGTCGTCTTTTAAAGACGCTTCATGAATATAATTCAAAAATCTTTTTTATTAATCTTATTTCATATTATTCTTTATTTACAGCAAGTATATCTTATATGTGGATAGCATACTTTAATTACTAAATTAGTAAACCCATCTACTTAATGAGTCATAACGAAACAAAGTTAAATAATAACTTACTTTATAGAAACTTTGCATATAGTGCGGGAATTACCGAAGCTAAGATAAAATTCTAAAAATGTTTCTAATAACAAGAACTCGTGCTTGAGAGCCAGTTTCTTTCCACACAATTTAAGATATTTCTTAGCTCAATAGAATGGATAAATTTACAGAAAGTAAACATTTATAAAAGAAATTTCACATTCACGGATGGGAATCTTGAATAAGTTCTACAAGTGTAGAATTAACAATCCTTTTTTAAAATTTTTATTGACATACTGCTGCATTAACTTAATTAAACCAAAACAATTATTAAATTTTATACAGATCGTAGTAAATAGCAGTCTACTATTCATGCAGGCAATTCCTTATACAAAACTGAATAGAAATTATGAAGGCTGTCAAAATTTTTAAGTTTTTCGGAAGGAAATTATGGAAATTATGGAAATATATGAAAGAAATACGTTTATTTACAGAAACGGTTTTCAAATATATTCACTCTAACGCACACGATCACATATCGTTCACAGGTAAGTTCTTTCTTTTACCTGTATACTTATTTATTGGATACTTACTTAAAACACGTCTGTTATTAATGCAGGTGATTCTATGCATCAAACTGAGTAGAAAATATGAAGGAACTATTACATATTTACACTCCAACGCTTTTTAACATTAAAGTTAATTTTATCAAAAAATTAAGTTATGCCGAGTTGCAAGACATATTTTCGCTCTTGACCAACATCTCTATATTTAAAGATTTTTTGTTAATATTTCTACAAAAATGTGTTTTTAGATTCCTTAGACTATAAACATTTTCGTTTAGAGACAAAAAAAGATTCTCAATTTTTTCTAATACAAATCATTTTTTTTTATTGTATTGTTATCAGTTCTTAATACGCGTGGAAAAATTTAAATAATTCTGACAACTGGAAGAGGTTGAAAATTGAATTGAAAAGTTTATCGTTAATTCATACATATACAAGAGAAGCTAATAAAAACGTGTCAAAAAATTTGAAAAGGATCATATATTTTGTCGCGTGATTAATAAAACTTGATTTTTTATAGAAATGTCTCAGTTTAGAATATTGACTTCAACTTGGTACCTCAAACCGTTTGTGAGAAAAAGGGCTTTGATTCACAAACGGACGTATGAACAGCTGACAAAATAATCCTCTACATTTTTTATTTCTTTTTTGCCATTTTGGAAAACGAAACCCTAAAAAATAAAAAAACGACGCTTCAGTATTTCATTACAATTTTGAAACAGAATTTTGGTAAACTTGCATCAATAATTCTAAGAGAGCGCGGATCTACACAAAAGAAACATTCACACAGTATACAGAAAAGACACACGCACGGATATATATACATATATATACATATTTATATATATATATATATATATATATACATATTTATATATATATATACATATATTTATATACATGTGTGTATGTGTGCATATGTATACGTTATAAACATATCACATTACCTGTTGAAGGCCTGCCTGTTTACGTAGCAAGAAAGATTTACTGCCCGCTCACCCACTCAGCACATCCTGGTTAAAACGGATACAAAGGACGCCTTTCATTAAATTCAAGGATGTCCCATTGCAAGTTTAAATATTAAAATATCCAGAGACGATTTATTGACCATCTACGTAGAACAAAGCGTACCTTTCATAAAACTGAAGTGTTCTGAATTCCAACTCCACACATCGTAAGATATAAAAGCAGTCTTTAACAAACTTAGATCATTATTATACAATACTTTGTTAAGACAACACCTTTTATATTTAGCATTTTTTTTAATAAATTTATATATACAAGTTAAACATTTTTAATTATTTTTTATTCAAAATACATTCGAAACATAATTCGTGCATATGGAAGACATTAGACATATTTAGTAGTATGGCATATATGACCGTACATTTAGTGTTATTCTTGGTTGCGTTGACTGAGAAGTTTGATTTTCTTACATCTCTAAAGGATCGTAGACCTAAAGGCTTGATGTTAATTTCAACTTAAAACCTTCAAGCGTTCTTTAGGAAAAGAGTCTTGCCAGACCGACAAATGGACAACGAAGCGGTCCTACAAGGGTTCGTTTTTTTCTTTTGAAGTACGGAACCCACAGGTTGTCTCTTACAACCTATGTATAAACACGCACACACACACACACACACACACACACATACATATATATATATATAGATATATATATACATATATATATATATATATACACAAACACATATATTTATATATATATATGTACACACACTCATATATATATATATATATATATATATATATATATACTACACTATAATTATCTTCTCTATGAGCCTAACCCTAACTCTGTTTTGTTGGTCTCTTTTTCGCTCCTCAGTTACTCAATCGAGATCTTTGCAATTCTTTGAATTTTGCGTACGTGTTGTTTGCATTATTGAGATGAACAATTAATTTGAATTTTTTCTCTCAAAACTCAAAAATGTTTATGGTTACAAAACCACCAGATTTGGAGAAAAATTGTAAATTTAAATACGCATCTACATTCACATTGTGAGTAGATAATATTGGTAAACAATTTGAAAAATAACGGTTTTTGTAACTTTTCCTATTATTTTCGGGATTCTCCATAACAGAAGGAAAACAACGGAATCCTTAAGAGATCAGTCTCGTGTCTATTTGTCTCTTAAAGTCTTTTTTCTCATAACTAGTAATTTGTTACAATATCAAATTGCATTAACCCAAACATATCTCAATGGTTCACACTCACATATACGAACATTTCTGAGAAAGTAAATCGAGTACTTGATTTAAATTTTTAAAAGGGTTCCAAATCTGTTTTTTGTCAGAATTTTGATGCAAAATTTTCAGGTATGTTGGTGGAAAAGTCCACAAAAACATGATTTCTTTACTCATACTGCTAAAGTCAATATTTAGGCAAAGAGCTTGACTAGATATTTAGGTGATTTTCAAGGGGAAACTGTAGCGATGTAATTAAAACTCATAGTCTTTGAGAATTACACATATTACAAGAGTGATATTAATATATGCAGAATCTAAAATTACACTAAGCAATTTATTTACGTGATGAGCTATACACGGAAAACTATTTACGTGACGAAAAATACTAGTGAGCACTTCGCCAAATATCTATAAACTTAAATGTTTAGAGAGCCAACCATCACGAAATCCTCGTAGAGCGAGTGGTAATCATACTTCATACTTTCCCAACTTTTTGTAATTTAATATTTTTATACATATGCTCAGTAAATAATTACAAGCCTTTTAGTTGTAAACAATTGTCCTAAAAAGGAGGCAACATAAATGCTTTATGATAATAGAAAGCTACAAAAGCTCTAAAATACGAGCTTCCTAAAAGTGAATCTTCCTTTTCTACCTTTTCAACATCAAATTTGTTCTCGACACGTTTACCTATACTCTAAAGATACTTATCCCTACTTATCTTTCTGTGAGGCTGTTGTGAGAATTATTTTTGCGTCTCCGCAAATGTGTTCTTGTTTACGTGCCACTGCTATGTGTCAATAAGTAGTAGCACCTGTTATAAATAAGATTTTTTATAATCTATTAAGTTTATCCTCAATATATTTATATTTTTATACAACAATATAAAGTGGCAGTTTTCCATGATTATATTAGTGTGTTTTAATTTATTTATTAAGATATAAATTGATCTTTTTTAACTTGAATAACTAATTTATTTTACACAATTAAATGAAACTACGTGATGTAGTATTATTTCTACTTTCTTTAATTTCTTTACCACTACCTAGGTTTCGTTGTATTACAACATCTTCAGGTGGAATATTAGCAATCTTTGCTAATATACCACCTGAAGATATTATAATACAACGAAACCTAGGTCGTGGTAAAGAAATTAAAGAAAGTAGAAATAATACTACATAACCTAGTTTCATTTAATTGTCAATAATGAATTTCTACAAAATTAACGCCAAATATATTCAATAATTTATTTTAAGAAAACTAAAAAGTACGAATGGAAATCTAGTAACGTGGGTTCTGTACAAATTTCTGTAAACTCTTGTTGTTTTTTTATTAGAATATTTAATAGAAATGCAAATAAAACGATTATTATTCTTCAATTAAAATTATTAATACTCTTTCGCCATATTAATACATGACATGTCGAATATTCCTGAATGAGCATTAAGCCTGTTTTCTCTGTAGCGGTGGCTACGGCGAGGTAAAACGTGGATCATGGGTCCTTCGAGATCCTTCTGAGTTAGGAATTGTCAATAAAGTTTGGATAATGGACCGTTTATAGTAAATAATTAAACATTGATTTGTACAGAAAGAATGCGGAATTGAGCTCCAATATGAAATTGTGCTGTGTTAATTTCGTATTAAAGCGCCTAATAAAATTATATATTCTATAAGTAAGAAACGATATTTCTCACAAATTCTTAAATATGAATTTATGACGCACAGATAAAGTCAGTGGTTTATTAGAAACTTTGGGAAAATTAAAAAAGAACAATGATATGGGGTAGTTATATCGGAGCTATTTAATATCTAAGCAAATGAAATTTACTTTTTTACACAAAAATATTATATTTAAAAAGTTAGTAGCAGTACAAGAGAGGAACTTCAAATCTATATTATCGTACTTTGTTACGATTGAAACGGAGAGCAGCTTTTACCGCTTATGCCTCGATAAAAGTTGGACGAAGCCTTTATATGATGTATTATTTCTCTCTCTATTATTGATAGTAAATCACTTCAAAATAACAGTGATGGTCAACAATGATTTCAGAAATGTGTAAAATTGCGTTTTTGTAACGAATGAAAATCTTTTTTTACTAAATTGACTCGCTGATCCCGAAAGCGGGCTTAAATATTTTCTAAAATAAAAAAAATTATATCAGAGAGACGTTCAAAAAAATAAAACAATCGGAATTCTTTACCTGTTTATGGTTATATGTTTCAAGAACTTAGGGATATAACGTAAATCTGTTCATTTAAGAAACAAATAGTGTGTAAAGCCTAAATTTGTTTAGAGTAATGTAAAAAACAATGTTCTTGTAATCACACACAAAAAAATCTTCTCGCGTGAAGTGAAATCTGCCAATAGTTTTGCATTATATCTAATCCTTTAAAAATCTTCTGACTTTTTAATGTCTTGGTATAAATTGCATCTTACTCATATTTAACCTTTCACGTGAATGTAAATTTTTTATTTACCTACTTTCAGTAGCTCATCATTTTGTATTTTTACTGGATATATTTTTTCCATGTACAGGTTTAAACTAGGTTTTATGTCAAATATTTCTATGCTAAGTTTCATCCCAGTCGTATAAGAAATGCGGGTTTTAGAGTGTCTAAAAATACCATTATGTCTCATATAATATGCAATTTATAGCTGTCCTTTGATTTGATATCTAACCACCAAGATTTATGAACATATTGTGTAATCACCCCGAAATTCAATAGTCGTAATATCAGTAAGTGTAAACTTTAGAAATAAATTCGTATAAATCATGTCAACGTAGTTAACCCAACGTCAAATTCCAATCATTTCTGACGGAATTTTTTCAATTATTTCATTTTTTTACCTTTCATTATCTTTTATTTAATGTTTTGTAGTTAATATTCTTATTTTTACATTAGACTTTGTGTGACATGATATTCAAATTGAATCAAATTAAAAATTACATCAAGGGATTAATTTTTAAAATATATTTTATATGCGAAAAATGTACTGGAACCAACTTTTTTTTAAATAAGGCGCGATTCGCTTTTATAAATATTCAAAATAATGTCTAGCTCAAATTTCATCTTACTTAAATAAAACAAATAAAAAAACTGTCAAGTTTAAGTGGAACTCGCACTACGAAGCTTTCGTACATATTTAGGCACTCATAAAACACATATGAGTCTGTAATACTTCTATTAAAATATTTAGAAATATTAATTTTTACAAGGTAAATCTTTTACAGGCTTAAAAAACACAGTGCATATGAAAAAGATTATTATAAAATGTGCAATTATCGCGATAGTTTTCCTGTAACCTTCTGTTCAGATTTTATTACTTTGTGTCTTTCATAATATTTGGTTCAATAATCTCGAAAATAGCGGGAAGAGGGGAATAAATAATTTATGCTCCTATTCCTCTTCCTTATTTTTGAATGTCTTTTTAGAACATATTTTTAAATACGCGATTTCAAATTATAAAACAATATTTCTGTGTTCCTAATAGTGAGCCCTTCCAACTGATATATAACAAAAAGAAAATGTAAGCGTACTTCGTTTATCTCCTCTTTAATTCTTTTATGAACATTTGAAAAAATTAGGTAGTGCCAAATATGTTTGTTAACAAGATGCCAAATTTAGAATATTCAATTTTTTACGTGGGAGTTTAGAATTTTTCAAAAAAAGGGGCTGTGGCAAATGGACAGACATATATGAGAGTGATCTTAAAATGCTTCCGTCTTTTATTTTGAGATCCGGAAACATACATACTTGTATACAGTATAATGACATACTTTTTCTATAGTATAGTTGTTCCACTTACCCGAATCTCAAACAAACTTTACATCGACACTGGTTATTTCATTTTGTCTAACGTCCTAAGAAGCGCAAAACAGTTTTATTAAAAGCGTTTGTTGTTTCCCAGAAAGCTACTATTGTTTTTAAGTATTCCTTATGATTAAAAGAAATTTCCTAACCGTTCTTATGTTGAACATCTCTTTTAAGTTTATCAACATACCGAAATTAACCCCACATACACGTATAAAGAAAGTAATAGGATCCATTGAGAAAATTTTCCTTTGTTCATTTTCACGTAAAAACTGCTCACTCAATTCGGTAGAAAAACACAGGAGACAATTTGAAGTAATAGTTAGTTCACGTAATATAGTGTTCCACCTTCATAAATATTGGCAAAAATCTATCATAGGCAAAGTGTGGAGGGTGTCGGAGGGGAAGATGTTTGAGCATGTAACTTGCTACATCATGTGGTACATCTGGAAACACGAACCACTGTGGGACTTTATTCCATATTAATGGATCTTTTTGACACTTTTTTATTCATTACGTCTGTTGCCGGAGTGTAAATGCTTTAATCGTTTCACTTTGAAACTTTGAAGCAATTACCCGTTAATATTTTTTTTATTGTTATATTTTGATATGTAAATAACAAAAATATGACAGTATTATTGTAGTTTTACTTTTTGTTTGAAAAAATTAATGCATTTCATTGCACCATAGCAAAAGAAGAAAGAAGCAACGCTTATTCCGCTTTTCCTTTATGGACTTTTGTGTCTGCATCTTTACCATGAGCATTTTTCCCGAAGACCATTTGACATAAAAATCTGAAAGTTAACGTTCTTAAGTAGTGACTTAATCGGAGGTGTCCTAGGAAATCTCTTAAGTACGAGTAGTACCCACAATATGTACGTTCCGTACACACTTGGTTACATGTAAACATTTAAATATACATAATATTTCTATTAACTATTTACAATATTAATACTGCTTTTCACGATATATATACATACATATATATATATATATATATATATATATATATATATATATATATATATATACACATATATATTTATATATATATATATATAAATATATATATATATATATATATATATACACACATATATATATATATATATACACACATATATATATATATATATATATATATATATATATGTATATATATATATATAAATGTGTGTGTGTGTGTATATTAAGATTTATAAAATAGCTAATTTTAATTTCAAATTTTGCGCTTTGTTATTTATAATCCTTTTTGCAAAGTATTTATTGAACATTTAATTCAATTGAATTAATTTTTATTCTTGGAAATTTTCAAAAAGTTACGTTTAATAATAATACTACAGATAAAATGAATCATTATACTCATACATCTTAAGATATCTTAAAATAAGTAGAGCGACATTTATCCTAATTGTGCAACTTTAGAATGTTTATTTGAAAAGTGGTGTGGAAAAACTTTGTTTATTTCTGTTTTTAAAATATTGAGGTTCACTTCTTGCAGCTCCGAAACTCAAAAGAAAAAACAGTAAGACCGTCTGTTATAGCTGTTTCACTCAGAAATTAGTTGACAGAGAAAGTTGAAATTTGGTACAATATGAACACATATTAATTCTCCCGCGTATCAGTAGCTAAATCTCTTAAATCTTCATTTGGAAATTTCATGTCTCAGGGACAAATTAGATAATGAAATTGATTTTTTATTTCTATGTATAATGTAAGATATCGCTTGAAAGTGCTACATTTGGATACCACCAATAATTTTTCCACAGTTTTAGGTATTACGTCTTCAGACGTATACTGAAAAATATGCATAAAAATATGTTCCTTCCTTGTATCCGACACTACTTAAACTAAAACTATGAAAAAATTTGTCTTTTAGAAGTCCATGCATGTTTGTGTTAAATATATATCATATTTTTAAGCCCATCAAATATGTATTAGGTCATATATTTATATTTTTCAATATTCACATCGGATTGTTTCAGAAATCACGCAATTAAGAAACTGGAAATTTGGCATAGCAATAATCTTATTAATCCACTAGTAGCACTAGCTAACTTTTTTACATTATTATGAGAATTAAAATAAGAATTAAAGAGTGGGTAAAAAGTTTCTGAACATTTTTATTCCTGTTTAGGTAATTAAAAAGGACTTATTGTGAGAAATACAAAAAAATTGGTTTCGTAGTTTAAAATCACAAACTTAAAAAGATATTAGAAAAGATGAGAGAATAGAACCTTGCTCATCCTATTTCTGAAACTTATGAGTTAAAAATCATTAAAAAAGAGGGTTGGTAAAATATGGCTGGAAAATCACATGAAAATACATCGACTGGGTATTATTCGATCGAAACGGCTTGATCTTTGTGCGAGATTTATTTGGGCTTGACAGGTTTTTTATTACGAATTACGAAATAATATAATCGACGATAATAAATAATAAATTTGTTACTTATTAAAGAAATAAGATCGACTATGGTTTTGTATCAAAAGAAGAGAGAAGCGTGCTTATTATTATTAAAGAAACTATTGTTATTATTTAGATTTTTATTTCAAACCAAGAGATTTTATCTCTCATATTTTTTAGAATCATTTTTTATTCTAGACAATGTGACGGTACTCCCTTTATATTTTAATGTAACTAGTTTTGTTGTGTGGGAGCGATTTTGGTTCTTTTACACGAAATTATAAGTGTTCCTACTTTGCCTACGGAATAATAACGACGAAAAATTTATGAGGTCGCTCATATATCGATCCTTCTGTCTGTTAGTTGCAGTCGTTTATCGGAAACCGCTCGACATAGTAACTTTAAATTCGGTATAATGCTCTCAATAGTTAACGATCATCTTTTGGTTTGTAAAATTGAAGTAAAGTAAAATAATTTAATTTTAAGTTGTATTTGTCATAAAAAGTGGTATAAGAAAATATTTTATTTCAAATTTATTTATAAAATGGGCTGCATGATTTTGTATTATTTCTATGCTAACACATAAAATATACAGTTTGCATTATGTTTGTAACACTTATGAAATTATGATAAAGAAATTGAGTGAATAAATATTATCGTCCTTTAAATTTCCTGTACTGTAAAGCAATGGTGCCTATTAGTGTCTATTAGTTTTTAAAATATTAGTGAGCGAGCCGCTTAAGTTATATGGGTAGTGCCAAATTTTAAAAGAAATTTAACACTTTTCCGTTCAAGGGTTATATATATATATATATATATATATATATATATATATATATATATATATGTACACACACACACACACATATATACATACATACTTGCATATTTGTACAGGTATGTTATTCTTCTTGACTTATTTTTAAAGAAATACTTAGTCTCATTATTTCTTTTTCAAAATGATATAATGCTAATAATATTAGTTGAAAATTCACAAGGTTTCTTTCCAATAATGAAAGAATGCTTTGATAATCGTCAACTAATCATATAAATATTATGTAATTTTGAAAAAAAATTCCTTGTAGTCACAGCTAATTCACATCCGCCATAAATACATACTTTTACAATAACGAGATGGATCATTTTTGTGAATTTTATATAAGCAAGCAGTAAGCAGCTTGCTTATACATAAATATTTAATGCATTTCTTCTAAAAGAAAATTCACAAAAATGATCCCCCTCATTATTCTGAGAAATCTGATTCGTGAATATTGATTACGTCATCAGAAATATTACTTAAATCTAGAGTCATACTTGTTTTTAAGCCATATTTTCCTGCTATCTTCTCATATCTACCATATATATTCGAGAATTTACTACTACAATTCATTTGTTCAGCTATCATTTTTTTCTTACAATATATGTCAATGCCTTCCCTTTATTCAATTATAGTTTATCGTTATTCAATTAGAGCTTCTACAATTTCACAAATATTGAAGTTTATATCTAAGGGTCTACCTAAAATATACGTACAACGGAAATATCAGTACACAGTATTTCATTTAAAATATTATTATATTAGTGATGAATTCGATGCTTCGTAATCGGGAATGCTTATAGTTAGTCCCAAAAGTCATAAAACATTTTATATTATTGATTATATTGAATTATATTAGGATTTAATTTCAGTCGTGTTGTTCATTACTAAACATCATAATTTTCTCTTCTACAATGTTGAGCTAACGATTCTAGTTTTCAGTGATCTGTGCGACGTCAAGAATGGTGCAAATTTAATACATCCTGATGATTATTTCATTCCACTTTACCACTGACCATTAATCTTTTCTGGTTGTAACATTTTTTCTGTAAATGTGTATAAATACTCACTTCAATTTCTTAAAAGGTTTATATGTCGGTCCTGATATGCAGTATATGTAGGATCCTGCTCACCGCATCTTAAAAATATTTGCGATCGATAATGTCCTTACCTCAAGTCAATAAATAGACATGGAAAACACTAATAGGCTCACTGCAATAATAGATTTTGGTATTTAATCTAATGTTGAATATATTTGGCGTTAATTTTGTAGAAATTCATTATTCACAATTAAATGAAACTACGTGATGTAGTATTATTTCTACTTTATTAAAGATAGTAGAAATAATACTACATCACGTAGTTTAATTTAATTGTGATTTAATTAATCTAATGTTAATCTGTTCGCAGTCCTTATGAAGCCGAAATATAATATTTTCTTTTCACCAATGAGTATTAGCAATCTAAATACAATATTTAAAAAACCGACTTAAAAAAAAGAGACACTAAACTGTGGAAGTAATTAACTCAAAGTGAGTACCTATTTATTCAAAATAAGTAACGGAGTTGCTTATTTTTAAGTATGTGCCAGCACTAACGATTGGGTACTGCAGAATGTTGCGACTCTCATGGGCTTAGAAAACATTCAATGCAGCGATACATCAGCGGATGAATCAAGATAAAGAAGTCTTAAAAAGCGCAGAAAACTTCTGGACATATCATATACCAGATGAAATACCTACTCCTTCAAGTCATTATGGAAGGCAAGATTAATTGTAATTGTAATTGTAATTGAAGAAAACTTTTCAAGGAAATAGAAATGAAATGTTCTTTGGAATTCGTATTTATTTATGAACATTTGTTTATAAGTACTCTATAGGTTTTTTAACATTCAACACAAGAATCATAACATAAATTTAAAAATTTTCTTTTAACATCCATATATATACTGGAGGTATAACTATTACGTAAAACTTTCCACATACGATTATATTCCACACCATGGACTTATTTCAATCGCGATTGCTTTCTTTCTTTTTTCTGCCCTATCCGATGCTTATTTCTTTATATATATTTTGACCATTACGAACTACTGCATATGGTTTTTCCGCTTATTGAAAGAAATTAAAATTTAGATACAAAAAGAATGGATTAGAAAAAAATAGAGATATAAGTGTACCTTCCCGCCTCTAAAAAAGAATGATAAAATTCAGCCAATGAGATATTTCAGCGGCTTAAAACATTAATTAATTCTTTTTTTAGGTATTCCTTTGGAATATTTTCTACTATACGTATAATGTCTTTGTTGCTATGATATTAATACAAAAATATTATTCCAAATATATCCAAAGTAAAGATTCAAATTTATTTCCAATTTAATTAATGACGTGCATACGTAATACCCTTGCAGTTGGTCAAAATACAGCTAAACTTAGTAAACCGGTGCCGTGGTTAAGAATTTAAATAAAGTAGAAATAATAATATATTACGTAGTTTCATTTAGTTGTGAACAAAAATTAAGTGTAAATGAATTTCTACAATATTAAC
This sequence comes from Druceiella hillmani, assembly GCA_039881145.1. Classification (NCBI taxonomy): domain Eukaryota; kingdom Metazoa; phylum Arthropoda; class Insecta; order Lepidoptera; family Hepialidae; genus Druceiella; species Druceiella hillmani. Next base: position 10,343,414 of record JAYKKI010000080.1, read on the forward strand.
ACCAAACATATTCAACTGCTAAACTTTAACAAAAAAGTCAATATACAGATATAGTGATAATAATGAAAATGTTATCGGTATTTTAAAACGATTTATTAAACCTAGATGAAAGTAACAACCGTTAATAAGTGTGAAATTAAGATCCTAAAACATTCGCCTATGGTAAATTCGTATTCTTGGCGTAAAAGTGAGATTTATTAAAAAAAGTGAGAAAAAGTTGCGAAGATTTTAAGCAAATAAGGCGAAGATCTGACATACTACAATCATTGCATATTATAATACACAATTCCATTAGCGACGCTTAGCTTTTATTCAAATGCATAATCTAACATTTTCTCAAACCTAAACGCATTTATAAAATTTGATGAGCTGGGATTATCTTCCACGACCTTGTTTTGAATGTCACGTTTATTGCTTTGTACTTTTTGTTGATCTAGAACAAAAATAATGATTACGTTGTTCTCGAATGTTGTTATACATATATATATATATATATATATATATATATATATACATATATATATATATATATATATATATATATATATTTATTTATATATTATTGTTTTATTATTACTGTATTTACGCACGGCTTAGGTTTTATCTGTATATTCGAATATAAAGAGATGACGCGAAGCTCATATTGACCTCACAATCTTACAACTTTATTGACCTTGTAATCTTTTGAAGATCTCGCTTACATAAGGAAACCGTCTCACAGCTAGAACAGATGTAATTAATAAAAAATATCAAATCGAACACAATTTTGCTCATTCATTATTTTATATTTTTGCGATGCCGTTCTCATTCCGATATATTAGAATTGCTATACCTACACGGAGTTACATAAACTATAAATCTTCTATACATATCCCTAAAGCAGTGAAATTAACAAACACAAATCAAATATCCGAAGAACTATAGAGAGGAGAGTACAATAGAGATCCGAACTTTCATGCTTGCCTGACTCTCACCAAAATAATACCGATTTAATTCTTAAAGGCTACTGAAAATAAATCATCCGTTTCTGGTAGTCAGTAATATTAAAAGTTGTATATGTTACGTGGGACGAACGTTTTGAAATAGAAAAAATTATGTTAATCTGTGGCTATGTGAATGCAACAATTTAATGCCATATAAGTACATAAATAAAAAAGTAAAAATATTTTGTATTATATTTAAGGATGGTAAATTAATTTTTTTGTATTTATGTAGTTTGGGAAAAAACAATTAAAGGTTAGAAAAATTAGACAAAAGGCATAGATTTGAGCTCAAAAGTAATTTGGTATTTACGAAATATAATTAATATTAGGTCACAAATGGTTTGAAAAAAATTAAAAGATTTTGTTAATTTGAAATAAATATAAGTATTATGCCAAATAATACCCAAATCAAGAATTATGTGTAAACACATGTTATCCTTGAAGGTGACATTTCAGAATTCAGGTTTACGTAGCACCAACTTCACACAGAAATCTCTCTCATTTAAAAAAATTAAAAATCCGTGAATACTTCAAGGATCAACAACACAATTGCAATTAAGTGCAAGTAAAATGCATTGAAAAATTTAATACCGTTAGTTAAAAATGTATTTCCAATTACTACGAATCTCATATAACCTTTAGTACAAATTAATTAATTATAATTCCAGTGTAAGTGCATGCGTGTGTGTGTGTACCTATATTCTTTCTTTCCCTGAAATACCGAAGCACTGAATGGAATAATTAACATATTAATTTACAATCCTGCGCATCTTTAAAAGTAAGCCACGTTTATTTTTCATTATGACCATTATATTATAAAAAAAACAAACAAGGATGTACAGATGTATTTTTCAATGACAATACCTCCACCGTAACTTTCATAAATAAACAAGAATCTGTTATTCAGGCGCCAAAACGATTGCTGCTTTTAAAATGTTTTGTGATGAAAACGTTACTATACAAATAAACTATGAATGTAAAAAATCGATATATTGCATATTAAAATAAAATAATTATTCATAAACACAGACCGCCTCAGGAAATTTTAATACTTGACAATATTTATTCCATCATAACTAACATTCCTAGAAAAACAAACAAGACAGCAGGTAAGATAAAAATGTAATAAAAGTGACATTTATATTGGTATATAAACGCCCGATCAAAAAAATATGTGTTATATTAGTATATTTTCCACAAATTTATAGTTCTCTTAATTCATAATTATTAACGGTCCATACTCTGAAAGAAAAATGAGTAATTTTGGAATTTTTCAACTTTTCATAAATAGTCGTTCGTTTCTTAGACTTATTGATATATTTTATTTGTATAATAAAGTGAAAACTTTCTCAAAAATATAAAATTCGTAATTTTTTAATGTTAGCAAATATACACGAAATCGATGATAAATAATATCAACCTACATTTTTTAGATAACGAATTAAAAATATAACAAGCTACACTTGTAAACGATATGACATTGATGACCACGTGCATTTACCGTGGCGTTAGTTCGTTGCGCGTATTTAAGACGATTATAACGTTAATCGATGCCATTGTTACATTTTTCATCAGGCTGAACGGATCAAGTTAGTTTTCTTATGTTTCTGGGAATAGAGAAATTTAAATATAAACTTCAAACGGTCCTATGATAACTGTGTGAACAAAGAAAACTTAAATATCACAAAATGTCGGCTAATTCTATATCTCATATAAACGGTGAAGAGGAGTGTATGTCGTCATCTGAACAAAAGAAGACAAATTTCCAATCACTTCCAGAGCGCACCAGCCATGAACAGTTTTTAAGAAAATCCTTGGATCTTATCCTGGACCGAGTGGTGTTCGCCGGAACTGAGAGAGGCGGCAAAGTGGTGGAGTGGGCAAGCCCTGAAACCATCCGGGATGCAATCGACTTGAAGCCAAAATTTCAGCCTGTTTCACAAGAACAGCTATTGAAGTTTATAGAGAAGGTAGGGGACATTCTTTCGATCAGTTTAACTACTTTTTAATTGCCTGGAAATTTTCATGCTTACCTTTTTGTTTTTATGTAAGGCGGAATTAAAATTGTTTATTAGGATTAATGTCTAACAATTAATATTTTACGTGGGGACTGAGTTTTTTTTTTAAAACCTGTGTATAGGTCGTTTCACACTCTGCTCTGTCCGCATATTTTTTGTTGTAATATTTCATATTTGCTCACATTTTGTAAACATTTTCATAAAAATAGACTACCGTAAGAGTTTCAGTTAACACATCATTTGTTTAATGATTTCATTCTTCTGTTTTTGAATTTAAAAATATTATATATATATATATTTTTGATAAAAAAATCATATATAGATAGATCATGGCATGGATTTTTGTGAAGCTGCATAAGAGCTTCAATAGTTTCCATCAATTTGGGCAGATATATTAAAGTTATTACAGATCTTTTCCAGACTTGCCTCAAAAATACAATAATTCTTTGTTAATAATTTGTTTACTTTTTTATTCATTTTTCGATACATTGCAGGTAACCTATTCGTAACAATAAGTCATTAATGGATTAACAAATTAAAACCAAAGAAAGTATATATTAAACATGAATACAAAATTTACAAGAACCATAAAACATAACGACGACGCATTTCGACAAATTTATTTTCATTTATTATAAATAAATCAACCTCTGGTGCTATCGCGATCAGGTGGTTGAGCAAATACCGCGGGAAACTGGAGATTTCCGATATAGTTCGGTTCTAGTGGGTGTTATGGCAAACAAATAATGATTGTGAGAACACTGGGTATTGTCATGCACGAAGAATGAAAGCTTACTCAATAATACAAGGCAAATATTTTCTCCATTTATAGTTGGAAAATAAATTTCATAAGCGTAACGTTTCTTCTGAGTTGCAAGCAATTGAATATAGTAAGGGAAAGTAACCACACTATCTCGTATGCAGATATCGAAGGAACATCTTTTGCACACGTTCAATCATCGAGCTGTACTCGCCTTCCTATGGACTCGAAATAATGAAGCCGGGTTCTAATCGGATCTACACCAATGAGGTTTATAGCCATAGATTGAAAATATTTTGAGTTATTTAACAAGTTGCCGAAATTATTTTTTTGCAACACCCGCCATGTGTTCACGAAACACCAATAAAATCTGACTCACAAATCAATTGTCTCATACAGACCATCTAATGGGTTTCCACTGACCGTACATTCGTATTTAATAGGAGCGTGTGCTCGGCTGTAACTAACTAACGAACATTTGTATGCGTTAAGGCGTAGACCGCTTGTTGCGTTCCACTCAATGACGGTGCTAATGTCACGCTGCAACCATTTGCCATCTGCTAAACAAACAACGCGCAATTTTCACCGCGAAACCAATGTCATCTACCAGAATAATGAAAAGTGACCCGAGATTCGAACCCTGGTTTACTCCTGATCGTGTAAAGTAAGTCTCGCATGTAAAGTTGCCCAGTGTTACGTATTCCTTTCACACACACACACACACACACACGCATATACATGTATATATATATATATATATATACACATACATACATGTATATTTGAATATTAATTGCTTGAAAAATATTTCGATAATGAATTTTTAATATTACTATGTAGTGAAAACAAATGAATTAAAGAAAATCAATAAATATGTGAAAAACCTTTAAAACAGTTACTTTAATTTCTTATCCTTTTCATTTTCCATAATTTCACAATTTAATGAGTCTATCACGGCCTTCTATTGTCAAAATAATCCACCTATTTTAATGCATTTTAGAAGGCTTTTGTGATGTGTGTCATGATATGAATTTTAAGTCTTACGTCAGAACGTGTACAGTAAAAAAATAAAGAAATAACTTATCTAATAATGTCAAATTTCCATTAAATATTTGATTTCCCAAAATAGACTTAAAATTATTTTCATTTACATTTTGGTTGCAATAGTTCTTTTTTACCCACTTAGCGGATGTTTTTTGTTCCTATATTGTCTTTCCCGTACTTCTACACTTTATAAGATATCATTTCTTATAAATAAATAATGAAATTCTTATATTTTGACGTTATCCTACGCCTTCCAGTCCTAATAATTAAAAAAAATAACAAAAGTGGTTTAAACAGAAAAAAGTGAATACCATAATTTGAAATGGATTTTACTTTCAAGCATTAATAGTTTGACAGTGTTTAAGAATTAAATTAGTTTTTTGTTGATGTTGATGGAAGTTAATATTTAGGTGTGTTTTAGTCTCTTTATTGAATACTTTGATATCATTTTTTAAAGCAAGTTCATTAAATTTATTTTGTTAATATTTAATGCAACAATTAAATTGAATACTTACATTAATACGTGAATAAATAATGGTTAAATCTTTCCTCCAGCTCTATTGGAAGTATTGGTAAAAAAACTAAAGTCAAGACGGGATGTTTAATAAGAAGAACGCAACTTACCTCGAGCGATAATATGTCAGACAATTATTATTTTCCCATATTTATCACCGATTACATCTTCTACTCAAGTATTATTTTTATAAAATGCCCTTTTTCCAGTATTCTATGACATAAAGTAATCTTAAAACACAATTGACTATGTCCATAGCAATGTAATCATCTGATTAGCAATCAAACCACCGCCTTTCATAACTATTCCTGCTCTTCCCACGGTGACGATATACTGTGTTGAATAAATATAAACATTTTATTATTTGATTCAAATTTTTACCGAAAGTAAGGCTTTATTATTAGATTTAACACCTTACTTTTACTAATACCAAGCCCTGTGTTGTACGAAAATGAATGAAAAAAATCATGTTTTTTAAAACATAAAATATGGTTTATCTCCTATTTGTAATTGATCATTGTGTCTAGGGAGAGTAAAACAAATGTCAGGTTTTGTCCGATGAGCTATTATTTTTGAAATATCTTACTCAATACATAGGCTTACTATTGAACAACGAACGACTGTAAAAGTTTATAATATGTGCAACAACCTTGAAACCCTCAAACAACCCTTACGCTTGAATATATTTTCTCGTAATAAAATAACAAATTATTTTTATTTGCTTATCGTTATGAATAATAAATTTAGAGAGACTTACATTAACTTTCAAAGTTTTGATAACCCGGTATGCTAAAATTACACGAAGAAAGAATTTTAATCGAAAATGTAGCAAGGAAGTTCTCAGTTTTGGACTTTTTTCGAGTTTTTTTTTCATTTAGTCCTCGTGTGTTTTATCACAATCGTAAATCGCTGTATTTGTATTACCGAAATCTATAACCAATATTTCAAAGCAGATTTAACAAAATGTAGCGATCCAATGGATGATCAAAGATTTAAACAAGAAAATGAGCCGCATATCTAATGTCATCGTAACTTGCTAGTTGTTATATTACTGTCTGAGTCTTAGCTTTTAATATTTCACTAGAAGAAACTAAATAAGAGAACTTTTTGGTGTTGATGAGGAATTCAATATTCAAGGTTATCTAATAAATGATATAAGCCTTTAAAATGGAAAACTAAAATTATTACATATCGGTACTTCAACAATTTTTTTAATACTCATCTCTTTTTTTATAATGTAATTAGAATTTTTTTCCGTCTCCATGCTCCCTTCTTTTTTCCTTTGACTGACCCTTCACCCCTTTGCATACATAGTCCCAGTTATTAGACAAAGTAACAATTTACCCTCTCTGTCCCAGCATCCGCAAGCGACGCGCCGAAGTTTTGGAATGAGTTTATGTTAATAAATATAAACGAAACACGTCTCGCTATCTGCCTTATTTGATAGCAAAATAAATATTGACTCAATTAAAAACAGCTCGGCGACGATATGGTATAGATTATGCTCCGTTAAATAATATTGGAGTCATACGACGGCGGTTCGCGAATCGTGACCTATGTGGATAAGATATCAGTCGGAAATGAAACAATTAAAGTGGGAACTTTTTGCAATATATATGTATATGTATATATATGTGTGTGTGTGTGTGTGTGTGTGTGTGTTTGTGTGTGTGTGTGTGTATACATATATATATGTGTGTATGTATGTATGTCTATATGTAAGTTTATAAAAGAAAGTTGTTGAAATAGAAAAATAATTAGTTTTACTGTAGCGACATTTTCCATGCGTTGCAAACACTCGACACGTCACTTTTTATTAATTCAATGTTTATTAATTTTTTTTGGATTTTTGACAATTTTTTTAAAATATTTCCACATACAAGTAATTCTAAATAAAAAAATATTTTGTACCTTTGTAATAATATATTGTTAAATAATATATTGTTATAAGTAGTTTCCATTGAAGTAATTTCGCAATTAGTTGAAAATTAAATCTTGGCGATGCGAATTTAAGTTATTCAGAAGAATCTGGGTACATTCCCTAATTAGCTTAAACGGATTAACAAAATTTTAGTAATGCGTCTATTTTAGTTAAGTCTTCTTTAATGTAATACAAAATGTAATTTATATCAATTTATCATCTAAATTTCTGATGACTGGATAAAAATGACTGTGTACAAAAATTTCTAAATGACACAATGCATATTTTGTTTTCTTTGAAATGTGCTGATGACTAGTATTAACAGTAAATACATTATATTAAAATGTCCTTTTAAAATAGGACTGAAGCCTTAAAAAACTATGCACTACATTTAACGATCCACTGAAGGTCGCAGAATCTGAGACTAAGAAACCAAGACATAATCTGCTCAGGATCTGAATCAAAACGTGTATAAAGGAATATAAGAGATTAATTACTGGTAAAGACCCCGATAAATCAAGTTCTTCCGCTCCTGCTTCTACACATCTAGAAGCGACTAGGTTAAAAATGTTTTTCTGTTGAAATAGAGCCATAGTTCTGTACAATATTTGTCATTTATCGATGTACGGTTTTCATACAAGATTTTTCAGATATTCTGAGCCAACTACAGTTTCGTGTGCCAACTACAGTTCTTAAAATTTTTAAAACATATTTATCCTTTAAAACAACGATATTCAAAAATAATTTTTATTTTAATAATGTAACTAAGCGACAGATTTAAGTACTATTAATTTATGCCATGAGTTTACATAAAAGATATTTTTTAGTAGGCACAGTACACCACGAGTCTTCATAAAATGTAGTAAAAGAGTATAATAAATTGAAATGTTTATTTAGTATATTATAACCAATTTTAGCCTTTTCAAGCTACCTATGAAGATTACTGAGCCTAAAAGCCTGTAAATTAATATTGTGTATATCCGCATGTTTTATATTTACCGATACCCATATAGCAATATGTAAATAAAACATTTCAATGTGCGTAATAAAACATTCATATCATACGATGTTTATAAATGTCAATGATATTATTTTTTATGTGGTGCTTAGCATTGTATAACATATTAACATTTAGTGATAAAAGAACGTTTTATAATAGTTTTATATTCATGAAGTATAGAAGGCAAGTTTTTTATTGATTTGCATTTTTAAATTTTTTGCTGAATATCAATTTTATTCAGCTCAATAATATCCTCCCCCGTAAATATTTACGCATACGTTATTTACTTTTGCTAGGTATTGCAAATTTGAAAGTTTAAAGTGTGAAATGAATGCCCAATAAAAAGTTGTATTTGTATTTACAAGTTGTCCATTTATGGTAGTTCAAAGAGAAAAAACTGTGGAGAGCATCGTAATTAACCGTTTGAAAGTAAATTTGGTTAGACAAAAGTCTATAATCAATAACTTTTTATTATATAGATATATATATATATTTTCCTAGACAATCTTATTTATAGGAACCACCGTAAGAAAATTATTCAATAGATTGAATTAAAATTTAGAATAGAGTATATGAATAACATTCATTTGTTTATAACCTTCGGGAAGCAATTTTTAATGATTTTTTATGAGATATTGAAATTGTTTTTCACAATTTTACATTTTTTCAAAATTTCTATGATAACATATGTGTAGTACATACGTACGTATACATATGTGTTCATATCATATATAACTGCCTTGGTTTACTCAGAGTTACTACATGTTTCAATTCAAATTCATGTAACTAAGAATAAACACGAGTTTAAAAAAATTAATCGACGATCACCATATTCCGTCATTATGTTCGTATATTTTCCACACCAGTAGAATATTCATTATTCCCAATTAACGTACATAGTATATAATACATTTTATTTAATATATACAATGTATTATATTTTATTCTTTTGATCGGTTCGATCGGTGTCACGTAACCTGCAGTAACGATTCATTTGTTAAATTTTAAGCATTTGTTTAATTAAATTAACAAAATATCCTAATGTTTGTGCTTGCGCACAGCAAATTACGGCGGATTCCTCTGACGAACGTTTTATAATACTTCAATAATTTAAATATGTGGAAATAACGCGGATGAGAGTATTTCTATTTAATTATTGTATAAAATCTTACCTAACATAATAAATGTGATAGTGACTGTGTTTGTTTGTTTATTGTTTCCGCTATAGCACCTCAACCTCTCATCAACTTTCTAACAAATTATTCTATGAAATATTTATCTCCATCACACAGGCTATTGGCATGAATGTGGCCTGTATAATGAAGATAAATATAGCGTAACAGGTTTAATCGAAATTAGAATTGATTTGTTTTTCGATACCAGCAGCCACGTTGCAAGTATTTTTTTTCCAAAACTATTTAATCCCTACTATGCACCTCAAACTACTTCAACATTTTCCATGCTAAAATGTTTTCACAAGGGTATTTTTACATTATTTTGCCCATTAATTTCATAAGAATATTTTTACAATTTTTGCCCATTATCACGCGAGCGAAGCCGCAGGTCAAAAAGCGTATGAAATAAAATACCCAAATGCAAATTGAATTCGTGCTGCAATAATATCCTACTTATTTCTGCGTCAAACATCGTTGATATGAACATTTAACATGCGTAAATAATTTACTCCAATGTAAATGTTTGTTAACTGTCACAAGAAGTCTCATGTTTTAATATAACCTTTTGACAACACTCCAAACCATATGGCTCCACGACATTGCAATAATGTGATATACTGGGATGGCTGATAAATTTTTAGCCACGAGTTTGTTATATTTAGGAATTCTCAAATATTCTGTTATCAGATACAAATAGGCTGAAGCACCTCTGTAAATATCAATTAGCGACATGACTTCGAGTGCATTATATGAAAGAAAATGGATTTACATCCACATTAGTCACCAGCTCTTCTACTTTATGAGTAAACGTTTGTTAAAAATTTACTGACATAGAAAACCTAACATCGATTGGTTGAATAGTTAGTAACCGATAATGAGAAGTGCGTTAGATATGTTAACGTACCGTCGCCGGTTTGTCGTAATTTATTTGAAAGGAAATATCACCCATAGAACGCGCCAAACCGCTAGCCTTCTCAACACTGCACGGCCGATTTCATTATTTCCATAATAAATTGTAATTGCGTAACTATTACAAGATCATTCACACTGCTAAGATACAAAAATAATATCCTGTACTAAAACTATGTTTGTATGTATATATATATATATATATATATATATATATATATATATATATATATATATATATATATATATATATATATATATATATATATATATATATATAAATGGATTTTTTGTGAATGTATTTATGCGTTAATACAATCTGTTCTTAAGCTTATTTTAAATTTATAAGGAGTACACTTGCATACAAAATATAATAATTAATTTGACTCGTTAGGTATTAGATAGATAGGAATAGATACCAACGCCACCCACCCAAGAACACTTCCAAGCTCTATTCGGGGGTTGTGTCTTAAAATCACACATAAATATTGCGCTAAAGTTGTGTGTTTTTTAATACTTGCAAGAACTAAAATAAGTAAAGTAAAACACTTTCGCATCCTTCACAACAAAGTATAGTGAAATACATAAGCTGAATTCACGGTATATTAAGTAGATATAAATATAAATACTGAGTGTATAGAATACTATAAAATTTCTGGTCCCTAAATTGGTATTAAAAGAGACGTTAACATAATAAAAATATATTATTAATATTTATTACACAAATTTCGTTCAACATAAAAAAAGGAAACAAACGACACTCCATTCCGCATAAAAGTCTCAACCGTACACCAACGAATTCCGTTTGTAAATCCGTTGTGTATAAAAATATTTTAAGTACGCGAATAAACCAACTAGAGTAGAAAACATTGTGCTAAATGTTATGCGATATTCTAGACGGTATAAAAATTGAAAGTGTGTGGCTTGTAAATGTTTATGAGAGAGGCCATTTTTCTTGTCAAAAATTTTTCAATGTATTCCGACTAAAAAATTAAAAAATTATGCAAAAAATTATAATGAAATACATATAAAAGGAAGATTAAAATTTGCTTTATTTGAATAGGTTATTTTAAGCCGACTAAAGCGACCGGTGTTTAGCTAACATTCAGTAATATATCCTATCACACTTATTTAGAGCTATGTATACAACATATGCACACACACATTGCTGTATATAAAAGCTATTTATTTCATACATACACCCACAAAACGATCAGTTTATTAATAATATCTCCGAAATTAGTTAGTAATCGCGTTAATTACTTACAGGCCCAAATGACAAGAATGAAATATTACACCATTTTAATTTTAATGCATAAACATTTGAAGTTGCAATAGTTTTTACTGACAGCGATTTAACCAACTGCAAGAGTAGAAAAGGTGATATATTTGTAATGGTGGAAATAGAAATATATTTACACGTAACTTTAGTTTCTTATTTATCGAATTCTGGTTTTGTTATCGACTGTTCCGTAGCTGTTCCCGCTTTTCTGTCTTCGTGATGGGCCTTACAAATATTAGTGTAGTTTTGTAACCTGTTCACTTACAATATCGTTTTATATATTGGCACTTTTCAGAATAAATACGCTTTATCACAGTAAAAATGTAATCCTAATCGATGTAGTGGAGTTGAATATATATATTGGCGAACAAATAGAAGTACGTAGAGGCCAACATTGTGTATTACAATGTAAAGATGACTTTTCTATATGCAGTGTTTATTAAAATATATTCAATTAACGATTACCAAATAAAAATAATGACTTGGTTAAACCATCCTGAATTAAAGATGAATTTTTTACTTGCGTATTTTATTTTTATTTATATTATGATCGTGTAATCATGTCATTATTCGTACAAATAAAAAACACTTGAAATAAATATTTTTGGTCATAACTTGAATAACTTTTTAAATTACAATGCCCTGGCCCTGGAATAAATGTTTTAAATTACAATGCACTAACATTTGGAATTGAAACCTGATGTTCCATTTGTTAAATATACTTGTCCAAAAACAAATCTCACTATTGCAGAATAAAAGAGAATCAACTATATTTTGAGTAAACAAATGTGGTATGTTACATAAATATTGTGACTTTCCTGAAATTAATATTCCGCTGAACTGAGAAACCCATCGTATCACTACATTACCGTTAGCTCATATGGAGGTAAAAGAAAAAAATCACTTCTTCTCTTTACATCATATGTTGAAGTGATTTCCTCAAAATTTGGGATTGAAAATTATATTGAGCGTATAAATATAAGTGTTCCTCTATTATTATATCACTTCGTAGCCATTATCGAAAATACCAAAATGTTACCGTCGATTGCTCCTAAATAACCCATTGCTTCTAAAGAAAATTATTAATTTTTTAAAATATTGAATTTTTCGTGTAGTAAATCTCCTAGAGTATAATGATAAATAGCATAGATATCATCGTCTATTTCAAAATTTGCCTACTAAAGATTAAATACATGAAAAAAAAATTTATTTCAATTTTGACAAAAATTTCCTTCTACAAATACCATATAAGTATACACCGAACATACGTGTTTCGCCAAATATCTTTTACCTTTATGGAATTCACCAAAGTAGAATTAATAAATAACTTCCACTCTAAACTGAATTATTCAAGTTTTCTAAAAACTATTATTAAAATAATATGTATATTTCTTTTAAATTGACTTTTGGCATTAGAGAAGTGAAACCTCCTGCAGTAGAATACACGAGTGCAAACTTAACGTCGTCAACTTCAACATTTGCGTCTACTTTAATACATTGAACGCTTGAATGATATGTATGTTTGGATAACATTATAAAATTGCCTATTACAGATATCCCGTTATTCAGTGCACACCGGACATCCGTATTTTGTCAACCAACTTTTCTCGTCACTAGACCCGTATGGACTAGTTGGACAATGGTTAACCGATGCTTTAAATCTCGGCGTGTGTTCATACGAGATGGCTCCAGTCTTCACTCTGATGGAGGAGGAAGTTCTATTCGAAATGAGAAGGATCATCGGATGGGAAGATGGTGACGGCATATTTGCCCCCGGTGGATCAATAGCCAACGGTTATGGTATAAGCTGCGCCCGGTATTACTTCAACCCGGAGATAAAGGTATAATACCTTCGTTCGTTGTCATTAAATCGAAATATTAACTAAGATGTTCTAACATTTAGTTTTATACATTAAATTTAAAGACAGTTTAATAATCCCCTATATAGTTATTGCTAACTTAATGGTTTAAAATATAAATAGACTTTCAGGGTTCAATTCAATTCGTCAGAAAAATTCTAATATGCTTTTCAATATATATATATATATATATATATATATATATATATATATATATGTATATAATATTTAATTAAATAAAAATATGAATGGTATATTGTTAAAATTATTAAACGAGACGATATTTTTATCTGACTTCAAAAAAAAAGAGGTTATACATATGTTCGATGTGCATTTCTTTTTTTTTGGATGTAATTTCTAGACCGATTTGTGTGTTCTGGCAGGGCCGTTTCATAAAAAAATTATGTCATTCTTATGATGAGATCCGTAAAGGAATAGTGAAACTTTTTATCGCATGGTAGTAAATCAACTGTGAATCAAGATATTTGTTACTAGTGGTTGTTACTTCGCAAAATAACTACGCCATCCACCATGTCGGATGATGAGTTGTAGAGGTAAGTAATGAAACTCTTTAACGTACGGTAGTAAATCAAAACATGATTCAATATATTTGCCACTAGTACGTAGTTTTATTATTATTAATATTATTGTTTAATACGTAATTGCATAATAATTAATTGGCTCAACAATAGCTGACAAGCAAAAATATACCATTCCTTGCTTCTAACCTAGAAATATTTTTCTGACTATAACTGAAAACAATAGATACCATCTCTGTATCAATATTATTAGCTTGCAGTTTCTCTAATTCTAATCAAATTATTGTTACGGTGGCATTAATTGAGGAATGGATTTTTCGACCTAAAAACTTATTATTTAGTATATTCCATCATATAATATAAGTGGTCAGTCAATCAAATGATCCTTTTAGATTGTACAAGGCTTTAAAAACACGTACGTACGAATATATGGTTATCCACTAACATTAATTTAAAAAAAAACCCTTTCTCCCTTACTTTCGTTGACTCCCTCCTGGATACTAACGCCACATCATCATTTTAATGACATCCAGACTAGACGAATAGTTGGAAAAAAATACTGAGCATGGTACGGTAGTTAACATTTTCCCATTGCCTGTATTAGCTTATTGATAATAGTCGGATACATCTACAGATATGTGAAAATTTCGAATTAAATTATCTTAATAAAATATTTCAACTCAGTTTGCAAAATGGTCAACAAAATATTCACAAATCGATTTAAGGATAACCCGTTTTCATTTTGATCTTTTTCAATTAACAACGGGACTTTGCTTCAATTAAAACGCCGCCCACATGTAATGTTTTAACTGTTGACACATGTAATGTTAAAACACATATCTGACCCTAAATCTGCCTTCTTTTCATCTTTAATAATTAATATATTTAAATTATAGACTTCATATTTTTATTCTTTTTATATTAATGTAAGTGGAAAAAAATATTTAAAAATGTTATTATTTTGTTTGCAAAGCAGCCAAACTCCGATTTAAAGGAGTTTACTTCACTTCAATATTTACATAATCGACATCCATTATTATAAACCTTTCTGAAAAGTCTGACGACTGTGTTAAATTCTGTACTTTATTAATGTTAACTATTTGCCAGCGATGTAATTTGGAGGTAAAATTATAATAAAAATTAGAATAAAAGTAATTGATTCAGTTAACAGTGAAATAGAACTTTTTAATAAATCCTTGTATTTTTTATTACACTTGGTATTTTTATTCTTATACTTTGTATGTTTATCGTTGCTTATGGTTTGTTAAAAGGTAATAAATCGTTAAATAAGGTAAATTTTAAAATTTAGAGCAGAAACAAATTCTGATGTCGGCCTATTTAAATATATGGGTATATTTAAATTAACGGACGTAACGAATTTGGAAAAATAAAAGGTAAAGTGTCAAGATCCAAGAAAAAAAACCTATTTTTGAAAGGATTTAATAAATATGATCATTCACAATTAAATGAAACTCCGTGATGTAGTATTATTTCTACTTTCTTTAAGTTCTTTACCACGACCTAGGTTTCGTTCTTCAGGTGGGCTATTCAATGACAACATCTTCAGGTGGGTCCACCTTAAGATGCTGTAATACAACGAAACGTCGTGGTAAAGAACTTAAAGGAAGTAGAAATAATACTACATGACGTGGTTTAATTTAATTGTAAATAATTAATTACTACAAAATTAACGCCAAATATATGAAATATGATCATAGTAAATATTTCCGCAAATGAAAGATTCGATTGTGTTTATTTGGTCAACCAATTACAAAAAATATAAAATGTAATCAAACATGTATCCGTATTAAGACACAACGAAAACAACAAAATGCAATTGCTTCATTTAGTTGTGGAGAAAAAAGAAAATATTCGTGTACAAAGTCGTTTTTAATTGAAGAAGAGAATAATAACAAAGGAAAAATATTGCTAAATTTATTCTAATTCTTTTGAAAAATTCTGGATTAGACTATCTTCATATAACTTGCCCTAGTTTATAGGATAATGTTTCTATACTTAATAGAGAGGAAATAAATCTCAAAAATATATATAAGCCTTTCGAAGACATAATAACGAGTCTTTTTTGAGATTATAATTACTGGCTCAAAAATCTCCGAAATAATCATACACATAAATATAAATATTGTCTTCAATTTCAGAACAAAGGTATTTCTAGTGCGCCCAGACTCGTCCTCTTTGCTTCTGAATGGGCTCATTATTCTAGTAAAAAACTAGCCTCGTTCATGGGCATAGGAGGTGATAATTGTATCGCTGTAAAAACTGACCCCGTTGGCCACATGGATCCTCAAGATTTGGACGCCAAGATCCAAACTGCTATAAACGACGGAGCCACGCCTTTCTTGGTAACGGCTACTTCCGGAACAACAGTGTTTGGTGCTTTCGACCCAATAATACTAATTTCAGATATATGCAAAAAGTATAAACTCTGGCTTCATGTAGATGCTGCTTTGGGTGGTGGCGTTCTAGTCTCGAAGAAGTACCGCCATTTAATGGAAGGCGTTGAGAGGTTGGTCTTCAGTTTGCCCTTTAAACCTGCTTCGATGGGAATTTAATATAGTTTATGTATATTGAATAATTTAAAATCGTCAAAATTGTTGTGACTATTTCGTAAAGTGTTTTTTGAATAGTAAAGAAACTTTTTTCGGGTTCCGCGTTTTTTCTGTATCAATTTTACACATGCAGGTAGAAAAATGCAAATTAAAATGTTTCGCGCCAAAATACAAACGCTATTAAATATATGAAAAAGTAAAATTTTTGCGTGTTCTGAATTATACAAATTAGTTTTTAAACTAATGAAAACACAATAAGATAATCTTATGAAATAGCATTCTTAGTAATTATTACTAAACTAACAGTAACACATGGTTTTACTTGAGTTAAATTTGGAATAAGAAACAGTCCGACCTCAATCGACGACCAAAATAAAATACAAAAAGAGTAAAAGAAATCGAAAAGTAGTTTTTATGGCGTCGTTTATTATTCTTTTTGCTAAATCAATAACTCTTTTCAAAATATTTTTCATGTACCGAATCCAATCTGTTATAATTCGATCTGTTATAATTCGATCTGTTACAATTTTATTAAAATTTAATATCAATATATTTAAACTGTAATAATTTATTTAATTCTTACGATTTCAGGGCGGATTCAGTGACCTGGAATCCACACAAGCTTTTGACTGCACCACAGCAATGTTCCACCTTTCTTGTCCGACACAAGAATGTCCTTTTTGAATGTCACTCATCAAATGCAAAATACTTGTTCCAAAAGGATAAATTCTACGACACAACATACGATACGGGCGACAAACATATCCAGACCGGACGCAGAGCGGATGTTTTAAAGTTTTGGTTCATGTGGAAGGCCAAAGGCACCGATGGTTTAGAAAAACACATTGATAAACTCTTTGATAATACGGAGTTCTTCTTAGACTATATAAAAAATAGAGAAGGCTTCGAAATAGTTATAAGCCAGCCACAATGTACTAACGTTTGTTTTTGGTACATCCCGCCTTCTCTTAGAGGAAAGAAAAGTCAGGGTAATTACGACGAACTCTTGAACAAAGTAGCACCCAAAATCAAAGAAAGAATGGTTAAAGAGGGTACTATGATGATCAGTTATCAACCGCAGGGGACGTTACCTAATTTCTTTCGGATTGTCTTCCAAAATTCGGGTTTAGATCACTCTGACATGATTTTCTTTGCAAAAGAAATTGAGAGATTAGGTTGTGATTTATAAATTAAGATTAAAGGCAATACATTTTTACAAGTAAATATTCGTATGTATACGTATAATGTACAGATATAATACAATATCCACCACAAAATACAGCATGTTTACGAAATAGCAATTACTGAGTGGCAAAGTTTCTCCATTATATATAATTGGATTATATAAAATTATATTATGATACCTGTAGTCACATAATTTTGTGAGCTTCATATTAAATATTGTAATGAAATTCAGTGATTGGAAAGTTTAACTTATAAAAGTCAATATATAATGTGTTTTCACTCTATTCTTTGACTTTTAAACTATAAGTTAAACTATGGTTATTTCGCGACTGAAAAGTCAATTTGGTTAATTTCATAAAAACGTTTAGCTTATGTGGAATTAAATTGGCATTGGAATTAAATAATTGTATTATATAAGGAAATTTCCTCTCACTCTATCAAAAGATTATACAATATTTATAAATTTCTTTCTCCTATTTTCGTCAACAATTTTATGTAAATTTTATAGAATTTATACGAATTTTTACATTCTTGTAAAGCGTAAATGAAAGCAGTGCGCGAAGTAACGTAATTGTATTTTTTTCCCTGATTTCTTTTTAATTTTTTTTATTCAAGTCGACGATTATTTTTGCTTGTTTAAACAGATACTTCTTATTATTTAGTGCCATTTCAGTAAAAGTATTTATGTTTTTATTTGTTAAGTCTCACTTTGTACTTCTTCAAAAAAAACATCATAAAAATCAACAAAATTAACACCCGTTTCCGAAAAAACAAATTTAAGCGTGTGGTTGTATGTCAAGTTAAATTATTAAAATTTAGGTCCAATAGAAGCACACTGGCAGTCATCAGTATTATGCACATTGGCAAAACTAGAGCTTAGATTAAGGATTTCATCGTTGTTAACAATAATTGAAATAAACCCCTTACGGCCTCAAAAATTCCAGTAAAAATTTATAAATTTAAATCCCACATTTGTCACTCATAATAGTAAAAAAACAACTCAGGGTTCCAAATTTATTTAACCACGTTACTGCACGCTAACCATTATTGTAGTCACAAAACAATAATAGGTTAAGTACGAGTACAACTTCAATTAAAAGTATTTTGTATATTCTTGAGCTTTTAAATTATTTACGAATATTATTTTCCACCAAGACATATTGCATACCTAAAATATCTTTTGCAGAGATAAATATGGTGTGAACTTTTAAAAACTAATTAGGTTTGGAACCGTTTAAATAGTTGACATCCATAAAAAAGTGGCGATTTCCTCGCCAAGCGGACATCCAGTAGGCATAATTATGACGCTAAACTTGATATTTTCTATCAAAATGTTCTGGGATGGTCGTCCAAAACGAAGTTTTTTACTGAAACTGTACTTGCTATGCCCTACAAATTATTTGTATTTACTAAGACACGGCTCAATGACTCGACAAGCAACGCAGAACTCTTCACTGGTGGATTTTCCATAGTACGAGCCGACCGCGGTGGAGGCCGCCAAAGTGGAGGCGTACTGCTAGCCGGGGTGTTAAGTCCATATTCGTACAATCTCCTGGGGAACTCGTGTAGCGCATTGGAATTTGGCATCATTATCCAACTCGATTAAATACTAATCTTATCCGGGACATTAAAAATATCCTATTACTATAAACGATTTCAAAAGTACGGTATCAGTTATGTTTGTGAAAAGTTTAGGTTTAGGCGCAAACAAAAAAAAACGTCACGCGAGAGTCTTGCGTAACGCTTGTATTTGGCATGTTGAAGCTAACATTAAGTCTGACGCAAAAACATTTTGGACGTACGTAAAATATAAGCGCTCGGACAGGTAGCTTCACGCAACTATAATACACAATGGTGTCTTGCATTAAGGT
The DNA here is from genome assembly GCA_039881145.1 of Druceiella hillmani. Classification (NCBI taxonomy): domain Eukaryota; kingdom Metazoa; phylum Arthropoda; class Insecta; order Lepidoptera; family Hepialidae; genus Druceiella; species Druceiella hillmani. Next base: position 10,363,044 of record JAYKKI010000080.1, read on the forward strand.
AAAACCACTGCTAACGTCTTTGCTCGGCATTTTAATTCAGTTTTTTTGGATAATATTACCGACGCTCGAGTTTGCAACGCTGAAAATAAGGGCTCATCTCTTTTGCATATTGGTGGGATGGATGAAATGAAAGTCGGACTAGCGTTGAAACATCTCCAATCTAAACATATTCCCGATCCTGATAGTTTAACTCCATCTGTTATCAAGGCCTGTTCTGAAATGTTCGTCAAACAACTTATACTTATATCTTCAGTACTTTCTGAAATTTATTCATCTGTTTGGAAGACTTCCCATGTAACTCTAGTTTTAACATCTAGTTCTAGATCTGGTGTAAAAAATTATCAGCCTATAGCTGTTTAAACACTCCTATTACTCAACACACTGTTATGAGATGCATACAGACTTGATTTTTTTTTCTGCTCCCTTGACCATTTAAGAAATAGGGCCATAAAGTTGCTTAGTAGTTCACGTCTGATTGCTAGATTATATTTATTCAAATTACTCTGTATTGGTTTTTCAATTGCATGGAATTGCTCTGTGAGTATATTGCTCTATTCGTCATGATTTTATAACTATTAGTCAAATATTCTTCTTATATTCGACGATTTGGGTATTTCTGTAAGTTGGACATATGGTTTCCAAAAAGTAAATTTTAGGTAAACTAAACTTAGGTGATCGCTTTTTCCCAAATCTGCCACCTTCTGAACACCCAAATGCCAATCAACAACGATCACCTCTTTATTATAGGCAACGTTAGCTCATTTATCGTTCACATTAAGAGGAAAGAATCTCAACCCAGTTTTAAACAATTTGCGACGATTTTCAGTGAACTCATTGACAGCAGCCTGCAACAATCGATTTGCTAAGTACTCTGCCTTTACAGGCCAGAATAAACTGTTCATTCTTTGGTTTAATATAACTCGTATAGACATGTTCATGTCTGACGAAAAGATAATATGAAATATTCAGGTTCCAAATAGTTGCGGTAGGACTATATCAGTGTGCTATTTAAATTAAAAAAAACTGGTTAATTTCCAACCTTAAAACTTTATGTCGGGGGCAATGATCTTTAACTTCGATTGTCAAGTATGCCCTCAACCTACTTTCGTAAAATTATGCTTCGTGTCCATGGAAAAATCACCATCGAGATTTATATAAATCACCATGAAGGTTTACATTAATCAGCATCAAGGTTTACATAATCTATCATTCAAGGTTTTACATATTATAGGCTTAAATGATGCTGAAATGATTATTAGTCCTCACATGTCCGAGGAGTAATAATCATTTCAGCATCGCTCCCAAATCGCTAGCAAAAGCCACCTCAAAAGGGAATATCCGGTAATCGATAAAAATAATTTCTCACTAGGTTCTTCATCCTTTATATTTCTAACTCTCTGGAATATTCTTGTGACTCTTTAGAAAGTTAAAGCTTTATTATTTCAAGATAAATGCGGCACACATTTACATTTTTTTAAATATAATCTACATAAAGAAAATTGGGAAGTATTCCACTTATTCTTCAAGGTAGGAATGGACCCTCTAATGGGACCGGATAACACCGACATTGACTGTCACAACTAACTTGTAAAGACATTCTACTTGACTGTTAGTAGCTTTATCGCATTGAAAAGAAGCACTCATCATTACAGGTCTTCATCAACGGAACAGTTACTACTTACAAGGGACTAAAGGGGGGCTAAAACAAATGTAAATGATATATATATGTCGCCAATAGCAATAACTTGCTGAACAAAATATTTTGACGACAGTCAGGTTTTTCATTCATACGATGTTCAAAAAATATACACGCTTCTCCAGGCTTATGAAAAGGACATATATCTTATCTAACTCCAGACAGGATTTCATATTCACATTGTACATAAGTATCTTTTAATAATGATGATTACTAAATATTTGTTCTTTTACAAAGACTCTTCCCTCGAAGCCAATAAAGGTGGTATCAGAGGCGATTGATTGATTTTTATCGATGCTTCTAATCTTATCAAGCATTTTTCTCATCTTGCATCAAGCATGTACTCAGTTTTACTGAGTCCACAAGTCTAAAAAACTGGAAATCATAAAATTATTAGAATAAATATTATTAGAATTTTTGAAAGCCGCTTAATATAGCTCCATCTTTGTTGCCTTTACCGAAATACACTAAAGTTGTGACTCTATTTTACATATTATACTTAATTGTAAGTCTCTGTTTCCGCTGCTGCCTTCACTCAAAAAAATCGCTGACTTATTCTGCTTGGTTCACTTCAATTCTTGTTATCTGAAAATGTTTGCTGTCTCAAAAAAAAAATCTTACTACTATTGTAAATTAAAATTTGTGTTTTTGTTACTGTCATTTTCTCTGATTTCCGCCCGATTTCGTAAATATTTTATTACATAGCTTTAATCTTAAAAGCGTAAAAAATTAAAAATATGTCAAAATGTTGCTGTTTAATGAAAGGAAATCTTGTCTCCAACCGACAAAAACATAAATTTCAGTCTTATATAGCTTCATTAATTTAAATAAAAAGAAGGAAAAACCTTAACACGATAAATTCCAATTTACAGTAATACAATTTACTTTGCATCCGGAAGTTAAAAATATTTATTACTTAAATACATATATTTTAAATTCGAAAATAAAACCCAAATTGCTAGCCCGATTACAGTTTTCAATAAGCCTTGAGATTGTTAGGTAAACAAAAGGTGTTAATTTTTGGACCAATTGAAAGTAAGAGTTATATTAAAAATATGCCTCAAAATCTTAGCATCTGTAGTATCAATAAATGTAATGAAATGTATTTTTGTGGTTTGCAGATATTTTAAAAAAGTAGACAATAACATTTCAGAACATTGTAAATATTCGTAAAATAATTCTAAACTAGCAAATTACCCAAAATTTAATATTAACCGTCAACTTTAATATCACATCAAATATCTCCAGTTTTCAGAAGGTTACGAAAAAACTGACAATATCCTTCAGGATTAGGTTTTATACAAAATGTTCGCGTCATTAAATAAAATTTTAAAATAATATATTGGCTAAAAGACCCAGTCTATATTTCAACATCCTCGTGCTGAAGACATTATTTTTTTGATTCGAGCACACTTTCCGAATAAAATTAGGTTACAAAATCAAAGGTTTGTTTTTACTAACAGGAATACTAAATAAAATCCTATTATTGCAGTGATAAACTAAAAGCCTCTTTAAGCAAGCTTTTGCTTTATTTTCCTTGATAACAAAGCGATCTGAAAATTAACCTTGTCGACCTGGTGCAAGCATTAATATTGTTAAGTTAAAGAATTTCCCAAAATGATAATACTAATGCCAGGTTTTTGTCTTTTATAGTTTCACTGCTACAACGAAACTTTAAGTTATGTCCTTTTGTACTAACCCTATACATTCGTCTCAATAACACACACTAAATTTTCATTACAATCTCCATGTATGTCTCCTAACACAGAACTAAAATATTATAGAATATTAGGTAAGGATTTCTTGAAAAAGATTAACGCTGATATTCAATATTCCAAACAATGCTTTATATTTCAATGTAATTCCTCGACTTTAAGTTTTGATAGATCTTTACTATTGCTCTGCATACTGGAATGATAATATAAAATTATGTTTCAAATAATCCTTACAAAAGAAATACTTTCAATGAAACACTAAACTTCGATTCTTATATGAAATGATATTAACCATATCGCTGAATCATTATATCTGTTTTATGGTATATAAAATAGACTAAATCTAAAGGCCTTATTAAAGAATTTGTGCTTAACAACTCTGTCAAATAAGTCTGTGTTTAAATAAAACAGCTAACATTGAAAAAAAACAGATAATATTGAAAATTTAAATCCAAATAAATTCTAAATTATCATGCGTGAACCTAATTCGCAAGTTTTCTTTTAATTTTGAAGTTACCAAAATTCTTTTAGACAGTTATCTCCAAAACATATATTTATAATATTCAATAGGAAAACGTCTTTACATGTAAATACTACTGAGCACTCTATTAATAATAATGCGCACATGACATAAAATTATAAAAAAAAATTCTGTAGTAATCAACGGGAAGTCCACTAGATTAAACGCATACTCAGTGTGTACTAAAGTGTATAGTATATTCTTCAACATTCCATGTTCACATGTAGGAGCTGTATTTCTGGTGTGCCAGGATCCTGATATTCCTGTGTTGTGAATAATTTATCAACTCCGACAAATCGAGATTACATGTATAAGATCTCGCAAGATTAGCAGTATTTATAAATAAAACTTAATTAAATGTTATTATCGCTTATCGCCAGTGTGCCTACTGTATTTGAAATTTTGCGTGCTATTCTGTAAAGCCAATCTTAAAACATAAATCATGTTGATATTACATTCAGATAATGCCCCATCGATAGCAACTCACCCGGTCACATAATAATGAGCATTAGTTTTCTTTTTGTCCGTTGATTTTGGTTGTCCAATTCAAGTGACTCTTAATTGCAAGAAATTGTGTAAACGTGGTGTGCGAAAATTTCATAAGTTCAAGAATTTTCTAGGGATATTACAAATTGGAGGTTTCAAATCTTTAAAATATAAAATATGCTCGGTTGTAATAAAAGTTATTGGAAACTTTACGAAGGGTTTGCATATGCTTTTGAAAAGTAAACATTCTCGTATTGAGTTCAAGAAAAACACTACGTCGACTACAAAAGCTACATTTTCTCCATCGGTGAAGATAATGTAAATTGATAATGATGCCAATTCTTTAAAAAAAACACGGAATTACAGACAAGTATAAAACTTTTTTTTATAATGTCTAAAATTTTGGTAATGTCATTTAGCAACATTGGTATCTAGACCAAATGAAAAAACATGGACTATTTTGCATATCTGGTTTATTATATCTTTGGTTTATTTTGCATATCTGAGAGCTCTTCATAATTACTTAAGAACATATAATAATGAAAACGAACACGTTTTGAGTCTATACATAAACATTGCTATTCTTTTGTAAAGTTTACACGTCCATTCAAAAACAATTTATTTGAAATCATATTTGATTTCGAATCATACCTTCCTAAGTCCATCATTATCCAAAAACAAATGACTTACACAGATTATATTCACGCATTGAATCATAAGTTATATTATAACAGACAAAAAGCTGTGCAAAGAATTTATATTTTTGAAGATTATTCCAAACAATGCTATGATGAGCCTAAAAACCTACAACTTATAAAGTTGGTGACGCAGTCTATATACCTTGCAATCACAAAAAAAACAAAGTACTCTCGCCAATAGGGAAAGGCCCATATACAATCATTAAGCTAAACGGAATCACACTGTGACCATACTCATAAACAGATATGTAGGTTATTGGTTTTGTAACAATTCCAACCGCTGTGCTCCAGTCGTTATTTCTCACCCATAACCGAAAGTGGCCGACTGTATTTCGATCTGGATATTAAGTATACCAACGAAAATCGGAATGTAAAAACTTTATTAAGCACATCCTACCACATTCTAATTAAATATATTTTTACTTCAATAAAACACATACTTTTTTTTGTAATTCGTACATTTTATCTCCAATGGAGATCAATCGTAATAACTCTTTAAATCTTTTAGTAAAGCCGAGAAGAAAATATTATTAAAAAGGTATCTTCTTTATCACATATTATTTATGGTACTGCGCTGAACATACAAAACGTGGATTATTAAATACCGGTGATTAATTTTTTTAAATTTGACGTTAGAAATTACATTGATACAATTTTATGAGTATAATGCGATGAAAAATCACTGTCACGTATAATGAAATATTCATGTCATTTGAAGAAATATGTCTATTGTAGTAAATTCTATGTGATTTTGAATACTTTTGAATAGCTCGGCCCCTCTCATAATATATTATAAATTAAGTAATGTAGAATAATTAATCTCTGATAGATAAATTACTAAAATAAAAAATATTGGTAATTTTGATTTACAAATTTTGTTACTCCTTAAAACATTGAAAAAATAGTTAATTTATTCACTTTATTATCATTTAAATAAAGTAGGTACAGTTATTCACTTCACAATTTACTTGTCCAAATACCTTTGTGTTTCTAAAATCGATAGTTTTAGTGGGATCAAATAATGAAATTTCAGTTTGGCCTTGTTCAAATTGTTTTATCGGAATACCATAATGAATAATCGACTATAATTTATGCTTTCGTCATTACAGTCTTTAATTTTGGCAACTCTCGGAAGAGTTGTTGTGAAGATAGTGGTTTAAAACTCGTTTGAGTAAATGAATATTAAATTATACATATGAATATTTATTTAAATGTTAATAAATTTAGCGGATATTGGGCCCAATATTTGATTAAAAGTTAAATCTTAATAACCGTTTTCAGTAATTTTTAAATTGGCCTAAAGGAAAAATGTGTACACTGTTGTAATTTTTAGTAAAAAACGACTACTTTTTCCCCATTTATCCTAAATATAAATTAACTCTCTTTAAACTAAAAATTACTTATAATTAAAAAAAATAAAAATAATACCGTGTATATATTCACAAATTATTTTTTGACGAGTTCTTGTAACACATTTTGGAAAAGAAATGAATTTGTTCCTTTATCTGCTTAAATCAAGCAGCTTTATCATTTTATATATTAACTTATATTCAATTCATCTAAACTACAGTTAGAAACGTGAATATTGAGCAATAATATTATGGTATTATATATGCACGATGGAAGGTAGAGCAGAAGGTTAGTCAGTGATTGTAAAATATAATCGATAAGTTTTTCTTTAGTCATATAATATACTAACCTATTCATATAAGTTAGTTTCTTTAAAATTACCGTACAAGAAATGCGCGAAAAGCGAAACCCAACAAGCGAAAATCAACAGAAAAATGTAGGTTCGGTGGAATTGAAAATAATAAAAAAAATACGTTTACCGCAGCTTAAATTATTTAGTTTATAGTTTTTTGGCCTAAAATTTTGATATTTCGTAAATTTTAATTAACTCAAGTTATCTAGATAATTCCGCAATATGCTTCAATTGCTGTTATAATAGTACATAATAATAACATAACAATGATGTAACAATGGTATTAAAAGTTATTCATCTATAGCGTACACCCAGGGCGAAGCACCTTCCATTGCATTGCGAACTAGAACTACTCTGACATATACAGGTAACGTTTTCATAAAACAACTTAATATCATTTTGATATATTCTGGTAAAAAAATGTACATCAGGATTTAAATCGATCTCATCGGTACAGTACGACTGATTTGTTATTGTTTTGTCAAGACTTATAAATTATATCGTAGTATGATCGATTTGTTATGTCTAATGTATATAACATAATAATTTTAAAATTACGTCATATAATGATTTAAATATTATATACAATGCATACGATGTACGTAACATGTAACTTACTAAATGATATCATTTTAAAGTTAAATTTTATATCCATGTCACATCACAATTACATCGAACACCATGATATCATAACAAGGTCACAATAAATATCAAATTTTACGCTAAATTTACTTAAATTGTCGTGAATCTGGTTTTGATGTCAGTTTTAGATCATGTGTTGAATGAATATTAGAAATTAAATTCCAAAAATGTTTTTATTAATTTTAATATTCAAAATGAATATCATTAATAAATGGTGCACACAGACACACACACACACACACACACATATATATATATGTATGTGTACATATATATATATATATATATATATATGTATGTATTGTTACCTATCGGGTTTATCAAAATATTTCTTTTGTATTACACAATACGTGTACAATAGGACGTATTATACGAAATCACATGGATTTGTTACACATCTCTAGCATATTTTCAATCCAATCAACAACCCTTTTGCACTAATTATATTAATGCGATAAGTCAGTGGCTATTTATTTGAGACGTTCCGTAATTAGACGTTAAGCTGATGAAAACACAGTTATTAAGTACAATAATTTGTATAGTAGCGTGGCACGCACACGTGTATATAAGAGTGCGATCTTAGGCACACTCTTTATCTTAGGCACAATCTTAGGCACACTCTGTATATAAAAGAGTACAAGCCCACGTGTATATAAGAGTGTGCCTAAGATATGAATTTTTTTTTATTCGCAATTTAAACATTCTTAAGTTCATATATTCATACATTGCGATATATTTTGAAATTTTATGAATGATTACACAACAAAATATTTCTCTTAATGACCACAATCGAATGATAAATAAAATTCAATTAACTAAAATTATTTAAACATATTACCTATAATTCATATTCGATTACATTATTGTAGAGTTGGAAAACAATATAATTCCATACTGAAAGTATGAATAATGATACGCACTAATATATTTTACATCTTATTGAGACTGTTAAATATACTTATCTCTTCATTTTTAATGACAATGGTTATGGCTATATGTGTGAGAGGGCCACAGGGCGAATTTTTACTCGGGCAAGTGGCTGATAGACTTCCGCTTTACGTGATCAATATGTGTACGGATAATTTTAGTCCCCGTTTGAGTTATACTTTGAAACTAAGCATAAAATAATTGATTAATTCATTGTGGTTGTCGTGGTATTCATAAAATATACATAAATGATACTCCACATTCTTATATTTTACAAGGCTCGTCTCAGTTCACGCAATGCCAGCTAAGTTTTGCATTAACATTTCACAATTTCTGTTAAATTATATGACTTTGTAGGTTACGTTGCTGATGTAAAATGTCCTATTATCATAAAAACATACTAATATAAACATTGGAAGCGATCTTTCCTATATTTTTTAAAAATGTCTTTTGATATTCGTTTCGAAAGAAAACAATTCATTACATTTATATTTTTTCAAGACGTGGTGTAACAGTTTTAAGAAGAGCATTTACACATACTTTTTTTAGATATTTAGGTATGTATATTAGCACTTGCTAGAGAATTAATTTTACCATGCATTTTATTCAATTGCTCAATACTTATACTGCTTTCGTTTGGTCTTAGATTTTGTTTTCTTTTACATCTTTGTATTTTAATTAACATTAGGGATATTTCATAGTTTTATATATGTCTAAAAATTAAAATAATTTCTTAAATGTTTGCCTATCGTAAACGTTTTTATAATTTTATTTTCTATATTGGAGACTACTTTTATCCTTTTAATGAAAGCTATTTAATTTTTTTCCACCACCAAATATAAAAATTGTCCGCAAATACAAATTTTAAATACATACCTTAAATGCAAATTATCTTCTCTGTTACACAGATCCAAATGATTATTTCATGCTCCGTTCAACAAATACGGAGGTCTTTTTGAAATAGAGGCATGACGAGTTGGAAGTAATTGTGTTGTTTTCTTATTATTAAAGAATAAAAAAGAGCAAAAATGTATACCTCAGGATAAATTTATAAAGCTTGTATGTTTCCCAACTTTATGTTTTCGCTGCTAAACTTCTAAGTTAAGTTTAAAGAAACTTTGATGGGAAGTAACAGGAAATCCAAATGAGGTATTGTGTCACATATACAATATGTGACACACTCTAAGATAGCAGATTACTTTTTTATTCAGAATCCCCTTGGTATAAATGTGAAATGATACAAATCAGTGAGTAATAGATAAAAATAAAATTATTTTATGCAACATTCTGTATTAAAAATTATTTTGTTTTGTACGTGTATAAAAATTAGTTTTTCCAGAGATGTATTGGTGCGTTACATGTTCATGGCCAAAACACTGAACATTTTTAATGAAAATTTAAAAATAAATTTAAATCTGAAGAAAAGTATAGTAGTTTGAGTATAGTTTGCGTGAATTTATTATGTATTTAACATAGCAGATATCGTTCCATGATAATTGATAGCTTTTTTATTCGGTTCCACTTTGACATATCTACTGATTGAAAGCAATAGGGGACTAATATACTAAAATATGTCATTTATATGACTGCAGACAAAATCAAAGCAAATTTAAATATTTTTCCATTATTTTTCATTTCTTTGCTTACAAAGTGTTTATTGCAATAAAATAATTAGTTTCGGAAAAGAATACGACTGTCATTTAGCGAGGTTATATTTGCCATATTTTTTTCATATATTAAAAATATTTTCAGCGAAATTAAATATATACCTGGCATACAATTAGGTTAATAACAAAATACATATATAATAAACGACCGAAATCTGTTTCAAGACGTATATTATATTTTTTTCGTATATTCGAGACGTATATTATACGATTTTATTGTATACAAAAGCAATTCCTTCTGGCGAAGGTTTATATTGCTGGATTTTTAGTTTTATCATCGTGTGTGTAATATTTATAACCAATAAAAATTTTATACTTTTAATTGTTAATATTATCAAAATTATGGGAGTATGGCATCCCTGGTGGTTCAATGAAGGTAAGAGTAGAAGAATAGACATTATCAAAGGAAATGTTAGTCGCTAATCACGAATCACATCAGAGTATGTCTTTATGTATATATGTATTCGTATGTTAATACTTAAGAACTCTAGAGAAAGCGACCGACTGATCAAGGAACCCTTTTATTTGGTAGCGATCAGTTGAATGAATAAAGCGTTCGTTTCAACTTTGAGTTTTGCCAACAAAATTTGAAACCTGCGTCTTATTGAAAGTACATGAAAACTAATTGGATGGAAACTAAACAAATTTTAGGCTATTTATATTTGTCCATAGATGGTAGCTATTGTTTTTAATTATAATTGGTGAAGTATTATCGAAAGTAAAGATAGAAACATATTATTTTTCCTATACTAGAAATGTGCGGCAGAGCGCGGGTGGGGCGTAAAGAAAAATGATTGCCGTATTGATATGACTCACTACTATGACTGTCTAGCAAGTCAGATTCTAAGAGGTATTCTTTTGCTGTTATAATAATAATAAGTCTGCTACTTTTAATGTGAAATCGTGCAATACAATAATACGTGCAATACAGTCGTGTGACGTAATACGGGCTTGGGTATTTTAGAATTTATTATATATTGGACTGTGTCATATTTTTATTACAGTAATTCACATATTGTATATTTTTGGAGGAAGTAATGTTTCACGCATTTGTTCCAGATTGCTTGTTAAATCTCAAAATAGGCTTTGGTAATCTCTGTCGATTAACGTTATTAATGCCGGAAAATCAGAAAATTATTTACAATTGATTTCTTGAAGCATTTCGTTATTTCTACAAAAAAATTTGAAAGATAATACTACTATTATATTTTAAAAATACTACTCTAAACTTTTATAACTTTATGATCAACGAAGAAATTGAAGTTAAAATATCAACCAGTTTGAAGCAACTAGCCCGAATTACACATTTATTTTTATAGTAAAACATAACTGATTTTATGTTATCATCATAAAATCTAAATTCAAACAAAAATTTTAAAGGCAGCGAAAAATTAAATGATGTAATTTTGTTTATTAATATTAATAATATAAATATATTTCATAATTATGAATTTTTCTTCAAACGCGTTACTTCGTGTTTAGATTCGCAATACTTTTTGTGCAAAAAAAATTTGGGTATCAACTCGCACGTAAATAATTGTTTCGAATAAAGATAATAAAAAATAACATAAATTATTAATATCGATATTAATTATACAGATAAATTTAACAAATTGCGAGACTAATGTTATGTAGTGTTACAAACCCATATGTACATAATTGACAGAAAATTTTATGTGAAAACCTAAGCCGTCGTAAGATGTTTTAACTTGTATCCATTTCGGAGGCAACTTTTGTCTTATATCTTTATAATTACTATATTCGTGACATTTTGTTGTGCGTCATGAAACCAAATGACTAAGATGTATATGTGATCAAAAATATCGATATGAATAAAGAATTAGACTTATGTATACGCGTTATTTATATTCCCATTTTCATGTCGTATTTTTAAATATTACTTAATAACATAAACGAAGTTAATATACCGTCAATTTAGCAAAAAAATAATAATTCGACATCACGTGTAAAAGAGAAAAACTAGTTCGTTTAGGTTCAATAGTATGAATGGTGATTTCTGCGTGGATGATTTTCAATTAAACAAAATGAAATGCAAATGTACATTAAATGAAGACTAAAAGTTAAGCTGGTTGATGAACATCCAGGTTTTTAATTGTAAAATAATTTGTTAAAAGTAATCATTTTTGCGTGATTTTCATTTAATTTCACGTTTGTTTACTTTTCCACTAGTATCAATATCTATTATAATTAAAGTCAAAAAAATTATTAAATATCCAAATTGTTTAAATCCGCTGATTTAAATGACACATTGTGAAATCAACGAAGTGCATCTCCGGTTCCTTTTATGAGGTTTTTGTGCCTACAATGTGCCTACATGTGCCTTGGTTTTTGTGCACGTACAATACGTGACATATAAAGTCATATAAACTTTCATAACAGAAATTTTTACCTTTTAATTAAAAACATGTGGATCACAGTCGTGTTTCTTACATAGAAACTTCAAATTAAATATAGTGTTAAAACATACTAAATCTCAGTATTAAACAGTAATATACATAGTCAAAAGTTAGATGGTGCAAAAAGTATTAGATTCTTTTTATAACTATTTTCTTGTGTGCAGCATTATTAATGAGAGTAACTTATATAGATTTCTAAGTTAATTATGCATATTTTATGTAAATTAATTCACGACATATTGCTAAAAATGTTCACATATATTTTTTCCATAGCCCTTTGATGTATTAGAATTATCCAGGTAAATATATATATATTTATATATATATATTTGTATATATGTATACAAAATAGGAATAGATCTGTTAGCATAAAATATGAAAATACGTTTATGTACTATTGAAGGAGTTTTTCTTCAATAAAGCTCAAAAAATACATGATTTCACCCTGTCTCTAATTACATATAAGGATGCTCCTTGAATTAAAATCGTGACTAATTATAAATACTAGGTTTATGACTCTAAAAAATATCCAAGAATTATATAATTTTGGTTTACCACTTATTCACACATGTTTAGAAAATTTTTTGGAATAACCAATTCAGATATTTAAATTAAACCTGTGAAAGTTATGTTTAATGAATATAATGCAAAGAATTCTCAAATTCTTCCCTCCCTCCTTTCGTATGCATTCTAGAAGTTCGACAAATGTTTGAAAAATTAGATTTTATTAGGGCGATAAAAAATTAAAAAATCGAAGACTCATTTGTCATATTATAAGTGTAAGTGGAAATTTGAAAACGATTTAAAAAGTGTTTAATAGAAATATTCTAAATCTATAAGATATTATTGCTATTTTTTTTAAATAATTGGTGTATGTTTGTAAATATGTATGGAGGAGCGTATGGGTATTTATTTATATATATATATATATATATATATATATATATATATATATATATATGTATATATATATATTTATACATGTATATTATACATATACATATATTTATACATGTATATTATATATATATATATATATATACCTTCAGCTGTAATGCTCGATTTTTTTTATAAATCTACTTAAATTTAAACGTTACTCAGTTCACTGCTAATATTTCCCGCGAGTCCTTCTCTGGACATCTTTTAATATCCATTCTGACATTCAATTGAGAAATAAATTGCTGTTGAAGACTCTCCTGTCTGTTATTTCAAGTAAATGTATATGTAAAGATAAAATATTGTTTTACTGACAAGAAATTCATTCAAAATCAACAAAAAAGGAAATGCTGACAAAGAAATGACAAAGAAAAATGAGAAAAAAACGGTCTTTGAATTCCAATAAAAAAAATTATAACAGCATTGTTCTTCATAAATCAAGAACGCTTTGTGTGGCATGGATTCGTTAGAGTAGGTTTCATTTGAATCTTAAAAGGTCTGTACAGCGAAGAGAGATCCCGAAATATCCCAGATAATTGTAGAACATTCCCTAACACTCTGGAATGTTGTGGAATATTCAGGAACATTGTGTATCATTTTAAGCCTTTTTTGAATAGGTGGGGTTACCCATAGACGGGGTACATAAAGTAAGATCCGTCGTGGATTCGGACGTCACTTTCTTATCAGAGTAGTGCAGTGAGTGAATAAAGACAAACAGTGAAGTGTAATCAAAGTGATACAGTGACTGAATATAAATAAAAAATAAAGTTTGAAAAGTGTTTAAAGTGTACTTTCGTGTAGTTCCTAATAATAATTTGATTTGATATATATTTTATGCAATGCCCAAACATATTAGAGGAAGTGATTCTGGAGAGTAGTTCTGAAGCAAAAAGTCAAAAATAAAAAGAACAGCAAAAAGCAAAAGAGTCGAAGGGCGCCAAGCAACTTTACGTCTCTAACAAACGAGAATGTGCACTGTGAGAAGCAGAGGAACCGAAGAAAATAAATGAACTGAGAAATCAAGAATGGCGACAAACCTTTATAATAAATGACTGCGAATGCAAGTTACCTATGAAAATATCACTTTATGAGAAGCCCGGATAAGTAAAAGTAAACAGCACAACCTAACAAATGAAGCATTCCACTACGACCCAAAGAAAGCTTATAACAAACACAAATACTTGGTAATCGGAAAATTGAATAACAACTGCCAATTTTGCAACGCGAAAAAATTCAGTAGAGAAACACCATGAATTTGTTAAATGAAAGTAAAAATTCGATTATCACCGCTAGAAGCTCTGCCGCAGGAATTTCTGCATTATATACTCGGGAAACTTCAAAATCAAAACAATTCCTTTAAAATATAAAAGCATACAACGCCTGCTACTAAATTATTTCTTTCGGTGTCACTTCGATCAACATTAACAGAGATGAAATTGATTATTTTTTTTCCATCCAATGACAAATCTATCACAAAATGGATCACATGACATTACTGCTACTACCCAACGAAGACTATACATTCCTGCAAGTATTGTTATATTGATATTTAATTTGAAATGAAGAAATAGAAATGAATCAACGATGTACAAACAAGAGTGGATTGACGAGAAATAATCCAATATGTATAGGGGATCTTACATAATTACAATCAACTTATTCACATATTCAAAACAGCGCTAGACAGAATCATTTCTGATGAGTATAAAGTTAAAATTCGAGCCGACAAGAGACCACCTGGAGAACACGAACTTCAATTTAATACATTTCAGATAGAAAAAGTTGCCATCGTAATTGTGGACAATGAACAAAAAGCTGTGACATAATTGTACAATAAAGAAGAGAAGGACTACAACGCATTGCAGAGAAACACCGCTCATATGTTACCCTCGAGTACTTATTAATATTTCTGCATGGAGAGGACAGATATAATTTTAATGTGAAACAAGTCGAAACAACCAAAAAGTCATTTCCAGGGAGTTCGCATCTCGAAGGTGAATGTATTGTTCCGTGCGTAATTTCTTTTGATTGAGTTTTATGTAAAACATCAATTCTGTTTCTATTTTTCCACACATATATAGCAGGAATTGTTGGAATAAACGTCGAGTGTTGAGAATGTAATTGTATGTTTCATTGTCTCTGATCATTAATCGGTAAGCATAGAACATTAACGACATTGAAACAATAATAACATTTTACCCTCATCTTAACATTCGAAGTCCAATACACATATACTAATACACTCAAAATGCCATGACCTACGTAAGAAAATATGGACGACCTGACCTGTTCATAACGTTCATATGCAACTCATTGTGGCCAGAAATTAAAGAACAACTAAGATATGAACAAGCCCTAGTGGATGGACACGAATAATAGCTCGAGTTTTCTGAGATTTATTGAAGTCATCACAAAATACCACATCTTTGAAACCGTTAGATGCTGGATGTTGTGTACTTCGATGCTGGATGTTATGTACATCAAATGGAAAAAACGAAGAATGCCTCACTCACACAATCTTATATGGCCACACGACAGAATTCATCCCACGGATATCGATAAAATAATCCAAACCGAATTTCCCAATTTACAAAATCATCTTTAGCTGTACAACACAGTTGCGAAAAACGTTATTAAACGGACCATTAAAGCGCAATTTGCTACGTATGAGTTACAGAAAATGTACAAAAAATACCCAAAACTACACTTGGACGATACACAAATTGGAGGCAATCCCAAATACAGAAGACTGTCATCCAAAAAATGTCGCTTCACAGCAATAATACTAATACGGGGCAGAGACGAAATCGATAATCAATGGGTAGTACCATATAACCTACTACTTTCCGAAATGTTCCAAGCACACATAAACGTAGAATACTGAAATTCAATGAAGTCAATTAAAAGGGAGTGACATGGCAGTATTTCAAATAGCCAAAGGCAGCGAACAACAAAACATAAATGACAAGGTCCTCATGTACTAAATGAGAAGATACATCAAGAGTAACGAAGCAGCGCGGCGGATTTTCGGTTTTCCCACACACGAGCATGAAACAACTATGCACCATCTGGCAGTACATTGGGAGAATGGATAGGGAGTTTACTTCACAAGAAATAGTGCCAGAAAAATTGCAAGCGAACCACCTAAGAACACAACAATAACAGCTTTTTTCCGACTATGCTAAACAAATCCATTCACAAAAATATTACTATATGTCGACGTCCCCACCTATTATAGGTAGAACACAACAAAAAAGAATTCCAATGAAGGTTCATTCAGTAATCATAAAGAAAACGCACTAGATCGATACATCAAACACTCGAACAACGCCGAATGTTTCTATCTCTGGATATTGCTACATGAAATACGGGGCCAACAAGTTTCACAGATTTCAAGACTATTGAAGGTTACCTATGCCAGACGTACAGAGAAGCATACCAACGCGGAGGACTACTGGAAAACGACAACCATTGGGAATTAACACAAGAAGCCTCACTCATATACGTCTTAGCAGAAAAAATCAGAGACTTATTCGCCATAATACTAACGACGTGTAACCCATCGAATTTAAAACAGATATGGGACACCTTCAAAGAGAGTATGAGTGATGACAGTACCCGATCCGACAATCTGTCCAGAACTGACCATCAAATTCAACGACGACGTCTTAAATGAAACACTCATCCGCATAGAAGATAAATGTTTAGCAATAAAAAACTAGACCTTAATACAAATCGGGATGCCAGCACAACGGCAAGATGCTCTCAGTGTGCTAAACTTCAAAATTACAAAAGAAAAAGCTCCACATCAACGAAATACTTTAATACTATATAATTAGAATAAATATAACAAACCAGTAGGCGTGGACAGGAAAAATGAATCTGTGAAATGAGAGAATAAGTCACACTACAAAGCTTCCGCACACACTAAGATGTAAATAATCATTTAAATGTAGTATATATTTCCATCATGCTATTAAGAAATAATAATATTATTTTTCAGTACATAAATATATTGACTGGTATATATTTTAGAGCTGTAAATTATCATGAAAATCCAAATAAAATGAGACATTTAGATTCGGTCCTGTATTTGAACATCCCACACTCATAGTAATGACGCAATAAAAACAATTAGAGTTTCATTCAGAGTTATAAAGGTTTTATTTAATAACAGATTACTTTCCAGTGTCGGAGACTTTATACGTAATATAAAATAAAAATCCATTTTAAAACTGTACAAATATTGCAAGGCAATAAAAAAAACATAAAAAATAATAGTCTCACAAATATAATAAAACTGTATTGAAGTCGTAATAGGAAAACGATATTTAATCACTTACGCGATATTTTAAAATAAAAAAATGGACAATGATTATAACTAAAAGTACTATATAGGCATATATTACATAACGTAAGATTTGTTATGTGCAAATGTACTTTTATGTTTCGAAACCTTAAGAAAAAATGGAGTCGCTATAAGATCCCTTACTTCTTTTGTATATCCATCTCTGCGTCCGTTTTTGGGTCACAGCCGTATTTCTTACGTAGCAACTTAAAATTTAATATAATGTAAAAGCATACAAAATCCCAGTATGAAACATTCTGAAAAACATATACTGAAATGTTAGACGGTGCAAAAAAAATTAGATTCCTTTTTTAATGTATGGTATTGTACGAAGTATTAATTTTGAGAGTAATTACATGGATTTCTCGGGTGATTATGTACATTATAAGGTAAATTTTTCAAGAGGTGTTACACGAAATATTCACAAATATTTTCTCTGGAGCCGTTTGATGTATCAGTAGTAGTCAGGTAAATCTAGTAACAAAATAAGAATAGATCTTTAGTGAAAAATACCTGTGCATAACTGAATGAGATTTTCTTCAATAAAGCTCAATAAATATATTGACGAGATAAAATGATTTCATCTTGTCTCTGATTATATATAGGTATGCCCCATGGCGGATTAAAATGTTAACTAATTTTAAGTAATGGTTGTATCACTCAACGAAATGTCCGACAGTTGTACAGTTTGTCACTTATTCACAGATGGTAAGGTAAGGTATCTTCCATGAAGGCAAAAAGTTAACTTAAATTATTTGTATATATTCTAGACGTTCAATAAATTTAATTGTGTGACGGGTATAAATAACTGAATAAGGATAATAAAACAAAAAATATTTGCCACATGTCAACGTTTATATAGAAATTTAGAAATTAACAAAAAGCGTGGAAAAAATATTTGTGAATATATAATAATATAACATATTATTGCTTGATATAAAATTCGATTTTTTTTTAATAATAGGCCTTCATATCTAAGTAAATATAAATACTCTTAGTAAATTTATGAGTGTAAATTATTTAGAATTTACTTAAATATTATAGTCTGATTTATTTTTATTGCTTCTAAATTTTGACCAAATTTCTCTTAACTTCTCAATTATATTTCAATCTCCTAAAAGCAATTGAATCGGAAATTAAAATATTATTATTGCTTTTAAGTTCACATAAGAAAATTGCTTTCTCCAGCCAACATTTCCACATAATCTATTAAACATGATATCAAATTAGCATATAAATGTATTGATGTATAAACGTTAACAAATAAGAAAGAAATAATGCAAGAAGGAACTACTAGATCGACTGAATTTGTCAAAATAGCCCTTGTAACAAAATAAAGCGTTATCGGAACACGACAAATTTTTTTATCATGATATTGTTATATTCGGTATGAAGGAAAATACAATTAAGATTGTTATTTCAACGTTTGAAAACTGAAAACAAAACGCATGATGCATGAATTAATGTCCCACACAAAAAACCTCATTCCGAAAAATGGCTTAGAGGCAGAAAAATTTTGCCATTAAAATCGAAAAATAATTAAATTTTTCAAAAGTTTATAATACAGCCACCCAACTACAAACGCCTAATTTGAATTTAAAACCGTTTGTGTAAATACACTTCTATGCGCAGATTTATATATATATATATATATATATATTTATATTTATATATGGATAAATATATATATATATATATATATCTTAAGACGTAAACCTCAAAAGAATTTACAATCTACTTGAATGAAAACATCACTTAGTTCATTGCTAATATTTACCTACGAGTATATCTAATCCATCCTCTAATCTGTAATGTATCTCTGGACGTCTTTTTAATTTCCAATCTTATATTCAATTGAAAAGTAATTTATTTCAAGGTGTTTCAGTGATTCAGTGAAACAAAAAAAATCGAAATACGTTGATCAATCTTCTTTTATATGAAACTATGTAAAAAATATTTAGTAAACATGGGTTCAGTTAAAAATGAAAAATCGAAAATATTCGAAAAGTAAATAATATTTAAGAGTGGAAATCTACGAGAGTCAGTTCGATACTAAATATACAATTATTAGTGGAAAACTACGAGGGTCAGTTCGATACTAAATATACAATTATTAGTGGAAAACTATGAGGGTCAGTTCGATTCTAAATATACAATTATTAGTGGAAAACTACGAGGGTCAGTTCGATACTAAATATACAATTATTAGTGGAAAACTACTAGGGCCAGTTCGATACTAAATATACAATTATTACACGTAATATTTGTTAAAGTAGCTATATCAACATCGTGTAATGAACTCCTCTGTTTTACGAACATATTGTATGATGTTTTTTAAATATTTATGAAATAAAAATAAAAACTAATTACTAACTTTGAAACATTTTTAATTTTACTCATAACAGCTGTAGTTGCTAGCATCCTATAATTAGAACTAAGATAAATACACTCCACATAAACACCGATTAGTTTTAAGTAATTTAGTCAATTTACACTTCAAAATAATGGTTATTCAGAGTGATTACTAATATAATTACTCGCTAATACTAAACTTATTTGATGAAATTACTAAGTGGTCGCTGTAGAAATATTTGTATATCGAAAAAATATCCACGCCTGAATAGTTACTGCTAAAGGCTGTCCCGTCTGTTATTTCAAGTAAAGAAAACTTTATATGTAAAAATAAAATATTGTTTTTTCTCTGCTGACAAATTCTCTCAACATCAAACAAAAAAGGCAAACGATACAAGAACAAAAATAGATAAGAAAAAAATTGTACAGTTTTTGAGCTCCAAAAATAATTAAGACTGCTTTGTTCTTTATAAATGAAGAAAGCTTTGCGTTGGATAGATTGACTCGTTGTGTTGATTCTAGGACTTAATTAAACCTTAAAGGTCTGTACAACGAAGATAGATTAAAAAATATAATAGTAATGATAAATTTAATTGTAATATAATACTTATTGTATAAAAATGAAGTAAATACCTCTTCTCTTGAAGTGTTCCACACATATTTACGGTTTAAATATATTTGAAGTATTATTTCAATACTATTTAAATTTATTTTGTATTGAACATCTAGAATTCGATCGTCGGAGGAATCGTACTTGAAGGATTTAAAAAATATAAATAATTAATCAGATGATTAGGAGCAGTTGTCACATTTGTCATAATTACATTTCAAATTTAGGAATTATTTAATTGCTGATTACTTAAATCCTTGCAGATCTCAAATCGCTTCATGCAATTTAAACTATGTGTATCATTTGATTTATCTTATTCCCGCAACTGATGTAGGATACCTAGCGTACGAAAAAATAAATATGGAAGCGGCTGGCGACCATGTCACAATTTTCGATCGAAATCGACCATGTCCATTAATATTAATATTTTATTGAATCAGTTGTGGGTTGAAATCATACGACTTTAAAAATAATTTGATTATCCTTTTGAATCTTTATCCTTTTGTCCTTTCGAATCCATATAAATAAAAAAATTCTTTTACCCACCAAAATTGATTTATTTTAGATTTGTTAACATACAGTATTTCCGGTACAGTAAAATTTAAACGTTTTATTATAAATTAGAAGAGTAACATTAAAGAACAAATTGGTTATTTTTAAATTAAATTATAATTAGATGATGGTTAATTAGTAAACTTTACCAGTAAAAAGAATTTTTTTTTATTTTCTTGTTTGGATCAAAAATAATTCAAGGAAATTTGCGTCTCGTAAAAATTATTAGTATATAACATTGAATGCAAACGTATGTATTGCAAAGTGAAATTCTGTAATACTACGGATAATAAATAAAAATAAAAAACACATTTTATTAAAAACAAATTACAATGACAAATTTATTAACAACAGCTTTCCATTGAAAAGAGTTTCATTTAGCAGCACGCAGAATGAGAATGAATACTTTATAGGTGTTTAGAAAATTAATCACATTAAAAAATTATATTTTCTGATGCCAAAACTATAAGGATGATACCAATTCTGATGTATATTTTTTTAATCCAACCGCAATTTATTTGAAACAGAGATCATATATGTAATTAAAAAGCAACGATTCTCTTGATGAAGTGGATCCTCCATAATAATTAGAATAAGATATTCTGAATTCTTTAGAGAGTGCATTTTTTAAGTTTTTTTTCATTTTCATATAATATTTAGTGAATAAAAAGTAAACAAGGTTTTTATATTTGGAGAGGCAGGTTTTTATACATTTGGAAACGAAGATAGATAAAGTTTTCGAAAATACAACAGAAGGCTGAGATCTTTTCAGATTAGATCTTATCAGTTTCTTCTTTACAGGATCGAAAAGCAGAATAATTGAAAAATTATGCTGCAAATACATTTTTATTTTATATGTTCTCTAAGTGAGTCATTTTCATGGAGGCAAGTACTGGCATCTGAACTCAGAAATACTAGAAGACTATTTTCATCTGTGAATTAATCTTTCTTAAATTAAAATACAAAATTATTAAAAATTAAAATGGTTTCAATGAAATATATCTTGAAAATTTTAAGCAAAAAATTTTAAATAATTTATGAAATAATTTTTAATCACATATTTAAAAGTGTACATAGTCGACACGTTATAAGATGTTTCCGTGCATTAACGGAAGTTTACAGGTAAGTTCTCGATAGTCAAGCGTGCATCGATGTGATATTTACATTGACAATTTTAAGCCATTTGCGACACCAATCTGACTCAATAATTTCACGTACCAAGTAAAAAAATTAACGTAAGAAAATGTACAAACAACACGCTTAGTCTCAAATGTCATCTTTTACAATTCTTGAAAAACCGACCGCCAAATATTGTTAATTTTGGTACTGAGTGACTCATTAACAATCAAAAACGTTTTTCTAGCTGACTTAGTAATTAGAAATTTTGGCAGTGAGTTGGGATTACATTATTAGTGATATGTAACTTTGGAAAAAAGTTTGAAATTTATCAAGGATTAAATTTAATTCGTGGAAAAAACTGCAGTACACTCAGGTATAGGATATTGTGAGAGAGAAATTTTCTTGATCAAAAATCATATTTGAATTAATTTATTTGTTTAAATATTTTTTTTTCATATGATTTTATTATCGAGCCGTATTCAAATATACGTTTTCAATTTAATCCTAAAAGTATAAAAAGAAAATATATGGAACTTGACGATCATTTCGATTTTAAACCTTCCTTTAGTTAATATGATAATCTGAATACTCGACAATTTTAACGTATAAATTTTCAGTGGGATTATTCTTTCAGTATACTTGTACATCTTAAGACGAAAACATAAATACTTTTTAGGCTGAACTTCAAAAACATTATTTAGTTTTGCATAAACGTAATAAACGTGGATATATAAGTCAACAAATTTAGAAAAAAAAATGTTTTCTTCGTAAATTAATTAATATATAGGTTATATTTCGAAACTTGCTTGTACCATTCATATAATGAATTTGAATCTAATCGTATATATTTTACTTTTTACATATCTGGGTCAAAAGTACTACGGAGTTATCATATAGTACGGTTGAAATAAGGTTACTTTAATTTGTCAAAATTCAGTTTAACGCAGGGAAGATTAAATTATAATTGCCTTTGGACGTTCTACGACCCATGTGTCCGGTAATGACTTTATTGTTTACCAACTCCCAAAACGCGTAACACAAGTAATGTCAAACTAAGCAATATTAAAGCGAAACGCTTTATTAGTGGACAGTCATCATTTACTCATGTATTTATATTTTACTCAGTCTGTGCGGACAATCGAATGTGTTTAGGGCAATTTTATTATTACGAATAAAACTGAACTTTAAACATTTCGGGTTTTCCACAAGACCTGTATTTCATTAAGTAATATTAACTGATTACGACCTTGTGGGGAATAGAGATAAAAATAATAGAGGAACATTTTTGCTCTGTTTACCTATTGTAGTTTTTGAACCTTATCAATTGCAGCTATACTGTGGAAAAATTTGTCTGTGTCATTTTTGCAAAAATGGTAGCATTGTTTTTGTTTCTAGATTCTAAGCCATTTAATATTTTTATTTATGTCAAATTATTGGAAATATCCAGATTTTCATTTTTACACATTATATAAAATCGAAAAGTTATAGTTTTTACAAATTGACGATTCCATAAAATTACATCATTTTGAGGAAACATATTTTCCATTTTTTTATTATGTAACTTCATATTTTTTACTAAAATATTACAATAATAAAATAAATTCGAGGAAGTGCTCAAGTATGTTTCTTTGATGGGGTTTATGACGAAAGCTAAAACAAAGTTTACATTGTTGCATTGTTTAATATTTCTGCGTCCGTTCGAAACTGATATATGGATATCAAATAATAATGAAATTATTTTCAACAAATTCAACCTATCATATTATTAATCTCATAAAATTTAAAAGAGTTTTATTAATTTCCACACTTTTTGAGCTTAACTACTTTAATCATTACATATTAATCTAATATACTATTGAATTAACGTAACACAGGAAGATCATTAAATATTTAAAGTATAAAATATATAAAACTGTAATTATCGCAGCGAATTTTAAAAGATTTTTGATAATCTTCTTAAAATATGTGAAGAAAAAAGTACAAAATCAATTTTCCAATTCGCTTTTCAAAGAGGTGTTCTTTGAAATTAAATAAGACGGGCTCAAAATAGATTTAATTTCTCTCTCTCCCTTAAATTCCTTTTTTCAAAATGAAAACACAACTTTCATAAATAACATGCGTAATTGGTCTATAAGTATTTTTCCCCAATTTTTCCTTACATGTCAAATAGATAAACTATTAAATAAAATGCATGTGACAGACAGGCATACCCTGAGGTGATTTCACGTCTTTTCAAATTTAATCTACGTCTATTTAAGAAATATTTTGACATTTTGTAAACTAAATTTTTAAAAAGAACTACAAAATTTTAATGGTAATATTCTTGTAAACAATTCCGAGTTGTCGTCTATATGAATTCGAAAAACTGCGTCACGTTGGGAATTAATCTAAAGTATATTTTATTATTCTTCTATATAAAAATAAATTTCTTTGTTGGTCCTGTATAAGTTCCTATACCGTTCATCAAATTGCGTTAAAACTTTGGCTGGTTTTTGTGTGTACGGACACGAATGTTTCTGAATTAGTATAACCATTTTATAATAGGTAGCGTGCGAGTTCGTAGGTGTAGCTTAGCGGCCTTAGCGGCGGGTAGTTTAGTTCGTATCGTCCGGTGAAAGGTGTATGAAATTCAAACAGCAATATTTTAGTTCACGTGTGACATGACAAGTGATGTTGACTGTGAAATTCCAATTACCGATTGGTATCCAATAGATGATTATGTGATAAGACACGCATTTTCTTTTTTTGTTTTTTCCAAGTTAATCTGTACACTTTCTGTCTCTGAGTGGCATTGCAAGTCGAGTACCCAAAATGAATACAGTATTCCATTAAATTGAAGATCACGCAAAGTCGGTGGTAACAGATAGTTAAATATATTAGTTGAAAAGTTTTGCTACTTGCATTTCCAAGTGTAGTAAATTTTATAGTTAGTCACGGGAAGAGGAAATTTACTGAAATACATTATTTCCAAACGTTAATATTAATTCATTTATCATATGAAATTGTTTTAATTTTTAATTTTCATACTCTCATTACGACTTTAGAAACCTCGCAGCAGACACAGCTTTATTTTGGAATATTTACAAATATCAAACATACGATTTTATCATGTTCCGTTTTTATAATTATGTATGTGTATTATATGCATATATATATACATATATATATATATATATATATATATATATATATATATATATATATATATATATATATATATATATATATATATATATATATATATATATATATATATATATATACATATATACATATATAGAGAGAGAGAGGGTAAAATTGCCTAGATATAAGAAGATGAATAACTAACAACACTTATCCGAAATTTTCGGCTTTGATAAATTATTTAACAGAGAACTCAATTTTGCAAATTAGGTTCCAGTAAAAGAAACTATGTATTAATTTCATGGGGCATAGATAACAAATGGAATGAAAAATTAATCAGAACCGCAAACGGCTGAAAAATATCTAAGACATTTTTAAGGCAGTTTAGATATTTATCTCTGGACGAAGCTTGAACACTCGAAAATAAAACTTCAGTAAACACTAGAGCATATTGACTTATTAACATTGGTTTTATTTTTTTTAAAACGTAAATATTTATTGTTCAACTTTGTTCAGTATTAAACATTATCCAATGAGTTTTCAATAATATATAGGAATATAAAGGTTAATACAAATATATCCTGTATTTTCATTGAAGAAATATTCAACAATCCTATTATCATTCTCGTAATCATAATTTCATCTTTTGCAATTCCTGAAAAAATTACCGGGGAACTGTGAACCATTTCTGATCAATCAAATTCAATTTCATAAAATATGAAAATTTTAGATGGGCCAAATGAGATTCCATTTTAAATTTCCTGTCACTATTTTTATATAATTTTATGTAAATTATTTATGAAGATATTGATATATTGTTTCACAAACAAATGCTCAGAAACCGTTTGAGATATTGGTGACAAAATAAATCTGAAATCTGAAGTCTCTCTTATTGTCAAATAATTGAGTAAAGGTGAGAAGGAAAAAATAAAATGACTGCTCGTTCATAAACAATTCGTTTCAATTCACCAGTATTACTTTCTTCATAAACGAACCAAAAACATCCTCTTACGAAATTTTAAACTAAGTCCACTTAAGAATTGAACATTTATTCAATTTATTAACGTTATCATTAAACATGAAACTACAATTACAATTACATTGACCAATTTTATTGCCAATATAATTGTAGTTCTTATTTTCACTTATAACATTGTGAAAATAAGAAATGTTGAAAGTAAGCAAGTTGAATAATTGTTCATTTCTTACGCAATTAATTTTGTGTACAAAAGTATTATGAATAAGGAAGTTACAAATATGGACTGAGATCATTCAGGTGTAAAAAGATGAAAAAGGTAAAATAATAAAAAATTAGAAAATAGAACATTGGGAACGTTCCTAATATTTAAAATTATACATATGTGAATTAAAATACGTCGTAAATAACATTGCTATAGATGGTTAATATAATTAACATTAAGATAAAATATAGCAAGAAATATAGAATTATTGGAAGTATTATTGAATTAAATTAGTTTTGTTCCTTCGAGTAAATGTTATTATTTACTTTTCGAACCCAATCTGTCATATTTCTATATATCTATGTTTGATAAAACATTGACAAAATTTAATAGCTTCCCAATATTGGCCTTATTGTAAGCGTACAAAAATTACGTTCAAAGTAAAAGTGACTACAGTTAATAAAAACAGCTTTGATAAAATCATCTTTCTACTTTAAATACAGAGTTATTAATACAAACAAAATTTTAACAAACCCTAAATCTATTCGAAGAAATTATCATGTGGCCTATGTGAAAATCTTCTTAATTTTCTGATAAAAAAATTAAAATCTTCTTTAATTTTCTCAAATAGTCGTAGCTTCTTCTTCAACTTACACCTCTTCAACTCCTCTTTTATAAGTTATCTTCTAGCTGTCCGAATACTAATGGGTCTTTCGGTATCCTGGATCAGACAAGCGGTTAGCTAAACAGATAATTGTTTACGGTTCATATTTTAACTCGTTCTCCATCCTTCTGGTCATCGCAAAATATTTTACCGCAATATACAAGGCATGCCACAAACATTTCATAAGTTTTTAAATTTCGAAACGAAACTTCCCTTCTTGGCTTAAAATCCTTATTTTCTAACGTTGGCTTGCATTATGTTCACTATTTTAACAATTATAAATTAAACAATCATAAATAAATATGAATCAAATAACAAACGATCAGAAAATTTTCTTCATAAATACTATAGCGACGCTGATCTATAACTAGCGTCGCTATAGAATTTAAAAAAAAATTTATTTTTACTGACCAGTTACCCCATGGCTGTCACGCATTTGAAAGCGTCAACTAATTATTGATTGATAGTAGGTGGTATTATTCAGTACTGTTTAACTTAATGTAGTTTTTATTACAAGGGTAGCAAATAGTTCTACCATGGATCTAGGTGTAATTCCTTCAACGTTTTCTTCGATATTGTCGACTAGCCAAATACAACTATGTTTGTATGTGTGTACTCTGACATAATTGATCTTTAAAATACTTTTATTAAATTCAATGCAATTTTATTTCTCATTGATATGTAAGTGTAGCATTAATTAATATATTTTTGGAGAGATTTAATCTAATGAATAAAGCACGTGAAAATATTCGTAATGGATCATTACAACAGAACTTTGACATATCGCGTCAGCTCATGAAACTACGAAGTAACTGTCCTGTTACTTGCCATTTCAACACTCAAGAGAGTTAGTTAAATATGTTGTACATTTAGTAACGGCTATTTGATCATTAAATTAAAATAATAAATTCATCAAACAGAAAATACTACAATAGATGAATGAATAGATAGACTAATGAGACATACAATAAGAAATTTAGTTTAGAATCCAGTCTTATTGAAGTCTTAGCCAAAAGAAATTTCGAAAGAACTAAAATATTGTAAAATTGTTGTACAACAAAATTCATTAGCATGCCTCTATTAGCTTGACCTGTAATTTTTTAACACTGTAATAACATTTTCCTATCAATTTTGAACTCACGTCTAATTATTGTATCGATTTGAAACTTGCAAATTGATTAATTTCTAAGAACAATACAATAACATGGTAATACTGATGTGATTTGCTGATAGAGCAGATAGGTGGCCATAGGAACTTTTCAATGGCTAACAGTAAACCTGTCGAATTAGGAGTCCCTCTACTTGTATCCAAGAATCCTTTGGTTACGTATTTTGGCTGGAAATATCTGATGATGAAAGAAAGAAGTGGTGATGGAAACACCTAAGTAGGTAATAATCAACCAAAAAGATTAGGGTCTTTTGATTTATCTTATATAAATATTGTAAACAGGAAGGTCTCATGATGAAGAAGAAAATTGTTCGTGGGAACTTCTTAATGGTTAAAAATAGACCCTTCGAAGTCTCGTTTGATTCATGGCAATAATTTTTTTCCATTTTCTTAAATAAAATATATTAAAGTAAGTCAAAAGCATAAGAATGTTTTAAAAGTTTTGTTATAAACGGAATGACATAAAACATTTTTCTGTCTATTTCACAAATTGGCAGAAAAAAGGAAAGCTTTAATATGTATCATATATAATAATGCAGTCTATTAATTTTTGGAAAAAATTAAATTCGCAGCATCTTTTGCTAGATTGAGATGATCGCGATGGAAAACTAAATGATACAGCAAGTCGAACCCTATGTTTTTCATAAACATCTAAATTGAGTCAGTAGTTTTTATGTGGTAAGTATTCAAACGGATACTAAACAGACACAAACCGTATTTCTATGTAGTATTATTTTATTACGGGTCCCTAAGTAATTTTTTTCATAAATATCTTCAATATATATGCAGGTTAATTCTATAGTTTTTTTTGTGTGTAATAGATAACGGGATAGTCATATTATTTATCATTCAATGTATTTTTTACTAATGCTGAAAACGTATAAAATATTAAAATATAGACGACTATTATAATATAGACTGCCAATATAGACGGTACATAAATTATATTTTTGTATCTTAATAAAAATATCGGAAAAGTTTACGTTTTGGGAAGTTTACATTTACAACGAGTTTAATTAAAATACTATATATTTTTGTAGTCATTAAATTAAGCAAAATATATAATATAATTTATTCAACCAACGACAGGTAGGTATATTCCAAATATCTTGACATGCAAAGCTTTTTTACTTCGTTTTTTCTTCGTGAATATTTTAATACCTCCACACGAACTCCAACCTCCAGTTAGCTTCCACAGAGTTCCTTCAAGGTTCAAATAAGCAGAAATTAAATAAATCAAACGGACAAAGTGTAAAGCTTTAACCGAAGTTTATAAAAAGATCGACCGTACATTTGGTAGAATAAACCACCGTTATCATGGCCCTTTAATATTTACATCAGTGTCTTAATAAATTAATTGCCTTGAAGTGACATGGCTTTGTATTGCTTCAAGGATTTATTTTTAATTTAAAAGAATTTAAATAACATAAAAAAACTTACACACCATTTGCAATATTTATGTCACGCGACAATGGCGACGGTACGCGGTTGTTGCTTTTGTCGCCTTGCATCGGTAGCGAAACAACGCCGTGTGTTTGAAGATACATATACCGTCTTTGAAACTACACACCACTTAAAACTATTTGTGTGATTAAAGTAATGAATATTGTTAATTGATTTTTAGTGTGCGATTGAAGAAAACCATATGGTATATGAATCTTTGTATTTTTTTATGGTCGAACAGTCAAATCTTCATGTATAATGAAGGATATCGTTTAAAAGGAATATAAATATGGGAGCCTCAAATTTTTTCATAATTTTAAGCGGTATATCTTTGGACGTAAACTAAAAATATACAAAAAATATATCTCCCCTCCCATTCTTTTCAAAACTACTCAACCCAAAATTAGAAAAAAATAGTTTACAGAAGCTTACACAAAAGTTCTAGCAACACTGTAACGATGACTTTACATGTATTAATTTTTTAAATATGCAATCGCGTTTCTGCGTCTCTGAAATATATAGCAAACAATATATAGCAAAAATGTATTTATGTTTTGAAAAAATTATATTTATAAACATATATACATATATATATATACGACTCTCCTTTTTATTTTTTAAAACTTTAATAATAGCCGTAAAACCAAGTTTTTTGTTGTCTTGGACTAAAAACAGTTAAAGAAACCGTTTCAAAAATATATCGTATTTTATAAAATACAAGTATTTTAAGAGATATACTCATTAGTAATCACATATTTGCCGGGGTTACCTTGAAAATGTGACTAGATGTTCTTTTTTAAAGTTTTTCCTTGCTGTAACTAAAGTTACAGTTTTATTCTGCTACGACTTTCAATTCGATGCTTTATCAGAGTTAGTTCTATTTAATTGAATGTATAATACACGTGACATGTTATTAATTTTGTGCATTTTCCCGATACCACTATCAAAACGATATATATATATATATATATATATATATATATATATATATATATATTTAACGAAATTCATTCACATTAACCTGCACTATCAAACATAGTAATGGTATATTCAAAATTTTCCATTTCAGGGATGTCACTACTTAAATAACATAATTCTGCTAATGATTTTTGTTTCTCTATGTATATAATAAAACTGTGGATTTTGAGTCTGTATGTCCTGAAAATACGCAAAAAAATGGTTGGCGGGTTGAAGAATAAGTAAAGCATTAAAATCATTTTCAGGATCAATATATTTGTTTATGGACGTATCTCTAAAAACAGCTGACTCAAATTGATTGGAGTTATAAAAACATTGGGGTTAACTGGCAGTAAAATTTTGTTTTTATTTCTTCTCAATCGATTCACTTATAAAAAAGTGATTCACTCATAAAAAAGCAAATTTCACATTTTTAATAATTTGTCAACATTAATACTAAACAAAGTGCTTATCTACTCGCCTCATAGTATTTATAGTGCAATCACTACGAGTTAAGTACGTTTATACATAAACCGATGGCGCTACGTGTATATTAAGTCACGAAATATAGTTTTCCACCTAAACATAAATTGTCGAAATGGGATTAGCTACAGTTGTTGTGTACAGTTACAGATATATATATATATATATATATATATATATATATATACAGTAATATAGTTACATTTGATGTGTGGAGTGGTGCGGAAGGGGTAGGCAAGCATTTCGATAGGGGCCAGACGCGGGATGGCAGACCTCGTTATTGACTGTCTTTAGCATAATAATTCTTACAACGTGGTATGCTTACGATATACACTTATTTTCTCTCCTCAATTTGTCTTAAAAACTATTACAATTATAACATATAACTTTATCATATGTTTTAAAGGTAAGCGCGAACAAAGTTGCAAGCATTTCTTATTTATGAAATACGATTTAAGAATAACTAAACTCTATTAGATTGAATTGTCTTCAAGTTGATAAAAACAGATACAAAGTCTCTAGTAAAACTTGATTTTTTTATCTGGTAGCTCATGTTACCTGCGAGTACTGTTCAATATTAATAGACGTTTATGACACTTCTTGTAAATACAACGTTTTGCATAAGTGTGAACGCTGTGACGGTTTCAGTTTAAAGGTTAAATGTACTACAAACACCTTTGATATTTTGTGTGTTGTAACAAAATTAGATATAAAAAATAATGACAGTAAGGACAATCTTGTTGTAATTTTACATTTCGTTTTACAAAAAATTATGAGTTTTATTGTACCGGAGTAAAACAAGACAAAAGGAACATTTATGGAGCTCAATGTCTATCTGTATGTGTATCTGAGACGACTCGACTTAGAAAATATATAATCACCATAGCTGATCAAAATAGTTATTTCTTTAGAGATGTTATAATAAACCTTTTAAGTAGGAATAGAACTGACAGTAGAATGATCTCATAAACACTTACACCCATATAAATATTTATATATATATATATATATATATATATATATATATATATATATATGTATATATATACACTCAAAAATATTGATTGTCCATAATACATATTTTTCTAAGAGCATAATTTGCAAATATAATATGCCTTGCGTGATATTTTTATTCATAGTACCCTAATTAAATTTCGCTCAAGTATAAATTTTTTCTCAGGTTTCATAATTTAAAACTAGTGAACAGGAATAAAACTCATTACACTTAATCCGATTATGTTTACAAATTTTGTCTGAAAAATATATGTCCCGTTGGTAATATAATTAAAATTTAATGAAATGTAGAAATCAAAACGTCCCACATTAATTCATAACCCACAATATATTAATATTACATACATATCATTTAGTCTATTATCAAAATTTATTCAATAATCCATTAGTGCAATCATAAATTAAAAATTTTCAGAAATATTGAAATAAATTTCATAAAATGTTAAAATATTTATGTGTGGGATTTATAGACGTTTAAAATATCAGTATACTAACATATATGGATTTTTAAATATTTTGATATGCGGTAGATAATAAAAAAATAGTAATAAAAAGTGAAAATATAATTTACTGAAAACAAATTACAAAACTTTATATTTACACTATATCGTATCATGGTACAAAAGGAAAGTACAATAAATTAAAGAGTACAGCCTTTGGGGATGAGCAATTTTCTGTTTCATTTCTCTGTATGTAGCTCTAGGCTGTTAGAGGTTTAGGTTTAGGTTTCTATATCCCAAAGAAAGTTAAAGAGAATTATACTACTGATTTAATACATCGAATATACAGTGAACATTAAAATAAGACCTTTATCTTTTTCTGTACGTGCTTTTTAGGGGCGTTGATGTGATGGACAGTAGGCTTTAAAATGTTATAGATTTCGAACAAGAATTTATTAACATTTAAGTAGTAAACCTCTCTATATTTAAGGGTAGTAATAAGATTCATGTACTAAAGTGGACTGGACTTTGACGAAGGATAAACTATTGAAATAATTTTTTGATGTTGTAGTACCGAGATTGTCTTTCATGATGGGCTCGTTTATAAAAAGATAGTAGTTAAGTAAGATTAAAATTCCCTTTCCGCAACAAAATCTTTTGTGGAGGTTTGAAAGTAGACTTTATGCTTAAATTTATATGAGAGAAATAAGATTATAGGTTGACATAAACTTTCCAGCTGTGACTGCGATCTTTAGAAAATGTATTTACAACTCAGATTAGCTAACGTAATACCATCTATTATAATAGTTATAGAAGTAAACTTTTATTAGTAAATACATTTTGTATTGAAATGCCGAAATGCCATGATTGTTAAATATTTTTCTAAATCAGCTTGGTGTTCCGAACCTTTTATAAAATTATTGCATTATATACATTTCCGATAAAACGTA
Source organism: Druceiella hillmani (assembly GCA_039881145.1). Lineage (NCBI taxonomy): Eukaryota > Metazoa > Arthropoda > Insecta > Lepidoptera > Hepialidae > Druceiella > Druceiella hillmani. The sequence goes on from JAYKKI010000080.1 coordinate 10,396,854, forward strand.
GGCTATATGACTTTCCTTTTAAGGACACAAAATGTTTATTTTAAAGCCTGTATGCATGTTAATGAAATTTTCCTCTCTATGGTAAGTATAAATTTTAGAGGGTAAATCTGTTAGTAATTTTTCTAAGTTTTTGGTGAAATATGAGTTCTAACTACGTAAATATGTGTATATAGTCGTCATAATAACGGAAGTACGGACATGGATCCATATTACTATTTTCTTTTTGAACGTTTAGAAAACAGATGTTTCCATTGTAGGTTATAAAATCTATTTATTTTAAATACATTTTAACAGTATCAAGGAGGAATAAAATCTTAACATTTATGTGTTGGCAGCATGTATCTATATCACTGAAAACATTAAATAATGAAAATAGTAACCATATAATAATGTCTAGTAAAATTAAGTTGCTTTCTAAATTTACGTTTATTAAATTGAAATTATAGTTCAAATAACTATTTAAATAAATATATCCTCCAGATTTAATATGAGAATATATTTATTGCAATAGAATATAGCCTTGACAATCACCTAAAAGCCAAGTTTTTTTTAAAATGTAACCGAAGAGTCGTAAAAAAAATTCCGAGGTATTACTGAGATTTTATTCCACTACAACATTCGGCTTGATACTTTATTACTGTTAGTTTCATTAAATTCAGTTTATAATAAATTACTGTAACTGTATGTCCGTGTGCAAAAAATACGTTGAATAGTCCTCCTTCTAATTGATAGTGCTGCGTTCCGAATACAGAAATCTGAGTCTGATTTTCATAATTTTACGTGACACCTAAATAAAATTATCAATTTTTAATCGACTTAAAAAAAAAGGATGAGGCTCTCAATTCGTCGAAATCTTTTTTTAATTCACATTCAGCGATAATTATTTACCAAGTAGACCGATTTCAATGATTTTTTGTTTATTTCTAAGGGGATATTTTAGGGTGGTTTCATAAAAATATGATGATTATCCAGTACTGAAATTTTGAAATGAACAATGGAATTCCTTAGAAAATGGCATTTAATCAATTATACTTCATGATATTTGCTACTGGTAACTTACACTCCGCAAAAAAACTACACCGCCGCCCAGATCAGGATCTAATAATGATTTCTGGAGACGAACAGTACAACTCCTTAACAGATGGTAGTAAATTAATCGTGATTCAAGATATCTGGTAATGGGAGTTGTTACCTTACAAAATCTGGTATTGAACATTGCGTTTGGGGAATGAACTCCTCAACGTTAATCGTTGAGGAGTTCCGTAGCTAACAACTGGCGGCTACTACAGACGGTTAATTTCTGCGTATTATTGATAACCCACTTTAGACAAAGCGGAAATTATCAATATACTAGCGTTTGTTCGCAACTTTTATAACTATACAATATTATTAGAAAGAAAATAACTAAATATTTAGAATAGTCTAATAATATACTTCTTAATAATTAAAAATTTTAAAATGAAATATTTAAAAAAAAACCGACTTCAAAAAAAGTAGATACTAAAAAGTAAAAAATAATTAACTCATAATTAGTATCTACTTATTGGCAGTAATTGACTAAGTAACTTATTTTTGAATTTGGTGCCGGAACTTAAATAAATGCAAAATTGTATGATATAAATATTCGCCCTTTATGAAAATATTTCATGTTGCATAGTGTAGTGCATTAGAAGTTATGGTTTTAAATTTAAATTATAAGTATAATTGTAAATTTCTTTAAGTTGGTCAACAGTGATCGCACCAACTTCAGAAGCAAGTAATTTAGTTAATTATTGAAATAAATTGATACCTCTAATGAGTTAATTATTTCTTATTTTTAGTGGCTACTTTTTTGAAGTCGTTTTAATTAAAAAATATCTTGTTTCGCACGAATACAAATCTTTTTTAAATCTATTTGCAATTGAAATACTTTATTAAGTGTATTACAATGCGCTGAAACACATGACTATGGATGAAAATGTAATCATTAAATATAAAAATAAATCAAAATGCTACCCAGATACTACAGATTCATACCTTTATATATACAAAAATCCCCCATTTTCAGAGTATCTTGTAAAAATTTCCATATAATATGAATATTTTTGCAAAAAAGTGCTCTGAAAATACTCTGAAATTTAAATTACAATTTGCTTTTCTGTGTACTATTAATGGATCATTCTACAGACAAGTCACTTGGGAAATAAGACTTTTTAAGTCTAGTACTGTATATTTTTGTGAAATATTTTATTCTATTCATTAGAAAAAATATAAAACATCCCACGACTAGTTATTGCATTTATCATTTATTTAATTAAATCTACATGGAAAATATATAGGCTCGTCGTGATATAATTTTTCAGATCGAAGGTCTATATTAGCAAAAAAACTTTTTAATATTGTCGGAAATAACTCGTGGATTTTATACGCATTTATGTAAATATTTAGGTCAAATGGGTTCGTAGTGTTTATGCTACTCTATTCATAAACATTAACATTATTTTTTATAATGTAAATATATTGCATTACATATTTTTCGCAAATCTAAATATATCATGAATTTTCAAAAATTCTATTAGATTAGAATCATTGCGTCTATTTTTACTAAAATTTAAGTGAAGTTTTAGGTATATCGTTTTTTTAAATTTGGTTTTAACAGTTTTAAAGACCGTGGGATATGATTTTGTAGGCATTCTCATCAATATTCTTAGAACTACTTTACACAAAATTACCTAATGTTAAATACTCTATTTGCATGCACACAAAATGTTGTGCTAACTATTAAGATATGTGTACATTTCAAGTTTCTCCGTCGTGCGGTTTTAAAGAAAATTCGCTGTGACCATACACACAAAAGCCTTATAATAGTTTTTTCCTTTCAAACTAACGTTATCCCGTATAATATCGAGTTTACTTGTACTCCACGTGACTTTTAGAGGTATTATACACGTAAATTTAGCTTGTTTTTATGCTCATTCACACACATTCCTCAAAATAGATTTACCTCAATTTTGACTCTATCGCAAGACTCCTTTATAAAGTATAGGATTAAATATTGTGACGTACTCTCTAGATACACATGACCAATATTATATATACACCTTACGTCATACATTCCATGCTGTAATAGTATTTTTTTATTGAGTGGAAAATGTTGAAATGAAGCAGATGGTAATTTTGAGATTCTTCGTTTTAAATGTAATGTGTTTATAAAAATCATAAACTACACTTAAACGTTTATAAATGTAGGTCTGGCCGTTTATGCATGATTGAGCGAAGTATAAAATGAAATATGTTTGCTCATCCATAAAATAAAAAAAACCTGTCAAAATAAGTGCTTCCTTTCATAATTATGTATGTCCTCAAATTTCTCAAAAATATATTAAAATTTACGCATAATTAAAAATAAACGAACTAGATTTAGTGGTTATGTTTATATAAATATGAAATGCCGGATAATTAAATAAAAATTAAATGTAAAATTCTCCTAATATAATTATTCTTACACGTTTAATATTATATGAAGCCAGAGAAGAAGGGAAGGAAACTTTCATGCGTACTACAAAAATTGCAAGATGAGCATTGTTGTGCTTATTTTTTATGCTCTAATAGGTTTTTCTTTCAAACATTTTAAGTTGACGGACGCGCAAAGTCCTCAATTTTATTTTATAGAAATATGAAGCTTATTTTTGTCATATTACAAACTGGATTCTATATTTTTTTTATTGTAAATATATTCACTTATATAACGCAAAACTCCTTTTATAAATATCATATATTTTTCTCATTAATTTAAGAAAAATTCCATTCCAGTATTGGAATGGAATTTTCCTGGACAATGGCGGCCAGGAAAAATAAAAAAATAATTAGTTTCTTATATACTACTGTAGCTATATTCTATTACATTTTCATTAATCCCACATTTTTTATTTTATTAATAAACTGATAATTTTATTATCCTTGTTTCACATCAAATATTACTTTCAGTAAAAGAATAAGCCACTTACTTTCCCGCAATGTATGGTAGATTTTATAAACTGAAATGATTATTATGTATTAACATATTCAACTACACATTTTGAAGGGACTAGCTATGACAAAATAAGTAATTTTTTTTCTGTTTTCCTTATATATATATATATATATATATATATATATATATATATATATATATATATATATATATATATATATAGATATATACACACACATATATATGTATTTATAAAGGTATTAATTTACTTTATCAATGGTGTAATTTATTCATATAATTAAATTTAAATTGCCACTCAAGTAATAAAAATATCCTCATCTCAGACATAACAGAAAATTAAGTTTTAATATAAAACATATTTTAAGTTAACAAAGCACGATATTTTAAATTGAGGCAGGCTGTATATGCAGATAAAAGATATTCAAAATCTTGCTTAAAAAATATTCATATATTTAGTAAAAAATATTCAAAATCTTGCGGGATTTTATGTTTTGTCTTAATGGCTCAGACGAGAGTCATTTGAAAGACTCATACTAGCAAGTCCGGCGTCGAGTGTTTTTTTCATACAATATTTAATTTTTGTAATATCAATACGATGCAACAAATATATGTACGTTTAGCTACTTTAGATATGCCATGATTAAATTCAGTTTATATTGATTATTCATAGATCTCATATAAAAGGCTATTTTGTGTTTGCAATCGTTCGATATAAAAGTTATCGAATTGTTTTCCATACAATAATTGTGTTACCGGTGCTGAAATTATTTGCACTGAGAATAATAAAAATTCCCAGAAAGGTTAGAATTTCTCTGTGCAATAAATGTTCACACAGGAGTAAATTGTTTAAAGGATTCCTCTGTCTTCTTTTGTTTCTCCTTTTATTTTTTTATATTCGAAATTCCTTCAATTCTTTTTTCCCTTCATTAATTTTTTGCCTTGCATCGATCATACTAGATAGTTTTCATAGTGCAGAGTTACTTTTCTAGTAATGGAAACCATTTACAACCCCTACTGCTTCATATGTAGCTTTCTTAAATTACTGCGAAATACGTCGTGTTCATTTCTTGAATTAAAACAAAGAAGCCTCTCCATACAGAAAAGAAACGTCATATGTGACAAAACCTTACTCCACTCATTTTATTAAATTGTCCTAAAATTTTTTTACCAAGATTTTTTATAAATTTGTATATAGATATATATATATATATATATATATATATATATATATATATACATATATATATACATATATATATATATATATATATATATATATATATGTTTCAATATGGCTGTTATAAATGTCCCTATAAAGCTAATTTTGGCTTTAAAATACAACAAAAATCTTATTTCCCGTGCTTAATATAAGGGAACCTAACTCATCTCAAAAGATTTTTTTGAAAAATAAACTTTCCAAAGAACCTTTGAACTGCTTTGTAGCAATTCTATTGTTGAATAAAATAATGTAATGAAAATGTGTAGGACGTAAAGACGAATACTCTGATTATATTTGTCTACGTTGAAAATTCTAACTGGAAACAGCCAAGTTAAAATGTACAATATTAAACTTTTCTTTTGCTTTGTGAGCTAACCGCAATTGCACGTAAAAGAACATAGAGTGCATAATGTAACTAAAAAGAATGTGTTATACTGTAAGCGCGTGGTGAGTGTTGCGAATAAAACTGAAACGTATACTTTGTGTAGATAAAATAAAAATGCTATTTTTTGTTATTAAATCGGGTAATAAATAATTCAGATAACTTTATTACAATATTTTCTGTTCCTTAATATTTCTTCACTAACTTGAAACACGTGCATTTTATATGAAAATATATAATATTCATCTAAAATATCTAAGTTTTAAGAATATTAGGCAATTAATGGCTGTTCTTCTTTTCAATTGAAGAGTTATGAAATGAAATATTGGATCATAAAACAACTTTGAATAATTATTTCATTCGGTTTATTGGAGTAATTACTTTGGAAATATTTATTAAAACTAAACCGAACATTTTAAATATATTGAGTTTCTAAAAGTTTTTGATTCTTTGTTCTTTTTGTCTATTATATAATTGTAAACTGTTATTAAAAAGAAAAATGTTGACAATTCAATTTACGTAATTCATTAAAAAGAAAAACTGGAGACCACCATTGATTTCATTTAATAATAGTTTTATGAGAAGATAATGAAGTTATAGCTACTCTCAAATTCGTATCAATCGAGTGATGAGCGCCCTAAAACTGTCCGATCGATTTATTAACCCTTACAGCTACTGTTTCTCGACGGAACTGGAATTTCCATAGTTCTTTCTGAATAAACGTAACGTGATGTCATTACTTTAAAAAAATATAATTTTTCTTTCAACAATCGAAGTCGCTTCCCAAAAGAATTTTCTCTAACTTAGTTTTGGAGCTCTTTACTAATATATTTCGTATATTTATTTTATCTTATTTTCTTTAAGGCTTGTTAATTTGACATATTAACAAAGCGTTATTATATATATATATATATATATATAAATATATATATATATATATATATATATATAAACATATATATATATATATATATATATATATATATATATATAAAACTGTAAAATTGACATGTATGTACGTTTAGGTTATTAAAAAAAATATTATTAACGGAGACAAAACACATATAACAGAATTAAAAATATAATTTTTTTAATATTTGTACGTTTGTTTATATGTTTTTTGTTTGTTTGAATATGCCTTATGTAATAATATAATTAGAACTGACATTTTTATAAAAAGACGGGGCTCACTTGAAGTAACAATATTTTTTATCTCATCTGAATCGATTTAGTCAGTCATAAGATATGCAAATTTCACGTTTTCAAAAATTTATTTTCATTGCATTAGTACCAAATCAACCAAATCCAACTCAAAATAAATCAAACCCTATCAAATGCAACCAATACCACAGAACCCAATCCAATCAAACCCAACATAACTCAACCTTACTCATTAAAACTAGCCCAACCCAATTAGACATTATCAAATCCAAAGCAAATCCAACCCAACGCAGCCTTAACTAAAGTTAACCTAACCCTACCCAACCTAACGCAGCACAACATAACCAAAAACGAACAGAATCCAATATAACCTAAAGCAAATCCAACCAAACCCAAACAAAACAAAAGAAAACAAAATTCAACCCAATCCAAAAGGACATGGAGCAAACCCAACCCAACAAAATCAAATTTTTGGAAAGTCATATAGCCTGCGTTTTATCGGAAATGTATGTAATGAAATAATTTTATAAAACCAATCGTAGCATTTCGGCATTTCAATACAAAATGTATTTACTAAACAAGTTTAATTTTATAAGTATTGTGATAAGATGGTATTACGTTAGTTAATCTGACTTTTAAACACATTTTCTAAAGATCGCGGTCACAGCTGGAAGGTATATGTGAACTTATAATCTTATTTCTATCATATAAATTTAAGCATAAAGTCTACTTACAAACCTCCGCTCAAGATTTTGTTGCGGGAAAGGAATTTGAATCTTACTTAACTACTATCATTTTATAAACGAGTCCATCATGAAAGGCAATCTCGGTACTACAACATAACAAAATGATTTCAATAGTTCATCCTTCGTCAAATTCCAGTCCACTTTAATACAAGAATCTTATCACTTCCCTTAAATATGGAGAGGTTTGCTATTTAAATGTTAATAAATTCTTGTTTGTAGTCTAAAACACTTCTAATGCCTAACTGTCCAGCTTATCAACGACCCTAAAAAGCACGTACAGATTTCTGAGTAAAGGTCTTGTTTTAATTTTCACTGTGTATTCGATGTATTAAATAAGTAGTATTATTCTCTTTAACTTTATTTGGGATATAGAAACCTACTTGCTAACTGCCTGGAGCTACATTCAGAGAAATGAAACAGAAAATTGCTCATTCCCAAAGGCTGTACTCTTTGAGAATTTATTGTACTTTCCTTTTGTACCATGATACGATATAGTGGAAATAGAAAGTTTTGTAATTTGTTTTCAGTAAATTATATTTTCACTTTTGATTACTATTTTTCGATTATTTACTTCATATCAAAATATTTAAAACCCCATATATGTTAGTATTCTGATATTTGAGACGTCTGTAAATCCCACACATTTAAATATTTTAACATTTTATGAAATTTATTTAAATATTTGTGAAAATCTGAATTTATTATTGCACTAATGGATTACTGAATAAATGTTGATAATAGACTAAATTATATGTATGTAATATTAATATATTGCGGGTTATGAATTCATGTGGGATGTTTGGATTTCATCTATTAACAGAAATTCCTACGATATTAAACCAGTACATAAAATACGTTCAAAATATATACTTTCAAATATATTAATTAAATTATGACACGTAGAAAATAACTTCAATAAATTTGAGAGACATCACTAACAAAACATAATCGAGGAAACAAAATATACATATATGTATTTAATACTCAGTCTACTTATATTTCACAATTACTATGATATGGAAAACGATGAAAAACTGACAAATAAATAATATGTTAGTTTAAAAATAACACAACTCCCATGCAACTATAAAAATATAAACATACGTGGGAAACACCAAGTACGATTAGCCTTTGGCGTTAAGTTGCTCATATAAATATGGCTGAATAATGTTAAAGACTTTTATTAACGGATTACGGTCCTTCATACTTAAAATAGATTATAAATTTTGTTCTCGTAACTTACGGTTCTTTTAAAATAATAATGGTGTATGCGGAAACGTATATTTAAAATGTTTTATAGATTCGTCAAGCTTTGCTACTAAATTCCTTATTCAGACTGTAAATTATTTTCTACGTACCCTTTATGTTTTTTTCTAATTAGACAAAAATATACGATTTTTTCCATATTATTTTGGTACAGATTTAATTTCTTTCACATTAACATTTAAGAGACACTTCATTTCTTATAAACTATTTACAAATATTAATATTTTCCGGTGCATTTATATTATCTTCTATGTATTTCACAAGCCTAAAAATACGGCGCATATTACAAAAATTCTAAGATCTACGATAAGCCCTATAATTTTTACTGCAACCTTCTAGTACGATGTAATTCCAAAAAACACACAGGTAACTCAAAATTAAGGAAAAGGTGTTTTTGTATTCCTTATCATAAAGCTTTGTAAATGATTTTCCACATATACATAAAAGGAAAAAAAATTATTTTTCTTTACTTCATCTTCCATAGTTGAACAAATATTTTAAAAGAGATAGCTATTAAAAAGTATGTAGGTTAAGAAAATTAATTACAATGTCAAATTTCAAGTTTTGCATTGAATTGTAGTTGAGAAAATCAGCTTTGAATATGGAAAAAGGTAAATATACTGCTTACTATTACTTTGCTAAGCGTAAGACATGGTGCATACATTAAAAATTATGATAGATTCCTACTATGTTTTTGTAGGCTTCTAAAAACCCATGTTTTTCCATATATTTCGTATATCTCGGAATTACGATATCTAAAATTATGAAAAAAAATTCTGACCCCACCCCCGCCCTAAGCCTTTTTAAAACACATCCCACACAATATAAAGAATCTCAAAATTAAATGAATACGCAATTAATTGGCTCTCACTTTCCCTCTTAAATTTTATAATTTAATGTTTTTGAGTTTTAGCTATTGAAATATGTGCGGGTCAATAGGTTTAATTACTGTATTAAATATATCAAGCGGTTTCGGAGAAAAACGGTTCTGACCGATGGCCGTACAGACAAATGCCTGGTCTTATAAAGGTTCCGTTTTTCTTTTTGAGGTTCAGAACTGTTATCATGAAATGTAATGCTGTGATTTTCGCGTAAACTTTAAGATAAATATTATCGGAGTTTTTTTATTATAATTTTGAATTAACTAGTTTTAGAAAGATAATTTTTATGAAAAGTTTGAACAATATTTATGGAACTATCTTATATGAATATTCGAAATGTGAAACATCATGAAATAAAAACAAAAGTTATTTAGTTTATTTGACTCTTCAATCTTCACAATTCATGTTTAAAAATATTTAAGATACAAGTCTTAAACATTTTTAAACATGTACTTTTAATCTCTGTCGGCCAACTTAAACAAATTTATAATTCAATTTAATTTATAAGGTAAATTTTAAATTATAATTTACAATACTAAATAGATTTATAAATATAGGGTCCATACAGGGCGTATTTATAATATAAAAATTAACATGTATATAAGTTGGTCCACGGTGCTGGCACCGACTTCAAAAACAAGTAACTTAGTTGTGTATTGCAGTGGGTACCACAGGTTTTACTTTTTTGTACTTACCTTTTGTGAAGTAGGTTTTTTAAAAGATATTAATCACCACAATTATTTTCTTTCTTAGTATATTCTGTAAATCACGGACAAAAGATAGTATATGAATAATTTCCTCTTCGTCTAAAATTGATTGTTAATAACGCTTAGAAATTAAACGATAGTAGTAGCCGCCAATAGTTAGCTGTTAGCCGTTGAGGAGTTCCGTTCTCCGTATCCAAAATCCAGTATCAGATTTTGGAAAGTAATAAATAGAGTAACAATTAACCAGTAGCATGTATATTTAATAGCAATCGATTTACTGTCATCCGTTAAAATGTTACATTATTCAAATTCAGCAATCATCATTACACACTGACCTGGTTGATGGTGGAGTTATTTTGTAAAGTAAAAATTACTAGTAGTAAATATCTTGAATTACGTTTGATTTACTGTCATCCAATAAGGAATTCCATTGTTCATCTCCAGAACATATTATCAGGCTATGACATGATCGATTGTGTAAAGTAACAAACTACCGGCAAGAAATACCTTGAATCACTTTCAATTTACTACCATCCGTTAAGTAGTTTCATTAATCATCATCCAAAATTCATCATCAAACCCTGACGTGGTCGACGGTGTAGTAACAACTACTAATCTTTGCTAATTTTCCACCTGAAGATGTTGTAATACAATATGACCTAGCTCGTGGTAAAGAACTTAAAGAAAGTAAGAAGAACTTGAAGAAATAATACTACATCACGTAGTTTCATTACAAATTTCCACAAAATTAACGCCAAATTTATTCAATAGTAGCAAATATATTTAATAGCGGTTGATTTACTAACATTCATTAAGGGGTCCCATTGTTCATATCTGGAACTCATCATCAGCCCCTGATATGATAAATGGTGTAGGTAATTTTGCAGCAAATACTATTTGTAGCAAATATCTTGTATCATCATTGATTTACTTCCAACGGTTAAGGAATTTCATCGTTTATTTCCGGATCTTATCATCAGTTCACTATCATATTCATATGGGATCACACCTATATCACCCTTTCAAATAAAAACAAATTATCAAATCAGTCTACTCCGTAAAGAACTTCGCTGAACATACATAAAAAAGATTCCGATGAATTTAAAATCTCCTCCTTTTTTTAAGTCGGCTAATAATTTATTTTTATAGAGATAACTTCGAACGAAATGTGATTGCTCTACAAATTAAGTGAAAAGAAAAAGAAGGTTTTAGTTTCATGTTATAGTTATTGACATTTATTAAATATTGTAAACTTATTTACGAAGTCCAATTTAAACCTCAGATAACAGATTTTGCAGGCCGGTATTCCCGAATGGAAAAAGAAATTGGATAGAATATGCGTTAAGTTATAATCTTTTTAAATTTCATGAACTACTTATGAACACAGCGTTTTTACATTCTTGAGTCGACAAGATCCATCGTTAACCGTAATAAACGCATACGAGTACATCAATCTGGTTTCAAAAAGTCTAATTTAATTTTTTGCGATTCCACATCCCAAAATGGAACTCTTATGAGACTACTGGCGTCTCGATAAATCTAGTGTACAAGTGGACATCAGCAAATTAATTGTGACAAACTATATTCTTATGGTGAAGACATTCAAAATTATTGATTTTAATAATATGAACACAAAATTTCATAACAGTTCTTCCGTGTATTTAATTGTCCGTGCACTAAGTGTCCAAGTAGTATATTGAGTAATGAAAATTTTATTAACTTAATTTTTTCAATTCAATACGCAAACGAACAAAACGTGACTAGAAACAATACAATTATATCTTAACTACAGAGATTACTACTATCTACTAAAATAACAACTGACAATAAATTCAATGGTAGCTCATTTAAATCACGGCAATTTTGGTATTAATATGGTATGTTCTTGACTATTGATTTATTCGTAATCCAAATACGTCGTATTTTCCTTCCCACAAACTTTGAAGGTCTCTTGGCATATATTTATCTAGAGCACCTTCTATTCATTCCATTGGTTCACTAACCACATATCTAAATTGAGATTTTTCTAGTTGATACTATACTAGGTATAGCCTGGAGTGACATTCGGTTCATTGAGCAAAAAAGGCAACTATTCTATGCAGAACCCGTTGTTCGTACTCATAAAAATTTAAGAGAAAAGTCGGTAGTTAGAGAAGCTATAAATTCTATTTTTTTATGCATTGGGTAACTTCTCGTTTGAAATTTTCTTCCTTTAAACTTTAAATTCAATATTTTCTACTGTTTGTACCTGTTTTCTTTTTTTTTAACCACCAAAGCTCATATTTAAAAATGTAAGTATGAAAATATTACTATCAAACAAAAAATCAAATCCTCACAAAAATAGTCATAGACACAGGATCCATTACGAGATAATTCATGTTCACAATTACTACATCCGGAAATACAAACAAGCAATAATATGTTCACTAAAATACTAGTGTTAAATTCGTAACAGGGATCAATACGCCAATTTTGCTTGTGAGAACGAAGATATTAAAAATAAACTCATACAAATTTAGAAGAAGTATGTAAGAAATCATTTAGATCTACTCAAAAAAATTATGCAGTGAACATGGAAAAACTAAAAATTTTTCCACTTTGTCTAATAGAAAATGGCATAACAGCCAAATGGAAAACTTATAATGTCCTTTAATACATAAAAGTTTCAATAAATGTTGAAGAATAAAATTGAAAATTTGTATTATATTTATAGGTAATACATTATGTTTATAGGTCCATATAAAAAAAATTGAAAATGTTTCTAGTAATTCAAGTACGTCAAAATATCCTGTTACGTATTTTTTAGAATTGTAAACATTGATACATAGATATTTGTAATTCGGTAGAATAATCAACAAAAATATTTAATGGCATCTTTGTACATTGTATGTTAAACAATAATTTTATTAAACTGCTAGAAACAAATTTAAGGAACTAAAATTTGATTATTCTTAAAAAGGTTTACTTAACATTGGGAATACAAATAAGCTTTAGAATTTAAATACCTTACTTATAGTTATAAGGTTAAAATAAAGTGCCTATTTATACTTGTAATATAATGGCCATTATTATTATAATGGACAATATAACTAACAATGTGCCCTTATGTTATTTTGAAATGAAAATTGTAAATTTAGATTTACCTTTCCCACATACTATGGAAAGGTAACAAATTCCACATAATCATACGAACAAATCGTAAAATTGTGTTTCATTAATTTCAACTAAGAGCTAATTATAGGATTAGCACCGATAGAAGAGCAAAATCGATATGCCTGTTTTAAATTGACAGATTTTGCCAACGAATTGAACATTTAGTTTTATTGATTAAGAGGTCCTGAGTTTTAAAGTCGAATTAATTTTATATAACATTGATGTTAACATAGAAAACTTTATAACTGTATCCTTTTACCGCATATATTTATCGAATCAAATGTTCAATTAAGAAATCATTCGTAAACATTTCGATAAAGTTCGTTATTTATTTTCAAGTTTATATTCCCTCTGAAAATTAATGTGAATACTTTATCTTATTATGGTGCATAATCTAGGAATCTTCTTGTAAAATTTGAGCATTTCCTTCTATTTTTACCCTTTTAACAACTTTTTGAGACATTTCGGTTACATAAAAACGGATAAAATGTAGCATTACTTATCCCTGCGTACTACCCTTGTCCATAAGTAACGCGATTTTTAAAGTAGATTCAGAAGTTTTTAAAAAAAACCTTAATTAAAATTTTTAGCTTTCTGCCTGTCTTTTACCTTACTTTTCTTGTAAGTATTTTATATTTTCGTTGGAAAAAAATGCTCGGTTTCGGATCTTGGTTTTATTATATACGCACTATGTAATTTAAATGCTGGCCACTTCAATAACTTTAAGCTAGTTCCCATTCATAAAGGTACTGTACCGGCCACTCAAATAACTTTAAACCAGTTTCCATTCATAAAACTTGTTATTTACGACACGATATTTTTTATATAGGCATTAGTGAAAATTATGGAAAACAACGACTAGGGTGGTTATATTGTATAATTTAAGAGTTATTAATTAATTTCAAAATACCTAAATTTTTCATACTTTGACTCATATTAATTAAATCTGCATAGAGACTATTTAGTAGATAGCCATGATATTTGATGAAAACATATCGAAACCATGAAGCTATAAAATATTCACTTATTTTATACCATAAGCCAAAAAAAATTTAAAATCTTAATAATTTTTCATGGAATGTGAAACTTTAAAAAATGTTTAAAACTTTCATAAACCTAACGGGTATTTTAAAAATTTACCTATTCGCATCATTAAAAAATTAAAAATTTATTGCAATAACTTTTTTCTAATGGGCCATTTATTATGGCCCAGTGAAACAAAATAATATTTATTTTATACCTAAAAAATAAAATGAGAAACCTATTTCGTAACAACTTTTAGTTTCTTATTTAAGTGACAACAAAATCCTTTTTTGTGACAACTTGACTTGGCGATTTCGGATTTATTAGAACAACAGCGTGTATAAATTAAACCTATTTCGAATTCGATTTTTAATCGTTTTTAACAAAAATGTGATATTCTAAAAGTTTTGGCTCGTTTATGTTAGACAGGGAAACACTTATCGAGGGTGGAGAAAATATTTCAAATAGGTCATATGGCCATTGAAGTGTCCTCCACAATTTCGCATGCATAGTAATATTACAAGTAAGACAATCGTTCTAATTTTTCTATCTTTTCTTTATGCAGTTCAAAAGTGTACCTTTAGTTCTTACTTAATTAAATTATTTCCACAGCTTCCTATTTTACGATTTAAGATTTCTCACGGTCTTATGTTTTATTACTAGACATGTTTTGTGCTTCTCTCTTGAATTATTTTAACAGAAATAAAGACTTGGCTTGATATCAGGACCATTCCGAAGCAATTTTGATTGTTTTACGTACCATGACCCATAACCCCAAATGGATTAATTATACACCATATGAGAATGCCACGATATATTTTTAATATGATGTAAGGGGCTGAGATGGGACAGCTTCTAGGTTCTACAGGAATACGCCAACCACACGGAGCAGGAGCAACGCAATGACTTTCTGGCCATAGTCTATTTACCAGAGTATAATTATTGTATTTATAAGGTAAAATAACAAGAATTAGCTTTTAGAAGTATTCCGTAGTTGTAAATATTGATGAAAGAGGAGGATAAAATACTGACTGGAATTGACAATGACCGAAACTTGAAGTTCGATTTACGGATTTGCTTATCACGTTATTTTGTTTATTATATGGTACGAAAAACGACATGTACAATTGTATGATATTAAGTCAATACAGAATCTATTTTTATCAGAATGTAAAATTCTAAAAGAACACAATATTTTGCAAAAGGTTGCAATTTTGTCGACAGATATTGAAGAGAGTTAAGAAATATCCGAACCTTTCTTTAACGCAATGTGGAGCAGTAAAGATTTACGCATTTTAGAATATATATTATGCATAATATATTTTATAAGTGCAACATTAAATCCCACTGCAAAAGTAGATCCGGTTTTCAATTTTAATTCTCAATAAATTTGTGGATTGGAATTTGAGTAAATCCCGTCGACCTGTTCTCATTAACGATATTTGCAGTCTCTGTGAACGGCACTGACTAACTTTCTAGAAGATGTCTCATTAAACACCAGCCAGAGAATTCAGTACTAGCAAGATGGTGTGGCATATCACTGGCACAGAGCGTATGATAATACTTAAACCACATTTTTTCAAATCGATGAATTGGTCAAGGTGGTACGATCAGTAGGCAAGCGCGCTTTCCGGATTTAATTAAATTCATTTGTTCAATTTGATCTATTAGTGACACAATCCACTCAAAGGAAATGTTACTTGCGATTAAAAATCTGAAATTTAAAATATCAACATTTAGTGACTTTATTTGTTTACGGAATAATTTTCTGAGGCAATGCAGACTGTTTTCAGGTTCAAGACGGCCATTTCGACGTATGATTGTATTTTGTAAAATTGTAAAATAAAAACTTTCTAAATAATTTTTCTAAGTTTGTTATTTAGGTTATTTGACGAAGAATTTGTTTCTGTAAAAGCACCATAAATGGTAAAATAGAAATAAAAGAATCATCAAGCCTTTTTCAGTTTTTCTAAATCTTGCAATAAACATATGTTTTTAGAACATTGCCCTGTAGGCCTTTTTTTCTAAAATATTTCCAGTTATAATTTTTAGTAGGTTCTAAGGTAATATACATGCTACCTTTAGTTTATTTTTTACATACTTGGTCTTGGAAAATTTAAATATAAGAAAAAGGATATTTTTCAATCACATTGACAAATACGACATTACTTTTACTCAGCACTAATTTTATGGAAATATCAGGTGTAAATCAATATTTTCATCTACCTCTAATATCTGTCACACGGTTAAAAATAGTCTGATTAAATTTATTGAAATTATTTTCGACAGTCTCCATAACGAAATAACATATTGAATATTTTGAAGAAAAATATATCACACCGTGACAATGTTGCCTTTTATAATTATTTCCCAGGCACCATCTTTTAAATTAAACGTAATATTTAACTTTAACCGATACGCATTTGCCTCAGGTCAGCAACTTGATTACGAATGTCTTTCCCGAGTTTCTTGAATGATTTATAATCTGCCTGTTCATTTCATAATTATTAAATCCTTTTTCCCATAATTGCTACTTTGCGCAGGTTACAATTATTAATTTTACTCAAAATATAATAATTATCATAGTCATATGGGGTTAACAAAATAGAATATCTTATCTTTGAAATATTACTACTTAAATATGAATAAATGGAAATTATTTGTCATTACGGAATAATCCTGTCAAAATTGTTGAGAAGATGAATAATTCCAAATGATAAATGGGAGTTAGCACTGTGTATATACATTAAGCCATCCTAATATTTAATATTACCGACACGTGAAAAACGAATATCTCAATATATCGAATAAATTTAATACATTCCGTATTAAATTTCTCTGAATCGCATATTATATCAATCCTCTTAAGCTAATTCCGAATCCCACGATAGCTTTATTATTCATATTTCAAAATGTATAATTATTTCTTTTAAATCTTACTACCTTTTGCCCTCTCAAATCATCTGCCATTAATTGGATCCTTGATCATAACAAGGTTTTATTAGACGCCAGTGCATCGCCCACGCACGGCTTCAATAATCCGAAAGCAAATTGGACACTGAGACAGTGAAAATTTCTTCGTCGATAAAATTTCGTGTTTTTAGTAGAAAACTGACATGTCACATAAAACATGAATGCCTGTCTATTGCAAATATTCTTTTAGTGTATTATTAAATTAATAATTTTTCGTCTTTACGTTCTTTATTCTAAGTATAATAAAGTTATTTAAAACTCACTCAAGGTTCCCAGAAATAAATATTTTCAAAATTTTAAAAAAACTATGTGATTTCGTTTAATTATTATAATTTTCTGGTGATATTTCACAACACATTATATAGGATACTGAAAAAAATGTAATGAAATATTTCTAAAATACTTATAACTTTTCCAAGTTGCGGAAAATCCTCACGTAATATTAACAAAATCGATTATTAATTAACTCCCTCTAAAATATCCATGTATAAATTATAATTGATGTACGCGAGACTTGATGTAATTAAACGAATATATTCTGAGAAAAGCAGCTATGATAAACAAGTATACGAGGGATCTTATAAAGGATATATGAGTGATCATACGCGGGTTTTTCCTACGAACAAAAACATAAAAATACAACAGGTTAAGAAAAAAACAAAAATATTAATATCCTCATTGGTTTATAACACAACAGTCTTTAAATATATTTATAGTAACAAATGCTTCTAAACGATCTTTCGATTTCTATGGCATGGACATATCTAATTTCTTTCCCAACTTACTTTTCCTATTATTACCTTTTGATACTGTTTCTCGACAATTTTTTTTATCCTTTCAACCACTCTCTCGTGAACAATGACATTTTCTTTGAATAGTTTCATCTTCATTTTATACAAAATCATTGGTAAGATATTTTTAAGTAAAAATAATAATTTATCACTTTTAAGACCATTCATTTATATGGCGAAGATAAAACCCTTGTAATTTCATTATGTCCACCTATTGCTCTGTTGGTTTGCATGTCACAACGTGAAAACTCTTTCAGTTTAAAACCGATCTTCATTTAATTGAAATTTTCAATATAGAAGAATATTTTCAACGTTTCTCCCCATAAATGAAACAGGTGATTGAAAAATTGTTATTTTATGGATCTAATGAGATTGAAAGATTTTTGTGCAATTAGTATAAATCTTGGTCACATTTAAAATTACAGTAATGTTTTTCTCTTTTAATGTTGCTAAATTTTTCCTTTTCATGATTTCACTTTTAATGCACGGATTTTATCTCATTTTCACCACAGTAATCGGAATTTATTCCGGAAAGTTTTAATATCACACATTACCATCGGAAAAACTCAAGAAAATGCTCGAAAGAGGTCAACATGAGACTATGGAAAGTTTTCATAAATAAAAGATTGGAATATTCTGGAACTCTAAAAATATTCTTCGTCACTTACATTTCGAATTTAGAAGGTTTTACTATATTATTAATCGACTGAACCCTTACTATGTTTGCTTAGCGGAATATATAAGCAACGATCACTAATTCGATTGCTAATAATTTATTTTCTAATTAGCGTAACTAAATTAATTATTATTTTGACGCTTTTCCATGTTCATATTGTATCTAATTTTCTTGACCAATTTATAATATTTTTTATTATTATTTGCTAATAATTAAATATCTTGCCGAAAACTAATTTCTAACAGAGGACTTAGATAAAATTTCCAGCATTGTCCGGAATTCCCGTTAGTGTTTTGAAGCAATATATTTACATAAAAGAGAATATCCTTAAAAGTTGAAATTAATTATACACATATATATATATATATATATATATATATACATATATATATATATATATATATATATATATATATATATGTGTGTGTGTGTGTGTGTGTGTGTAAGTGCGTCCATAGTGTCAATTCTACAGATACTAGTGAGAATAAACGGATTTATAATTCATCCTTTGTTTAGTTATTTAATTTTATATTCATTAAATCCATGACAGCATATTTTCTATATAATTTATTATCCATTTGAATAAACTAATACAAGAAGTTTTCATATTTTTAGTAATGATTTCCTTAATACTAAGAGCGTTTCAGTTGTAAACAAATTTTAACGGAACCTGCAGATACAGAGCCGTGACGTAGAAACATTATTCTTAATGTTCCCTTAATATCATGGATGCAATTTAATCACTTAATAATTACACACATTTGGAAAAAAAATCCTTCATTAGATTAAACACCATAGGAACTGACTAATTTACGGACTGAGATTGAGAACTACATCAAGCCAGGCAATGTTTTACTGCTTGAAAAGTCTTTGTCTTAAGTAAGCAACCTTTGCAAAAAGTAAGATAAAGTGCAATTGGTGTAAAAATAATCAATTTAGCAGAAGAAGATTCGTACATTAAGGGTACCGCATTTAGGCATATACAAACATTATATACCATATTTTTAATACCAGCAATATTTTTCGACTAAGCTCGAAATAATTCGCCAGAAATTATAACCGTTTCTAATTATATATATATATATATATATATATATATATATATATATATATATATATATATGTAAGTATATATACATACTTATATGAAATATATTCTGAGGAATCAAGAGCTGTTGGATCCCTTGGCTAAACCAAATTGGTATCTTTAGTATCCATTGAGTCTTATTATTACTAATTGCACACCTGAGGAACTGTTCGTCGTAAATTGTGACTTCTGTTGTCGTGGACATTTGTGGAAATTTTGGTTCATTAATAGAGTAAATAAATAGATATCCACACACACGCCTATATATATAAACTTACTATATACTATATACATATATGATGAAGACGTAACAAAAGCAACGTTTCAATGAAATTTAGTAAAGCATATTCTCGTGATCAGATTAAAAATATGTTTGTATAGATATATATATATATATATATAAATATATATATATATATATATATATATATATATATATATATATATATATATATATATATATATATGTGTGCATCAAAATAATCGGAATTTATTTTAAAGTGTGATTACTTACTTCGTGATAATAAAGAATATGTTTTAAGTTACTACATGTTTGAAATAAATAATTGAATTCAGACTACATTTGTTCGTCAATTGTGAAATAAATTGCATCAGTTCTGTATCGGAAATGGAAGAAGTAACGAGGTGAGTTCTTGCAAAAATATAGTGTTATATGTCAAAATAAAGTACATTTTTTGCATTTTGCGATTTTAAATAACTACTATCCGCAAAAAATGTTTTTTGAAGATTGTGGTTATTTATAATCACAATCTTTCTTCATAATCACAATCAACTTTGTTTTTTTAAATGTTAAACAGTTGATTCGATTTGTATGTCTAGAATTCGAGTACGCGTGCACGTATTCAAGTATTCGTTTCCGAATTAATGAGAAATATATTGTCACATATTCATAATCCGAAATATTGTTTTGTGGATTCGGTACATTAAATTTTTTGGGATAAAATAGTAAAAATATGCTTCCAACGAAAAAATTACAACCAAGGATCATATTTCCAGATCGCATAAAATGCGCCACAGAGAAAAAAATTAAAATGAGTTTTAAAATACATTGACTTGTTAGAAAAACGCAATATTTGTTTCATTTATATATTTTGGAAATTATGTTTGTGTATATGCAAGTATACAATTTGAGTGATAAATATTTTTTGACTAAATTTTAGAGTTCACTACGGAAATATATGAAGAAAAAAATTCCAGGCTTTTTCTGGAATAATTTATTATTTTTATTTCTATGAAAATTTCATAGCTTTTTTAGAATTGTATACCAAATTCAAATAAACTAAATTATTTCAACATTTAGAAAATTTTATACCTTTTCCGAAAATGTATAGTTGTAGACAGCTTCCATTGAACTACTTTTTGCAATTAGTTGATATTTAAATTTTGACGGTGGAAGTGCCACGAATTTCCGTTATTCAGTGACAGTCTGGGTAATTAGCGCCCGGACATTAGACGGGTTAATAGCTTGCCTGCTTTCTAAAAAATCTAGTATTGTGTTAGAAAATATTATATGTAAATAAATATTTTTATCATCATATAGCATTTCCATAGAAATATATTTTTTTCTGTCAATTGATGAAGGAATAAAACATATTAACAATATTGGTGTATGTCAGGATTAATTCTCAGAATAAAGACCAGAAACGTTGAATCAAAGTTAGGTTTAGATACAATCTTAACTTAGATTAAATAGATTTACGGTAAACGGTGTAAAATATTTTTCCCATTTAATGACTTTATTTTTAATATAATTTGGATATTTGTGAAATTTGGTAGCATTATCATTTCAAACGTTCTTTAGTACCATATTTTAAGAAAATACATACTTCAATAGTTTCGTAATATTTAACTAACTAGATAATCAAAAAGTAAATATTTAAGTATACGCATGAATTTTATATACAAATAAATCGTAGCTATTTCACAATACCACTCTTTTCTAAATTACATTATTTTAAAACCGCTTCAGCTTTTAAATAGCAGACAAATAAAAAGTGAAAAGTAATAAATTGAGGCTAAAACCCCGCACCCTTGTAATTTATTGGGAAATTTATAGCAACACTCCGACAGCGTACATATTTTCATTTCACAAAAAATGAATTACGTTTTCATGCTCATCCAAAACAAGATACAGAAAATTTGTCAGTGTAGGACACAGGGGAATCGAGGAAAAACGTGGGTTTAAAGAAAATAAAGAGCCACCACGCTCGCCGCTTATCTCCTCTAGCTTTTCGACTCTAGAATAACTATTGGAAATCGCATGGTATCACACGTTTTCAATTTTTTTTTCCATTTGAGTCTTTGTACGCAAAGTAAAGTTGTCAGTGAATATATATAATGAAATACTCAGTGGCTGTGCGTCGAAATTCACATTGGCGTTTCTAATTTTTTTTCGATATACCTTTTATCCTGCAATCATATTTAAGCATATAATTTTAATTTTAAACATCTCTGAATTATATTTTGGGGAATTTCATTCGTCGGTGGTAGTCATTTTAATACGTCTATCAAACTACGTAAGATTAAAAAGATACTTCAAATATCCTTTTTATTGTAAAAATTTTAAAGTAATTTATCTAAAAGCATTTTATTTTATATATATAAGCACGTAAGACTTGTCGTAAATACCAAAACGACGCCAGGAAAAAATACCCTGACGTATAGGCAACTAGACCAATTTAAATCAAATACAGTTTCTCATTTAAACGTTAAGTCCTTTTTAAATACAACTACAACGTAATATCCCATCCTTCGGTCATAATTTTTGTCCTTGTTCGTTAGATCTCGTTAACTACATTCATTTTCAATATTCTGACTCTTTCAATAAATTAATTTCATAAATATTTTTGTATATGGGGCTTTAAAAAGTACATGCATAGAACTTTCAAATACTAGTATAACTTTCACTACATGGTTCCAGCACACATTTAAACACTTACGAATATTTAAAATTACATAACATTTCTGGTAAACTATTTAAAAATATTAATATTTCACAACGTAAATATGTTGCCATATGTATGCAACTTGTATTGAAAAACACAAGTTGTATATTTCGATAGTATTATTTCTTGCGATGTAAGTATATAGATATATTGCCTAGAATACCTTTCATAGACACGTTACAAGTAACTTCTGCAGTCGATTTAAGTAGCTTGAATGGAGTTTCTGTGAATTTGTTACAGACTTAATTGTATATCATAAGTTTGTCGACCATTACTCGTAAACTAATAGAACCTATTTATCTGTAATAACTTTCTTTTTAATTTTCTAAAATATCCTAATATTTTAATATTTTTCAGGTATATCAAAATAGCAGTTTAACCGGAGAAGGTAAGGACACCTAACTCTAGGAAAAATGACTCCTTTAGCCAAAGTGTAATAATTCTCAAGGGACAGTAGACAATATTATTCTAGAATAGAAATATAAATAATACCAGAAAGGGCAATTAAATGTTTGTTCATGAAATAGGATTTGCCTGCTTTGAACTTTAAAATAATGTAAATAATATTAGCTAATTATATTTAATATTGTTGCACTTCAATATTACAATTAATATTACAAAAATAGAAATATTAATGAGCCTTATTGTAGAGATTTTGTTTTATTTTATTTTAATTTGATATATAGTGAATATGAGAAATTTTTACATAATTGTTTCTGTCGAATGTCTTGAAAATAATAATATTTCATAACAGTTAGTAAATAATTTTTCCTCATTGTAAAATAACAAATTTAATTTATTTTTAAATAATTTTTTTGACAGAAAAACTTATCCGTCTATAGTATTTACTATTCAATCAGTATTATAGTATTTGTTTAGAATATGGCAAATACGAATAGCAATACAAATACTATTGGAAAAATATTTGCCATAATGAGAACAAATACGAATATTTTGCCTATATCTAGTTGAGAAATATTAAAACTAAGTTTGAGCGAACGAGTTTATTGTTTAATATATGTCCATAGGGGTCAGCTCCCACGAATTTTCAGTAGATATGGATTTACATTTGAAAAATTTCAATACTACATGGTGCGTTTCGTTCCACTCGTTTTCAATGTTTTTGCAGGTAATTTAATGTAAGTTTCTGTTTAAAAAGAAAATTTACATTCAATTTATCTCTCGTCTTACTTAACAGTGATAGCAGTTACCCAAAAAATGTGTAATAGTCATTAAGAATTTGAAGTATTACTTTATACTAATTGTTGTTATCCTTTATATTTCTCCACATAGCTTCGTCGACACTTTCCACTACTTGAGTTGGGCGTAGCAATATATATAATTAAGTGTAATAGCGTTTGCTGTCTACATAAATTGACAAATCAAAAGAAAATGCTTCCTTTTATGTGAAACAAAGTGGTTAAACAGTAACATTTTTCTTTTGCAGCTAAAATGAAATACTGTTTTCTTAACATTTCAAGATCACTTTGAAAAACTCGGTTTGTTTATTACCTATTAAATCATTACTTACATGACCAATCACCATTAAATTGGGTGTATTTGTAAGTGGTTTAACTAAAAAAATATAGATTACAGCTGCAATCTTATTGCGTATAATAATCGTATTTGAATTTTATTGTTCAATCACGTCTAAACGATTGAATAAATTTCCATTGAACTTGGTACGAATATAGTATATATTTGACATAAATATATGAAATGAATGTGAAAGTTTATTTATTCTTTCAGTAATGAAAACTTTAAAGTGAAATATGCTAATAATGTATAGAGAATATCTCAATATTTTCTCGAGGATATGTGTCCCAGAAAACCAAAACCAGCATATTTTTACTCAAGACTGAAAATGTTCAATATGTTTTACAGAGAGGTTTGGATGTAATATCATTGGAATTCTATCGCTGTAATAAAAAAAATCCACACTTGCGAAGCAGCGAGAAAAATCTAATACATAATATACCATTTTACATAATTTTATCAATGAAGTATCAGAACACAAAAAAGTTTGTTATTTCTTTTTTCACTATTTTCAGAATGGTCAAGTTATTTAAATATTTTTAACTTATCCACATTTACTTTATATTATTTCAAATGGTCTTTTGATTTGCTTGTTTAGCTGTTAAAAATACCGTTGAAAAATGTTTATTAAGCAAATTCAAAGCTTAAATTTTGGCTGAATATCGGGGCGGAATGAGAAACTATCCTATAACGTTTAGTAAAATGTTAGCATCTAATTGCTTTTACAGACATAGATGAATGGACTTCCATAATTACAATCAGCGGAGTATTAAAAGCCTATCATTTGAATCAAAATGTTTTCTTCAATTTTGCCGAATTTATTTAAAATTCCTTATTAAAAAAGTCGCAGTAAAAATAAGAGTTTAAATTTTAAAGCAGAATTGGGATGAAGGAAATAACTTTTGAAGTTGGTGTCGTGGCAATTAACTGAAACTCGATTCCAAAGACTGATCTGGGAATGTGACGTGCAAGATAACAGTTGGCTCCCTGTCTTTGTCTGCACTAACTTGTATTTTGCTTTTGTATTGCTATTTTCTTTCATGTTCGTGCTGTCGGAATCGATTAATAATGATAAGATTAAACTATTTCTCAATTTAATAGTTTCGACAATTTATATTCGCTAAGCCTGATTTTATTAATGGTCAATCGAGTATTGTTACACCTACGAAAACATTTTTTTTGTGGCAAACCATATAAACTTAAAGGGAGCTTTTATCCTCATATTTAAAAAGTCAGATAGACATATTTAGTGAATTTTTATTCAATATTTCACAAATTTACGCAAATTGTTTTAAATTGATCCCTTATAAATATTAAACAATTACTATGTGATTACTCCTTCACTACAAATTTCGGTAATAAACTTGATAGCGACATTTATCATTCATTAATTTTCCAAGTGATTTGAAAATAATATCTCAATGCTAATTGTTCATTGCTATTTAAATGATGTAATTTTCTCTCATATCCCATACAACCGTTTTCCTCCTACTTATAATAATATTTAAATTATTAGTTTTCAAATTCCATAAACGTTTTTTATACCGTGGAACTCAAACAAAAATAACTACAATATTTCATCTACTTATAAATTATATTAATTTATATTAACCTATTTCTAAGTTAATCTACTTAACATTATAATAAATTTTGTACATATCTAATTATTTCTTTCTGTATTAATATAAATTATTACTGAATTGTCAGTTTAATAATATTTTTATGACAGTAGATATGAAGATATAATTCGATACTGGATTTAAATTTAATTATTTTTATAAATATTTACATACACACACACACACACACACATACACATATATATATATATATATATATATATATATATATATATATGTGTATGTAAATATTTGTAAAAATAATTAAATAGATATCAAATTTTTACGTTAGTGCTATATCATATCTTTTTATTGGGTAGTGTTTTTATTTCGAAACATACCGAATTTATCATATTTTTGAACTTAAAGCCAATTAAAAAAATCAAATGTCGTCAATAATTACGAAGACTCTTGAGGAATCATGTGTTTAGTAAATCTCGTTACTCGTAGTTATATAATCATGAAATGTAATTAAAATAAGCTTAACTTTTATACTATGGGCAAGTTCGAATTGGAACACTTCGAGTTTTAAAAACTTTGTGAAATATATGTTACCAATTCCAAAATAAACAACTATTTAAAATTGAAATAATTAACGGGTTATGAAGAATAATTTTAAGCACAATATATTGCAATGAATAGATGTTTAATTTATCAGAAGTATATCTTGTCAAATTAAAAATTGTATTGTGAGATTAGCTTATTGTTCGAAACTGTTTTTTTATTACTGCTAAAGGGTAAACAATTGTTTCGTTTTTCGAAAAATTCTTATTGAAATCGTTGAAGCGGTTTTACCGAATATAATATGCAAGAAAATCATTGAAATTTTAATTTTTAATTTAGTAAAAGATACTTCTTCTTTTTCTACTGCTATGTATTCGACATATTTAAATATGTTTACGTTGCAATTGGCTGATATTGTTTATCATCAGATTTTATAACTTTATATATAAACTTTATAATATATAATTTATTCATATATTAGATATTACCATAATTAAAAAGACGATATTCCACTGCCAACGACCAATGCTAATCCTATATATATGAATAGAAATTGAAACGTAAAAGTTTGTTTATTTATCTGCTCCGCTTTCATGCTTCAACAACTAAAGCCATCTTCAAAAAACCTTTCACTTGTATATATAAAGTATGTATCTCGGAGATAACATTTTTTTGGTAATGAAAAAAATTAGTCTTACTAGAAATTACTAGACGGCAGAACGTGTGTACAAAAAAGTTCGTAGCTTGGAGACCAAGAGCAGCTTACAAATCTTGTCACATAGTCAAAAAATTAACACGAGCAAGTATATCATCACATTAGTTATTATTAGACCTATAACACGCAAATTCATTTCTTTCATTCTTCGTGTACAAAGATAATATTGAATAATTTCGGCAAGGTTTCATAAATGAGAAATCGAATAATGAAAGGGAAGTCACCACGAATAAAACCGAAAGCCGCTGGATTGAATGTATTAATATACAGACTGTTTCAATATGACATTAATTAAATTTAAAGGAAAACTATAATTGACAACAAATGGGCTTCAGTATATTTTCGTGATACATATATATATATATATATATATATATATATATATATATATATATATATATAAATAATAATTTACAAACTTAATTAAAGAAAAACAAAATTTATCGTTTTGCGTCATAATATTCTCATAAGTAATTTGTGTGTTGTTATACGAAATACTTCACAAAATTTAGGTTGATCAAGGATTAATTAAAATTAATTACATAATTACGGCATATTTTTTTTCAAATCTACTTCATGTTTTATGTTTGTTGTCACATACATCCAGCAATTATACACTGATTTGAATTTGTTTATGGTAATTGACAGCATGATTTAGAATTCAACTACAATGAATGGCTGAGGTGATCGAGTTTGGATTGTATACATGGATATTGTTAATAAAGTAACAAGAGTTTTGATACAACTAACGGCGTCATAAGTGTGCTCTTTAGCAAAATAAGGGTACAATGATTGCCTCGGAGGATGGTGATAGGAAAAAAAGGAACCGATTTCAAATTATTGTTGAAGAAAGCGCACTGAAAAATATAAAATAATGGAAACTGGAGTATTTAGTTAACATTTTGTGATGCAATATAATTTCTGAACATACAGACATTTGCGAAATATTGCTACTATTACAAATTGTTGGATTTGGCGCCAAGTGAAATGTAGCACTGATCTGCGCATGCGTATGTGCATGTATACGAGGGAGAAAGAAAATTGTCAACTTGGCACCGATTCCAAAATCTTTAGGAAACTTTTTTGAAACCTCGTTTTCATTCGAATTGTAATAAAACGTAGAACATGATTTATTTGACTATGGTAGTATTTTTAGGCCTAAACACGTATATATGTGTAAGGAACAAAAAGCTTGTCTTTTTAGGTATTTTATAGATTGAGAAATAGTAAAGTATATAAGAGTTGTTCACATATTTACAATATGATCAACCCTGCTTCGGTGCAAATGAACATTTTGCATCGAAGCGAAGAAATTGAATAAAATCTATAAATTTAACTGTTTAAATAAATTTGAAGTAATATATTTGACTTTAGTTGGAATATATAATGGAAATGGCCATATCTACTCAACATGCTAAATAATATTGCCTTCGTCCCTATTTTAGTTTTAATAGCCACATCTGTAAGTTACGTGGAACCGGAGGTTACGTGGAACTGTGGCGGATAATGTAAACTGTAAGACTGATAGTTAAAATACAGGTTACGCCATGTGTATCAGCTTAAAAGTAAACTTTCTTTATTGCATTAAATTTTATAAATAATCTTATTTCCTCTTCCAGTAAGTTGACAACAATGCAATCAAGTCGATATGTTAATTTAACTCTTACGAAATCTGCCTATTGTGAGCACTTCAATAGTTCTTGAGTAATGAATGAAGAAATAAACATAACCAGATAACAAGAAAAACTAAAATATCAAGACTTTGGTGTTCTACTACTGAAGAATATATTGGTGTTCTCTTTATTTTTTGGCCCTATAAATAATACTAAGTATATGCAATATACAAATTTGTCAATTCCACAGTTTTATTATATATTAATTTTATAAATGTAATACCTCAAAGAAGTTTTCAATATATTTCCGGAAGTATATGACCGAAATTCTTTGTTCAATTTAAATAGAACAGCGTCTATGGGGTATCGGTAATGGTTAATTAAAAAGTAAACTGAAGAGCTGCGCGTAGTAAACGCTTTTCTAAAAATTAAAAACTACGTATATATATATATATATATATATATACATATATATATACATGTATATATATATATTATAATAGATTTTTATTGTGTCATTTTATTGCGAGACTGATATAAATTTAAACCTCAAATAACGATTTAAACCTCCTTCCTTTACATTTTAAAAAATTAAATATAGGCCATAAAAAGTTGCGAGATAAAAGTTACAAACCAAATATGTAAAATAAATAATGGATGCCAGTACTTACTGAATACGGAAATAGTTCAGAATCCTCTGGGCATTTTGAAAATACAAATATATCTTAATTAAATTTTGCCTCTAAATACTTAATAAATTATGAGTAAATCGTAAGCAGTAAGAAAGCTGTGAGCTTAAGATACTTGTTTATAATTACAACTAACGCACTAAATATTGATTCATTTATATCTTTACACCATTTAAACTTGATTAATATTATTGTTCAATAAAAAATACAACTAAATTTTGTTTTAACATCTATCTTCATATTTTTCCCCTGATCGGTAATAAACCTGCATAGCACTGATATTGCTTTTAACATGAATGATAGATCGGTTTCTTTAATTCTCTATGGAGAAAATATTTACTATTAAGCAAATATTACGTCCATCAAACAACCTGTATAAGTTCAACGTGGAAAATTGAAATGCGGCACATATTTGTAGCGAGAACCTTTGGTTGTAATTAGTTGGGAAATATTCGACAGATATTGGCACCTAACACAGTCGTTATATTAAATTCCATTCAACCCTGATTGACGTAAAGGATCGCAAATTATACGTCGAAACTTATTCAATAACTTAAATTGTTTTGAGAAGGTAAACCTGGAGTTATTTAATAATTTCAAGGTACTGCAATGTCTGCTATCGCTTCATTACGTGAACCAGACTGTTTCGTGGGTACAAATATAATATAACACTCTATTAAACATAAGAGTTATTACTGACTTTGATTGTTTAATGACGTTTCAATGTTCATCAAATGAGTAGAGGCATCAAGTGAAAAAAAATTGTTTTATGCAGTATAACGATAATATTAAAAACTATCACAAAACAGAAAGAATTCTCAGCTCTTAGTGCAACTGGAATTTTGTCATTCTGGTTTAATCACACCAATAAGCTGTGCAAAACTACAGTTCATCAGTTGTGGTGAAGTAAAGACATTATTTGATTCAGGTAATAGACTTAATTAATTTGTTAAAAGTAAACAAATTTGCATTTTTTCAAAACGTTTACATTGTTTTCGAATATTGTAGGTACAAATTCATTAGATTAGGTACATGAGATCGGTGCAACCAGCATATTCATTGCCTTTTTAATTCAAAACAGCATCTTGTAAAATTTAATTATAACCAACTAAACAACTTTTCAACTAAATAAGCTAGAATTTTGTGACCACAGATCCAGAGAGATACGCCAAGGCCAGAGAGATACGCGATCGTGCTTACAACACTACCACCAATCATGTTTTGATCGCGGCGCATTAATATCGTTCCGAAATTTTGTCAAAATATCAAATTATTCAGTACTAGTTTGTGGTTGTGAACCCGGTCAGACGCTATTATTTTTACATCTTTAAACAAATTTTCACTTCTCAATACTATAAATAATTAATAAATCTAGCCATTGAAGACGGATATAAAAAATTCGCCACCCTCGTAACTAAATTTAATTTTACATCCCGGAATTTCATCCTGCTATCTCTATAAAATAAGGATAGGTGTGCTACTGGTCTCACTACCACTTTTGCTAAGCGACTGTAGTGTAATATGTACAGAGTGAATGGTCTATATTTACCCGTAAAATATACTTTTTGTCCTCCAAAGCCTTGGTTGAGAAGGTAACGTGCATATTTTCGCAATAAATTCCGTAAACGCTTAGAAGGGTGAAGACCCAACAAAACGAACTTTTATACTTACATCCAAAGGGTTGAGTACCTTTATAAACAAATGGGTAAATAAGCTCTAAGCTATATATATATATATATATATATATATATATATATATATATATATATATATATATATAGGTAGATGCCCTGGTTATTTAATTCATTATGACAAAACGGTTAAAAAAATTTTGCGGGTCAGCCTCAAATATTTCCAAACAATCGCGAGAAATCATGAGCCGAAACCGTATTTGCTCGACTGAAAGCAATCTAGGGACCCACCCAGCGGAAACATTAGAAAATCAGAGTTAATTTACAATAATGTTTTATGTTCACTCATAGGAGATGCCTATAGTATCTGCAATTTCCATGATAGACAATCTGCGATTTTTCAATGTGAGATCACACGTGGTTGCAGATGTTTTCTTCGGTCGTAGACGTGATAGGCTGACCGGAGTGAGGGTCATTTTCAGTGGTGTCCCGTCGACATTTTAATTCTGCAACCAATTTTTTCTAGCGGTATACGATGGATATTCCCCTAATGTTACTATCATATCATCATGAATCTCTTCCGGTGTTAATCACTTTTTAAACAAGTATTTGATCACCTTACGTTGTTCAATTTTATCCATTTAAAAAAAACGATGGACTTGGTCTTGCTTAACACGTTATAACATAAAAATTGTAAACGCTACAGCAATCAAAATTGTATACTGCGATAGCCAAAAAATATATGGCTATCGCAGTATACAATTTTGATTAAGTGCATGCCGCTAGTCGGGGCATTTTTATAACTGAATTATATCGTCTAGTTACAACTATTACAAAAAATATGGGCTTCATCTTATTGTAATGACATAAATAAAGCTGAAGGTAATTTAAAACTGCGAAACAAATAAAAACCTATTTTTATAAATTATTACACCAACATGTCAACTGTCAATCAGACAGCTGATACTACAGACGGCCATTTTATCCCCATATACACTCCTTAAATAAGAGTTCGCGGGTCTATAAGCTATTGTATGGATTGTTATACACAGGTTGTGAGAAAACATGTTGTCAAATTACTTTTATACGTCATGTATAATCCTTACGTAACGTTTGTTCTTAACGTTGAACATTGATTCTTTAAGTCAAGGGTATTCTTTGTTACAATTATACGATGTCTTTGACATTCGTTTAGTTTGCATAATACAAATCTATCTTAGCATCGTGATATAGACTTCTATGATACAAAGGCGTATTCACGATTGAGTCCGTTGTATGATTGCTATTTTCTTTTGATCTGAATTAACCTCTGTAGTGGCTATACATGAGCGCAATCATATGATTTTTTGTTCATTTATGATTAATGCCAATCGTGTGAGGCAGCTGAGAGACAGCAGGAATTGCCATTTTATTATCAGTGCTTCTTTTTTGTGAATCTAAAGTTGTTTTGTACGATACAAATAGTGCACACCTATCAAAACAAGTTTCAGTGGAAAGCGGAGCGCATACCTACTTGGCTTTTCTGCTTTACGATCAACTGATCTTGTCCTTTACCACCAGAAATCATACTTTATTTTATCAATAAGCTTGAAGGAGGCAACAGACCTCTATTTGATATCCTTGCTTGAAATTTTAATGTACTTTATCAATCGCCCATAACCTTAACTATTTACAATTATAAGAGTGTATAAATTAAGGAATGCAATGTAAAATTGAGATAGAAAATTATTAATCTGAGTTTATTTCAATACGTTCCGTTAGTTAATAATTATTTTGAGGCTCACAATGTTGTAATAAGTTAAAAAATATTAGGTAATTGAAAATTAGTTTTCTTTTATTTTAAAGCGGTATAAAATAATATATTAGGCAGTAAAAAAATTTCAAGTAATTATTTTATTTCTTATATTGAAATAATTATCATGAAATTTATAACCACATTACTAAAACAAACCTTAAATCGTATTTATTAAACAAAGTTTAATTTTTGCGTTCCATAATATAAGAAGTGTTACGATTTCCCTTGTTAGTTGTTTTTTGAGCTTAAAAGTATTTCGTTATTTGCGGAGAGGAAATTTACATTTCACTTAACTGCTCTCAGCTTACTAGCGACTCTATCATCATAGACAGTCTCATTACTACGATATAAAATTATTGCAATAGTTTACTCTTATTTAAATTTAAGTGCACTTTAGTAAAAGGAACTTTACACAGTTCTTGACTGCAAAGAGGTTAGCTATTTAACGGTAATGAATATTTTTTCAACAAATCAAAACGCATTAAAAGCTTCGGTGTCAGTTACACTAGCGTCCTTTTAAAGAACGTACAAATTTCTGAGGAAAAGTCACGTTTCAATTTTACCTGGGTATTTAACGTATTATTTAATACGTATAATAGCAATCATATTCTCCTCAACTTTCTTTTGGATTTACTAACCACCTGGAGCGATATTCAAAGAAATGAAATAGAAAATTGCCCCTTGCTAATGTTGAACTTTTTAAGAAATATGTTTCTTTTGCTGTCATTACCATGTTATGAGAACTTTTCCAGTAAATCATTTTCTATAGAAATTGTAATCACAAAATTCCATTTCCCAATTTCCTACTGGATGTTAGTATATATACTACTCTGTACAAAATTTTGTATAAATATATTAATATCGAAATAAATATACTTGGAATTTATTATTCATATTTGAGTTAGTAGATCATGAGAAAAAGTTTTGACGAAACCTGAAGTAATATTAGATATATAAATATATATATATATATATATATATATATATATATATATATATATATATATATATATATATATATATCTATATATGTATATATATATACATGTATATATATATATATATATATATATATATATATATATTAATATATATATATATATATATAATATTGGTTCTTTTTATTATTTTATCTGGTTAGAAGCATGGCTTTGCGAGTGCTCGCAAAATTTTAATTTTTGTGACATTTTACGCTTCACCTCTTTGAATATTTATTAACAATCATTTCGTTTCATCCATCGAAACGATGGTAATTCACAGTGTTTTATTCCGTTAGAACTAAAGTAGAACTATATTCTTCTTCTTTAATTTATCCCCCATTACTGTAGGATGTGAACCGCAATGATGAATTCCATTATTGAGTAAATGATTTGGCGCCAATATTTGCGATTTTACACAAATCTTACGGCGAATTGAATGATCACTTGTAGAGTGCTTGTTATCTGGTAGATTCAAAGAATCAGCCTTTGGCCACGAAGCCTAACTCCATTCCCCTACCCCTCTCAGTATGACTTGCACAAATTTGTTGGGTTTCTTTGTAATATCGCCCATAAGTATTACCGGATGAATAATTGTTTTTTCCTATTTCTTTAACGATAAATTCATCACTCCGATGAGCAGTCAGAAATATTAATAAGATGCGTCGCTATTACCACAGTGGAAGCGCCAGTGAGTTTTTTATTTGCGGCTTTTCAGAACAAGGTCTCGAAATCGTAGAGGGTACTAAAGTTTAAAAAAATATATAGAGTGTACTAAAGTTTGCACACGATTAATTTATGCTCTTCATCCATGTTGTTGCTTTCTCTCTGATTTTTACATATTTAAGGTGGAATTATAAAAAATTGGCATATCTGCTTAATATTACTAATTTCTGATCATTTTTCGTTACTAAATATGTCATATTACCAAATTTTTCTGATTAGTGTTTAAATTTCATTCTTTTGACATAGAGGAAAATAATTTTCTTAATGGAACATATGAAAATAAGCTTTTCATAATAATCTTTTTTAATTTACATGTGAAACAGTTAAACTCAGTTTTTAGTCAAAATGTAATAATCTGTAAGTCGGTGATATGCCTTTAAAATTAAGGAGGTCACGGTCGAATATTTCCAATATAAAACCCTAATGAAACAGAAATGAATACTACTCTTTGTTGCAAACTCACCACAAATTAGTGAAACTATTTAAGTATTACTATTTTATTATATAATTTTTAAATGAATATATTAGTTTCAAACCGACATAGAAATATTAAAAAAGGATTCAAGGAGAACCGTGACTTTAATGTAAGTTTCGTCATAAACACTAACTCTTAGAGACCTGCACTTGACAATCAACTTAAGGGAGAGCCTTAAGTTGTCATATTATTGAGATTTAAAACAAAAGTTTAGAAACGAGCAGTAATTCGAATATAAAGCTATGCGCTAGATACTCTCATATAAAGATTTTTTTTTTCATTTTAATAGGCCATTAACCAACCAACCAAAAAATAATTTTAAAAGGCCTCAACAATATTACTTTTTCATCCAAAACCATAAGGATACGTCGCTGGAAATGGTTAATTTGTGAAAACTACTAATTTATAAAATATTTCTTATTCGAAGTGTACTGAAAATAAAATATCGATATTTTAAATGATTAAAGGAGAAATATTCATAACATAGACTTTACGAGCAAAAAAATAATTAATATTCTCGCAAAAACCCACTAATAAAATTTTCCTCTGCATAACTCTAATAGACGAGGTTCAAAAATACCATCAGCAACGAAAGTTATTTTTATGTTTATTTACTATAAAATCGTAATTATTTTATATCACCTAAGGTAATCTTTATGTATTACCTTACTTATTTACTTAAATTTAAATAGTTTAGTTTTATTCGTAATGCTAAAAATATCTTGAACCCATTCACTTGTCCCCGCAGACCGAATAAAACACAACGAACATGTATGAAACGACAACCCAAATAATAAACCGTTTTATTTTAATACCGCTTTGTTTAACTTTACTTATGTTAATTTTGGGAGTTTGTAAACAATAAACTTGTTACCAAACAGATTTGCAGAATCTTCAAAGGCAAATGAAAATAAAAATTTTTGATATTAAATTGTATTATGACCGGAGAATGCATATTGATTTTAAATATGCAGTGTGATAGCCATAGGATTTTTTATCAAGGGTGTGAAGTGTTTATTTTATACGAATAGATACGAATTATATT
The DNA here is from genome assembly GCA_039881145.1 of Druceiella hillmani. Taxonomy (NCBI): domain Eukaryota; kingdom Metazoa; phylum Arthropoda; class Insecta; order Lepidoptera; family Hepialidae; genus Druceiella; species Druceiella hillmani. The sequence continues at coordinate 10,433,183 of JAYKKI010000080.1, forward strand.
TTTCTTCTTTCTTATTTTTAAATAGTACACGCACATTTCGAAAGAAGTCCTACTAAATAATCATTTTGTCTTAATAGTGCTTATTATCATAGAAAGGAAAACTGACTTTCTAGAAGTATTCTACTGTTAAAGGTTTTTTGACGTATCAGTCATACAAAATTAAAATATTTTTTTCAAATTGACCATATTCTAAATATCATTGCTTTCGTCAAGGAGGATGTTAAGTAAGAGAATATATTGTTAAATAATTATCGCTAAAACACAAAAATTAAAAACGGGACAAGTTCCACTCTCATCACGCTAATTGAAAAAAAATGTTGGAATCGGAATGATCTTCAGTTTACAAATATTTTTGTCTTGTTGAATTTGAATGAAGAATAAATTTAAAACTTAGGCATAAATATTTTTAAGTATTTAATGTAACTTTTGTAGATAGATTGGGCACAATTTATAAATTAAATCATGTTCAGAAAAATAAAATTATCGGAAATACTTAATAATATTTGTAGATATAAACCTAAACTTTAATCTGATTCGGTGTAGAAAAATGTATTTTAGTAAAAATTAAAATTTTTCAAATTTAGTCTTTGATTAAGTATATTTTATTGAAATTATTCTGTACCTAACTGAATTAGTAACTTTGTACACAAACTTATATTTAAACCTCAAAAACTGTCGCCTTTTTCTTTCGTCCGTATAAAATTTAGCTACTTGCTTTAATTCTATTTAAACTGATAGTTCCTAAATTACCTGGAAGAAGTCCAAAACGTTTGATGGTTAGCGTATCAGTCAGTGCCGAAATTAGGAATTTTGGGTCAAATTAGTAAGGAAATATAAATTTGTGTTTTATCATAAAGCTCTCACTTTCTCTACTATTTACGACTGTTTTAACAAAATCTAGGGTGGTTGTACCAATCCCAATGATGATTTGATGAGGGTATGAGGTATGTCCTTCAACAGCGATAACTGTAGATAATCAATTAGAAGGTAGGTATGACAATAAATTAATTGACCTTCAATGAGACGTAAAAAACCTGCATATTTCCTATTTCTTTTAGGTACAGCGAATAAATAAGACGGTATTGAAAGTGGGATGGCTTAAAGAGGAAAATGAAAGGCACATCCTTTTGCTTGATTATGTTCAGCTGACCCACTCCAGTTTAATATACTTCTCAAAATCTGGAGATTACTGTATGGATACTTATTATTTTTTTATTTGTTAAATTGAAACAAATTCATCCAGATCATTAAAGAATAGGTTAACATTGTGTAGCTTATAATCGAATCTGTTGGTAATTGATCGGCGGTGGGGTTAAAAGTGCGCAGGCAAGGATGAAGTTACACGTCTGTTCAATTCATACGGCTTGCACTATGTTGGTGGGCCCACAGCGACGAGTGACGTCCTGTCGTTTGGCTCCCGTAATGTAAGACGCGGGCGACGCGCGGACTAATCGATGATAAATACCACAGACTGATCTTCTAATACTCGCACTCGGGTCGGCACTGGATGTATTTCTCGCCTTATCTTAACCTGGATTAAGGTCAGAAGTGTTACAATTCAATTTAAGAAAAGTTGACGAGATATGAGACAGAAACCTAGATTTTATATTAGAGATTTAAACCAAAACTATTCATAATGGTAAGAAACCACGAATGGATTAATTGATTCAATAAAGATATTAAATTTTATTAATAATTTTAAAAGGATCGAGAAATATGAAAAATGTCAGACTTTCATCACAAACGTCTTTTGCTAACACTAAAAATGCATGTTTTATCATTTGCCTTACGTAATATATTCCGTAAAATGGATTTAATGATTTCCTACCGATTTTTCGAAAGAAAAATTAATTTGTACCCTTCAGCAATGGTAAAGTAATAGTGTTACCAATAAATTATACTGACAACACAATTTTTAATTATTTATAGCAAAATTTTGAGAACCGAAAATATTCAAATATTTCCAATCAATTAAGAATAATTCATTGAAATTTATTGTACTTAGTATGAGTTAAATATTTTGAGAATATAGTAAAAAAACCATGAGGTGTTTTTGTAAGTGTGCTGATAATAACAAGAGGTTTTAATATATTGATTTGAAATTAAAAATAAACAAGATAATAAAACCAAAAATAAAGAAAGAAGCAATGAACGCTCACTTGGACGACTTTAAAGAACGGTATTGATAAGTTTTGCGGATTTCGGAATCTTATATACTTATAATTTTAGAAATATATTGAACGAAGATTCATTTAAAAGATTAGGTACAATATTTGTAAATAAGAAAGGTAAGGAAATTTCCCTTACAAGGGCAGAGTCTGAGTCAAAGTTAAGAATCTAGTCATTAGATAATCTAAACTTCTAGTTTATAAAAAAAGTGAAAAATATGCTTTAGGGCCGTCTTGCTACTTGGGCTACAACCAAGGGCCGTATATCTTGCTAGTTGGGCTTTAGGACGTATACCTTGCTAGGTGGGCTACAAGGAATAATAAAAAATAAAGCGGTATTTTCTGACGTTTCATAAATAGTAGGGATATATATTTTTAAAACTTTCTTATTTATTTAAAAGACCTTCTGTAAAATAATAGAAAATAGACGGGAGAATTTTGCCTGTAAATGACATTATTTTTCAAAATGCTTTAAGTGGGCGTATTGCTGAACATTATACAACAAATATTCCAGATCCAGTCCAGATTCCAGTTGCCAGATCAATGCCTTTGTCAGCAACATTAGATTACAGTAAAGTTCAACAATAATTGCAATACGATGTCTTCCACTCTTTAATTACCTACTGAGTAACGTGAACGTCTCCTTCAATAATTTTGCAAATATTTACAAAGCAATAATTTTAAAGAATTTATTTTTGTAAAAATAAAATAAAGGACCTATTCCCTATCGGCATACCGGTAAAACTTACATTAACAATAATTTGTTCAAGTCGACATTAAGCATATTTTTAGTGACAGTTTCCTTTATATTTTTTCTTGTGGTGGAATAAACTTGCTTCACGTTAAGCAATATTTCAATTTACTATTTTTTTTCAAAATAATACGTTTTTTGTATGCAAAATATATTTTTTCACGTCAACAAAAAAGAAATATTTTCATTAGTGACAAAAGCATACTTGTGTTAGTGGATCATTTACATGGTTATATTTATGTTTATTATGTTTAAAAGTTGGTTAATATAGTCTTATGTCAAATAATGCTACTGTTTGATGAAATTATTTTATACAAAATGATTCTACAGAATTTACTAAAATTTTGAGCTCAGTGAATAAATTGGTGTTAACACTGACAACTTTCGAGATACTAGGATTAACTATAAAATTGATTAGTTAGTCACTGATTTTCATAACGTTATTTTAATTAAAAAGAAATATTTTCTTGAAAAGTATTTTTAAAAAAACTGTTACTTTAACTAACAAAATTAGGACCAGTTGCATTAAATAAATTATATGAAAGGGAATTATTTAAATAATTATTTATAATTATCAAGCTAAATTATTGATTTACGTTAAAGAGTCGATTAAATCCTTATTTTTCATTTTAAATAAGTAAAAAGAGTGTAGAAAATTTGAGACTTTTCTAGAGAGAATTGTTCATTTTGACCTGTTTATTATATCAATTATAAAATAGTTGAATGTTCCAATTCAAATTTACCACCCCAGTTATGTTATTAAAGTTAACCTTACATTAACTACGATAGTAAAATCACATGGCTACGATACGATAGTAAAATCCCATGTCTCAGAAGTCCGTTACATCCCTGAGTAACGGATTTCTCAAGGATGTAACGGCTTTCTGAGACGAAGAAAATGTAAAAACTATGTCGTACAAAAATTGTTAAAAATATATTTGAATTGAGAACGAATAAAATTCAGGTAATTGATAATAATCCATAAATATTATAATAATTATCCTTTTTATTTTAGTCGGAAAGTTATTTCTGGAAGTAAAAGCAAAAAACTGAATTGTTCGCTTGGCACTTTTTTATTTTGGGATAATTATCATAAAATTTTAAAGGCATACACACAATTTTAAAGGGCAAATTTACACACACATATATATATATATATATATATATATATTTATATATATACATATATGCATATATATATATATATGTATATATATATATATATATATATATATATATATATATATGTATATATATGTATATATAAACCCAAATACTACATGTTTAGACTTTATCTAACCCTTGTAAATATTTCTCTACTGCACCTTAGGAGTACTTAAATTAAGTAGATAAATCCCATATGGAACGTCGTGCATTTTTTTTTATTGACTATAAAATCGGCTAACCGGCCACATACTATTGGTCCTTAACAAGTAATCGTCACTCCGGAATCGTTGCAATCATAATCTTGCTCTAACATCATAGACAGCATTGTTCTTTCTGACATATTTTACTTGTGACGTCTGTTGCAGTCTAACCAGATGCCTTCAATATCGTACATATTTTGTATATTTCGACAAGTAACTAGTCAACACTATTATTTTTAAACTATACCGCATAATGTTCTCGAAAGTGTAATTAATATTGATTATTTTGTTTCGAGGATAGTAACTATTTTTTTATTTTTCTCGGTTTTTGTAAATTACTACGCAACTGAATTCTTGACTTTTAAATTTATTTTATACTCTTGTTCAGGAATATGATGATAAAAATGTTTGGTTGTCCACGAATGATTACTAGTTAGTCAGATTTATTCCAATTGATGTGTATTTCTATCTTGTTCGTTGCTGTTTGTACTAAATTTTATAACTACTAGTTTTTTGGTACACCCGTATGCCACCTTTTTTGGTTCATCTTAGAGTTGTGCATAGGGTTTTCAAGAAATTATGAAATATATAAATATACACAATATTACTGATCATGATTTGCTGCATGGTTAGTTCTATATGCTTTAGATAAAAAAATGCGAAACAACTCGTATTATCTATTGAACACTGCTCCTTGGAGTTAACTCGTATAGAAATAAAATTGTCATGGTTATGTAATTATTGTACCATCATTGCCTATAAAACAATTTACTCTATTTTAAAGTTAATTCACTATTTTATTTAATATCGATTTTATTTAATATGGTAAATCCATACAAAGTTTCACTTTTTATTAATTTTTTTCAATCATTTATCATTAAATTATAAGAATGTGAAGAATATGATTATTGTAACCATTTCTTTTCTTGTCTAATCTGTAAACTGTACGTTTATTCCACTCTAAACTTCAAATGTTTGAACTTAAGCGTTTTAATGTATGGCGTATTATTTCCATCAACTTTATTCACATGTTTCTTAGACTATTGAAATTCCATAACAATAGAATAAAACAAATTAAAATGTTATCGAAGTCTAAAACATTTGTGAGATCTAGAGACCACACATATGTCCACATAAACCACCAAAATCACTTGACCATTACGTGTCCTTCTGAGCATAGTAACAAATATTTATAATGGTATATAACATGGTAAAATATCTACATTACTTTTAGCTCAATATCCTGACTGAATTTTGATATTCAAGACCCGGGCGGCTGGGCCGTATTCACAGAAAAAGGTCAAATAAAACATCCGCCCAACGTTGGATGTATGCAAATCGCATAATACATAATCTTTATAAGAAATTCTTTATGTTACATCATACGTTTTATTCTGTGTTTATTTTACGAGCCGCAGCGGGCCCTGAATTTTTATTGGGTATTAAGACTCGGTTTAGTAGATGTTATTCGCGCTTACGAATGCACTGTATATTATTGAAAATAGCACAGTGTATAATGCACTGGAATTTGTGTGTGGGAAGTATTATGGATGGGAGATATTGGATCGTTATACAATTTAATAAGGAAGAACTCCATTTAAAATCAATTATTACGATCAAGTTTCGTAACATTTTTAAAATTGGTTATTGGGAAAAGCCTACGTGCTTTAATGTAGAAAATTAATATATATAGATAATTTTCGCTACGATATCAATCTTTTACAGCTAACTAGAACACTAGTCCAGCCCCGCTCGACGAGCGGCCGGTAATGAAATGCGGGTCCCCGCAGTGCACATCTAACACACTAGGACGATGAGGTATTATATATATATATATATATATATATATATATATATATATATATAGTACATATGAAAGTTTAATCATTAATTGTATCTAATTAGTACTTCAGTTTATTTTTTGTCAGTTTTGTCAAAAAATTTGGACCATCACTAGATACAATTGATTTGTTCAATGTATCATGATGAAAACTTTGATTATAAATTCCAAAAAGAATAAATGATTGGATATATTGTTTAAACAATAGGGGAAATTCAAAACACAGCGTAGGCCAAGGGTATTATTTTTTGGTATTTTGATTATTTCCTTTGAAATTGGTATTTATGGTAAGAAGTCACAGATGAAATAAATGTAAACAATAGTGGAAATGGAACTAATTACCTTACATACTAAAAAAAATATTAAACATTCCTCAAAGAGTTACGGAACAAAATTCACCGAGACATTGCGGCTGTAAAACTAATATTTATAGAAATGTCTCAAAAATAAACTGTTGTTGCAAATAATAAAATGATGGTCCTTTTCCACCCTTACTTCTACATTATACAAGAATCTTAATTCCTTCTCCCCCCACCCTCATCTCTCTTCATAAATATATTTGTTTATAATCTGCTAAGAGATAACAATATAAAAAAGTAAATTTTTTATATTGTTCAACAGAAAATACTTTTTATAAATATTCAACAGAAAATAACAAAAAAGTATCACTTTACAAACTGTCGTTTACAAGAATTTTCAGCAAATAATAGCTTTTCATTTCAGCTTTTATTTTACATGAATTTTCTTAAAATAACCTTTAGCCAATGAAACCAAAAATATTGTTTATATACTAACATTTATTTGGTAAAAGAAAACCTCACTCAGTATTTAACTGCTAGGATACTTGTGACATTAGAATTCGATGAAAGAAAATTTTGATGCTGCTTATAAATTTTTTAGCGCCTGTGAAAAACTCAATAGCACAAGTTGATCATCTATATATATTCATTGTTGGATGCCTTTGAAACTTCCACTTTCATTGAAAAATGTTCCATTCCTGTATATCTATCTCCCATATCACTGGAATCTATTGAATTCGACGAAGTTTCAGTGCATTTCATCGCCGATTGTACAAACTTTGTTTGCTGAAGGGCAAATTCTTCTTTAAACGGTAACCGCGAAATTTTACTGCATTTTCGATCGAGTCCGCTATAATTCGACATACATTATGATTTCGCCTTCACTTTCTTTCGATGCACTTTAATTTGTTACACTTTTTCTCAATTGGATAGTGCATAGCTTTGGACATCCTGAATTTTTCCATAATATTTTATTTATTTATTTGAGCTTATCAACAGGATTATTCACAATTTATTTAAAAAACAATATCACATCTTCGTTTGAGAAAATTCCAAACAATTAAAATGGTTATTAATAAGAACGAATCCTATTGTATATTTTACGTATGTTCTACATACACAAATACACACAAACAAGTAATATGTACATATTTATTAACACATATACAAAAACACATATATGGATTATGAACAGATTAAAAGTTGTTGACAGGCAGTATTATTCATAAGATTGTTTATTGTGAATATTGTTCAGAAACTTTGTTAATTGCTGATCGGAACTGTATCTGTGAGAAAACTTGGTACATCTATGCATATATGGTATTTATTAAAACTCCTATATATCTGTGGCATAAACTGCTGAGAATCTCAATTAGTCCGGTAGTGCCTCCTTTCGAATAGAGCAAAGTTGTTTATTCCAGAGTTGAGACGAGGCACCTTAAACTAAATCTCCTCAAGTTAGTGTGGCCTGTCGATAAGTTATGTTAATAGTTTTAATAGGGAACATAAATCTAGTATGATGAGATGATATCAGAGTGTTTTGAAGCCATAAGTTAATTGATATAGAAATATATGGTTAAAATATATTGAAACCTCAAGGTTCCAAACGGAATAGCAATATCTTAAACGGCTACTCACATACGTATTATAAAGAAGCAATATTATGTAAGTCCTGTAAAAATGCTTGCCTATTCTTACAATGTAATCTAACATTATTGGCGTGCTATTAATTATATTATTTAAATGACATTTGAACAAACTTTTTTTATTCACTATTGTCATTGATGTATATACGAAAATGAAAGGGTCTAGGTGAAAACCTTGTGGAATGCACAAAGGATCGGTAAAGTCGTTCAATACTACGTTTTACTTTCAAAAGGAAAAATATGATTTTATTAAGTCAGTAAATATATCAAATACTCCAATATTTTTATAGCGTTTTAGTTAATTTTTATGATATACAGCTTCAAAAACAAATTTTGTCAAGTTTTACAACAAAATTTTGTCAGTTTTTGAAAAAAAAATTTTGCTTGTGTATTTAGTTTTTTTGCCAAATTGCTTAATATCAAACTTTTGTATAGGAAGACACTTTGTTGTGAGGTTAGTGAGTGATAACTGAGCCGCAAAATTTGTTTGTAAATTAACTTTACGAAAATGTTTGATATAATAATCAAGATTGATATCAGCCTGTAATTGAATATGTGATCTTACTACATTTTTAAATATCGGGATAACGTGAAAGCGCTTCCAGGTATCTGAGAAGAGGAAGTTGAGACCTTAATAAAAATTACTGTAAAAAACACAGCCAAGGAGGAATCTAAATGTTTGTTAGAAAATCCGTGATATAACATTAGGTTATGCACTTTTGTATGTATTTCAGGTTTGCAGAGCCCAACGAGCTATGTGAAAGCGTTGCTATTGCGATGTGATAATCTATGAAGATGAGCAAAAAGAAAAAAATTTGTAAATCCAATAGTTCCGATTCGGTTGAAAATTAGAGCAGACGACACAGTAAGTCCTTTGAATTAAAATAATTACTGCATTATATATATATATATATACATACATATATACGTATATATATATATATATATATATACACATGTATATATATATATATATACATGTATATACATATATATATATATATATATATATATATATATATATAAAAGATACACGTTTTATTAGCGTGGAAAGTCACTTTTTAACAAATCCTCAGCTTTATAACTTTTTAAAATACCAATAGAATATTATAAGCAGATTGTGAAACTAATTACACCAAATGATCTACTGTATCGTATGGCTTAATACTGACACAATTATAATAATTATAGAGTTGTTTTCCATGACCTAATTTTAAATAAGTCTAAAGGCATAATAAATAAACGTCCTAGCAAACCATGAAACTTTAGCCCATATTTAGTTAATTGAAATGTTATGAATAGGCTTAAACCACATTTTTTACACACAAACCGATTCTTGGTTCAAATTAATATATTTTTATTTTTCAAAAATGTCTGATTGGGACTAATAGTTCTCACTATATTCTCTCTGTTTGATACTACTGAGAAAACTTGTATTGTTTAATAAAAAGAAAGTCTATGTCTACACATTATATCTAGAAGTATATTTTTCCAATGCTAATAGTAACCTAAAGGTCGATTATGTTTTGGCGACCAGAATTTAAATAGTCGCCAAGAAGCGCCTTCATTTTCGTTTGTGCCATTTCACATTTCATGGGATTTAAAGCATCTTTATTGGCTTTTATGAAAAGAATTTTGCATTAGTTCACATCACAACATCTCATCAATATCCGAAATATTTATTTTAAAACACTAAACGGATGTAATTTGTTTTGCTAAGTTTCATATTTTTGGTACTATTCGTATATTGTGAAATAATATTTGCACTAGAAATGTGAATATTACTACTTAAGTGTGAATATAGTAACACTAAATATATATATATATATATATATATATATATATATATATATATACACACACACACACACACACACATATATATATATATATATATATACACATGTAATAAAATAAAACTTTATGGTTTGATTGTTCAATTGTTGTCAATATGCTAAATCGTAATTTTCATATTAATTTTGTTGAATTAATTTTGAGTTAGCGGAACCGCGTGGGTGCTGGCTATTGGACCAATTGGGTGGTCCAATAGCCTGTAATATTACCGAGTAAAATAGTTAAAAAGGAGAGTCCGATGATGGAGTTGCGGTTTTTATACCCTCTACCATACAAAGATTAAAACACATTGGTGTGACATTACAACAGACTAAATATTTAAAAAAATATTTAAACAATCTTTGCAATTGCTCACCTGAAGATGTTTTAAAGCGACGAAACAAAATAATACTACATTACGTAGTTTCATTTAATTGTGAAGTATTATGTACATTATATCACTTTTCCAGTACTCTCTTTTAATACTTTTAATAATTTACATATCCAGTACTCTGTTTTAATGCTTCTAATAATTTCCTTTAAAAAAATGTTAACGAACATACTTCATTTATTTTCGTACATGATGTTTTTGTATATTATAACGAAAGGAGTGAAAAAATTTGAGTAATTACGTAAATTTATAATTAATCTCCTATAACTATAACGCCGCTAAATGGCCGAGAAAAGAAATATTTATGTGAAACAAATGAATTTGAACCTACTAGAAAAGCGCTTTTGATAGAAACTAAATACAAATTGTTTTTCTAATACATTTACCTGGGTTTTGTTTTCTTCATGTAGCTTTGAATATTACTGTCTCCTATACTCTACGGTAGAAATATATCAACTCATTGTTAAACTCTTTAAAACTTAAAATTAACACATTGTTTAAAGACGCTAACCGACATAATTAAAATATAAAAAATAGTTTTCCCCCGACCCATTCATAAAAAACGACGTAATATTTTTCAAAACTAGAAATGTTTCAAGTAAAAATATATTGAATGTTTTTAACACGTTCTAAATACGTCATTTTAAATTTAATGTTCAACACACTTTCAATTTTTATTGCCAGCAGTCCGTTCGTTTATGGTTAAAATTTACTTGACGGCAAATTCATCTAAGACATAAAATAACGTCCCGTCGACGTAACATACAGTTTATAATTGTTAAGTTTGAGATCACTTATTTGGACAGTATACTGAATGGGCCGCAAATTTCTGTTGTTAGATTCTGTGCGTTCGATATTGATAAAGCACTCCCCTTTGTTTTAAGTGTGACATACTGACATGGATACTGCGACAAATAGAAAGCACAAATAAATTTATTGAAGCGTTATCAAATTTAAAGCACAAATAAATTTATTTAAGCCTTATTTTACGAAAGTCGATACTCAGTTTCATTTGTTATACCAGGCGACATATTACCATAGGTTCTAAAGGTTTTGAGTAAGATAAGAAAACTTATAAATAAAGGATAGGACAAAAGGGGCCGAAGAGAACAGAAAGTGCAAATACGGATCTTTTTGACTTTCATTTATATAAAGTAAGAAGAAATTTTAAAAACTTAAAAAATACTTAATAATAATTACTTGTACATCGAACGGTGTGTAATAGCTTTTCAATGTGGACATAAACAAGTCCAGAATATTTTTCTACATTCATTGCATTTCAATATGAAAGTTGCTAGATCAATTTATTTGATGAATGAACAAATATTCAGTTGGTATTTATTTATACATGTATTCTACAATAAAATACTTTCCACATTCTTATGATATTAGTATTAAAACCTTCATTGTTTTGGAATAAAATACTTGAAAGGTAGCTACGAAATTTAGAAGAAATTACTCAAAAACTGGCTTTTCGTAAGTACTTAAATACGATTTCTTAATATTAAAAATTAATTGAATATATTTGGCGTTAATTTTGTAGAAATTCTTTATTCACAATTAAAAGAAACTACGTGTGTAGTAATAATTCTACTTTCATTAAGTCCTTTACCACGGCCTAGGTTTCGTTGTATTATAACGTCTGCAGATGGGCTATTAGCAAAGATTTTTGCTAATAGCCCACCTGAAAACTAAGCCCTCCATATGTCTCAATAAGATACTTTACAGTACAGAAATAAATAAAACTTTTTAAAATTTTAAATGAAAATAATGCTCTAGTCTTTGTTACGAATGTATATTTTGTGTAAATACAACGTTTTATGGGATAAACGGAGTAAAGTGGTGACAAAGATAATACATTTTTTTTTAAATTCTGCTTAGCACAGCAATCTGTTTTTCACATTTAGCTGTTATTATTGGTGACTACAGTCTGCGGATATAATTTAGCTGTGAGGAGAATTCATCGATATCTCTCACTGTGTGTTTAGAAATCTGCTATGAAGGGTTGGAATACTGTTCCTTCTTAGTCGTGAGTGTTTAACACTGCCATATCCTGATAGTTTGGTAGCCAGTACATTCACATGTTCAAATAGCTTGGTCTGGTATTTAAGACTTCTGGTGGCTATTTCCTGTTTCACAGTTGTTAGGTTGAAATCTCGGAGTATGTATTAGTTACTTATACAGTTTGGGATTTGGAACATATATCTCATTGTCTTGGTTTGAAATCTTTCCAAGATCTCGATGTTACTGTTAATTGCTGTACCCCACAGCTCGATCCCGTATGTCCACACTGGCTTTAATATTGTTTTGTAGACAGCCATTTTGCTTTCATTAGATAGTTGTGATTTTTTCCCGATGAGCCAGGACAAGCTTCGCAATTTCGCATCTAATTGTTTACGTTTATTCCAGATGTGTTTTTGCCACGTCAATCGTCTATCTAAGTGCATGCCGAGGAATTTAGCAGTATCTGAGTGCGGTATCTGTTGCCCGTTTAAAGTAATTGCTGGGCAATCTCCTTTTCTGAGACTGAATGTTACGTGAACGGATTTACTGTTATTCGCTTTTATTCTCCCTTCTGCAAGCCACGCTTCAACTTCAGTAAGGTGTTTTTGAAGAAATATAGATGCGGTTATTGCTTCAGAATGTACGGAAAGTATAGCAGTATCATCTGCATAGGTGGCCACTACTGTGTCAACATTTTTAGGAATATCTGCAGTGTAGATCAAATACAATACGGGCCCGAGGATACTGCCCTGAGCGACACCCGAGTGGATTTCGTAGAGTTCTGACGTTTCAGTGTTGACTTTTACTTCAAAGCATCTTTTATCTTAGTACCTTTTTAGAAGTAGATAAAATGAGTACGGTAGATGCTTCTTTATTTTGTATAAGAGGCCCATGTGCCAGACTTTATCGAAGGTCTGACTTATATCAAGAAAAACAGCGGAGCAGTAGTCTTTGTTCTCTAAGGCTTCGTTAATTGTGTTTGTTAATCTATGAACTTGTTCGATTGTGCCATGTTTTTGCCTGAAGCCAAATTGATGGTCGGGAATTATTTCATTCAGTTTGGTTTGCAATCGACTCAGGATTATTTTTTCGGAAAGTTTGCCGACCAGAGGGAGTAAGCTGATTGGCCTGTATGATACAACTTCAGCTGCTTCTTTACCAGGTTTCAAGATCATTACGACCTGGGCAAGCTTCCATTGGCAGGGGAAATGACTGAGTCTTAGACTTGCGTTGAATAGTACTACCAGGTACATTAATCCCTTTTCTGGTAGGTTAGTTAAGAGAGTAGTATCTATTTGGTCATAACCGGGAGCTTTTCTGACCGGGAGAGATTTAATTTGTCTATTAACTTCTCTGGGGCTCACTGGTTTTAATGGAAGACATAATTGACCTGGAGAGTTTAAGAAATCTGTTATTTCTTTGTCTTTTTCCAGGTTGCTGCTCGGTAAAGGCGTAAAGACGTCTTTGAGGTGTTCTACAAAAGTCTGCAACAGTTATCTTCTCTTATAAGTGGCATGTGTTCTTTCGGTCGCTTAAGATTCTTAGTAGCACGCCAAAGCGAGTAATTACTATCCTGGTAAGGCGTGAGGTGGGCTAGATAATTTTGAAAGTTTAAGTTTTCATGGTCATTAATCATTTTCTTGAGTTCCTCAGACGCTCTGTTCAGGATTGTTTTATCTAGGGGATACCTAGATCTATGCCATTCTTTCCTTAATCTACGTCTTTCCAATAGTTTCTTCATTATGTTCTTAGCATATTCTTTGTTTGTCATTTTATTTATTTTGCTTGTGGAGGTTGATTCTTTGGCTGCTAGGTGGATTGTGGAGTTGAATTTTTCTATACTTTTTTCTATGTCTTCTTCTGTTTTTAGTTTGACATTGAGGTCAATGTTGGAGAAAACAATTTTTTTGAATGTGTCCCAATTTGTTTTTTTATTGTAAATTCCGGTAGGTGTTTTCGAGTAAATAGCTACTTTGCTCAAAGTAAGGATGACTGGAGAGTGATCTGACGATAGATCGTCGCACTTCTCAACATTTGTATAATTTCGACCGATGTTTTTTGTTATATAAAAATCTAGTAAATCAGGTGTTTTATGGAAATCCGTAGGCCAATAGGTTGGATCTCCGTGCGAAATACATTCTAAATTAAGATCTGTTGTAGCTTTATAGAGTTGTCTACCCTTTGGATTGATCATTCTTGAGCCCCAGGATGTATGCTTGGAGTTCCAATCCCCTCCATAGATAAATGTTGGACCAAGCTCTTCGAAGAATTGCTTAAATTCATCAGCAGTAATTGAGTGTCTTGGTGGACAGTACATAGCGGCTAATGTTGTCTCCGAATTTTTAAGGATGACTTTTATTATGCTTGCTTGTATCTTATCGGTTTTGTAAGGGTTAAGAGTATAATGTTTAATGTTGTTCTTTAGTATAACTGCAGTGCCACCGTGAGATCTGCCAGAAGGGTGATCGGTCCTATAGATCGTATAGTATTTCATTTGCACGTGGGAACGCTGGGCTAGTCTTGTTTCGGATATCAAGGCCACATCTATATTCTCCGATATCATAAATAGCTCAAGTTCCTGACGTTTTTCAGTAATTCCGTTGGCGTTCCAAGTGAGTATACGCATATTTAAGCCCTCTGTGTGGCCAGACCTGTGATTAGTTGAACCATCCGGTCCATCATGCTGTCCATCATGTTTTTCATGATTTCATGAAATCTATTAAACATTACGTCCAATAAATTGCTGAGTTGGCTGTTGTCTGTTGTTGTGTTAGGTGAAGTGTTACTTGACTGCAGATTAGTTGTTTGCTCCATACGGTCTTTGAGTTTAGTTTTTAGTGCATCTGAATAACTTCTCGAGTGCTGTACTTTGGTGTCATTTGTAATGGTTTGCGATGGTATTAGGACATCTTCTGAGGGTGTTGGTTTACCCTTGTCTGGTTTTGCTTTAAGACGTAGCAAAAATCCATAACAGCATTTTTATTGCTAGTTTTTATCTTTACTTTTTTGTCTGCTTTTTATAGAAAAGTGTTTTTGGGTATTAATGGAAAAATATTGCTATAAAGCAACACAATTATAGAATTTATATGGATAATATATAAAATTTAGTGGTCACTGTCAGTAATTTTTGTTATATCTTTAGGAAATGATTCTGAAAATGTTAGAACATGTATACCATTAATTTGGAGTTTTCTTCAAACCAGCCTCCAAAAAATGTAAGTAGTCTATGTATTTTTTATCAATTTTTTTTCTATTGCTTTAGAATTTTTCCCATTTAAAATGACAACGGTGCCATGTTATTGATGGTCAGTTTAAGTTATGTTAGTAATTTATGCTGATTAATCATGGAATAAGTCCAACCGAAAAACACTATAATAATATAAATTAGTCGATAACTAAAGATAATCCTAATTTAGATCTAGTTTTAGCTGATGATATTACGATTAGCTTCTTTATCAATATCACCCGTAATAAGAATGTGCAGTAATTTACGTGAAGACAGTGACACTTGAATTATTATTTAAGGGGCGAATTTTAATTCCAAGTAAGGTTAAGCACAACCGTTAAATATCAAAGAATAACAAGTTATATATTCACGAGTAACTCTTCCTGCTTTCCTTATTTGTTTTTTATCGAAATCTTTAATCATCGCTGTTGTTTCTGACTATTTTGATATCTAGAAGCACAGGTAAGAAAGATTTTTCTCATCTTGCATGTATTCCACCATAATTATTATCACTACACATTTACACCGGCACAAACCTGTGAACATTTCACAGGTTTTTTTCCGGTGCAAATGTTTAATGTTTAATTGCTTTTAACGTCAATCGGTACCACTCCTCTGTTCAACTCCATCTTATGTCAGAAACACACTTGTGTGCCTTTCAAAAACTGAGGGCTTGTGTCGTCTACTCACGCTGTGTCTCGTATGACTTGTTTTCCTTCGTCTTGGCTTCTGATTTTTTAGTTATATTTACAAAAGTTCAATTTCAGTTACTTTTTGTTATTCGTTTTTAATTTTGAGTCATATCTAATAACTCATTCTCTGTATTGATTATGTCAGCTATTTAACTAACTGATCGTCCACTAATATTTATTCACGTCAATAGTCATAAATATTTTATTTGACGTTATTTTAAGACAGTACATTTTATCAAAATAATTACTGAACAAATTTGAATAAGTCATCTCATAGCCATTTAGGGATAGATTCGAATACGACAATAAATTTTAAAAAACTACCATTTTAAAAATATGCGTAATAATTTGGAAAAAAACAAATTTTTAACTTGGATATATTAGTTTAAATAAAAATCGAGTGCACTATTGAAATTATTTAAAATTATTGTCTATCGACATAGGATGGAAATATTTGTAATTCTAGGACCATTGAACATTAAAAATTTTTCTTGTTAGTGACTAGATGAACAATTTTATAGTTTAATGATACCGAAAACCGTTGTTTGGAATTTTGGGATTTCTTCTTTTCTAAAATAACCTTAAAACTCAGAGTACCTCAATATCGGTGTGTAGTAAAATGAATTAGATATTTAAAAATTGTCTTCAAATTCTAGAAATTTTACGCAGTTGAGAGAGAAAGCAATGTAAAAAGTCTACTAACCAGGTCACTATCAACCCAATGTCATGCGATATCTCTATTTAGTTCCCGTGCATTTCTTAATCAAAATTGGTCTATTTTGTTTATGGAGTAACAAAGGTATTATAGCTGTTGATGGCAAGTGTATTTTATAATATTTTGATTTGTCAAATTATTAACTTTTTTCGCCCTGTGAAAGGCCGCACGCAATAATATCTTTTTCACAACTTTAAATTTTATATTTAAAACGATATTCTAAAAATATTTAAAAATACTTGGAATGCCTTCCTTTCCTTATTTCTAAAATTACTGAACCAAAAATAAAGAAAAAACCAGAGTTGGTAAAACCTAACTAGAAGGTTAGACAAAAACTTGAACGATTTTCCTAGAACTTTTACTGTTTCTAATTTGCACCATATTTTGACATCTGTGTAAAATATAACAAAAGTTACGCTGAAAATATCGACATTGTGAAAAACTAAAGCTTGTAAATAGTTTAACACAACACCATTTGCGCTTAAATTTTTGTAAGTGCCAAAATATGTAGGAAACTCTCGCAGAGCGAGTTTTACTCGCACTTTATGGGCTTTTGTTCGTACTTACAGAGAAATTTTCTCTTAAATTGAAAAAAAAATTATTGTGTAAAAGTCATATGGAGTCATTTAATTTCACTGTCAATTACAAGACAAATTCTATAAAGCAATAAAAAACATTCACATTTCAATGAAAATTATATTTTTGACTGACGACAACATCTAACGAGCTACTCGTATTTAAATTATATAATGAGACAGTATTTTAATAAATGTGCTTATAATTCAATAATAGTTTGTATGGAAATAAGTATATTTTCTATTAACAAACGGGAGATGGGAATAAAAAAAACGTATCGATTGTTGCAATGTGAAAAAAATTACAAAAAAATAAGGCATTTAGCCTGAATGCATTTAAAATAAATAATTTAAATTTATTTAAGCCATTTTTTTGTCATTATCACTGACTTTAATGCTATTTACTTCTATTGGTAGATTAGCAGTTTAGGTAAGTTCAGTATTTGATCGTTTATTTATCCAATGAAAAGAAAAATTGTCTAACCCTTTTAAACTGTGCATAGAAGTTGTAAAACGGAAAAACTACTTCAAACAATACAATACGAAAATAAAGTCAAAATATTAACAAAACCAAGAGTGCAAACACAACGAGTTGATTTATAAAGAAATATGTAATATTTCAAAAATTTTGTTTTTATCGACAAAAGAAATAAAGTAAGAGAAAAAAGCAAATACATGTAAATAAATCACAAGTGCTCTTTTAATTATTTTTGTGAATTTTAAATTACTTTTCTTTAAAATGAAGGAATACTTACATATCATTGGAAAAAAATCTACGTCAAAAATACTTTCAGTAACTTTTGAAAGGTCTTTTTTTCTTTAACTTTTTTGGAAAACAAAAAAAATGGAACGTTTATAAAATTATTCGTTTGGGTCTGACCGTCCTTCCGTCACAGCCGCTTTTTTTTTTAATACCGTTTGACGTAGAAACTTGAAATTTGGCATAGTAATGAAATATATTAAGTCTCACATTATCAAAATCAAATATCTAAAATCTAAAATGTTTGCTAGCTAAAATTTAAAAAAAATTTCAAATGAAAATTTTAGGCGGGCAACATTAAGTCCTCTGACTTTGCAAGGGTACCAAAAATATGTTTTTTATAATGTTATGGATTATGTCCTTAGATATAAATTGAGAAATATACCTTAAAATTACACACATCTCTTAATTTTCCAAGCTATTCAACCTAAAAGTATGAAAAATATCGGTTTATAATAGTTCATGTAAAGGTTGAAGAAAAACTATAGGGAAGTTCCTAGATGCCATTATTGTTGAATTATTTACAATATTTATTTTTTACGTTTTGTGTATTCACAGTTCATTTTCTCAGACAGTATACAACGAAGAAACTTGAAATTTGACACGGTTATACATCGTATTAACCGATGTATTTTGCATTACTTTTTTAAAGTGTTAAAAAGTGGGTAAATAAAGGCCTTCATTGTTTTTATTTTACGTGTCATGTCTTAAGAAATAGAATATGGTAAATTTTGCTAAAATATTACATAAAATAATACGTATGAAATAAATGTAAATAATTTAATAGATATATACTATGTACACTTAAAACGTAATAAGTTCTTAAACGAGTACGGAACCTTGGCTTGACAATTTTTTTAAAAAAATACGAACAGATTCGAAAAATCTGTGATTGGGGATAAGTTGTGTTGATTTTTTTATGGAATAAACTAAGAGGTGCTTTTGTAGCTATTCCAAATAAAACTTTCTTCTAATCATTGAAAATAAAACCGTGAAAAATTAACTTGGAAAAACTAACTTAACTAACCTAAAATCATTCGTTTCTTTATGTCAATTTCAAAATATATTTTGTTTTATGGCAAAAACTAACCCTACAACTACAATACTTATTTAAAACTTGATTATTTGTATTCATAATTTGCAATTAATTGAACTTTTGGAATGGCCAACTAACACGAAATAAATGGGTCATGTGCGGTTCAAAGGCATATGTGCACCCAGTAATTAGTTAAGATATATAGAGAAAAATTAAAACTTACGAATGTCTAAAAAAACAACGCGTTAGAAAAGTAGAAGCAGAAATTAATTAGTGGGACACCGTTGCTCTTTACTACAACGTTATGAGAATTACCATGTAAATTTGTAGCTCGTCCTAATTTTTTATAGTAAGGAATAACCCACCAATATTCAATAATGAACAACACTATTCTATTAAATTCTAACGCGCTTATACTAAAGATATAAATAAAAAATTTGGCTAGATCCCGCACAATACTTATCGTTCATATTCAAAAATTGGATTATTAAAAGATTTTTATAGTAATACATATAATTCAGGCCAAAAGTATTTTGTCAATTAAAGTAAGTTGAAATAAATGTAGCTTTAAAATTACGATTATAGATAAATAAAATTTTGAATAATTTTGTTTTTAATATTCGATTTAATTGTTGTAATGACCCAAAATTTTAAAAGGTGTGCTTTTTTTCTTAACTTCTCCAGCAGCTTTACAATTAAATTGAATTTTTTAGATTCCTCTCCTCATTCATAAGTCGCTCTCCTAAATTTGATGTCACAGACGTGTCACTTCAGCTAACATGTTTCCCCTTCCTTATTAGCTGTCATCTCACACATATTAACATACATTTATTTCCGCAATTTCAATATATGACGTCATGCATTCTAGTCAACTGAAAGAATTCATCTCTCACTTCAATAACACTTCATATCGGAAGTACGATTCATATCCCGTACGTGAAGTTAGGTCACGCCATCTGACACCACTTAGGCTCAAATGGGCAATTTTTTCACCTTTTGCTTTTTATATTTCATTTATTCCATTTTTGTCCTCTGTTGCATGGGGTATCTTTTTTGTGTAAATATATGTTTATTATTTTTTGTCGCCTAACAACGTTGGCTGTTTATATGGATAGTCGTCTGCAAATGTTTGTCAGTACTAACAGTTTCAAATGTTATTTTGTTCATAGTTTAATGAACGATAAAACTTCTTTATTAATGATCAAACTTAAAAACTTTTGCTTAGTAAAATCAAGCGAGGTATTTTATTATTTTTTCAGAACTACTTGTTTCTTTTATAATGTTAGTATTTACGAAACGCATCTATGTGTAAACATACCGAAATACTGAATAAACATATAATTTAAAAAGGAACTTTGCATTTCAAATAAATATATGACAGACTTATATTTTTTACTCATGAAAATTTCTTTCCTAGTTCATAAACTGTAACATAAAGTGTAAATAACTTTGAAATATTTTAAAAATTAAATATTTTACCCGCCTGAAGCTTAGTCACGATTGAATGTTGATTGCTATATATTTAGTGGGTGCTGCATGCAAATATTGAAATTCCAGCTATCTATGCTTATTACGTTGAGTATCATTTTACATAGGCACCTTGTTTTACTATTCAATTTAAATGAGCTAATAATAGGTTACCTAAATCACTTAAAACTACTTACAGAATCAACTGCCAACATTTACATATATGTAACCAGCCTGTTAACCACAGACTTAAGAAATTTTGTGCCCAAATTTATATACACCACCAAACCTTAATTCTTGAGACTATTCTATTTAAGACGCTCAGAAACATAAAAGATATAAAAAGTTCAAATAACACAAAATTGGTAAATTTTTTACAAATGTTTTGATTAAACTAGGAAAGTCTTATTTCATCTTGGAAAATAAAAAAACAACAAACTAAGGAAACAATATTATTATACAAAGTACACAAGATTGAAAACGTATTTTACACACAGCCATCCCCCGTTAAATATGTACATGACTTAAAACTGTATATGATCATGCGGGTGACCACGACTACATGTTCTTTCACCCCCTGCACATTTAACGAAACATATTCCTACAATTCCAACACTTCCGTAGGTTTCTCTAAGTTGTTAAATAAAAGTAGTGCTTCTCCTGTTTCAGAGTTATTTTCCCGTTTAAAGCGCTGCTTGTAAGCTTTACATGAAAATAAATGTTACTTCCTATGAGTACACCGTGTCCCGTGTGATTTTGTTCTCTTTCTCTTTACTGTCATTAAGAAATATTATGTATTACCTATAAATAGGTACAACTTTCAGAAATACGTCATTTAAAAAATATGAGTATTAAGTTTAAATTTAAAAGCAAACGTAAAATAGTGAATATCTCCAGAAAAGAATATAAATTGTCGTTATCATTTCCTCATCTATTGTCTTGAAATAAACTGACTCGCAACTACGGATGTGTTGCCTTTTGTACTGAGCTAGAGGTTTCTAAAATGTGCTATTGTTATAATTTGTTAGATATAAAATTAAACTCGAGAATCTTCTATTAAATAAATAATAACTTTAAGGTTGGATGCGAGTGGAAGTGAATAAACCGTACAACGGTTTTTTTTCGAAGATTCTATCGAATTTATAAAGTTTCTAACTGAGGGTGAGATAAAAGCAAGTAGGTACTTTTATTTTACTACTGCCCTAGGTTCGGCCAGGATGTAATATTCGTTAGACTAGCAACGGAGTATACGTGTTCTCAAGTTCAGATTTAAATTATGGTCACAGGGAATAATTTTTATCTTGCGGAAAGCGTTCCTGGCTTGCTTAATTTTGCAATGCGCTTCTAGACTGAGGTCACCATTATGATCAATGGTCGATGGGTTTTAGAGCAGCTCTATTTTTTGTGATGGTCGAGTACGGTGAAGGTGTTCGACTTATCACCATGTATTTTATTTCATTGCAGGTAACATTAATTCGATATTGATAATTAATACTGCTTAATACTTTGAAAACTTTGAATACTGCAAGACTAAAACGATTTCGCCTTCGTATCTGATATTATTAATAGGTTTCCTTTTGAAAATTACAGCTTCATTTACTTTATTCAGGGCTTCTGAGAATACATATTCGATATAAAGTTTGAATAGCAATGGTGAGAGTATGCAGCCTTGTCTTACACCGAGCAAAATTTAAATTGAAAATGAAAGCTGCCCATCAAATCTTATATTCGCCGTTTTTTGTCTTTTAAATAAATATTATTACATAGCTTAGTTAAGTGGAAGATATGTTGCTAAGAATAAATCTTGAATTAAAATTAATTTAAATTTTAGCTCGAAGTATGGTTTTATCCTGCAATATTCAAACTTAAATTTACATACATTATCAGAAATAGCTAAGTTAAACCAAAAAAGCCATGTTTTAGAAGTAATAGTTTTCGAACACACGCTGTTACAGATTATAACAATTTTTAGATGCTCGTTCCAAATTATTACTTCATCATTTTAATATTTTCTTGTTTTTAATTAGAATGCTTTTGAAATTTCGTCAAGTACTAATTTTCACAAAGTAATTTTTGGGATTCCATAATAAAACAAGAAAACCTTATAATTTCGTCATGTTGGTACTTATGTCCGTCCTTAGAAAACAGCCTAACTTTTTATACGACTTTAGACGTACGTGCATGAAAATGTTTAATGAGATATATTAATATTTATTGAAATATTGAAGAAAAAATAATGTATCATTTCATAAATTGACTACGATTTTTTTTCCCGTCTATTCTATCTAACACTGAATCTCTTTTGGTCCTTTAAATTAATATGTTTCTCAACTCATAGTTGTGGAATAAAATTCTTCGGTATTAACAACTGCTACTTAATTTTTAAATTTACAATGTGAAAAACAAGAAAAAAATTTATAAGCAAAGAGTTTTTTGGATTTTTCATTCGATCTTATTTCAATTAATTTCAGCTTATATATATATGTATATATATATATATATATATATATATATATATATATATATATATATATATATATATATATATCAATTATTACAAAAGGTATAGAAAACTGTGAGTAACTACTTTATGCGTGTTCTGAAACAAACTGAATCCTTATTTATGCGGATTCTTGAAAATTAAGAAATCCTACGTTAGGCGCATTTTCGAAAATTACAAAATCTTACTTCATTCATTTTCTAGAATATCACGAATCCACTTTATGTGTGTTCCAATATATACTAATCGGCGTTATTTACTGGAAATAAAACTCAATGAGAAAATGTGAACTTATCAAGAAGTAAATAAGATAAGGAGTATGCAGTTTATAATAGGGATCCTTTACGTTGAATTCATGTACCAAAATGATATCGTTGTAGTCATGAAAATTTAAAATATACCTACATCTAACGAAAGAATGTCATAAGCAATTAATTACGATGTTTCACATTATGCACGACGTAGTTGTTAAGTTGATGTTGCAGATAACCGGACATCTAATAAGTGACATGATAGTTCGAAATGATGATAGTTGGGATCACGAATATAGTTGGAAATAGAATAGAGACAGCAATCTGGAAAACAATGGCCCATTAGACTGAATACCAGGTGGGCAGTAGTAGTTAGTGAATACTGAAATCATGAGACCACTAACAATACAAATATTCAGACATCGGAAAGGCTTATATTCAATACTGAACCTAAACTACCTGATTTTAATAAAATAAAATCTTCATTATAAAATAATAACTGTGCTAGCGGTTTATTAACTTTTTACTAAATTTCAAATGTTAAAATTTAGTTTTAATTTCAAAGCTTTTAAATTTTGCACTTAAAATGTAATTTTTAAAATATAACTAAATAAATCTGGAGCTTATCTTCCTAATTATATAAATAAAATAGGCACTTACGTCTTACAAAATGGTGATAAAATGTAGAGAAACACAAGTTTTAAACATTTTCATTTAAAAGATTCTCAACTCAAGAAGATGTCAGATTATATCATATTATCATTTCTTTTCATGAACTTGTTACAGTTGAAACTTTCTAAACACGAACACTATGTACAAATCTCCGAATTAGCCCAAAGCGCCCAAAGTTACGGCCCGCCTTGAACCGCCCAATTAATTTTTGTCCCATTATATTTATTGCAACTTTCATTAGTATAAGGCTTAAAAAGTAAGATTAAAACAATTTGTAAGATACTTGAAACATGTTTGTTTACTTATATAACATAAATTTTTAATTCTTTGAAAACAAAAATGCAACAAATTACGAATTAAAAGGTTGACTATTTTCGCATAAGGGAACGCATTTGTTACATAATTTTTATCTTTGTCAACAGACATTCAACGTTTTTGACCATATTTAGATTTGTTGGGTTTAGAGCTCATAAACTAAGTAAATCGGCAATGAGATGGAAAAAGTTGTTAGTCATTCGTTATATATGGCCCGGTGTGTAACAAGCTTGTGCATTCGTGATAAATTCATACATTTCCAAAATCATAGCAAACTTATCTTCATTTAGTCTTTGGCGTCTATTAGATTTGTGATCGAATCACAGGTACTTCATTATCTCATGAAAATGATTACGAGATATTATTGCTTTTATTATGGGATTACCTCATTTCACCGCCTATAATGAATACAGATCTAATTTATGTGCACCAATTGAACCAAGTGTGAAAAGTACAGCAATAAATGCCTACAATTCTTCCATCGCAATTACCCAGAGTATTGGCCTTACATAGAACTATTGCATAGAATACTAACCGGACAAAAACGACACGGCGGCAGTTTTTGGTAAATCGCTTTTTTCATTTACCGTTATTTTTATTCAATTAAAATCGGAACTATTTTTTTCTTTTCAATAACTTTTTTATCTTTTCGTCGGTGATTGTCTTTGTCTCGTCTTTTAATTTATCTCCTAGAAATTCTATTGAGGAACAGGGAATATTTAATTACCCTTGCAACAGGACTCAGAAAATCTGTACTTCAGAAAATATCTTTGAGGTAATGACCCCAAGACTAAAAGTCTATATCACTTCTTATCACTTACACAATTACGTACGAAAATATTTTTTTGTGGTTTAGAAAATACAGTTCTAAATAAAACAGAATACAATTCTTCATTGATCCGATTTTATTTTACACCTCTGCCATATACTTCCCGAAATATCATTTAAAAAGTTATTATGCTATGTAAATAGAAAAACGTATCGGCTAAACAATTTGGTATGTGAGAATTTTTGAAGTATGCTTTAGGAAAAAAATAACCTTTTCAAAATAAGATTATTTATTCCCTTTGTAACATATACAATACAGATATAAATAGGTAGCGTTACAAAATAATTACATTTATGTATATAATGGTTTATAACAAGAAATTTGCTAAAGAAAAGCGATCACAAGATAAACGAGCTCACGGCGATGGAAATACCTGGAATACCTGTCATATACCTGTTACATTTATCAAAATCTACATATGTATATGTAATTATGTTAATTCTTTATTTTATTTGTCATGTCATATATATTCAGTACCATTCCCTACTTATTTCTCTCTCTTTCATTTACTATACAACTATCGACATCTCACGAGTAACCAAAGATTTTCAGACATCAACGTGTGCCGTGTGAAATGCGTGAAAGCTTACGCGTATAATTTTCTTTGCTTGAAAATATCGTCAACATTTTCAAAATATTCATTACTCAAGTACAATATGAAAGGATAAAACGTTTATTAAAGATTTCATATAACATGTACATCGCGGACTATCCTGTAGACCTCTTTAAGAAGGCAATGTTGCCTTACCCTGTTTCCATTCACTTTTTCCGACTTCATTGAAATCCATCGTACATAACTAATAATTAATTTAAATAATAACTTTAAGAAAATATTAATAAATTGTACGTTTAAACCTTCCTCGTTAATGGCTCTGTCCACTAATGAAACTTCAAAAAAAAACCATTAAATTTCGGCGGGGAACTTTATTTATAACACATTATAAAACTCGGGTCGGGTTGTTCTATACAAACATTTTCGCGATAAGTACGAATGTCTCATTTAAATATTTATGTATATTATTTTCTATGCCAAATACACTTAGGCAATACGCTGGTCATTATTTTGTTACTACTTCACAAAAAAATAGTTCCGAGCAAAAAAGCTTTTTTAATAAATAAAAATCAATACTGCTTAGAAAGTCTAATCATATTCGCGAGTCTACTTTACAACCGAGTGGCCCAGTCTTATTCATATCTTGGCTTTTCGGTGAAAAAATTTAGGGAATTGTGGCTTATCTTGAATTTAAAAAAAAATGTTTAAATTTTACGCGTCCGTACTGGAAAGATGGAACACGGCTGAGGGTGCGGGTTGCGGGGTGAGTGGCTGCAATGATTACTACTCTGTTACCGCTCATTGACACAAACACTATGTAAGCACAAAAATAGCGTAAGGGAATCATAAAACAGATTATATAACACATTTTATTTATAATTTTCCATTTATTATTATTACAAAACATAAAAATAATTTTGCTGCATATTAATTAAAGTTTTCATTTGAAGCGTCTGCATAAAAAAATTCACTCGAATACCAAAATTGAGACTAACATGTACAAATAAAAATGACATTCAAACAAACGTGTACTTTATTAAAAATAATTCTATATGACTTCTATTAAGATATATTTCTGTGATTAGGAAATATAAATACAATGGAAACATTTTTTTCCAAACAGATGTTTGAAAAAAAAGTTATCGATATAATATATGAGCATCGATGGTTTCTTATGGTTCTTAACACTAGAAGCGCCGCCGTCCCATTTTTGTCAAACCGGCAAGTTTGATCGTCTCTAATTTTTTTTAAATTAGGTCTGTGAAACTTTTTTACTCTTAACCATTTATTATATTTATTAAATTTAAGATGTTTTTTAATTGAATAAAAATAACAGTAAATGAAAAAAGCGGTTTACCAAAAACTGCCGCCGTGTCGTTTTTGTCCCGTTAGTATTCTATACAATAGTTCTATGTAAGGCGAATGCTCTGGGTAGTTGCGGTGGAAGAATTGTAGCATTTATTGCTGTACTTTTCACACGTGGTTCAATTGGTGCACATAGATTAGATCTGTATTCATTATAGGCGGTGAAATGGGGTAATCCCATAATACAAGCAATAATGTATCGTAATTGTTTTCATGAGATAATGAAGTACCTGTGATTCGATCACAAATCTAATAGACACCAAAGACTAAATGAAGATAAGTTTGCTATGATTTTGGAATTGTTGTATGAATTTATCACGAATGCACAAGCTTGTTACACACCGGGCCATATATAACGAATGACTAACAACTTTTTCCATCTCAGCGCCGATTTTTTAGTTTATGAGCTCTAAACCCAACAAATGTGATCAAAAACTTTGAATGACTGTTGACAAAGATAAAAATTATGTAACAAATGCATTCCCTTATGCGAAAATAGTCAACGTTTTAATTCGTAATTTGTTACATTTTTCTTTTCAAAGAATTAAAAATTTATGTTAAATAAGTAAACAAACATGTTTCAATTATCTTACAAAATGTTTTAATCTTACTTTTTAAGCCTTATACTAATGAAAGTTGCAATAAATATAATGGGACAAAAATTTATTGGGCGGTTCAAGGCGGGCCGTAACTTTGGGCGCTTTGGGCTAATTCGGAGATTTGTACATAGTGTTCGCGTTTAGAAAGTTTCAACTGTAACAAGTTCATGAAAAGAAATGATAATATGATATAATCTGACATCTTCTTGAGTTGAGAATCTTTTAAATGAAAATGTTTAAAACTTGTGTTTCTCTACATTTTATTATCATTTTGTAAGACGTAAGTGCCTATTTTATTTATATAATTATATTTCACAAATTTCGAAAATGCGCATAACGTAGGATTTCTTAATTTTTAAGAATCCGCATAAATAAGGATTCAGTTTTTTTCAGAACACGCATAAAGTAGTTATCCACAGTTTTCTATACCTTTTGTAATAATTGTTATATATATATATATATATATATATATATATATATATATATTAGCTGAAATTAGTTGAAATAAGATCGAATGAAAGATCCAGAAAACTCTTTGCTTATAAATTTTTTCCTGTTTTTCACATTGTAAATTTAAAAATTGAGTAGCAGTTGTCAATAACGAAGCATTTTATTCCACATCTGTGAGTTGAAAAGCATATTAATCTAAAGGACCAAAAGAGATTCAGTGTTAGATAGAATAGACGGAAAAAAAATTTGTAATCAATTTATGACAAGATACATTATTTTTTCTTCAATATTTAAATAAATATTAATCGATATCTTCTTATTAAACATTTTCATGCACGTACGTCTAAAGTCGTATAAAAAGTTAGGCTGTTTTCTAAGGACGGACATAAGTACCAACATGACGAAATTATAAGGTTTTCTTGTTTTATTATTGAATTCCAAAAATTACTTTATGAAAATTAAAAAAGCATTCTAATTAAAAACAAAAAAATATTAAAATGATGAAGTAATAATTTGGAACGAGCATCTAAAAATTGTTATAATCTGTAACAGCGTGTGTTCGAAAACTATTACTTCTAAAACATGGCTTTTTTGGTTTAACTTAGCTATTTCTGATAATGTATGTAAATTTAAGTTTGAATATTGCAGGATAAAACCATACTTCGAGCTAAAATTGAAATTAATTTTAATTCAAGATTTATTCTTAGCAACATATCTTCCACTTAAATAAGCTGTGTAATAGTATTTATTTAAAAGATAAAAAACGGCGAATATAAGATTTGATGGGCAGCTTTCATTTTCAATTTAAATTTTGCGCGGTGTAAGACAAGGCTGCATACTCTCACCATTGCTATTCAATCTTTATACTGAATATGTATTATCAGAAGTCCTGAATAAAGTAAATAAAGCTGTAATTTTCAAAAGGAAACCTATTAATAATATCAGATACGAAGGCGAAATCGTTTTAGTCTTGCAGTATTCAATGTTTTCAAAGTATTAAGCAGTATTAATTATCAATATGGAATTAACGTTACCTGCGATGAAATAAAATACATGGTGATAAGTCGAACACCTTCACCGTACTCGACCATCACAAAAAAAGAACTGCTCTAAAACCCATCGACCATAAAGGTGACCTCAGTCTAGAAACGCATTGCAAAATAAAGCAATCCTGGAACGCTTCCAGCAAGATAATAATTATTCCCTGTGACCATAATTTAAATCTGAACTTGAGTACACGTATACTGCGTTGCTAGTCTAACGAATATTACATCCTGGCCGAACCTAGGCCAGTAGTAAAATAAAAGTATCTGCTTGCTTTTATGTCACCCTCAGTTAGAAAAAAGCACTACAAAAAAGGAAGACACTTTTATTCAGTAAACCAATTAGATTAATTAGAATTCCAATGAAACTATAAATTCGATAGAATCTTCGAAAAAAAACCGTTATTCACTTCCACTCTCATCCAACCCTGAAAGTTATTATTTATTTAATAGAAGATTCTCGAGTTTAATTTTATATCTAACAAATTATAACAATAGCTCATTTTATAAACCTCTAGCTCAGTACAAACGGCAACACATCCGCAGTTGCGAGTCAGTTTATTTCAAGACAAAGGATAAGAAAATGATAACGACAATTTATTTTATTTTTCGGAGATATTCATTATTTTACGTTTGCTTTTAAATTTTAACTTAATGCTCATATTTTTTGAATGATGTATTTCTGAAAGTTTTACTTATTTATAGGTAATACAAAATATTTCTTAATGACAGTAAAGAGAAAGAGAACAAAATCACACGGGACACGGTGTACTCATAGGAAGTAACATTTCTTTTCACGTAAAGCTTACAAGCGGCGCTTTAAACGGGAAAGTAACTCTGAAACAGGAGAATCACTACTTTTATTTAACAACTTATAGAAACCTACGGAAGTGTTGGAATTGTAAGAATATGTTTCGTTAAATGTGCAGGGGGTGAAAGAGCATGTAGTCGTGGTCACCCGCATGATCATATACAGTTTTAAGTCATATACGTATTTAACGGGGGATGGCCGTGTGTAAAATACGTTTTCAATCTTTTGTACTTTGCATAATAATATTGTTTCCTTAGTTTGTTATTTTTTTATTTTCCAAGATGAAATAAGACTTTCCTAGTTTAATCAAAACATTTGTAAAAAATTTACCAATTTTGTGTTATTTGAACTTTTTATATCTTTTATGTTTCTGAGCGTTAAATATAATAGTCTCAAGAATTAAGGTTTGGTGGTGCAGTATATAAATTTGGGCACAAAATTTCTTAAGTCTGTGGTTAACAGGCTAGTGACATATTTGTAAATGTTGGCAGTTGATTCTGTAAGTAGTTTTAAGTGATTTAGGTAACCTATTATTAGCTCATTTAAATTGAATAGTAAAACAAGGTGCCTATGTAAAATGATACTCAAGGTAATAAGCACAGATAGCTGGAATTTCAATATTTGCTTGTAGCACCCACTAAATATAGAGCAATCAACATTCAATCGTGACTAAGCTTCAGGCGGGTAAAAATATTTAATTTTTAAAATATTTCAAAGTTGTTTACACTTTATCTTACGGTTTATGAACTAGGAAAGAAATTTTCATGAATAAAAAATATAAGTCTGTCATATATTTATTTGAAATGCAAAGTTCCTTTTTAAATTATATGTTTATTCAGTATTTCGGTATGTTTACACATAGATGCGTTTCGTAAATACTAACATTATAAAAGAAACAAGTAGTTCTGAAAAAATAATAAAATACCTCGCTTGATTTTACTAAGCAAAAGTTTTTAAATTTGATCATTAATAAAGAAGTTTTATCGTTCATTAAACTATTCACAAAATAATATTTGAAACTGTTAGTAATGACAAACATTTGCAGACGGCTATCCATATGAAAAGCCAACGTTGCGAGGCGACAAAAAAAATAAACAGATGTTTATACACAAAAGATAACCCATGCAACAGAGGATAAATATGGAATAAATGAAATGTAAAAAGCAAAAGAAGAAAAAATTACCCATGTGAGCCTAAATGGTGTCAGATGGCGTGACCTAACTTCACGTACGGGATATGAATCGTACTTCCGATATGAAGTGTAATTGAAGTGAGAGATGAATTCTTTCAGTTGACTAGAATGCATGAAGTTATACACTGAGATTGCTGAAATAAATATATGTTAATATGTGTGAGATGACAGCTAATAAGGAAGGGGAAACATGTTAGCTGAGGTAACACGTCTGTGACATCAAATTTATGAGAGCGACTTATGAATGAGGAGAGGAAACTAGAAAAATTCAATTTAATTGTAAAGCTGCTGAAGAAGTTAAGAAAAAAAGCACACCTGTTAAAATTTTGAGTCATTACAACAATTAAATTGAATATTGAAAACAAAATTATTCAAAATTTTACTTATTTATAATCGTAATTTCAAAGCTACATTTATTTCAACTTACTTTAATTGACAAAATACTTTTGGCCTGAATTATATGTATTACTATAAAAATCTTTTAATAATCCAATTTTTGAATATGAACGATAAGTATTGTGCGGGATCTAGCCAAATTTTTTATTTATATCTTTAGTATAAGCGCGTTAGAATTTAATAGAATAGTGTTGTTCATTATTGAATATTGGTGGGTTATTCCTTACTATAAAAAATTAGGACGAGCTACAAATTTACATGGTAATTCTCATAACGTTGTAGTAAAGAGCAACGGTGTCCCACTAATTAATTTCTGCTTCTACTTTTCTAACGCGTTGTTTTTTTAGACATTCGTAAGTTTTAATTTTTCTCTATATATCTTAACTAATTACTGGGTGCACATATGCCTTTGAACCGCACATGACCCATTTATTTCGTGTTAGTTGGCCATTCCAAAAGTTCAATTAATTGCAAATTATGAATACAAATAATCAAGTTTTAAATAAGTATTGTAGTTGTAGGGTTAGTTTTTGCCATAAAACAAAATATATTTTGAAATTGACATAAAGAAACGAATGATTTTAGGTTAGTTAAGTTAGTTTTTCCAAGTTAATTTTTCACGGTTTTATTTTCAATGATTAGAAGAAAGTTTTATTTGGAATAGCTACAAAAGCACCTCTTAGTTTATTCCATAAAAAAATCAACACAACTTATCCCCAATCACAGATTTTTCGAATCTGTTCGTATTTTTTTAAAAAAATTGTCAAGCCAAGGTTCCGTACTCGTTTAAGAACTTATTACGTTTTAAGTGTACATAGTATATATCTATTAAATTATTTACATTTATTTCATACGTATTATTTTATGTAATATTTTAGCAAAATTTACCATATTCTATTTCTTAAGACATGACACGTAAAATAAAAACAATGAAGGCCTTTATTTACCCACTTTTTAACACTTTAAAAAAGTAATGCAAAATACATCGGTTAATACGATGTATAACCGTGTCAAATTTCAAGTTTCTTCGTTGTATACTGTCTGAGAAAATGAACTGTGAATACACAAAACGTAAAAAATAAATATTGTAAATAATTCAACAATAATGGCATCTAGGAACTTCCCTATAGTTTTTCTTCAACCTTTACATGAACTATTATAAACCGATATTTTTCATACTTTTAGGTTGAATAGCTTGGAAAATTAAGAGATGTGTGTAATTTTAAGGTATATTTCTCAATTTATATCTAAGGACATAATCCATAACATTATAAAAAACATATTTTTGGTACCCTTGCAAAGTCAGAGGACTTAATGTTGCCCGCCTAAAATTTTCATTTGAAATTTTTTTTAAATTTTAGCTAGCAAACATTTTAGATTTTAGATATTTGATTTTGATAATGTGAGACTTAATATATTTCATTACTATGCCAAATTTCAAGTTTCTACGTCAAACGGTATTAAAAAAAAAAGCGGCTGTGACGGAAGGACGGTCAGACCCAAACGAATAATTTTATAAACGTTCCATTTTTTTTGTTTTCCAAAAAAGTTAAAGAAAAAAAGACCTTTCAAAAGTTACTGAAAGTATTTTTGACGTAGATTTTTTTTCCAATGATTTGTGAATATTCCTTAATTTTAAAGAAAAGTAATTAAAAATTCACAAAAATAATTAAAAGAGCACTTGTAGAATTATTTATTTGCATGTATTTGCTTTTTTCTCTTACATTATTTCTTTTGTCGATAAAAACAAAATTTTTGAAATATTACATATTCCTTTATAAATCAACTCGTTGTGTTTGCACTCTTAGTTTTGTTAGTATTTTGACTTTATTTTCGAATTGTATTGTTTGAAGTAGTTTTTCCATTTTACAACTTCTATGCACAGTTTAAAAGGGTTAGACAATTTTTCTTTTCATTGGATTAATAAACGATCAAATAAGGAACTTACCTAAACTGCTAATCTACCAATAGAAGTAAATAGCATTAAAGTCAGTGGTAATGACCAAAAAATGGCTTAAATAAATTTAGATTATTTATTTTAAATGCATTTAGGCGAAATGCCTTATTTTATTGTTATTTTTTTCACGTTGCAACAATCGATACGTTTTTTTTATTCCCATCTCCCGTTTGCTAATAGAAAATATACTTATTTCCATACAAATTATTATTGAATTATAAGCACATTTATTAAAATACTGTCTCATTATATAATTTAAATACGAGTAGCTCGTTAGATGTTGTCGTCAGTCAAAAATATAATTTTCATTGAAATGTGAATGTTTTTTATTGCTTTTAAGAATTTGTCTCGTAATTGACAGTGAAATCAAATAACTCCATATGGCTTTTACACAATAATTTTTTTTTCAATTTAAAAGAAAAATTCTCTGTTAATACGAATAAAAACCCATAAAGCGCGAGTAAAACTCGCTCTGCGAGAGTTTCCTACATATTTTGGCACTTACAAAAATTTAAGCGCAAATAGTGTTGTGTTAAACTATTTACAAGCTTTAATTTTTCACAAAGTCGATATATTACAGCGTAACTTTTATTATATTTTACACAAATGTAAAAATATGGTGCAAATTAGAAACAGTAAAAGTTCTAGGAAAATCGTTTTAGTTTTTGTCTAACTTTCTAGTTAGATTTTACCAACTCTGGTTTTTTTAAAATTTTTGTTTCAGTAATTTTAGAAATAAGGAAAGCAAGGCTTGCTAGGTATTTTTAAATATTTTTAGAATATTGTTTTAAATATAAAATTTAAAGTTGTGAAAAAGATATTCACGAGTATGTGGTGTATTGGATTGATTAGAAGGCGTGCGGCCCTTGATAGGACGAAAAAGGTTAAGAACCTGACAAAACAAAATATTATAAAATACACTTGCCATTAGCAACAATAATACCTTTATTGCTCAATAACCTAAATTGTTTTTTCAATTTTGAGCCCTTTCAAGAAACTAAATAGAGATATTGCATGACGTTGGGTTAATAGTGACCTGGTTGGTAGACTTTTCACATTGCTTTCACTGTGTACAATTTCTAGAATTTTAAGACAATATTTAAATATCAAATTTATTTTACTACACACCGATATTGAGATACTCTGAGGTTTAAGTTTATTTTTGTAAAGAAGAAATCCCAAATTCCAAACAATGGTTTTCGGTATCACACTATAAAAATATTCATCTAGCCACTAACAAGAAAAAGTTTGAAAGTTCAATTGTCCTGGAATCTCAAATATTTCAATCCTATGTCGATAAGACAATAATTTTAAATAATTTCGATATTGTACTCGATTTTTATTTAAACTAATATATCCAAGTTAAAAATTTGTTTTTTTCCAAATTATTACCCACGTTTTTAAAATGGTACTTTTGTTTTAATTTATTGTCGTATTCGAAAGTATTCCTAAATGGCTATGAAATTACTTATTCAAATTTGTTCAGTAATTATTTTGATAAAATTTACTGTCTTAAAAGAAAGTCAAATAAAATATTTATGACTATTGATGTGAATAAACATTAGTGGACGACCAGTTAGTTAAATAGCTGAAATAATCAATACAGAAAATGAGTTATTAGATATGACTCAAAATTAAAAACGGATAACAAAAAGTAACTGAAGATTAACTTTTGTAAATATAATTAAAAAATTAGAAGCCAAGAGAAAGGAAAACAAGTCATACGAGACACAGCGTGAGTAGACGACACAAGCCCTCAGTTTTTGAAAGGCACACAAGGGTGCTTCTGGCATAAGTCGAACAGAGGAATGGTACCGATCGACATTAATTAAATATTAAACATTTGCATCGGCAAAAACCTGTGAAATATTCACAGGTTTGTGCCGGTGAAACGAATGCAAGATGAGAAAAATATTTCCTACCTTTGCTTCTAGATGTCAAAATGGTCAGAAACAACAGCGATGATTAAAGATTTCGATAAATAACAAATAAGAAAAGGAGTTAAAAAGGAGTAAGAAAAGAAGAAGAGTTACTCGTAAATATATAACTTGTTATTCATTGATATTTAACCGTTGTGCTTAACCTTACTTAGCATTAAAATTCGCCCCTTAAATAATAATTCAAGTGTCACTGTCTTCACGTAAGTTACTGCATATTCTCATTACGGGTGATATTGATAAAGAAGCTAATCTTAATATTATCCAGCTAAAACAAGATCTAAATTAGGATTATCTTTAGTTATCGACTAATTTATATTATTAGAGTGTTTTTCGGTTAGACTTAGTCTATGATTTATGAGCATAAATTAATTTTAGCGTAAGTGCTATAGTCAACCTAGCATAACTTAAACAATAATCAATAATTTGGCAGCTTCGTCATTTTAAATGGGAAAATTCTAAAGCAATAGAAAAAAAATTGATAAAAAATTAATAGACTACTTGCATTTTTTGGAGGCTGGTTTGAAGAAAACTCCAAATTAATGGTATACATGTTCTTACATTTTCAGAATCATTTCCTAAAAGTACAATGAAAATAACTGACGGTGACCACTAAATTATATATATTATCCAATTAATGTATAATTACTATAATCAACTTTTATATACATATATTTGTAAGTACCTGAATATACCAATAATTTAGTTAATGTAGTTAATTATAATTAAATTTTAACGTTGAGATAAGTTGATATGGAAACAAGTTTTTATTTTCTTTATTTATTTTATATATCATTTAGGAGTACACAGTTTACTTTCTTTGCATAATGAAACATATTTAGATTTGCTGTTGAAACTAACGTTACGGATTAATTTGGTAATTTCATATGAGTTTTTATTTTAAATATGGTCGAATCACTTTATTCTCTAGTTATAGATATCCCTAACTTACTTAATATTGCTCTTAATATTAAACTGTAATTAAAATATAATAAATAGGTGTCTATTATGATGAGGCAAAATATTATCTTTTCAGAGGCATAAGATAAATATTTAACGAATTTTAAGGCCCATAATCATAGAGCATGTATTTTTGTGACCAGCACCCATATTTGTTTATGTTTACACTAATAATAGTGCCGAAATACATGTACATTAAGATACAGTTTAAAATTCCCACACGACACAAACATATCTAAGTTTACCGTTGGGATTACTTTAGTGCCCACTGCTATATTTTTCATAGCCATACTCTAGGTACTAAATATCGTGCTTGAGTTACAGTAATGACTATTCATTTTCGTATACTTGTTTGAAGTATTATAAAGACCTAATTATAAACTTGATTTGATGGAGTAACCCGATTGTATCATTATGTCAGTTTTTTGTTGCGCATATTTTTCAAGCCATTTTGGTGCGTTTGAAAAATTAAATCAACCTGCCAATTTCTTACGCTTTTCGGCCTTAATAATTAAAAATAGATAATTAAAAAGACATTAACACAGTTGCTCGCGAAATATCATTATATGAAGTAATGAAGATGAAGAGATAAGCAACTTTGAAGTAATATAATGTTCAATAGATTGACTCCAAGATAAATGCGGACAGCTGGTGTGATTTCAAACCGCCAATTGCTTATTAGGTCGAATCGACACGGGCAATTCAATTACTTTGCCGACCCCTACACTTTCAGTAGCGCCGGATATAGAGCTCCTTGTTCATTGTACGCCCAAATTTAAGTACTAAGCTGCAAGTGCTGGAAAACCATATCTACACTTTTATATTATTAAGGAAATTCACTGAATAAATCGATTTTTGTTCTAGGAATTTAATTGTTTTTTATATGAACTTATGATGTCGTTGTTAGGTTTATGTATGAAAAACGTCTAAAGATATAACAATTTTTAGTGGATAAGTGTAACTATTTTTGGTCTACACGTATTGAAATAAAACACACAATTAATATCGAATTAAATTGAAATGTATTCCCTTTTGCATAATTTTCTTGACTTAATAAAACACGAATTCTGCTAGAATATAAGTAAAATTTTAACGGGGTATCCACGTTGGCAGCATCTTAATAAAAACTACACAAAGAATTAATTACTAAGACTCTCAGAAATGTTTGTAAGGAATAATTTAGGACCCAATTTCTAACAACGTTTTCTCACCTTGCAACAGCTTTTAAAACTTATCTGAAGTTAAATACTTGTTAAAAACAAAAAGAAGAGTGAAACTTTATATCATATACGCAATGTGCAAAGAGCGTAATTAAAATTAGAGATTTTGGCCGTGAGACAAAAAGTAGCAGGAGAGAGGAAAATTTCAATAAACGCCTTGAATGTTTTCATTCTTTTCTTCAAATTCTTTTGAAGATTAGTGTACTAAGAAAAATACTGTAAAAAAAGTAATAAAGACAAAAAATGACAAACGCCATATCGCAAGGCAATAAAACATTCCAAAATCATGTTCTTGAAATCATAAACCGAATTTGTTACGAAACTTCGCTCAGTCGAAAAACGATAAAGAAGAGTATACTGCTGCCCGAAGCATTGTAATTGCATAAATATATATTGTGCCTATGTATCAAAATAGAGTCCTACGTATTTTTTAAATAGTGTAATGATCTTTCCGTGTACAGTGGCGAAATAATTTTCCCGGATATGAAGTGTGGATAAGTGCTTGAAACAATACAAACTCATGGGAACATGCATCGTTGTCGGTCAGAATGTAAAATTTTTCGATTTTACTTGTATTTGATACAAGCTTACTTTGTTTTCTCAGTTAGTTCTAAACTTGAATTTGTTGTTGCAAACGGAATGAAATCTACTATTGTGAATTTTATTATGTTTACCTCTTTCTTACTCGAAAGAATTTATTCAGTTAACTTAATTAAATTCATAAAAGCAATATTTTGAGTCTATTGGTTTTACGGTAAATGACTGGTAAAGTTGATTGATAAAACTTTTAATGACGTATTGCATAAAATTTATAGGTAACATGGAGTACGTTTCGTCACACTACTTTAAGAAAGCAAAAGTAAAATACGTCGAGGAAAACACCACTCATAAAAGTACGCTAAATATCTTTATGAAATTAAATGAGGTACAGAAAAATTACATATATAAAAAAATTCTGCAAATTATTTTCGAAGATCATATATAATAAATACGTTTCTAACCTTGAATGTTTTATTTATTATTAATAGGCGTTTAATGAAAGTGATCCAAAATAAACAAATAATAAAAATCACTGATGTTGATGAACTAGTTAAATTAACCTGCGTCTGTAAATACGGTGTATATTACTACATTATTATTCAACTTAAGCTTAAGTAATTATTCTTGACCTAAGATATATCCAAGTGAAACTATCCAAATCGAAATAAATTCGCATTCTATACTACTATATGCGATAAGAACTGCATTTTCTCCCATCATAAAACTGCGGTCTCAATTAGCAATTTACAATACGACCGACACTTATTTCTTCTTTTCGGAAATGAGACCTCAACCCGAGCCAATACTTAACAGATGAGACCCATCCAATCGCAACTCTATCTAAAAAGCGCCATCCGCCGTACAATTATCCCTTCAGATTATATTCAGAAAGCGAGCAAGCCCTTTTATTTGTTCACGGACCGAGCTTGTTACAGATCGTTTGGGATTTGAGGCAGCGACCGTTTAACCACGGCTGTTTGACGTGCTGATTTGATATCATTCGAATAAATAGTTATTTGAAATAAATGAAATTCACTGATGAAGGTTTCGATAAAGAAGAGTAATTTTATAAAATGTTCCCCTATTTACTTTGTACATACCCCATCATATAAGATTCCAAATTTTGAAGATAAATAAGAAGTTAATTATGTGATAACTACAATAACGTACGTTCAATTAAGATACGATGCGTAAAATATAATTGTTTTTACAAATATGTTCTTTACTTGTTTTTTT
The DNA here is from genome assembly GCA_039881145.1 of Druceiella hillmani. Lineage (NCBI taxonomy): Eukaryota > Metazoa > Arthropoda > Insecta > Lepidoptera > Hepialidae > Druceiella > Druceiella hillmani. The sequence continues at coordinate 10,472,779 of JAYKKI010000080.1, forward strand.
TACGTTAATGGAAATAATATTTAATTAAAATTGATGACGTGTTGAAAAATATCGAACAGTAGAAGGCTGTGTGAAAAATTAATCGTTATTGCGAGCAAGTTCTACAAACACAATAGTTACACGTGTAAATAATAATATACACCAAATAAATACCTTCTGCATATTGTAATTAAAGTTTATAAATACATTGTTATAAATTTTCGGTTTAAAATACATCAAATCCGTATACAGGTTTAATAAAAATTGTTTATTTTACATAGATGATGACATGATTCTGGTTATAAAACTAAACATATTTAAATCATGTTTCTGCAAAAAGAAGATTAATTTTTTCGTTCAAATTTTGACTGTTATTTTTTTTAGAAACTGTCTAGAATTTTCATGCAGTTCTTTAGCATTTCCTGCTTAGTTTGAAGCAAAGAATCACCTCCGTGATGAAGACACTTTTTTGCTATACACTTTATATGTTATCCTTGTACCTTGTCTTTTGCGAAGTCATAGTTAAATGTTATTGTTTTGTTTTGTTACCATGTTAATATTTTTTTTCGGCGCACGAAGGATTGTTAAAGGTAGAGGTAATAAAATCTTAGGTACGGGCACAATATAGGTTTTTTCCATTCCAAATGGAAGACAGCAGTTGACAAAGAGGTATTAAAAATATCAGCGATGACCGGAGCCTATTATGGGTTTAAGAACATTCATGTTTAGGCCGCAATTCACATGGATTTGCATTTTATCGCAAGAAGATTAGCTTCAATTTTGGACTTACAGGTATCCATTAGCGTAAATTGATGTTCACTAGAAATAGATGAAGACGAGATACCATTCATAATTGCAGATTTAACAGCTGGGTCAAGTACCACGGGTGGTATGGAAAAATGTAAATTTAATTGATCGACATCCAATCGCCAGCTCTCCGAAGTGGTAGAAGATTTTCCAATACCTAGAGTACCCAGAAATTTTCAAATATTATTAGCAGTACAATCTTGTAATGATGTAGAAATATGTGTTTTTGCCATGTTTGCACATTCGCGAACTTTTATTTCTAAGCAATCTAAAATTCATATCTCATGTATGTGTGAGTTTTAAATGTGTTTATCGTATTTCTTTCAAAAGGTAGAGAAACTGAAGGACAGACATACGGATGGATGGAATGATGACTTCGTCAAACCAATCGAGCCTTTCGTATACCGAACCCTGATATCTGAATATGTGCAAAAAGTTATTAAACATGCTATAAAGCTAATAGGACGTTTATTTCTTGTCGCGACGAAAACATAATGTCAGAGAATATACTTTTTATTTACTCTTTGTCATTTTTGAATATATATATATAGTATTTTTGGTGAAGTCCACTTATAATTTTAAAACGATATCGTTGCTTGAATGCCTCGTGCCATAAAAGTGTGTTTTTTTCCAAACATTGGCAAAATATTTAAATATAAATATGCAAATGCAATGTGTAACAGGACAGTGAAATCTATTAATTTTTATTTTTTTCCCAGTTAGCTTTCCCAGCAAGCCCATTTTAATATTTTTTTGTTTTTGGTGGAAACCGTATAAAAAATAGCCGTCGAATTTCAAAGGATTTTTGTGCAGGTATATGTATATTCTGATCTAATTAATCCTTGCAGTGCCATATTGCTCATTTAATGTGGATAAATGTTTGCGTTTCATAACTTGGGTTTTACTGCACGGATTTGATGATATTTTCACTATTTTACTAGAGATTTATGCCGAAAGATTCCGAAAAATTCCAAAAAAATCGAAAAAAGCAATATGGCAGAAAGGAAAGTCCACTAATATAGAAATCAATTAAGAAAATACTAAAATCGTCAATATAAGAGTATATAAAGTTCTCCATATACAAAAACTTAAAAAAGCTCTGGAAAAGTCAAGTACGGAAATGTGCGATAATTTCTTGTAATTTTAAAAGTCCATATGAGACTGACATTAACATTTTAACACGGTCGATAAACGTTAAATATAATGTTCATTAAAATTTCATAAAAAAATAGAATAACTTTTATTTCAGGAACCCTATCCAACTGAACAAAATCAGGACGGGTCCGGGAAAACAAAAAATGTAAATTAAAACGGCTCAATAATTAAACTAAACTAGTTTAAAAATCACCAATAGATGTCATCACATTTTCAAAATATGTAATTTTCCTCTATCGCATCAAGTCAATTACCACTGAATATATTTGGACCTTTTTTATATTGCAATGCAATATAATTTACATCATTTCCATGCTCTCTAAATATTTTCAGGCTTAAATATAGTTGCAAGGTTTGTACTATTATTTTGCTTTGCTACAATAAATGACACAAGTAGGTATATAAAATTAAATACACAACATAAACACGACTCTTAATAACGTGCTTTAGTTGATTTGATTATTTCATATATTTTTTACTTCTACTCTAAAATATATAATATCTATTATATAACGCGATATGTTTTTTTTAATTGTTCGTTATATTCTCTTCAACGAAATCTGTCGCAAGTAAATTCCGGAAATCGTGGTGTCATTTTGTTTTTAAAAACAGGACAAACCTTGCGCGTAGCTAGCGTCAACCTAAGAATCAGTTACTTTTCGCGAAATCAGCTGTATCGCGACGAGCAATGCTAACAATTTATTTTTTTATGTTCCTGCCGATTTTACGGGAAACATTGTTTACAAAGAAGTTCTGTGAACAATATCCTAAAGCTCAAGCGAACGATGTCGCGGGCACAGCTAGTTCGTAATATTTTAATAGCTGGATGGTCGAGTAATAACTATTTAAGTACCGACACGAATTTTATAAATAAAAGACGATTAGTTATTAAAAATATTTTTCTTTAACCGCTTCAAGTTTTAAATAACGCTATTAACTGACAAATAGAAAGTAAAATCCCGCGCCCTTATAATTTATTGAGTAATTTAAAGCAACATCGTAACAGCGAACATATTTTCATCACAGAAAAAGCAACTTACGTTTTTATGCTCATGTAAAACGGGATGAAGAAAATTTTCTAAATTTATTTTGTTTTTTTTTCTTTTTTGTTTTGAGTCCTTGTGAATGTGGTGAAGATGATTATAAATACTAACAATGAAGTGTGTATTGTTACTGTGGATTTCAGTTTATGGTGATGGTGTTAATTCAATACTTAAACATTAGACATACTATACTTAAGCATTAGAAATTAAATTTCGAAATGTTTTTGAATTAACTTTCGCACGAATTTTAATTTTATATCTATTCTTGTATGTAATAATATAAATACGTTGATGGTGGTCCTTTCAAAATGTACATAAAAAGGAATATGACAATATAAATAATTTTTCATAACCTTGCTAATGAAAATATTAAACCAGTTTTCCCCAAAACCATTTATAACTCAACATGTTAATTATCAAATCTAGCATATCAAAAATAGAGAGATTTGGTTCAAATTTAATATTTAGGATAACTTATATATTGCATTCTGTGGTTATGCAGACACAACATATCTTATCAAAGACTTATAATTTAAAAACGGTACCAAATTCCATGATTCTTTAACAATAAAAAATAAATAATACGATCTTATGCAGAACATAGTCAGCAGAATTTCTAACAACTCTTAAACTTATATATAAACTACATCGCAAATCTCTCTACTCATCTATTAAAAACATTGTATGATTTGACAGCAGCCAGCAAATGTAAAAATGTGATATTTTGCAGCATTTCTTTTATATATATAATGCTTAAACGTAGATTACCCCATGCATGCTCTTATAATACACCTTTCATTTACTGATTCACCTATATGGCAGGGAAGTAAAATTGGAGATTCCATTACTCTGATATATTTCTTATTTATACCTAACCTTACTTGTATATACTTTTTACTAATTTTATGCCTCACCTTACAAAATTTCAGATACCTTTCTATCTGATCCATCTAAAATACCAAAATTGTATAGTTTGAAATTTCACTGTAATAATATACTTTTTGCATGTAACTTATCCTTATACATGCCAAATTCAGATATATTTTTAATCGATTTGTCTTAAAAATAGTAATTTAAAATTTGGACGTTTTACTATTCTCATATTTTCCCTTGCTCTCTTGTACACTATTTGCTTATTTTCATACTTTACCCTAATATATTCTAAGTACATATGTAATGATGCGATATTCTGGATTAACCTTATTTTTACACTCTTGGTCTTTGTGTAGATGTTGAAATTTTGTTATCCAGCAAATTAAAAGCTTTAACTTTGCATTAGTTTCTGTCATAAGATATTGTTCTGTCATAAGAGTTTCTGTCATAGGAGACTTGGAACTAAAAATTGTTAATAGGGAATGCACCGTGCATATTGTATTTACAATTCACCTGTCGTGGAAAAACAAAACTTTCATATGTAGAAAACGGAAAAAGATTTAAAATTATTGTCAGATAAGTTTCTTTGGTATATTGGTTTGGCTGTTAAAAAATAAGATTGAAAAATTTATATTCACCAAAATCAAAGCTTAAACTTTAACTGCAAATATATTAGAAAACGTATTTATTTCATTTAATATAATATTGACATCCAATCGCTTTTCAAAACTAAATTTATGGACTGTCCTTATTACACCGGATTATTAAAAGACTATCATTTGACCAACAAATATTTGCCTGAATTTTGGGGACATAATTTAGAAAACTTATTAAAAGCATCACAGTAAATATACAAACTTAAATTCCGCAAGCGGGGATGAAGTAAATACCTTTTAAAGTCGATGTCGTGGCAATTAACCGTGATTCGATTCCGGAGACCCGATCTGAGAACGTGAAGTGAAAGGTAATCATTGACTACCTCCTTTTGTCCCCATCGACTTTTATTTTGTTTTTGTGTTGCCTATTTTCTTTAAAGTTCGTATTGCCACTAAATCGGGATCGGTTAATAAGTATAACATTAAATTATTGTCTCGATTTAGTAGTTTCTCCGAATATATATGCTCTAATCTGAATTAGCATCGGTTGAATGTTGTTCCATTTACGAACAGAATTTTATCACAACAAACTCATTAAACTGACAACGCAATATTTTACCGTAATATAATCTAATAACTAACGGGCTGTTACGTTAAATGTATTTATAGAATTTTATAAATCCCCGCAGACCATTTTAAATTCATTACCAAACTTAGCAATAAATTCAGTACTAATATCCGAAACTTTCCACTAATTAATATTTTAAGAGTTATATAAATATCACATATCCTTAAGTTAAATCTTTACCGCAATCAAATAATAGTAACATGTCTTCGTCAAGGAAAAGAACCACAGTAAAATTTAATAACAAATGCAATACGGTAACCTTAACCCTTTAATTACATGTAAATTTTTATCAATATTTAGGAAAATATTAATTACATAACAATTTCAAATAAAGTATTTTGCCGAGTACATAATGTGGTTTTCAATTTATTACTTGCAACCTAATAAAACTCACCAATGGAAACAAATATTGACAGTAATACTTACACCAAGAAAATGTGTTCAATTTTGTACTAAGTGTTTCTTCGTAAAATATTATCTTTAGACAATATTTCCGCTGTAATAATAAGTAATTTTTTGTTTTTTTCGAAATGGATAGCCTCTCATAAATGTGGATGCTTACGTTGTCTTAAATTAATTTCCATAAAATTTAATTAAACCGAGATTGGCCGGTAAACAGGTTGTTAATAAAATCTTGTAAATTTTTCTAGCTTTTGCAGTCTATTTGTCATTTTATCAAAACGATGTAAATTCTTTGCTAATTTCCCACCTGAAGATGTTGTAATACAATGAAACCTAGGTCGTGGTAAAGAATTTAAATAAAATAGAAATAATAGTACATCACGTAGTTTCATTTAATTGTGAATTAAGATCAGATCTCAGCTTAAATTTTCAGAATTCAAATTTGCAAAACCATTCCTGTTAATTAAAAAAGACTGTCTATTTATCACAATGAATATTTACTTTCTATAACCGTAAAATTTTAAGTTAATTGAAATCAGATATTCGGAATACATAAGTCATGCTATACGTCTAGTATTACTTTGCATTTTGCCTTTATCTACCTATGTTTTAAATCAAGTGAAAATATTAAAAATTATTGTATTTTTTTACATTATCAGACCTACAAAACGCAAATCCATTTCTTTAATTTTTCATATTGAATGATAACAATTTAATCATTTTCGTATAAAATCTCAGAATTAAACATACACAAGTTCTTCCATCTGACATTTATTTATTTCAATAAAAACGACATAATTTATTAAATTTACGTTATGTTAAATATACATCGATATACATCTCATTATAAAGTAACAGAGACCAATATAATGTTAACGTCATTGTCCGAGTTAAACGTTGATGTATTTATGCCGGAAATAATATTCTGATCAATATACATTAATTAAAAATAATTAGAAATCCAAAATCGATTCAAGAATTTCAGTAAGATATTATAATGTATTAGAAGAAAATAGAAAGATCGATTAGAAAACATTTTCCGCTAATGCCTCCCAAATTCGTAATTAAATCCAATTAATTGAAAAAAAATACCTTTTAATATATTGAATATATTTGGCGTTAATTTTGTAGAAATTCATTATTCACAATTAAATGAAACTACATGATGTAGTATTATTTCTACTTTCTTTAATTTCTTTACCACGACCTAGATTTCGTTGTATTACAACATCTTCAGGTGGGATATTAGCAAAGATAAAGAAATTAAAGAAAGTAGAAATAATACTGCATCACGTAGTTTCAATTACCTTTTAATATATTGAATCAAATAGAATATTCATGCAAAATAAATCTTATTAAATCATTCAAACCATGGCGTATATTTTGAATTTTGTTTTTTTTTTAGATTTGTACATGTATATGTCGCAGTCGGATTATATATTCCGCCGTATTAAATTACGGCTAGCCGTTTCCAAAAACAGGTCCGTTTTGTATTACGGCGGGTCAACGATTAGCCGGATTGTTATTGCAATACATTCTACAATATGGCGGCTCACGTTTAGCCTCATTGTATTTATTTCACAGTGTAGGGTGACCATGTACTAACAAAATGAAACTTTGTTTAATTGAAAATCGATTTTAATGAGATAAAAAGGTAAGTACCTACTTTTGTAATAACTTTGTACATTTTTATTCTGTAGATGCAAAATAAAGAGTATTTGTATTGTATTGTAAATAGCTAAGGCACTTAGTCATATGATAATATTGATTTTTATAAAATAAGGTTAGTTTTCTACACGATGTTACAAAATAGCCCAATAATACTTAAAAGTGTTGTGCCCATGAAACTGAATAAATTTCCCAAAGAAACATAGGTAAACCTAAAAAAAAAGTGGTTCACCCATATTAAATCGGCTCAATTTTTTTTCATATTTTGACATTTATGGACACAAATATACAGATAAAGCTTCTTATAAATCAAGATTGGAAAATATCACACTTTAAGAGTTGTTACGCAATTACATTTATTGCCAAATTTATCGGTTCACTTACTTCTTTTATTTTTAACTTTTTTCGATAATACTATCTTTTAGAAATTTTCTTTTAGAAGTTTCTCTTTTATTTATTGCCTCATTTCTATGATAGCTTAAAAATAAAAACTCAAATATAAATATTCCCATGACAAAATTTAAAATTTGGAAATTTACACATATTTATTGATAAATATTGAATCACAAATATTAATAACAATAACAGTTCGTTAATGTTATAAATGCATATTTATTCCGAATGCTATATATATTTTTAATAATTTCTAGAAATATAGTATTTAGGGTTCTGTACCTCAAAAAGGAAAATCTGTCTCAGAAACTGCTTCAGGTAAAACTTTAATTTTGATATAGTTATTTAATATATTAACCTCCACATATCTCAATGGGTAATAATCAAAATTATTTATATGGGATTAAAATAAATATATAATGGGATAAAAATAAATATATAATATTTTGGATAGGGAGATTATTATAATTTTGAGAAGCTATCCGAAATACTTTTTATTCTATAAATAATGTGGGGCTTTGATTGAAAGGGCTAGTCATAAGGTCACCGATAAATTTTTCCATAGTTTTAGATTGTATGTCTCCAGAGAAATACTATAAAAATATTCAGATAAAAGTATACTATTGCCTTATATTAGAAACTGCTTTGTAAATAAACATAATAGGTTACTAGGGGAAATTATGAAAATTTTTTTTTTTCAGATGCCTACGCAAAGGTTTTGAGAAACCTTTGGCTATTATCCAAAATCTAACTATATTTTAAATGTGCACCACGTTTTAATTCCCCAAATTAGAAAAAAAATATGTATATATATACATTTATATATATATATATATATATATATATATATATATATATATACATTTATATACATATATATATATATATATATATATGCTGTGATAAAATAATATTAGCATAGTTTCATAGATATACAGCGATATAATTGCCTAAATGTGTACTAAAAAGGTGCCTACAATTTAAACGTTTAAAATTTCCTAAACGTGTACGAAACTCTCGTATAGGGATTCCACTTGTGTATGATATTTTTATTGTAGATCAAGAGTGAAGCAGAATTAGTTTAGTCAATAAGTTAAAAAAGTGACTAAATAGATATAGGCGTCCTAAAAATACGTACGATAGCTCATTCGATCCGGAATAATGTTTAGAAAATTATGCTAGAAAAATAGAATGTCCACAAAATAATGGCAGAAAAGCGGATTAGCTCATAAAAAATTGCATAAGTTATAAACAATTAAAGATGAAAAAAAACAAGATATTTCGTTTTTCGCCGATATTTCATAAGCTATTAATATTTAATAAATTTAGAAAAAAAACCTTAAAGAGGAGGAAAAAAAAACTCTCCACTCCCGGAACTCTATCTCCATTATTTATAATTTTAATTTAAAGCTAAAAATAGTGCTTCGACCTGCCATTGCGGGGCTGACGCGTCGCTGCTCAACAGAGAGTGCAACACAAAATAATTTGTTTAAGGTATTAATTAATTATTTAAAAATTAGAAAAAAAATTATGGTGCACTTCAAAGAATTAGTGCGTGTTGAAAATTTTACTTAAAATTAATTTTTCAACAAATTGGACAATTGTTAATTAAGAAAATTTTCTCGAGGTTGCGTTTTCATTGTAGATTAAAAAAATGATTAAATAATTGGCAGAAATTTTTTTCGCTTCTTAGAGCCATTCTTATATACATACTTAACAAGATCACATTATAAAAGTTTAAAGAATTTCAGTAATTTGTTTAAAATAATTTTTGCAACTTTAACAAAAAATTAAAAATCTTTTTTTTTAAATATCATCATTTTGTTGTTTTTTTATTAATCAAGGGCATTTATTGGCTTGCAATAAAACAATTTCCGCTATTTGTTAATAAATTGTTTTTAAACAAATGGGCTATTTCAAAGTTAAAAAAAAAAATTTTACCACTTTATTGTCTTGAAAATATGATTTTGAAAAAAAATTGTTTTCTTGATAACAATATTTAATTGTTTATGATTGTTGTTTTTACTTTTCTATTGTTTAAATTATTAGTTAAAAAATTTTTATTTTTTAAAAATCATAATCGACAATCCTCAACAAGATTACAAAAAAAAATTTTTTCTTAAAAATTTAATTGTTTATTAACTTAATAATTTGTTATAAACTAATTACCAACTTTTTTTTGATATTTTTTTTCGGAAACTTCTTAAATTTGAAAAACAGCGATGTATAATAAACTATAGAAGACAATTTTTTTCCCATTTTTTATAGAATTTAGAAAAATCACGTCCTACAAAAGTTGCACCTGCTGCTTTATTTCTCTGTTAAAAAACTTTGAAACTATTAAAGATACGACAATTAACATTCAAGTTGATTTTAAAAAGAATTTAACAATCTTTAAAATGAGTTATCAAGCAATTTTGTAGGACCTTTTTTAAATTTCTTAAATATTAGAATATAAGAACGAAATATCTTGTTTTTTTCATCTTTAATTTTTGCAATTTTTTATGAGCTGATCCACTTTTCTGGCACAATTTTCTAGGCCTTATTCCGGATCGAATAAGCTATTCTATGTATTTTTAGGACGCTTATGTCTATTTAGTCACTTTTTTAATTTATAGACTAGACTAAATTATCTATATAACATCGACAAACATAATGTAATTATTGGTTACAATAAAAAAACCAATTAACCTCCTTTACTGTTTTTCATTTAAAACTACTTGTATATTCTAAAATTAAATATAGTTGTATTTAAATATGTCCACAATAATTATATGCATAATAAATCGAAAACCTATGAATCGGCGTGTACTTACAATCAATTGAAAATTGTAAGCCTGTTCAGGTATTAAGCAAATATTTGAATACTAATTAAAATAATATCAGAATCGCCAATTTTCTTTATTAGCATTTACTTGCCATATTTCTTATTAACGACTAATTTAAAAAATTAAAAACAAACATATTAAAACGCAACATTATCGTAAACGTGTTTCTTTCCGAGCTGTGTAAGAATATAAATAATAAAGTTATTAAATCCTAATGACAGATCAACCAAAATCTCAAAATATTTCCGTAAATAATTTCTTGTATTAATAACAAACCCATCAGTGTAACAAAATATATAATAACTCATTCAGTGCTTTGTACTATTTGAGAGATTCGAATCTTATAGCGAAAGCCTATTGCTGAAAAGTAAGACATGTAGACAAAATTAGGTTTTCTTTTATCTACGTAATTACATTTTTCGTGAAAATAGTGTGCAATACATGTGATATAAACGAAACAATCGACGAATTGAACTTGACTTTCACAACTTTTATTTACAAAGTTCATATTAATGAAAAAAAAACAGACATAAATATTTATATTGTTAAGTAATAATCAGTAAGAAATAGATATCATCCGCCAGATTCCTTGTGATAAATGTTTACTTAATTTATATAATTGATTATTTGACGGAAAAATAGGTCAAAGAAATAATATACATTTTATTAAACATTTCAAAATTTAAGAATAAAAAAAAAATTCAACAGAAACGGTACAGTTTTTAGTTGACATTTTCATATCTCAAAATTAAATGAAGATTTTATTTTATTTAGCGCACCCTCGATAAGAAACTATAATTTACATTTTTTCCATTTTTCTTCGTATAAAAGAATCCTAAAAGATAATGAAAAAATGGACATGCGTAATTTATATTCACATAGAGCGAAATGAATATCATTCTTCTTCAAGAAAAAAGTTAATTTAGCGTCAAAACACAATTTTTCTAAAAATTTATTACAGATTATATTTCTGTACTGAATAGTTGTTTTCCAATAATAATCCCTGTATCCATGTACTCTTATTGAAATATCATAACCAATATTCAACTATATTATATGTACATAAACATAATAGGTTACTATGGTTCTGTATCTCAAAATGCAAAACCGGAATCCTTATGGATCATTTTTTTAACTATGTATCTGACTGTCGGTTAAAACTCTTTCCTCAGGGATGGCTAGAGACATTAAACTGGAATTAGAACGGTCTATGTGCCTATAGCCCTGTAAACGTTAAAGCTTCAAATTCAATACAATAAATGGTTACAGCCTTTCAAATATAACTTCTTTCATACTGATTTACTCATCAAAACTACTGAGGATATTCTCCGTTGAAATGGAGTCCTGAAATTTAATACCAAAGATGGTCTTGCAGTACAACTGGAGGGAAAAAAACTTTAATTCCTAATTCTCTTTATTGTTATTAGTCAAACACTTTTTTGTGCCTATTTCAAAACACCTTGACGTACGGACACTCATTTTATAAACAAAGAAAAATTATCCCATCAAAATTGTCTTATTTGTCTTTTAATGCACAACTTTTGTTGTATTTAGTTACCAGCTGTTATACTATAACTTAAGAATAGACAGTAAGAGTATAAATATTTCAATGTTTTGCGTAGCTTGTGCTAATGGTTATTTTCACATTTAATTCTTTCCAAAATTGTTTAAATAACATTTTGAGAAATATCAACGGCAGAATATTAAATTATGCAAATCTATTACGTCATGACAATCTTCGCCGTAATTACTTAATTGGCAAGCATGCCATAGTTTTTACGGAATATTTAGTAATTAATTTTGAACATTCTTGGAGAGTCTAATCTCTTGTACAATCTCATTAAAAAGACCTGTGGCTTCTAGTATATAAGATTTTTGTATATGCATAAGTTCACAAAATTTATGTATGAGTTTCATTATTTTTAATTAGATTTTTAGAATACTATTTCATTAAAAACTAACAAATATGTGATTAAAAATGGATAAACGGTTTTTGCCTCTATTTATCTCAATAACATCAGGTAGGCAGAAAACAAATTTAAAAGTAATGAATATCATCTTTGCATCGTGTAATATGTGTGATTAAATTTATAGAGACATTTACGTGTTTCTGACCTCAAAATGAGACGATTATAATTAATAAATCTTATACCATTTTCTAGATACACTATTTCAATCTTAACGCAAAGATCGAGCGTTCCGCAATGCGCGCGCATAGAGCGTCGCGCGACATTGTCAAAGCAACGCAGGGAAAACCATGTTCGACTTTGAATATTGAGACATGAGTATTGTTCTGCCGAAATAAAAGTTAATTATATTGGTAATTCAATGTTGGTCTCAAGTTTTTCAAAGTTCGGTACCTTAAAAAGAAAACGGAAGATCACGTGTCTGTCTGTACCTCCGTCACAGCCAATTTTGTCAAAAACCGCTTAACATAGAAACTTACAGTTTCGCACAGTAATGACATCTATTACATCCAATTTTTTTGGTTTAGGATTAAGTATTATCATCCAATTTTTTTTTGAATCCGTTGATCATATGAGGTGTTGTTTGAAAGAGCTAGTTATATATCTACAAAATATAATTTTCATAGTTTTCAATTTTATAAATTCAGAAGCATACTGAGAAATACGCGATTAAATATGTTCGCCCCTGCCTTATTTCGGAAACTACCCATAACAAAAATTTTTCAAAATATGGGTATTTAAGAGCCCATGCAAAACTTTTAGAAAAACTATAGCGATAATGCTATGAAGAAACTTGGAAGTTTGCATAGTAATACACCTGATTAACCTCCCACATCATTTACACACACGTCTTCACCGTGATGAGTTGGATCACAAGGTTCACGACTTTTAACAGCGTAGCGCATCGCGGGAATCCGGGTTTGATTCTTGGCCGCTCATCGAGTGATGCTGGCCTGGTGTTCTGGTTGGTTGCAAAAGATTGATCTCGTAGCAATAGTTCGCCATTTGTATTTATTGTCTATATTAAAGCACGTAAGTAAATTATTTCGCACATATTTTATATCGCTCACTTTTTAAAAATTAAAGGGACAATTCTCATTTTTTATATAATGTGGAGTATCATTGGAAAAAGTTTATTATAAGAAATATAAAAATATTTTTTTCACAACGTTAAATTACATATTTAATAAATATTTAAAAAAAATATAAAATACTACCCCCTGTTTTCGTAGCGAATGAATCAGAAATCATGAAAAAACAGGTTCGCTAAAGTCTGATAGAAAGACTAAAAGAAAACTATAGCGATTATCTTCGATCTTGTTATTTTTGACAAATGCACAATATTTTTCCGCCTATGAAAATTATAGTAAAGTCATTATTCGTTGCAATATATTTATGTTGTGAAAAATTAATACTCGTAAATATTTTAATGCAAATACTACGTACCCTCAAATATTTACATGTGCCGAAAAGTGTTAGGAATCCTCGTATTATAAATTTTACTTGTATCTCAAAGGTTTATTTTATCACTGAGCTTCTGTTTAGAGTAATGAAACTTTGTAATATAATTATGATTCAGAAGATGAAAATAAAACATTTTTAGCAATTGAAAAATTTATTATTCCCTGTAATGAAGGTCAGAATTAAGCTGTGTTGTAGATATTTCCAACTCGTATGTTTGAAGATTTTTTGTTTCTTTTTTATGAATTAATAAAGGCAGCATTAAAAATATTTTGTTTTTTTCTGAAAAACTGTTTCTTTGAGATGAAAATCTTATTCTATATATTGTTGTACAATTTGGTATTCCGTTTCTTGCTAAAAGAACGATTAAGTAAAGTAATGTAAATAATAAAATGGTGGAAAAAAACTACTCTAATAATAACCTAAGCGAGATATTGACCACTCGAGTAAAACAAAAACAGAATCGTTGAGAAAAAAAAAACAGAGCGTTGATAAAAATTAATATATATTGCGTACAACATCCGCAAACTAATTCGTGATTACTTCAACAGACCGAATCAACTCCACGACATTTCTTGTCGTATTTTATTCCAATTATATATTTCACATCGATATCGAAGGTGACATATCGTAATAATAATATAAACACAACGTTAAATGTAAATGTGAATTTCATTCATGTCTTACACTCGCTAGCAAATGTAATAAGCAACAGCTAACTGAGGCACTTTCAAACACGTGATGTGAAACATTGAGATTACGTCTGTGTACTGTTAATATTTACAATATTGCACAAAATTCCAAACATTTCAACAAGAAAATTATATAATTGACCTTAAAAATTATGACTTATTTAACTATTAAATTAAATCTCAATCAAAGTTCATCTCAGTTTATTTTCACCGCACACTACTTATTTAAAATGACAGAGTTTTTTTTAACGAGTTTAACGTTTAAAAGTGTAGTAAAAATCAGTACGCAATAAATAAACGAATGTTTATATATAGTATTTTTAATTTCCTTACAAAATATATTTAGTAACGCTAATAACTATTTAACTGCATCTTTTTTATTACTTATTCTAAAGGAACTATCCTTGCGAATATTATAAACTCTTATGGAATAAAAATTATTCTTAAATTTATTGTAATACTTTCGCGTCTACGTTTCTAATTATTCAAATACTTTATTATATAATCTAATAAATGGTTAAAACGTATTGGTCAATTAAATGACAATAAAAACACATAAAATGTTGGTTTTTCGAATCCGACTGGTTCCGAAGTCATGGTGAAAAGTTAGTAGAAAATTGAACCACGCGGATGAAGGGCAGGAGAGGGCGGTGGGAATACGCGGGAGCAATAGGGGAACGGGGGAAGGGCCGGAGCGGGATTTGAGCTAAACTAATTATTTATGACAAATCCACACACACACACACATATATACATTATATATATATATATATATATATATATATATATATATATATATATATATATAAATATATATATATATATATATATATATATATATATATATATATTGTATGATTTATGTAATATTTTTACATTTCGTCTTTCGTAGGTGCAAAGCATCCACAAATAAACCATTTTACTTAAAGTAAATAAATAGTTAAATGTAAAACAAATTAGTATCCGTCTAGCTTTTTTATTTTTTACGTACATTTTATTGCCGTACTATAATTTCCTTGATATTGTTACAGATGCCAACCTCACATTTCACATTATAAATTCTACAAAAATAGTATCAGGATGCAGATATTTATTATACAACAACATACTGGTGATTTTCTCGATATTAGTTTTACTAAGCCATTCTATAACTCATTCATCTACGCTCAAAAAAGCGTATTATTAAGCGTTTATAATGATTCTATTTACAGTCTTTCATTAAAACACAAAGTGAATTTCTGGGGTTTCAAAGTTATTCGAAATTCATACTCACTATGCCTACATGTATGCAACTGCTTTTGTTTTAGGCACAATATAAGAAATGCAAATAGTTGTTTAAATAAGAACTATTTAAACAACGATTTTCTTTTCAATAAATTAATTTACGTCACGTTGCTAATCCATGCTCATTAGAATTAATAGCATTATTTGTTCACAACAATTACATCAGGTGAGGAGCGCTTATTTTGCTTTATATGTTGCCTTAACGTAATATTATGACGACTTTAAGATTTGGTTTTTGGAAAAGAGTTTATGCTAGAATTATTTATTTCTTATTATATTAAAATGTTTAGCTTGACTTTAATTGAACTTACATCTGGATAACAACTGACGAAAATCTATCAAGATGCCCTATTGGCTCTTTATCTCGACCTGTTTTTATTGCATTGGTAACTAAGTGTATGATAATATTGGGCTTTATTGGTTCTTAATCTGACCTTATCATTTTCCAAATATGTGGCTTTTATTTGTTGCCGTTGTTTTTTCCCTTCCGCGTATTTTTTTTAATTGATCCTTAAAAATATTTTCAAATTTTCCTACTTATTCAACATTCTGCAAAGTTGTTTCGCAAAATACAACCTTTTGATCAAAGTTCTAACGGCTGCAATTTGGAGAATTATTTCATTTTTAAAAAAGTCATTAAATAAAAGACATCATATTAAAAAAAAAGGAAATAAACATTTGAGACATAAATTTGATATTTGATTTTGTCAAGTGTATCATGCAGTAGCAATAATGGCATATTTCATTTAGATTACCACTTTATCTTTTATTTATGTTCAAAATTAACGATTTTACTTTTAAATTCCAAGGCAAATTTATTTTTGGACAGTCGTTATCATTATTACAAATAAATGAAATATCAAGAAAACATTTTTTTTTCACTAACAAATAACCCTCCAACTACTTTTAAATCCACGTTTTTAATAAAAGCATAAAATCAATTTTAATTTTTTATTTTCTGTATTTTCTTTAAAACAAAATTTAATTACATTTGTTGTATTTTAGTTGTTCGTAATTTGTAATAATTCATTCCCAGATAATGTTGTCCATTACTGCACGCCATTTCGTTAGGAAATAAGGAACTACAAAAACTCCCGCATACAGACAAACGTTATGTCGAAGCGACATTCCATCACGCTAGCACATGTTCTTATATGAATTAATTTCTTTAGGCTTCTTCTTTCTAATTCTAATTCTAATTTCTTTAGATTCTTTAGGAAATCAATACAATTTTCTAATTATTAATCAACTAGTGACAGATAACAGTATTAATATGAAATTACTGTAACAAAATAAAGGACCAAACAATAAAAGAAATTGTGAAACAATTAATTATACAAGCGCATACAGACAAAAGTTTGTAAAAATAAATGCAACGTAATTTTTTAAATATTTCGTATTTCTATAAAATAACTTTAAATTTTCCTACTTTATCTGAAATAAATATATACGAATTCTTCTACACGCGATAATATATTATCTAGATTAATGTATTTATTCTTAAGCAGTGGCGGATTTACCCTAAGACCCAGTAGGCTAAAAAAAATCACTAATTATAACAACATTAACAAGAAATAACTCAAATGCAAAGTATCGTATCTTAATATATTAAAGGCTCGCGTACCATATGATTATAATCTTCCTAAATCACTATCTTTGGGTATCATAATATAAATATTTTCGTACATACAAAATAGTTCATACGTTTAGTTTAATAAAAGTTATCTAGGAAGAATAGGTAATTATTTACTCGTATTGTTCTTACGTCGCGCGGTGCTCGGGCCGCTCACGCACGACGGCGATAGGTGTCAACAGTACAACAGTACAGTGCTATACGCACTAGCAATTGCAGTGAGCGGATTAAGTTTTTTACTAATTTGGTAACGACATTCGCGACGCGATGTGTATACGTACTGCTATATTAACATAAATATTTGTAATTGTCTATTATACTGTAATATTTGTAATTGTCTATTACATGTCTGATTTTTTAAGTAAATTGGATTGCGAAGATTTAATAAAGGATTTTGCTGCGCTTAAGCGCAGACGGGTTTTGTAACACATCTATTAATCATCAATTAATAAACAACCTAAATTCATTTTAAATGTTTTATTTAAATGTCCAATCATCCCCGGAAAATATTATAATCTAGCAATCTAGTTAACATTAACCAATTTTCTGAATCAATTAAAAAACGGGCAATAAAGTAAATTCATTAATTATATATCTAGTACCCATCATATGGGTGCTGAGAAAGGGGCGGCACATGGCTTGGGGCCTAAAGGGGCTAGGACTGCAAATCCGCCACTGTTCTTAAGTGTAATATAAAAACCTACTTTAATTTTAACCACTTCCCACAGTTATCGGAAACCTCCCATTGTAAACTTTTCCAACAAAAGATTCTTTGAATCTACATTTACCGCGTAAACTCATAAACCTATTTAGAATTGAACGCCCCGGTACTATTTAGTGTGGTGAAATCGGCAGACACTGGGGCGGTGTAAACAAACGGCGCCTTAGAAATAGTTTAATTAACTTCATTAATTTTCTCTGCGTCCTCGATATTTGCGGTGAGCTATTGTTGTGAATCAGTGTTGATTTGACAATCTACATCGTTGGAAGACCCTCGTTGCTTTAACTCCATTAACAGTGACTGGTAATTACGTACACCTTACTAAATACTTTATTTAGAATTTACGAGGGTAATGAACATTTCAACTAGGATTAGATGACAATTTTAACCTTTGGGTTAGAAGTTCAAATGGACAATTAGATTAACTCCGTATATTCAAGACATAATTTGGCGAAAATAAGTGTAGTGCTGTTTGTGGTAATTTAGAAATATATTTCTAATGTTTTATTTTAACTTCTTTCATTATTCTAACTTTATAATAAAATTAATAAAATAGTCCTTTTTGGTTGAAAATATCAGAGTAACCTACATGTGCACTTCTAGCCTGAAATAACTTTAATTATCTATTCTCAATCAAGTCGGTAGCTATCGTATACTGTTCTAAATATTTGTGGTCTGGAATTAAATGTTTCATGCCTTCTAAGTCTCCTAATTTCTAAACATAATTTATCTTTCTATCCACATTTTTTAAAAGTACGTTCGGCCAAATCATGATGTTAACTAAGCTTTTGATATATTATGTCATTAAATATTAAGAAGATACACGATTAATAACACCTTACTACACTTATTCACTTTTTTCCTCCATTCGTAAATTATTTCTCTCCTCCCTTAGGTTATGACGTGTACAAACATGTATTTATACATGCTATACAAATCTATATTTTAAGCTATATATCTGTAGTTTTATTGTTTAAGTTTAACTATGAAGAAACACATTATTTTTTTGTTTAATAAATAATTCATATTAGTTTATAAACCATTCAAATTGCGTTTTACACATTTGGGTACATTAAAAGGCCAGTTTTACGCAATTAATCTAGTTGGTAATTAAAATAATTTTTACATTTAAATTATACCATTAATCATAATTATAATCTCTGATTAATCTTAAAAATAATATTTTTCTACATTATCGAATGATTTCTCATTCAGGTATAGCGTAGTTTACAATAATTAAACTCGCCTGCCCGACCACCATTGAATAGTATATGAGAGACATGGAAAATATAAGTTAACTGTGTATATAGTTTACAATTATTATGGAAAATAATTTTAAAAATAGTTTAACCTGTTAATTTTGATAAATTGTTATCAAAATTTTGTTTTAGGTTTTCAAATTATGGAAAGAAGCAACAAGCAAAAAGATGGCAAGTTGCAACAAAGGTTGCTTGATATAAGAATTCTAACTAATAAAAATATATCTTCTAAACAGATCTACACAAAATTTTATCTAATTGTAAATTATGATCTAATTTAATATATGGCAGAAGGCATTGCATAAGATGTAAGATTTTGATGAATATTCCTGAAATATTTTTTTTAATCAGAACAGTTTGATTTACTCTTTTTATGTTTGTGGAAAATTTAATTTTCCAGCACTGCATGATACATGTTTCCTACGAAACCTTTAGTTTTTTCACATGAATTTGACTGTGCTCTTAATTCACGTACCAATAACAAGTTTCTTATCGAAATATGACTAGTAATTACGAAATGCAGATTAATATTAAATATTAAAATATACCACCTTCTCGGTAAGTTACGATAATTTTGATAAAATGAGTTCTATAAAACCATAGAATAGTTTTTATTTAGTTTTTTTTAACAACCTAATTTTATCGGCATTATATTCTTAAAAGGGATGCTGCCGCTTGATATGGAAAAAATATTTTTCTTTGTAAATATACCTTTATAAATTCTAAAAAAAAATAAAAATTTTTTAATATTATTTATTTCTTTAGTAATTTCATTAAATTCTTTTTAAAGTTTTTAATTATAAGTAAAATGATTTTAAATAGAATACGAACTTATGTATATTAAAAAAAAAACAAGAAACCTGACAGTTGAGGTAAGTAAAAGGAAATATAAGTACAATCATGAATTTATAATACGAATAAAAATATACCATTAACAAAAGATTTAATATTTAGTTTTTAAGGCTGGGAAATTTAATTACTTTTTTCATATTAAATGCAATAAATATCCTAGTTATTTATTTGTTCAATAACTTACAATTTTTTTATGTAACTTTATTATTAACAGTTCTATTTATATGTTTGTTGAGAGTGTTAAAAATTAAAAATTAAACCTAGTTAACAGTTTTTAACATAAAAACGGAAGTATTTATTGTGAGTAATTGTTTAGATTTTTTTTCTTTTTAACACTTATATTCGGTAATTTTTGCTGTTAATGGATTTTTGTAATCTATATTTTTAAAATGTATGGATTTCAAAGAAAGGTGTTTTATTTGAAATTCAAACTGATTTCATGAAGATTGTTTATTCAAGTCTAACTTCAAATCTGAGTTTTCAATTTTAAGTTTCCATACGACGCTCTCTTTCTTATTTCACAACATCACTTTCTTATTTCAGTAGGCAAAAAGCTACAATTTACGCCGCGCAAGCAAAAGTTTTCCTTCACGCTTATAACGAGCTTTTAAAGTTACTGTTCACTCAAGAATCTCATTTTCTACAAGTTTGGTTCATTATTAAACATTACATAAAATTTTGTAAGGAAATCAAAAAATTGAGGCACTATTATTTTTTCATATTATTGAGACATACTCTCTTTGTTTTTTGACCTTTTAGTTAAATTCGAACTTTTAAGTATTCATTACACGCTTTCATTTGGCTTGCACTGCCATATTCAAAATTTACTATAAATTTGTAACCCAATTTCCATACTTTAAATTAACTTCTCTTGAGTCGCTTATACTTGGTGGCATTTAATATTGACAAAATTTTTGGTACTCAAAATTATACATTGTTACGAAACTTCTCTTATTTATTTAATTATGAATATATTCTAATGAATGCAGGTAGAAGATGACTTGGCGTGCATTTTTCCACTCTTTTTTCGCTTTTCGGGAACCTCCAAAATATTCATATTACAGAAACAAAATTAAGTACGTCACAAGTATTACAATGAGAAAAAAACTGGCAAGAATTAAAAGACTCTCACTACGATGCTTCCATGCATATTAAAGTCTATGATAACGGTTCCGCTCCTAGTTAAGTGCATGTAAAAGTGTAATTATTTTTGAAATACCATAGTTTCATGCATAATTAGCTATACTATCATGGATATTAGGTATCATAACGGTTCCATGCATATAAAGGTACATACAACAATTTAAATATTTAAAGGGCAATACCATGTATACTATGGATACTTAGATAAATATAATAATTTAAATATATAAGGGCTATGACGGTTTCGTCCATGCTTAAGTACATATAAAAAAATTAAATTATTAATGAATAATGCAATTCCATGCATACTTAGGTACGTACAAAAGTTTAATTTTTAAGGATGGTTTCATGTTTCATATTTAAGTACATACAAAAGTTCGAATATTTATGTACTACGTCGGTTCTATCCACACTTAGATACTATAATACTGCGACGGTTCCATGCATAGTTAAGTACTTATATCATTTTAAATATTTTACGAGTAGTATTTCCATTAAAATATTTATACCTGTTAATATTATTTTCATCACATTAATATATGGCTTCCAATATTTTAACAGGAGTAAAACAGCCTGAATTTATTAAAAAACCAGAAGATCTAGAATACTCGCTGTAGTTCTGCCGGTAATTTTGTGGTTAATTTCTTTATATATATATATATATATATATATATATATATATATATATATATATGTATATATATGTTGTGGTTATTATTTTGTGTAATTTAACCGCCTAGTAAGGAGTTAATCAAATTGATTTCATAAATACCTCATTAGTTTACTCTACATATCTAATCTAACTTTATCGCGCTTATATTAACATATTAAATTGTTATATAACATCTTAAAATAATTTGAATTATTTTAAATAATTTTTAGACTTACTGGAAATTATTCTCCTGTTTGTAGAATTAACAGCACTTTAAGTAAAATATATGTTCATATTGCAAAGAGCGATTTCACTGTTGTCGAGATCAACATTGTATTTTGCAGTATGTATAGTTTGTAGTCCCGTACGCACGACAACCAAGCACGGCACGCACGTACGCACGCAAGCATGTTTGTATGTGTGCTTTCGTATGTTTGCTTAAATATAACTGAAGAGAGGTAGAAAAATAGGAATGAATCACCTATTGGAAAAGTGAATTCTTATTTATGGAGACCAATTTTAATAAATGTAACTTATATACTATTTGAAGATACATGTGTTAACCTTTATGGGATAATATATAGTCAGTAAAACGGGTACAAATGAACGTAACAGTTCATTTGCACATATTTTCTAACGAAACACAACCCTGAATATCTGTTTTTAATGAAGCAACATTTTATGACTCATTCACAGTCCAGTGAAATAAGGTCTGAAATATTGAATATATTTGTCGTTAATTTTGTAGAAATTAATTATTCACAATTAAATGAAACTACGTGATGCAGTAGTATTTCTATTTTCTTTAATTTCTTTACCACGACCTAGGTTTCGTTGTATTACAACATCCTGAAGATGTTGTAATACAACGAAACCTAGGTCGTGGTAAAGAAATTAAAGAAAGTAGAAATAATACTACATCACGTAGTTTCATTTAATTGTGAATAAGGTCTGAAGTAATGACTGAGAGCCAAGGAGTTGCTTTCTTCATAGAATTCGTATTGAGGTCTAGTTAACACTCGCCTGGAGCAAAAACCTCCAGTTCTTCAGACGAGGATTGAAAAAAATAAATTCTACTTAGAAAACATATTATTTCGCAAGTAACTGGAAATTCGTTAAAAATAATAACAAACAAAATTATTTAAATATGAGTTAAACCTACACGCACCAGTAGATTGTACAACTCCATGCTTTACAAGTTTCCCTAGAATATAGAGTAATCCTGAAGGCGCTTACGCATATATCTCTTGGCGGCCGCCTGAAGCCAAAAATCGTCTCCCCCTCCACTGTCTTTCTTTTACTAGCACCCTGCCCTATGTACATAGTATTACACGTAGAATAAGTTGATCGACTAAATCTGGGAAATCGACGCATATAAATATATCTGCTTGCGTCAGTACGATACACATCGTATTGATTTATGTAGTGCATTGTTTGGCTTATATTAAGTATTATTATGGCCCCCATGTTAAATTACTAAAATTTCCGACCACAACCAATAGCCGAAAAATTTAATTTAAAATTTTTAAACACTCTCATATTTTATTATTTAAAATGAATAACACATTTTCATTAAATATGTATGTATTTGTGTGTGATAGCGCGTGGGTATGTGTGAGCGTGCATGCATGTGTGTGTGTGTACGTGTGTGTGCATGCGTGCGTCCGTATTTTTTAAATAAAAAAAATTACTTTGGTACTATTTCTAATAATTACTTTTGTTAACATAAAAAGAAAACATTTAGGTCAATGTCTTAAAGTAAAACGAGAATTTAAAAAGCCCGCTATAGAAATTTGAAAAGAATTGAACCCGTACTAAAGAAATTCAAAATGGGAAGAAAAATCGTTTAATATTAATTAGCACTCCAGGTCGTGAGGAAATTTCTACTTATTTTATGCAATATCCGTTCACATTTTCAGGAAATTAAAGACGGAAAAAACTAAGGAATTTAATTATTTGTTTCTTTCACGCATCTCCCTAACACTAAATACAATGATTATATATCAAATAGGTAAAATATTCTAAAATTGAATATGATAACGGAAATTTCAAATATTACACCAAATTCTCTAACCACAGCTCCCAAATTCCTATTTTATAACAAATTAAATTTTAGATTTTTCAATATCAAGCAATTAAGATAATTAAATTTTTGTAAACAATGTTTACGATATGATAACACCAACGAAAATGGCGCTCTTCTAATAATAATAATCAATTTTGATTGAAAATGAAATTAGGTAATAGTATTTACGTATGAAAAGTATCCTAATTTGTTTTTTTGCAGTCCATTAATATTTTACAGGAGGGAATAGTATAAGCCGGCATTTTAAGCGATGTTGTCACATTTGAACTATAAGACCTTTCAAAGCTGTGTCTTAAATTGCACTGACAGCCGCGTTTTGATATTATGTATTTTATGTGTAGTTTTTTTGGACACACCAACGCGCATATTCTCGCATTTTGGAGTACTCTTTGTTCTAAGCAAGTTTCATTCTAAACTTTTTTCGGCCTTTTTTTCGGTTTTCGGGGATGCTGTATCAATCAAATCCGATTTAAATTATTTCTTTTTTCTTACTCTACTATCAATTCTACAAATAATTTCTGTATAATTTAGTAAATCGTAAATAAAGGTAAATATAAAAAATTTATTTATTTTCTTAATTATTTTTGTAGAAGTAATAATGAAGAAAACAAATTATCACCGTCTATTAAAAATAAACAAGTTATTATAAAACACAAACAAAGGAATGTGATGAAAATATCTTATTTTAAAGACAAAAAATTTATAAATTTACGATTGCTGAATGTAAAATTTCACTTTTAACACAATTGCTTTTGAATTTCTAGGTAAATACGTATATTTAAAATATGTTAGTTAGGTCAAAATATTTGCTTCCAAATTTTGACCAATTTTCTCTTAACGTCTCAATGAGACTTCAATGTATTAAAAGTTCTGACTCAACTAGTCAGAAACTAGACTGTTAGCATTAATTTTTTGTATCCACAAAAGAAAATTGCTTTTTTAAGTCAACATTTCCATATAAACTGGTAATAATGAAACTATAATTTACTTGAATACCTCAGGGTAATGACATACATGTAGAAATATTGAATTTTAATGTTTCATAACCTAGCAAGCATTATTAGGTCGATTGAATTTGTCGATGTAGCTTTTATATCGAAATGAAGCGTTATCGGAACGAGATAAACATTTCATTCATATGATTGTTACATTCTCGGGAAAACACATAATGGTCGAATGATGTTAGTGGTTTGTGCGGACATCGTCTTTCTCGAGGGTTCGCAAATACTTTTTTGCCATCTCAATTTCCGTTGCAGTTTTAGTTTTTATTTTTCATGATATTACAAAACTTCAGTAGTTTTTGAAACATGTGGATGCAGTTGGTGAATATTATATCATACTTTTGATCGCGTAAGTTCAAAAACGTGAAGTTTGTAGCAGAATTATACATAATGTACAGATTAGATAAGGGAAGAAATAAATACGTTCATTACATTATTATAATTTAATGATAAATGATACTACAAAATAAACAAAAAGAACAATTATACACGGTAAATTTTGATTTTAAACAAGACAGAAAATGGAATTTTAGAAAAATATATTAAATTTGTTTCTATGCAACAATTGTGCAATAGCTACGGTACCATAATATTATGAAAAATATGAGTTAACTTCAGGCAGTCGTGTAAAATATATCATTCGAGTTTTCTTGCATTATTTATTTAAGCAATAAGGAACCAAAAAGCAGGAGATTATAACCAGTACTATAGTGTATAAATATTTAATTCATAATTTCAGATTTAATCTGATAATTTCAGATTTAAACTAATATTCAAATTAGTTTAAATCTGAAATCATCCTAAAGCCCTAGTCCTAGACTACCAAAGCCCGTAATCTTATTCCCGAACGAGAGTATAAAATTGGCTTTAGATCAAGTAAATACCAATATAGTCGTATAGTTATTAAAAAAAATAGCTTCTGTTATCTTAAGAAAAGTGAAAAAGAAATACTATCCCCGAACTAAATAATCAATATCGCACTCGTATGTCATTGTTCACATTTTCCTTCGTTCGAATAACGTATCGGTTTGACTAATAAGTAATGAACATTTCATATAAAAATATCTTTTATGAAAAATTCAAGAACATTATACGGTCCACCATATATAGAGAGGGCGCTGCGTTCTTCAACCTCATTCAGAATGTGACTATATAAGAGTCGATGTAGAAAAAATATCGACTATTTTGAAACCCATCTGTGTTATTCATCGTTTTATGAATTTAAATGCGGTTAGTCTACAGTACTTGTCACAAGCAAAACATGTCAGCAAGATTAGTGCTGTCTCTGAAGCTAAAGCAAGACTATGGTTACGATTGCACCTTAAGGGCCAACAGATGTATGGCTGCTTAGCTAATTTTGCAACGTATAAAGTATAATCGTTAACTGAAGGAGATCCAGACTTTCAATGTCAGCTTTGTCTACTTAACTTAAATTTACTTAACTTTACCTAATATAGGGCAAGGAAACATTTATAAGTTTTAGGCAAAGTATAAAAATATGGTATTTTTATACCCAATGAGTTAGGTTGGGACCAACTCATGTTCCATGCAGACTTATATGTACAAATCTAAACTTTTTGTGGAAAGTTCGTGTGATTAATACACCTGATTACCCATGGAGATGAGACGTGGGTTGTGTAAGTGAATCAAAGCCGTATAGGTTTAAAGGTTTGATTGAAAATAATTGGGATGACAGAATGTACCATCACTATGAGACAATTTTGAGTGTGTTGTTAAGAATTTTTTTTCCCAATTATGATTCTATGAATACATCACGTATTCATAGAATCATAATTGGGAAAAAAAAATCTTAACAACACAAATATAACTGCAATAGTGGTGGATTTCAAAATTTGTAACTTAAATTCGCAAATTACTATAATTACTAGATTATATTTAATAGAGCTGGCATAGAAAGTGATTTCAGCTTATTTACCAATCCTGGCACTTAAATTTTTGTCTGTTTAGGTCATTATGTAATACTTTGGGTGAAAAAACTTCGATTATCAAAACCATCTCCAATAATTCGTTAATAAATTATTCAATTCAAAAACTTTTAAGTTTCTAATGTGATGCTATTCATTCTCTTGCAAACAGAACGATATTGGTAGTCAGTAATAATAGTGCATATGTCAATCATTTATAGCTACAACAAACTCAGTTATAATCTGAAAAGACTGTAAGGTGCAGAAGAAGCCATGGCTCCTGGAGAAGATGAAGAAAGCTCGCTTAGATGTGAAAGTTCTGGAAGGAACTCTGCTTGTTCGTAAGCTTGAATGTTAGAGCGTTGTCTTTAACTAAATTTACTTCATTGTCGTTATTATTTGAAAATTAGAGAACATTTCACAATGCGATTCGCGACGCCAGACTGAAAATATTTTTGGAAACCATTTTTGAAATTGGTGTCTATCTAATAACCCATTACAGGCGGCATCTTATATGTGTATATTATTTGTGCCTCATGGTTTCACCGTGAAATTAGGAATAAGAAAAATAAATTCAGTAAAAATCCGCCCAGCAGAATTTGCTCAATTGGTGTCCAAAATTACATGCAGACAGACAGAAAAAAAAGGTTTCCAGCTTTTTCTTTCATTCTATCTGCTAAATAAATCACTCGTGATGAAATTAGATGTCATAATTATTTAAATATTCACCATATTTTTACGTCTTTGAAAAATACATAAAACAACATACTTACGTTTAGAGAAAATATATATTTGTAAATAATTTAATAGAAATATAATGTACCATTAATTGTTTATAAGTTTCTAATTTGTACGAAATCCTCAGAGGGGCGTTCACATGCTTTAATGTATTTTAAGTAATTTTAATACTGTTTATGCGCATTGTAATAATAATCCCTTAATAGTCAATGGTTGATTGCGGCGAATTTATTCGGCAGGCACATTCCATTTTCCCACGTAAGCACAGTACCTGCCAGTATGGCCGCAATATTTCTACAAATTACCACTCACACACATTACATCTATTTTAAATCGATCACTAAGAGCAAAAACTCTCTGACATTTTAATTTTCACTAAATAAATTTTATCAAATTTTTTTACAAAGTAATATTTCCCTCCGAACAACAATGAAAAATACAAATTATTTCGCTGTTAATGGTAATTAGTTAAACTTATAGGAAGGTGTTAATGAATCATGGGGATAAATACAATTCGGTTAATAGTAGTTGTCAGGCAAGGTTTAAAAGAGTGATGGAAGTGGCTTTCTGTCGTTCTGTCGTGTTAATGAGTCTAATGTCTTATCATTGACCATAGAAAAGCAGCAAGGCTTGCTTTAATATTAAAGAAATATTTTATTTACGTACGTATATATATATATATATATATATATATATATATATATATATATCTAAGAGTTACTGAAAAACGAGGTGTAATGATTTTTATATGAACATATGTGCATATGGAATACGCTTTATAGTGACATAAAAAAGCAATAGAAGACGAAAATAAGGGTCTTGGATTTTTTGTTTGTCTATTTATCGGGTTATGTTTATTTGTTTGCGCATTAAGTATTGAAGAAATCATAACAGCCACATGTCATGAGGACTAGGAAAAAAGACATGATAATTTAAATATGTCAACATAATGGGAAAAGTTCACTTCAGTCCTATGGTTAATAATATCCTCCACAGTTCCACGTAAACCGCCGGCTCTGCGTAACCCACAGACATAGCTAATAAAAGTAATATATGGAGGAAGGCAAATACTTTTGACTATATTGAGTGGCCATGGTCATTTCCATGATAAATTTCAGCTAAAATATATAAATGTTTATTAATTATGTAAATATATTTGATCTCAAAAGTCATCATGTTTTTATTTTATCGTTCAATAACATAATCTTAGAAACCTAATTTTTTGTATGTCGGTTACGGGGCTATAATTTTAAACTGTCATATTAAAGGCTTATAGATTATGTAAGGAATAATATTAGCTCATGTTTATTTAATTATTTAATTTATAGCGTTTAATTCGTTTTCTATGCTTCGATGCTGAATGTTTATTTGCGCCGCAGTTGGGTTGAGCATATTATAAATATGTGAAAAATTCTTATATTCCTTACTAATTCCCAATACAACAAACTACCTTGAAAGTAAAATTTTGTTCTTTATACATATATACAGTCTGAAAGTATTTATTGTCAAATAAATAATTTTCTACGTTTTAGTATATTTCGAATAAAAACTTGTCCTTAGTCTGCTAAACATTTTTGGAATTAGTGCTAATTTGACGATTCTCTGTCCTCACTCTCGCACACAAATACACCCGCAAGTATAGATAAGTGCTTCACTTCACTTCGCACTTATCCCTGAAACCTCTAGCTGTAGCAGTATTTCGGAGACATCACAAATGTTTCAACTAAGTATTTCAGTTTTTACTATATTATTTTATACTTTTCAGTGCACTTTTTGTTGAGTGGTTATTTGACGTTGGCTCGATTTTTTTGCAGAACGGTTTTATTTTTCCGTTTCTATTGTCAAAAAGACAGCCCAAAACGGCACAATCTTAAAATTAATTCAATATCACCTTCTTCATTAAAATCAGAACAAAAGTTTGTAGCATTTAATGAATCCAAATATATGCATATATACCGATATACATACAAGTATATATACATATATACCCTCACTTAAACAGTCTCACAAAACAATCAGTCTATAACAGTCTGTCCTTTGACTTCGTTAATTATACAATTATCTACCTATTTTCTTTGTTACTTTCTTGTTTACTTCAAGACATGTTAAACAAGTCCAAATTTGATGAGTTTACTCCTTACCTCTGAAGAGCGCCTGTTACCATCTTCCGGCTCCATAATTTTACCCTGATTTTGATAAATAGTAGATTTACAACGCCCTTGGTCGTATCAAAAGTTTAGCCATTTTATTATTATAAAAATATATAATAAGATTTACGTATAAAGATATTTCCGAAATACTGCTGCCGTCCATTGTTAAGGAATTGTATGGTGTGCTGTCCATTAATATAGCTAAACTTTTATGGAACCATACCAGGGGTATACATATCCAAACAATCGGTTCATAATTGCTGGAGATTTGAAATTGTATGTTTAAAAATACAGTCGATTTGAGGACTTTCTCCTTTATTGAAATCGGTTTTAAAGAAATTTCAAAAATACTATTTTGCCGCTTTTTGGTAATCATGTAATTAATTTTAATTAGTTTTGATCCATCAAAATTGTGTAAAGATGTTGCATAGTAACAACTAAATTATTTACAAGAATAGCATTACCCAAATATTATAATAAACCGATAAATAAAAACTTAAAACTAAGTACCTAAATTACTATTAATTAATTTCTGCCTATGTTTAAATACACTAAGCATATAATAAGAAAAAACGAAACTGAAGGATAATTTGGATTACTTAAAATCACTTAATTAATATAAATCGAGGCTTTAACGACTGTGATATACATATGTATATATATGTAGACATATATTTATATATATATATATATATATATATATATATATATATATATACATATATAATATTTCTTATGGTAAACAAAGCTTTTAAAGTTTTAAGACAGTTAACTGCAATACACCGATATAAAGGAATAAAATTGTAGGCATTAGTAAATAAGAAACAATGCGTATCCGAATGAAATCGAAAGGAGTTGACAAGACGCGACGCTGGCTGAAAGACCCCATCCAAATGCGACATTGTATGTTTCTCAATAAAAATATATTGAAGTATATTTGATTAATAATCTTTAAGCTAAGATTTGAGAAAACCAGTAAGTTTCCTTGCAACTAAGTAAATGTAAGATAGAGTCAACCCGTATATTAATATATTTAATCTAGTTGCTTTATTCGCCGTAATTTAATTTTCAATATTCGATGTCCCATTTTTGAAACCTTAAGAAACTGATTAAATTTGATCATTGTACATGAAAAATGAGAGAAGTTGATTTGAGCCTTATATGTCTGATAATAACTTATATGATGTTATACATGATAATGTTCATACCAGCTTTTACTTGCGACTCCGTCAGCCGAGAATTTTGAGTGTCTGGTGAGATTTTCATGCTGGTTTTGGTCTCTTAAAATACGTGAATTATTATATATGTGTTGGTGTCTATCGACTTTTCGTAATAATCAATATTTTAATTACTAACAAAATTCTAATCTTAAATAAAATTTTATATTTATCTCCGCGATACAAAATTTATATCTACATTTGAAGAGTTTTAAGGACAAGGGTTTAGTTGTTAAAACGTGAATCTGAAGCAAATAAACGAGCTTATTATTGAATCTCGGTTCTAAATTGAAATTTTTCTACCCTCAAAAACATAAAAAACATGTCCGGGTGAAAGGAAAAAATATCATGTGTCATAGAAATATGTGGATTCTACGTACATCCATAATTTGCTGCAACTTTCCGGCACTTGACGTATAGTAGGAACATAAGTTAAACAAGAAAGATAATATTATTTATACTCAGACTTAAAGGGGGACAAATCCTATCTCATTCCTTTTCTAGTGATACTTTTATTTCTAATCATGAATAATATTTTCCACTGCTAAAAACAAACGTATTCTCAAATAGGATGGAAATGCGTACATTTATTGTATTATTTTAATGATATTTTGTTTATTTTTATGATTCAATTGGAAATTCTTAAGTTAAATATTTTAGCGTTTTCAGTTAAAATGTAGTTGCATTTACCCTGTCTTAGAGTTTTTTTTAGCGTCGTTCTCTAAGTCTATTTATGCTTATCTACAATAATGGTAATAAGCGAGGATATTTGTAGTGTTGGTTGTTGAAAGCAGCAAAATAATTCATATATCTTATTTTCACAAAATATTGGGGAAAATAATGAAAAGTTTCCTTGCTGTTTTTTTACATTCAATACATAATATCTTTTAAAATAAATTTACTTTCAACCAATAGATTCGCGAACTTCTACTACTTTTTATCACTTTCTGCCCTGAGGTAGGTTATTTTTAATGTCGGACAGATTATAAAATTACCATTACATATTTTTTCTCATTAAATATTTATTGTCTAATGTATGATATTGAAAACGCCATCTACCATATTTTTAGGTTGGTTAATAAAAAAGATTGTTCGAGAGAAAAGAAGAATATAATTATAACTGAGTTTGTTGTAGCTATAAATGATTGACATATGCACTATTATTACTATTAGCTTTAACATAAATAGACTTAGAGAACGACGCTAAAAAAAACTCTAAGACAGGGTAAATGCAACTACATTTTAACTGAAAACGCTAAAATATTTAACTTAAGAATTTCCAATTGAATCATAAAAATAAACAAAATATCATTAAAATAATACAATAAATGTACGCATTTCCATCCTATTTGAGAATACGTTTGTTTTTAGCAGTGGAAAATATTATTCATGATTAGAAATAAAAGTATCACTAGAAAAGGAATGAGATAGGATTTGTCCCCCTTTAAGTCTGAGTATAAATAATATTATCTTTCTTGTTTAACTTATGTTCCTACTATACGTCAAGTGCCGCAAAGTTGCAGCAAATTATGGATGTACGTAGAATCCACATATTTCTATGACACATGATATTTTTTCCTTTCACCTGGACATGTTTTTTATGTTTTTGAGGGTAGAAAAATTTCAATTTAGAACCGAGATTCAATAATAAGCTCGTTTATTTGCTTCAGATTCACGTTTTAACAACTAAACCCTTGTCCTTAAAACTCTTCAAATGTAGATATAAATTTTGTATCGCGGAGATAAATATAAAATTTTATTTAAGATTAGAATTTTGTTAGTAATTAAAATATTGATTATTACGAAAAGTCGATAGACACCAACACATATATAATAATTCACGTATTTTAAGAGACCAAAACCAGCATGAAAATCTCACCAGACACTCAAAATTCTCGGCTGACGGAGTCGCAAGTAAAAGCTGGTATGAACATTATCATGTATAACATCATATAAGTTATTATCAGACATATAAGGCTCAAATCAACTTCTCTCATTTTTCATGTACAATGATCAAATTTAATCAGTTTCTTAAGGTTTCAAAAATGGGACATCGAATATTGAAAATTAAATTACGGCGAATAAAGCAACTAGATTAAATATATTAATATACGGGTTGACTCTATCTTACATTTACTTAGTTGCAAGGAAACTTACTGGTTTTCTCAAATCTTAGCTTAAAGATTATTAATCAAATATACTTCAATATATTTTTATTGAGAAACATACAATGTCGCATTTGGATGGGGTCTTTCAGCCAGCGTCGCGTCTTGTCAACTCCTTTCGATTTCATTCGGATACGCATTGTTTCTTATTTACTAATGCCTACAATTTTATTCCTTTATATCGGTGTATTGCAGTTAACTGTCTTAAAACTTTAAAAGCTTTGTTTACCATAAGAAATATTATATATGTATATATATATATATATATATATATATATATATATATATATATATATATAAATATATGTCTACATATATATACATATGTATATCACAGTCGTTAAAGCCTCGATTTATATTAATTAAGTGATTTTAAGTAATCCAAATTATCCTTCAGTTTCGTTTTTTCTTATTATATGCTTAGTGTATTTAAACATAGGCAGAAATTAATTAATAGTAATTTAGGTACTTAGTTTTAAGTTTTTATTTATCGGTTTATTATAATATTTGGGTAATGCTATTCTTGTAAATAATTTAGTTGTTACTATGCAACATCTTTACACAATTTTGATGGATCAAAACTAATTAAAATTAATTACATGATTACCAAAAAGCGGCAAAATAGTATTTTTGAAATTTCTTTAAAACCGATTTCAATAAAGGAGAAAGTCCTCAAATCGACTGTATTTTTAAACATACAATTTCAAATCTCCAGCAATTATGAACCGATTGTTTGGATATGTATACCCCTGGTATGGTTCCATAAAAGTTTAGCTATATTAATGGACAGCACACCATACAATTCCTTAACAATGGACGGCAGCAGTATTTCGGAAATATCTTTATACGTAAATCTTATTATATATTTTTATAATAATAAAATGGCTAAACTTTTGATACGACCAAGGGCGTTGTAAATCTACTATTTATCAAAATCAGGGTAAAATTATGGAGCCGGAAGATGGTAACAGGCGCTCTTCAGAGGTAAGGAGTAAACTCATCAAATTTGGACTTGTTTAACATGTCTTGAAGTAAACAAGAAAGTAACAAAGAAAATAGGTAGATAATTGTATAATTAACGAAGTCAAAGGACAGACTGTTATAGACTGATTGTTTTGTGACACTGTTTAAGTGAGGGTATATATGTATATATACTTCTATGTATATCGGTATATATGCATATATTTGGATTCATTAAATGCTACAAACTTTTGTTCTGATTTTAATGAAGAAGGTGAAATTGAATTAATTTTAAGATTGTGCTGTTTTGGGCTGTCTTTTTGACAATAGAAACGGAAAAATAAAACCGTTCTGCAAAAAAATCGAGCCAACGTCAAATAACCACTCAACAAAAAGTGCACTGAAAAGTATAAAATAATATAGTAAAAACTGAAATACTTAGTTGAAACATTTGTGATGTCTCCGAAATACTGCTACAGCTAGAGGTTTCAGGGATAAGTGCGAAGTGAAGTGAAGCACTTATCTATACTTGCGGGTGTATTTGTGTGCGAGAGTGAGGACAGAGAATCGTCAAATTAGCACTAATTCCAAAAATGTTTAGCAGACTAAGGACAAGTTTTTATTCGAAATATACTAAAACGTAGAAAATTATTTATTTGACAATAAATACTTTCAGACTGTATATATGTATAAAGAACAAAATTTTACTTTCAAGGTAGTTTGTTGTATTGGGAATTAGTAAGGAATATAAGAATTTTTCACATATTTATAATATGCTCAACCCAACTGCGGCGCAAATAAACATTCAGCATCGAAGCATAGAAAACGAATTAAACGCTATAAATTAAATAATTAAATAAACATGAGCTAATATTATTCCTTACATAATCTATAAGCCTTTAATATGACAGTTTAAAATTATAGCCCCGTAACCGACATACAAAAAATTAGGTTTCTAAGATTATGTTATTGAACGATAAAATAAAAACATGATGACTTTTGAGATCAAATATATTTACATAATTAATAAACATTTATATATTTTAGCTGAAATTTATCATGGAAATGACCATGGCCACTCAATATAGTCAAAAGTATTTGCCTTCCTCCATATATTACTTTTATTAGCTATGTCTGTGGGTTACGCAGAGCCGGCGGTTTACGTGGAACTGTGGAGGATATTATTAACCATAGGACTGAAGTGAACTTTTCCCATTATGTTGACATATTTAAATTATCATGTCTTTTTTCCTAGTCCTCATGACATGTGGCTGTTATGATTTCTTCAATACTTAATGCGCAAACAAATAAACATAACCCGATAAATAGACAAACAAAAAATCCAAGACCCTTATTTTCGTCTTCTATTGCTTTTTTATGTCACTATAAAGCGTATTCCATATGCACATATGTTCATATAAAAATCATTACACCTCGTTTTTCAGTAACTCTTAGATATATATATATATATATATATATATATATATATATATATATATATACGTACGTAAATAAAATATTTCTTTAATATTAAAGCAAGCCTTGCTGCTTTTCTATGGTCAATGATAAGACATTAGACTCATTAACACGACAGAACGACAGAAAGCCACTTCCATCACTCTTTTAAACCTTGCCTGACAACTACTATTAACCGAATTGTATTTATCCCCATGATTCATTAACACCTTCCTATAAGTTTAACTAATTACCATTAACAGCGAAATAATTTGTATTTTTCATTGTTGTTCGGAGGGAAATATTACTTTGTAAAAAAATTTGATAAAATTTATTTAGTGAAAATTAAAATGTCAGAGAGTTTTTGCTCTTAGTGATCGATTTAAAATAGATGTAATGTGTGTGAGTGGTAATTTGTAGAAATATTGCGGCCATACTGGCAGGTACTGTGCTTACGTGGGAAAATGGAATGTGCCTGCCGAATAAATTCGCCGCAATCAACCATTGACTATTAAGGGATTATTATTACAATGCGCATAAACAGTATTAAAATTACTTAAAATACATTAAAGTATGTGAACGCCCCTCTGAGGATTTCGTACAAATTAGAAACTTATAAACAATTAATGGTACATTATATTTCTATTAAATTATTTACAAATATATATTTTCTCTAAACGTAAGTATGTTGTTTTATGTATTTTTCAAAGACGTAAAAATATGGTGAATATTTAAATAATTATGACATCTAATTTCATCACGAGTGATTTATTTAGCAGATAGAATGAAAGAAAAAGCTGGGAACCTTTTTTTTCTGTCTGTCTGCATGTAATTTTGGACACCAATTGAGCAAATTCTGCTGGGCGGATTTTTACTGAATTTATTTTTCTTATTCCTAATTTCACGGTGAAACCATGAGGCACAAATAATATACACATATAAGATGCCGCCTGTAATGGGTTATTAGATAGACACCAATTTCAAAAATGGTTTCCAAAAATATTTTCAGTCTGGCGTCGCGAATCGCATTGTGAAATGTTCTCTAATTTTCAAATAATAACGACAATGAAGTAAATTTAGTTAAAGACAACGCTCTAACATTCAAGCTTACGAACAAGCAGAGTTCCTTCCAGAACTTTCACATCTAAGCGAGCTTTCTTCATCTTCTCCAGGAGCCATGGCTTCTTCTGCACCTTACAGTCTTTCAGCTCCTTTCTTGTAAGTCATCTTCTGATTGTTTGATAACTAATTTATCGTATATTTATTTCAATTCAAATTCAAAACTTTTGAATTTTTTCCCTTCTCTTATCGTAGTCCGTTTCAATTCTTTTGTACTCAACGGAGCTGGTTTTCGCAAAAGGTTTTACTGCATTCCATACGGGAAATTTTTAACAAAATACTTATTCGAATCACGACTTTCCTTGCTTATATAAAAGAAATTCTGGAGCTAACTTGAATTGAATTCAGTTATAAATTAAAGAAAAATAAACTAATTTTGATCAAATAATGAACGGGGAAGAAAAATGTTACAATGCGATTAGCGGCTCTAAACTATTAAAAGAAAATAAATTCTCTACTGTTTTCGATAAGATATTTTATCTATAATATATCTATGATTTTTTATAAAAAAACGCTTTACATTATATTTTAAATTATTTCTTTAATATATTAGTTGCGACCGGAAATTCTTTGACTAAAAAACACCATTTGTAATATGTTTCTTTTCATATAATGAAAAGAATGTAATTAATTTAAGTTATAAAAAAATATAATTCATGCATGGGGTGATAGTTATAAAGTTATAAAAAAGTACCATGAATTAAAAACAGTGAAATAAATTAAGTTGATATGATTGTATATATTTTTTCACGTTAACGCAATTTATGTGTTTATTTTTAATACCTTTGTCTTTGTTAAATGCTTAGTGTCTAACGATAAATTTATATTAAATTTAATGAAAAATAGGCTGGGAATTTACAAATTTGAAGATATTCCTTTTGAGTATTTTCTTTAAAAAATGAGATTACAATGCTGTTTTTAAATCTTTGAGTATTGCAGCAAAGAAATTGGTCTTGTTTTTAAAGAAAAGTTCAACAATAAACATATCCAATAACCACATCAAGAGCAACCTACCTGTTGCTCTTATCGGCTCTCTCTCTTTCTCTCTACGTTAACAATGCATAAATTAGTAAAAACAAAATATATGAATAGGGAACGAAAAGATCCAAAATTTAGATCACACCAGAAACAAAACCACAATCGGTTTGTTTACTTGCGTACATTTGACTTTTAACCAATAACAAGGCGTTTGCATCGCTTATTGAATTTCAAACAACATTGTGGTTTTATAAAATGTGAACTTATTTTATCGATAAAAGAGAGAAATACGCTTATTTACGTTAGAATCTAATAGGATGACCACGAATTTCGATATATTTTCCATGCTGCCAAATGGTCTATTTTGGGACAACTAATGTCCTTCATTCATCTTTCGTAACCATTTTTCTCGTGAACTGTGTGGCAGGAAAATATTTTTATGAAAATTTTAAGGGGAAAACAAAGCATTCGATTTTTTAAATTTCTTGTATCATGCGGGGTGCTGAACGGAAAAGCAAATTTTAGGAAATATGAAACTATTTATTTTTTAATTCTAGGTACGGTAATACAACATTTTTTTATTTAAAAAGAAATTACCTGAAACTGTTAACACTAAAATTTGAAGTCTGGAATAATGAAAAATTTGCATAAATTAATTGCATTAATTTGCGGAAATCGCCATAGTTTTCAAATTATTTTCCATCTCTTTTCTTTTAACAGACCTTTAAAATTTTATTAAAACCTATTCGATTGAATTCATGAAACACAAAGTATTCTTCATTTTAAAAAAAGTGTCGCCATGTATTTTTTTAGAATTCAAAGATTGAATAATTCGTTCTTTGACCAAACAACTTTGCCCTTGTCGAAGTGTGTATTTCAGTAAAACAATAATTTATCTTCACATACGAGTATTAATTTTCCTTACTTGAAATAACGGACGGAAATTATACGTGTGAATATTTTTCGACATAGAATGATTTCTACAAAGAATACACAATATTCTTTTTCAATTTTTTTTTCAAATAAGTCTACTGACTCGTAATTATAATGGTAATTACTTTTTAAATTCATTATTTCGTAGCAAAAAGAAAAATTAATGAAAATAAATTAGCTCTAATTATATTAGTTATTAGCTCTAATTAGTTTTTTTCAAATTTATGATTAGTTTAAGTTTTATTTCATAAAAAATGAACAAAAATGTTACTGGCTATATTCGTAAAACAGAGAAGTGCATTACGCAAAGTTGATAATTACCTTAACTATTATATATATATATATATATATATATATATATATATATATATATATATATATATATATATATATATATTTATATATATATATATATACATGTTTTGTATGTTTCGTACATATTTCTAACAGTAAGCTTTCAGCTGTTTTTGTAAACAACAGTAGGTGCTGTTTATCAATGTTTCTTTTTTTTTAATAATTCACCCTGAAAGGATCTTACTTGTGTTGTAGTAAGACAAAACAAATTGTTGTTCAAATATACACTTCAATTAATTGTTTATTTGCGCATAATGTAAGTTTTGTTATATTAGGCTATGGCTTTTTTGAAATTATTGACAGATTGTATATGGCCAAGAAGTATCGGAAATTTTTTTTTAATTTCCTGTTTTTATGCGGAAAGTTGTTCATTTGTTGACTTCATGTACTTTATCAAAATATGCGTGGGCAATTCGCATTCCCCTGTAAGCACAGCTGAATTTCGTTTTTGTAATTCACACGTATACAAATTTACTCAAATGGGTGTTATGTAATACAAAAAAATGTAGCATATAAACTAGTGGAATGTTTTCATTTGCAACTCATAATAAATATCATAATGAGACATGTTTTCCATTTATATTGTATGTACAGCGACTGCAAAGAGAATAGTCTTTACATAATATATGTTGTAAATTAAGTTTCATATATTTGTTCATTATAAGTTGCAATATTACCAACTTATTTTAAATTATCCATTATTTCTGAAGGCCTGTTTCTCTTACGTGGCTAGTTTTTGCTTCGTGTACCTATATCATGTTAGGAATAGATCAGACACCACAGCTTCAATTCATTCAGAAAGCACAGTCTCAAATTAGTAAATTATAATAGAAAAGTTTGTAAAGTACCAGCGACCCGCCCCGGCTTCGCACGGGTGCAACATAGATACTAATGTGATGTAATTGTGGAGCGATTAACAATATTACTGTCGTTCACGTGCCGCTATGTCTGCTGTCGCCGCCGTCCGTGCACGGCAACGGCTTAGCGAATACTGATTTTTGGTGACTTGATATCTTCTAAAATATTAATAATAAAGATTGAAAGAATTTATTTGTATTAAATATATTATAATATATTTATATTATTTGTATTAGAAAGAACGAATTTTATTTGTATAACATACCCAACAAAACCAAGTTATTTATTTAGAAGTTATTTTGATAATAATCAAAATAACTTCGAAATTATAACCCACAAAAAAAATAAACAAAAATGGTCGCTGTGGGTTATCCGTAGGACATAGATATATGCCATCCCGGACTTTTTTGTAGATATTTTTAAAATGCACAATTCCATAGTACATTTTGATATATCTCGTAAAGTTTAGTCAGCATTAGTATAGTGAAAGCGACCAAAATTCTACCTTTTTACGAAACATTGACTTATTTATATTTTCTGTAGATACCACATACAGGTATTATACCCATAAACCTTCCGGAAGAAATTATCTGAATGATAGTGAAAACCGCATTAAAATCCGTTGCGTAGTTCAAAAGATCTAAGCATACAGAAAGACAGACAGACGCGGAAAGCGACTTTGTTTTATACTATGTAAGGATTTACAAGAGTATTTATTTCAATATTTTCCTTAAATGAATGGTAACGCTCGAGTTAATAAAGTTGGTTACATATTGATAAAGTTTAAGAAATTGAGGTGGGATAAGTGCTATACTTATATTAATTTGTCTAAGATTTGACTTCTTTTATATGTTGGTTTCATATGTTTACTCGTTTATGTGTCAATATATTGATCGGTCTTTTATAATGAATATGATTTAATCGTTTTATTTGTCAGATGAAATCAGTAGTATCTCATATTAAACTATAATATAAAGTTTATATTAAATACAAACAATTATGCTTATCAGTTGTAAAATTATAATAAGTTAAATATTTTTTTGGTAATTTTATTATTATACAACTAATTCTTATCTTATGTTATTATAAATTTACGTTTTGATATTTATTAGCAATTATCTAAAATAAATAATTCCTTAATTTTCGAAATAACTAAGTTATTATAGAGATATTGTAATTGAGTTACATTGTATTTCATAATTTTTACATTTTAATAATCTGTTAAAATATGTCAGTCCGTTATTGAGAGGAAAAATATTAAAATATTTTGTTTAATTAGTTAGCCACTAACTCAAATCCGGTGATAAAACGTTAAATCATTGTAATTAAAAATAGAACGCATATAAAATTAGGCAAAGGCAGAGTCACAAATTATTAGTCTATTTATAACTAATAAATGGCAGATGTCACTCCTAATTAACTTTACACACATGCACGCCACGGTGATGAATAAATCTTCATCTTCATGAATGTAAGATATAATGTTACATTAAATATTTGGTGAGACATAAAAGAAGTCTAATACTGAAAACATTATAGCTCTTAATGCATTTTCATTTGGAACAACAGTAATATTATTACATTCATATTTGAATTAAAACAGTTACTCGTAATATTGCATTTAAATGTCATTGGCCAATGACAATTTGAAATATTTAGTCAAAATTAGTGGAATGGTTCACATATTATCACAAAAGATTTTAAATTGATAGAGGCCAGGAAATTTGGCGTTGTGTTTGCATTACAATAATAATGTGATCAGTTTTGGCGATAGTCATCATTATGAAAAAATTCGAATTGATTATTAAATAGTAAACTACTGTATGACGACTCAACTAATCAATCGGTTACGCACATAATATTTTTCATATTTATCAAGATGCAAAACCAAAAATATCATCAATATCTTTATTTTTTTTTTACTTATGTATTGTTTACTTCTTGTGTCTACGATATCTTTCGCGTGAAATTGAGAATAAGAAAAGTAATTAAATTTTTTTTTCTTCCATATGTTGTTTTTGGGTAAAATCTTTTTCTATACCAAATTTCATGAAAATCTATCAAGTAGACGTTCTTTGATAAATAAATTAACATACGTGCATAGAGACAAAAGTCCTAAAAACATGTTTTCTAGCTTCTATTATTAAAATTGTTAGCATGATTGTGTCTTATTCAACATCTAGAAAGCAAACTTGTATGCATACGTGAAGTGCTTACCAATGTTGCCTTGATAAATAACTATAATGTGAAATACGTTGATATGCATTAATGTATTTTAATATAAGAAATTTGAATAATTAATATTATAATTGAATAATGAAATTAAATACTTGTAACCAATACATTATGTATATTAGAAGATTGCCCGTAGTTTCTTCCATATTGACCTGATAACACATTGCAAAATTTTTTTAATATTTTAGTGAGTAAGTTTTTAACTACTTGAAAGATAAGTTGGGTAAGAAATTTCGTGCAGTGTTTCGAAGTTTTTCTGAATCGATTGCCTTTACTTTTACCTTTTCCACCTAGAAAGGTGTTTCACTATAATGAAAGTTGATACTTTCATTTGAAATCTCACATGCTAGTAATCACATTATTTTAAGAAAAAGTCACACTCCTTTTAAATTTATTATAATTTCCCTTACCGCTGACATTTCAAGTTAAGAAACTCTTTGTTTCTGTTTTTCATTTAAACGGTTAAGTGGACTGGTTGACATAAATGTTTTAAAAGATTGTGACAATTGGATGGACAATCTATGGATTTTCTATTTCCTAATATTGATATTGATATTTATATTTATGTTTATGTTTACGTTTACGTTTACGTTTACGTTTACGTTTACGTTTACGTTTACGTTTACGTTTACGTTTACGTTTACGTTTACGTTTACGTTTATGTTTACTTTTATGTTTATGTTTATGTTTATGTTTATATTTATTTTTATATTTATATTTACGTATTTTAATGTATACAACTGACACATACGTTGGACTTAATGTTGTGAGAAAAATCTCTTAGAGCCAATGCTTAGTCTTGCCCTGCCCGATGAGAAGCCAGAAATCAAACCCGAGTCTCGCAGTGCGCCTTACCATCTAAGGTCATAATATATATGGTTGAAATGCAAGTAAATCCGTCAGAAATTCGCATCAACATCTGATCAATAATTTGAGTTCATTTCCCTAATTCTCCTAGCTGAATATGAGGCCCTACAAAAAATTTCAATACATTCTGAATGTAAAATGTTTCAAAAAGATTATAGTTGAGTAATAAAACTTTTGAAAAACGTATTTAGCGCGGTCTAGATTTGTAACATCAATCATTAATAGTATATTTATATTTTAAATGAGTAATTGAATTTTGACAAAAAACATTGCTAAATATATTCGCTTTTAATGTTCCTTAATGACTAATTGAGATTCAGGTTCTTAAATTTTCATTAATATTATAAAGACACGTATTTGCAATTATTTTTAAATGTTTCAAACAGACTTTAAACCAGTCATCAAAGTTTTAAGTAATATTTTT
The DNA here is from genome assembly GCA_039881145.1 of Druceiella hillmani. Lineage (NCBI taxonomy): Eukaryota > Metazoa > Arthropoda > Insecta > Lepidoptera > Hepialidae > Druceiella > Druceiella hillmani. The sequence goes on from JAYKKI010000080.1 coordinate 10,516,280, forward strand.
CGGCTAATTTTTGCTTTTGATATCCCTGATCTGGATATCGATATGAATACTTTATATTTTTGTTATCTCGGAATAAGAGCAGGGGATAAAATTTTCTGCCAATTTTTGTATTAAAATGTGTATTTTTTTAAAATAAATATCACACAATTTTTCTAGCTCTAGTATATTTAGCAATATATATAACACACACATATATATATATATATAAATATATATATGTATATATATATTTATATATATATATATATATATATATACATACATATATATATATATATATATATATATATATATATATATATATATATATATATTTATATATATATTTATATATTATTAGTACATTATTTAAGAGAAATTGTAATAGTAAAATGTTGAGTAAAATGTTATTTTTAATGGCAAAATTATTCACGTTTTGACATTAAATAAAATTATAATTAGTTTCAGTCACCTGTAAGACGCACTGAAAAATATCCTTTATTTTATTCGATTGAAATAGCTCAGTTGGTCGCAAAATTCATGGAATTCTAAAAGTATAACAGGGTTATTGGTAGATACTGGCATAACTAATATGAAAATGTATTTCACCCTGCTCTAAGGTATGTATTCGTACTTTAATTGCACTTTTTTTAACCGCATAATTTAAATTTTTAGATATCTTAGTAATTAGTCTAGCCGAGATTCTTAAGTGTAATACGACCAGACTGTTACCTTTTTATCACTCATTTCGCAAAACTATAGCGTCTTATATATTTTTAACATACACATAACTTTGAACATAAATGATAATTATACGTTTATTTTAATTGTTTCGGTCTAATTTACTTAAAACCCAAGTTTTAGCTTGGCTGGGTTTCGTTGATAGTATTCTCTAATTACTGTGTACATCTACTTTAAAATAGAGTTTTGTGTGGAACCGTTACAACACGAAAATTGATCTAGTTTTAACGAGTCACTTTCAAGATGCCACAAATATTAACGCTTAGATGATCTTATTAAGAAACAGCTTTCATAAAATTTGGTTACAATCTCCGGCATGAATATTACAAACCAGATGGTACAAAAGATATGGAAACCAAATTAATATAAAATACTACTTAGGATAGTAAACTTAAATACCGTCTATAGAAAATTTTGTATTATTTATGAAATAGACACATACACACAAACAAACACTCACACTCACACACACACACGCGCGCGTGTGTGTGTATATATGTATACACCCACATAATGTTGATTGAAATTTAATAAAAACATCAGCCTAATTTTATACAACAAATATTAGTATTTAGTTGGGAGTTTTTTGATACTTTCGATACCGTTTCCGAACATGAATCAATTTACAAAATACTGCTACTGGTCGAGATTTTAGGACTCGTAGAAGCATATTTACGCGCATAAGAGCTATATTCTATTGTGTATTAACTCTATGACCTGACAACGATCTCCATTCGGATATCTGGAAGTGGTTGAAAATTTAAATTTATAATTCCTTTACTTTTTAGTATTTTTTTTATTTTCGGATTAAATTATTTTTTAATTTATAAAATTATTTTATTGTCGTCAGAACTACACACAATTGTCAAGTTTCATAATTTCGCGGATTCCGTTAAATAGTTACTTACAAGTCGATCGGTTTTTTTTTCAGTATGTGAGCCTAAAACTAAGGGAGTTCGGTTTTTTTCATGAATAAGCAAACAAAATCCTTCGTTCTATTTGCTAGGAAAACCTTTGAATACGGAAGTTTTAACATAAACATAAACATAAACATAAACATAAACATAAACATAAACATAAACACAAACACAAACACAAACACAAACACAAACACAAACACAAACACAAACACAAACACAAACACAAACACAAACACAAACACAAACACAAACACAAACACAAACACAAACACAAACACAAACACAAACACAAACACAAACACAAACACAAACACAAACACAAACACAAACACAAACACAAACACAAACACAAACACAAACACAAACACAAACACAAACACAAACACAAACACAAACACAAACACAAACACAAACACAAACACAAACACAAACACAAACACAAACACAAACACAAACACAAACACAAACACAAACACAAACACAAACACAAACACAAACACAAACACAAACACAAACACAAACACAAACACAAACACAAACACAAACACAAACACAAACACAAACACAAACACAAACACAAACACAAACACAAACACAAACACAAACACAAACACAAACACAAACACAAACACAAACACAAACACAAACACAAACACAAACACAAACACAAACACAAACACAAACACAAACACAAACACAAACACAAACACAAACACAAACACAAACACAAACACAAACACAAACACAAACACAAACACAAACACAAACACAAACACAAACACAAACACAAACACAAACACAAACACAAACACAAACACAAACACAAACACAAACACAAACACAAACACAAACACAAACACAAACACAAACACAAACACAAACACAAACACAAACACAAACACAAACACAAACACAAACACAAACACGAACACGAACACGAACACGAACACGAACACGAACACAAACACAAACACAAACACAAACACAAACACAAACACAAACACAAACACAAACACAAACACAAACACAAACACAAACACAAACACAAACACAAACACAAACACAAACACAAACACAAACACAAACACAAACACAAACACAAACACAAACACAAACACAAACACAAACATAAACATAAACATAAACATAAACATAAACATAAACATAAACATAAACATAAACATAAACATAAACATAAACATAAACATAAACATAAACATAAACATAAACATAAACATAAACATAAACATAAACATAAACATAAACATAAACATAAACATAAACATAAACATAAACATAAACATAAACATAAACATAAACATAAACATAAACATAAACATAAACATAAACATAAACATAAACATAAACATAAACATAAACATAAACATAAACATAAACATAAACATAAACATAAACATAAACATAAACATAAACATAAACATAAACATAAACATAAACATAAACATAAACATAAACATAAACATAAACATAAACATAAACATAAACATAAACATAAACATAAACATAAACATAAACATAAACATAAACATAAACATAAACATAAACATAAACATAAACATAAACATAAACATAAACATAAACATAAACATAAACATAAACATAAACATAAACATAAACATAAACATAAACATAAACATAAACATAAACATAAACATAAACATAAACATAAACATAAACATAAACATAAACATAAACATAAACATAAACATAAACATAAACATAAACATAAACATAAACATAAACATAAACATAAACATAAACATAAACATAAACATAAACATAAACATAAACATAAACATAAACATAAACATAAACATAAACATAAACATAAACATAAACATAAACATAAACATAAACATAAACATAAACATAAACATAAACATAAACATAAACATAAACATAAACATAAACATAAACATAAACATAAACATAAACATAAACATAAACATAAACATAAACATAAACATAAACATAAACATAAACATAAACATAAACATAAACATAAACATAAACATAAACATAAACATAAACATAAACATAAACATAAACATAAACATAAACATAAACATAAACATAAACATAAACATAAACATAAACATAAACATAAACATAAACATAAACATAAACATAAACATAAACATAAACATAAACATAAACATAAACATAAACATAAACATAAACATAAACATAAACATAAACATAAACATAAACATAAACATAAATATCAATATCAATATTAGGAAATAGACAATCCATAGATAGAAAGTCCATCCAAATGTCACAATCTTTTAAAACATTTATGTCAACCAGTCCACTTAACCGTTTAAATGAAAAACAGAAACAAAGAGTTTCTTAACTTGAAATGTCAGCGGTAAGGGAAATTATAATAAATTTAAAAGGAGTGTGACTTTTTCCTAAAAAATTGTGATTACTAGCATGTGAGATTTCAAATGAAAGTATCAACTTTCATTATAGTGAAACACCTTTCTAGGTGGAAAAGGTAAAAGTAAAGGCAATCGATTCAGAAAAACTTCGAAACACTGCACGAAATTTCTTACCCAACTTATCTTTCAAGTAGTTAAAAACTTACTCACTAAAATATTAAAAAAATTTTGCAATGTGTTATCAGGTCAATATGGAAGAAATTACGGGCAATCTTCTAATATACATAATGTATTGGTTACAAGTATTTAATTTCAATATTATTCAATTATAATTTAAATTCTTCAAATTTCTTATATTAAAATACATTAATGCATATCAACGTATTTCACATTATAGTTATTTATACACATACACACAAACAAACACTCACACACACACACGCGCGCGTGTGTGTGTATATATGTATACACCCACATAATGTTGATTGAAATTTAATAAAAACATCAGCCTAATTTTATACAACAAATATTAGTATTTAGTTGGGAGTTTTTTGATACTTTCGAAACCGTTTCCGAACATGAATCAATTTACAAAATATTGCTACTGGTCGAGATTTTAGGACTCGTAGAAGCATATTTACGCGCATAAGGGCTATATTCTATTTTGTATTAACTCTATGACCTGACAACGATCTCCATTCGGACATCTGGAAGTGGTTGAAAATTTAAATTTAAAATTCCTTTACTTTTTAGTATTTTTTTTATTTTCGGAATAAATTATTTTTTAATTTATAAAATTATTTTATTGTCGTCAGAACTACACACAATTGTCAAGTTTCATAGTTTCGCGGATTCCGTTAAATAGTTACTTACAAGTCGATCGGTTTTTTTTCAGTACGTGAGCCTAAAACTAAGGGAGTTCGGTTTTTTTCATGAATAAGCAAACAAAATCCTTCGTTCTATTTACTAGGAAAACCTTTGAATACGGAAGTTTTAAAGGTTTTCCTAGCAAATAGGACGAAAGAAGATTTATTTATTAATTTAAGAAGAATAATCTATCACGAACAAAAAAAACCTATAAAATATGAATGAACTCTTATTTAATATATACTACCAGGATTCAGTACTCACGTAGATACGTGCACACTGGCTGTGGGCGGTTGTGATTCCTACTGATGGAGTCATTTGATTTTGAATATAGAATACAATTAGCATTTTGCAAATACGATTGAAGGTATGACATGAACTTTTGATAGACTGCATGTTACCGGCATAAGTGAAGTGAACAACGCAACACTGAACGAGCTTGTGAGATAAAAACAAATGCAGTTTTATTTTAACCTTCAAATAAAAAATGTAATTGTTAGATGAATGTGGTTTAATGAAATTAATAATACGCAATTTAAAATTATAATGAATTGTCATAATTTGTAATAACTGTTATGACCATTCGATTAATAGTTTTATAACCGATTATCTAAATACCTCAATAATAAACCATTTGGTTATGGAAGTAAAATGATTTACTTACACTTTAAATCTAAACATTCAAGAAAAAAATGTTTCCAAATATAAATATTATTAAGTATCCACCGTGAAACTTTATTTCTCAGCGTACAACGACAGGCGTAAACAATATACCTATATACATAGGTTTCCAGTAAATTTGAGGAAAATTTCTAGTGACGCAAATATTTTTTAAATTTTTTTAAAGGTACACATTTTTTCGTATATTTTTATTTTCAATATTTCTTGTAATAGTTAACATATGATTCTGAAAAAAACATTTTGAAGTCCGTGTAATTTACTCTTCAAATGATTATCAGAATCTTAGCTATATTAATAATTAAATATAAAATGGCAAGTCAGTACAGGCGTGTTTGTTCATTATACATATTTTTTAAACTTTAATCTATACTTAAAAATAGCCATATTTCATTTTACTTTATAAAGTTGTATACAGCTGGACTACGGGCCCATCAGCTGTTAATAATATGCTATTTTTTTTGCAAAAATGAGATGTAGGTACATAAATAAGTGAAAATACTCTGTGCGATATATACCTTTAAAATATAATATAAAAAATGTTAAATAGTTTTTCATTAAACATTTATATCTATCAATTATAAGAATTTTTTTTACGCTGTCAAAAAGATTATTTAATATAATATAATGTAAATATAATTCATTCGAAATAAATCAGTAAGTGGAAATCTTTTTTTTTATAACAGAAAGTGTAGTCACTGGGCTATACAATCAGGTAGCTCTAGTAATTGGTAAATCATGTAGCTAGGGAACTTTTGTTCAAGTATGCAAATTTCAATATTATTGTTGCTTAGTAAAATGGATAATATTAATGATATAATTATTTGTACTGAAACACAGAATTAATCAGCTTATTCCCCGGTAAGGTGACATAAAGCATTAAACTAATAATTTCGTTACCCCCACCATAACAAACTCTATGTTAATAATTCAGCCCCAAATTATCCACTAGACTTTGCTGGTGGAAAATTTGGAAGGATAAGTAAGCAAAAAGTTGGCATAATACCACGTGCTAAAGAGCAATGTTTTTTTTATAAAGCATTTATAAAAAAAACATTACTGTTTAGCATGTGGTATTATGCCAACTCCACAATTTCAATAAATGCATATGGGTAATGTTCATATGTTAATCTTAGCTTCATAAACGGTATTGAATAGGTGAATGGAACTACGAGAGATAAACAGATGTTATTTCGAATCTTTAGCGATCTTTATTGAGCCCGCTGTACTATCAACATTTTCTAACTCTGTAGATTTATTTGAATGATATAATTATGTATTGGATTCCGTTCAATCTAAAGTTTAAAAAAACATGACAACTGCGAAGCAAATTTGCACCACAAGGGTTGCGTTAAAAATAAATAGTAATTTAAATGATTGTAGTGTTTCTATTAAACTATTCACAAATATTAATATTGTTTTTCACCACATAATCATATAATTTGATATATACATCACAGGCGTAAAATTATAGTGATTTTATATTTTTGGCGTTAATTTTACAGAAATTAATTATTCACAATGAAATTAAACTACGTGATGTAGTATTATTTCTACTTTCTTTAAGTTCTTTACCACGACCTAGGTTTCGTTGTATTACAACATTTTCAGGTGGGCTATTAGCAAGGATATACGATATACCAGTATTTTAGTGAGAGTAACAAATTCAATTGTTGTTATTATATGAGATTGTACAATGCAAATGTTCCAGTGTATGTAATAAAATTAAATGGAAGTTATTCTCGATAATATCTTTATACAAAAGCAAGGGTATCTGAAAGTTAGAACAAGGTTATACCAGTAATTTTACATATCTTCGGTTTTATTTTTTCTTATATTTATTGATATATATATATATATATATATATATATATATATATATATATATATATACATATATATATATATATATATATATATATAGATGTATTTAGGCTGAAACGAATTTGAAGAGTACTGTAGTATCAATGTTGTCTAATTATATTATGTCTATTAAGTATGGGTGATGATATTATATTTAGTTGTTCATTTAATATGTCAACCTTGGTGTCTTTTTATTTCTAATATTTCTAGGAGATTAAGTTTATTATTTTTTATATTTACTTGTAACATATAGGGGGCATTATCAGTATGAGGGTGATGGTTTTTTTCAATGAGATGTTTAGCAAAGTGAGATGTGTCTGGTTTGTTATTTCGCAAGCTGGCAATTTTATTATTAGTTAAGAGTTTTTCTAGTTTGAGTGATACATTACCTATGTATGGGATAGATTTATAGTAAATATTATTATTATTTGGTACAACCGGGTATATTTCTTTTATTAGTATTTTTTAAAATTTATTATGGTACACTTTTGTGACGATTGATGGGTTATAATTATTATTTACTGCGATTTGTTTTATAGTTTTTATTCCTTTCTGTAAATTAGGTTTTTCTAGAGGGATGGTTCAAGCTCTGTAAATTATCGAATGGAAGGCTGCTATGGGACCAAGGGTGTTGAGAATGACCATTCATTATGGAGTCTGCAAATGTGTCTCTTCTAAAGGTACTAAATTTCTGTTTATTATTTTTGCGTTTTATTGTGATATCTAAAAAGTTTTGTTTATTATCGGATTCTACTTCTAAAGTGATATTGTTTTGTAGGGAGTTGGCAAAGTTAACAAACTGGTCTATCTGTCGCTGTGTACCTTTCCAGCAGATAAGGATATCATCATCGTATCTATAATAGTATAATATATTGGTCGCTAATTTACTGTTTAAGAGGCTGGTTTCTAGATTTTTTCATAAATAACTCGGCTATAAGGGAACTGAAAGGAGAGCCCATTGCAAGGCCATTGACTTGTTGAAATAAATTTTTATCGAATAAGAAATAATTTTTGTCCATATATATTTTAAAGAGGTCTCTAATTTCCGATGCTTCAACAGGGTTTAACCGTTCCTTTCCTAAGATATCTGAAATAATATTTAGGCAATCTTTTGGTGGTATATTAGAAAATAAGTTTACTACGTTGAGTGATACTAATTTACAATTGGGTGTTAGATGTTTATTTTTAATTTTATTACAAGAGAGTTTTTAATGGTATATTTAGGCGCAAATCCGGTTTTATTTCGAAAGATCTTATTAAGGTGAAAAGCAAATTTTTTTGAAGGTGCGTTTGTGTATGAGACAACAGATCGTATGGGTATATTTGGTTTATGAATTTTAGGTTGTCCATAGAGTATTGGGGGTCTAGGGTTCATTTCTATAACTTTACGTTTCGAGAATTCGTTAGGAAATATGATATTGCAAGTTTTAATTATTGATTTTACAATACTGGCAAGTATGGCACAATCTTTGGATTGTGCCATACTCGCCAATATTGTTGAAATCTTTTGAGACTTACATCAACGTGGAATACTAAAATTCTGTCAAGTCGATAAAGTACATATGTAAATATATTAACAAAGGTAGCAATACATCGAAGATGGCCAATCTTCGCTGTAACAAATGCAAATATCGAAGTATCTCAGTATCAGATGGGTCGCTATGTAAGTAGCAACGAAGCAATTTGGCGCATCTTTTCATTTGCGATCCACGAAAGACACCCTACAATAGTCCATTTGGCAGTTCATCTAGAAAATGAACAACGAGTGTATTTAAATCAAGGGAACGCGGCAGACAGAGCGACACGTCCACTGTCGACCGCAACAAGTTTCTTCTCAGTTTGTCGAACAGATTTTTTCGCTCGCACTTTGCTGTATTCTGATATGCCACGCTATTACACATGGAACACATGATCGAAAACGTTTCAGCGTCGAAAATAAGGAACACCAATTGAAGGACGTCCAAATGTATTTTGAAAAACGCTCCTAATTACATTGCTATTGGCAAGGATCAGATCGCAAAATGATGTAGCTCTAGCGTTGGCTTCATCTGGAATAGCTCTCGCTCTCTCGTCCCCCTTTCTACCTCTATTAGAAAGCGGACGATCTGCACATTCTGCTTTGAAATTACTATTGAATATGCAAATGGATAAAACACCAGTTTGCAACATCGCCAAAAATAGCGCGATGGCGAAGATCCTACATATATGCAAATTGATCGTTTGGGACGAATGCACGATGGCCCATAAGAGGTCACTGGAGGTACTGGATAGAACGTTGAAAGATCTTCGTGACAACCAAAACATTTTTGGTGGGGCCATGATTCTATTGTCAGGTAATTTTTGTCAGACTCATCTGTTGCTGACGAACTGAACACGTGCCTAAAATCATCAAATTTGTGGCTCCATGTAAAAATACTCCAATTGACAACTAACATGGGAGTGTTTTAAAACAAGATCAAACTGCAATTGTGTTTTTGAAGTAGTTGTTAGACATTGGAAATGGTAAAGTCGCAGTGGACACCTCAACTGGATTCATCACATTACCCACAGATTTCTGTCGCATCACAGAATCAAATAGAAGAGCTTACTCAGCGTGTTTTTCCAGACAGCGCAACAGTTCAATAACCATAATTGGCTGGGTGAACGAGCAACATTGGCGGCGAAAAATAAAGATGTCGATGATATCAATGCGACCATTCAGAATTTTCTTCCGGGAGAGTTGTTTTCCTTCAAATCAGTTGACACAGTTATAAACCAGGATGCAGTAGTCAACTAACCCACGGAGTTTTTGAATTCACTGGAATTGCCTGGACTACCACCTCACAATTTGCAATTAAAAGTAGGATCAGTTGTCATCATGCTGCGTAACATTAATCAACGTCGACTGTGTCATCATGCTACGTAACATTAATCAACCTCGACTGTGTGAACGAGACTGGCTGTGAAAAAGCTAATGAATAACGTCATCAAGGCAACGATCATAAAGGGAAAAAACCAAGGGGAGGATGTCTTGATCCCGCGTGTACCGATGATTCCAACTGATTTACTATTCGATTTTAAACGTCTACAATTTCCCATGCGTCTGGCCTTTGCGATGACCATAAATAAATCGCAAGGCCAGTCGCTGGAAGTTTGCGGAATAAACTCGGAGTTTCCCTGTTTCGCGCATGGACAATTATACGTCGCGTGTTCGCGCGTCGACAAACAGTCATCTTTGTTTATTTACGCACCGCAAAACAAGACAAAAAATATAGTTTATCAGAAAGCTTTACATTGATTAAATGTATTGTAACTGTGTGTGTCTGTCAATATCAAATTGAAGCTCTATAAATAGCCAGTATTATTGGAAAACTTTATTTTTTAAGCACCCAATCGTTGTGACGTGACTATTTTTAAGTAACATCAAGTGTAATATATAATAATAATAAAACTTGCTTAACTATATATAATCTGTGTAATAATTAATGTAGATAAAGATATTATATTAATTTGTATTGTAAGCAAGTTTCAAATTAGAACCGTGCACTACAAATTTTATTTTGCAAGCTCCTAACCTTTATGACATGACAATTTTTCAAGCAACATCATGTGTAATTAAAAATAATAATAAAACTCAATTTATATCGAGCACTTTTTTTTTTATTACGAACTCTTTTTATTTCGGTTAAGTTTTGACCACATTTTTTAATAAAGTTGAAACATTCTGCAATTATCGTTCAGCTTTTTTATTGATTGATTCTGAGGCGGTACGAAGTTTGCCGGATTAGCTAGTAGACTAATAAAAATAACAATTTATTTTTGTTTAAGTTTTCATTAGGGCAATAATTTAAAAAATAAAAATGTTAAAAAAAGAATAGACCACATATTTTTTTATACATTTTCAAACTATTTTATGAACGAAGTTATAATTTCGCGTTGATGTATAGAATATTGGTCAAATTGGAATGTTGTATGTCATGGCATTAAATATATTTAAAATGTACGCTGCTCGGTCTTCTGCTGATTCTTCATTTTTTCTTTAAAATTTCCTGCATAGATTTAAAACTGTAGAAACATTGAGGCAGAAATGTGGAAGAATTCACATCAAAAAAATTATGACGGTGCTACGTTTCATTGCAGAATTCGAAAAATGGTAATCGCTAGTTCCAAAAACATTACTTTTTAGACTTGTAAAAAATTCTTTTGATTTATAATTAGCTATTTCTGATAGTATCAATAATTTTACCCGAAGAAACTCCTTATATCCCCAAAAATACCAAAGGTGGAGCTGACGTTATAATTCATTTTTATCTGAGAGTGTAGTGCTTACCAAACCATCGTCCATTTAAATAAACTCTGTGACAAGGAATATGGAAAAATATTTGACGAACGAAAATCCGAACATTCACTGTTTTGAGTATTTTGTTTGAAAACCAATTTGTAATTTTGTATTAATCTATGTGTTTCAGTGAATTGCAGAAGCTTGTCTTCGTCAATTTCACACGATACTCCATGAAACATAGATACTTTACTATGTGTATTCATTTAAATAAAAGTTTTACTTCCACTTATGTTAAATTTTCAAAGTTATTTTCTAGCAATTGAACATTTTTGACATAATCCTGATCAAAAATAAAGAGCCTGTATGAAGAGAACCTCATTTTTAAATTTTAAAAATATGAATCGATAGCATAGAAAAATGTATTGAAGAAGTAAAACTCATATAGATGTAGTAGGCGTCTCTTTCAAGTCAACTACGTCGATGTTACGTTCAAACGAAATATCTACGAACTAAGAACTGTTCGATATATTAAAATACAAAATCGATAGCGCAAATATTGCATATTCCTTGAATTATTTTATTTTATGAAGACACGGGTAAAGAATAATAAAGCGATTATAAGAATCAAAGATTTCAAAATATAGGCAACACCTTAAATAGGTCGCATTTCTTGGGTCGATAAGGTTAGTAACGTACAGGTTCTGGAAAGAATGCATAAACACGAATGATGCTTACAGACTATACAAATCCTCAGAGTATCTGGCAAAAACCACGGTGTAACTAAAATATCGTCTAATGCATCTAGGGTTGCAGGATAAACACCAAAATTCTCCTGCCTCCCTAGTCACATAGATGAATATGTACATCCGATTTCAGGCAGATCTCTTGACTGAAGAATCTTAGATACAGACTTTTGTGAGTGAAACTATTTAGAAGAATAGTATCCCGGCTCACAATTGTTAGTAAGTTTTTGCGAAGAATACGAAATTACAATTTACCTTCCTAAGATTCCTTACTTCAAAAGGAGAAAAAGAATCCTTATATTATAACTTCCTTGTCTGTCTGTCAGTATGTCGAGATCCTTTTTCTTTGGAAAGCGTAAGGTATCAAGTTGAAATTAATACCAAATATTAGAAGAGCTGTAAAAATCAATCTTCTAAGTCGACGCAATCAAAAAGAACCCCAATAATATAGCCATTCATGCTACATATTTTGACAATCGCAAATAAATCAAAACTTATTCCAACCAAGTACCTTATTTCCCGTTGACTTAGAATCATGAAAAATGGCAACAAGCTAGGTGTCAGAGCAGAAGTAAGAAAAAAATCCGAAATCGTTAATTTATATTATGTCACATAAAAAAACATTTTTTAAATATGCTCTTGTAAAAGATATGGCAGGCAATTTATTATATATGATAGACAATAATACAACATTACAATTTGGCAAATATTTTAATAGAAATATTATATACAATTTGTAAAAGTCTAAATATGTATGGAATTTCCCAAATGAAAGTTCTATTCTACTTGACAGGTTTTTTTATTAATTTAAAATTATTTTTCGTGAATTGTTTTAAGAAAGTTAATTAGTTTGAATTTCTGTTTTCGTGCAAGATGATGAATACTAGATAATTTATATATAAATTGATATAATATGTCACGACGAGAAAATCTCAAATACACTTGTGATTAAATATCGTCTTAACTGTTACATTAACTGGCAAATTCGTTTTGTACTGTAAAATTGAAAGAATTAGAGAGGAAATTAATATACATATTACTTTTAAATTTCGTTTGTCCATCTGTCTTTTGTCAGGATGAATGAGCACAAAAGCGACTAATCTGTTTGGAAAAAATGCCAAAGAAGAGTTTCGATAAAGACCTCACATAAAGTTGTATTATTATTAATCTTTAAGGGTTGGGATTTTAGATTTATTTAGGGTATTTGTAGCTGTTTTTTTCACTTTGTTGGGTTTCTGTCTGAGTTGCCATTCATAAAGGTTCCACTAAAGAAAATAATTATTATTTTATTTTATTAGATGAATTCATTCAAAATAATAATCGTAGCATGGAGTAAGAAGTTCAGAATGGTAGATATGATTCAAATTTACGAGAAGAAAGGTGCAAGCTCAAGTTTAATTTTGAATTAAATACTAAAAGTTTTGTGAATTATCTGCACATCCACGTTCTTCATGTTTTCACAGTTTTAACTTTCTTCTTATAAGTGTTACGTCTATTGTTTTGTAAATATTAAGTATTTTTCAATTAAATAATAACTAGGTAGTTTCCTTTTTTTGGCAAGTAATATTGAAAGCTTTTAAGAGTTTCCATGTAATTCTGAAAATATTTTGACAAAGAAGGGAATAATTTCTTTTGAATATCTTCCATATTTTTATATCCCCAAAGAAAATAGCGCTTATGGATGTATATTGGAATAAACATTTAACATAAAACTTATGAAACACTACTAATAGGACCGCAGAGACTAGAAGATAAAGCTTTATTGAGCCAGATTGGTTACATATTTTTTGACAGAATTTTAATTAATATCACTGGTATTTCAAAAAAGTTACTTATGTTACTTTAGAATTAAAAGAGCGCATAATTTAGAACAATAAAATGTTTCCGAAAACACAATTCTAGAGCATGTATTTTTATATTCGCTGTTATAAAAAAATAACGTCAAGATATTAATAATTATTTCAAATATTGCTAGTGACTCATTTCTAATATATCGCAGGAAAGAAAATAACATCAGTATTTTCATTAACATCTTACCAGATGTTACAGATTTGCTTGATAGCGATGAGAACATATGATAGAAAATGTAGTGTACTCGTACTTCTTTACAGGTATTAAGATTTTGAATTGAAGAAACGCCAAGAAAATTCATATTCTCTGATGTTTTTTGTGAAAATTATTTGAGTCAAAAAGAATATATGAGTTAGTCATGATTAATCCGTGTCAAAATATAATTTTTTTCCAAATTTTATAAGCCTTTGGTTGATAAACTGATGACATATTTGTAAAGTTTGGCAGCTGAATTTGTAATAATGTGAATTTATAAAAAAAATTGTAAATAAGTTTAAGGTATATTGGCAATCCTATTGCGTTTAAAATGAATATCTAAACGAGTTATGTATACCCAGCTGTAGGAAGCATTCCCAGTTAGGATTTAAATACTTGCACCGAGTAGCCTATTGAATATGAATCAGTAAAAATTTACTATCGTGATTGAGTTTTATACATGGGAGACTAAAAACAATTTTAGAAACATCAAAATATTTTTTCGCTTAGTTTAAGTTTGCTGAACTGGGAAATGAAATTTTATGATTAAATTAAAACTCTGTGATGTGTTTCCTTGAAATATAACGGTAAATTTTAAGTTAATTTTTTGTTCGGCGTATTTATGTACGAATATTTGGATTTATTTTCTAGGTATCAAAATTATACAAGGTATGGGTAGTTCTAAAAATAAATATAGCTCATAACATTGTAGAACCACAATTTTACAAATCGAATGTTACATAGAAATTTCATAATATACTAAAGCTCTGAACAAAAGAACGTCGGAAACTGTCAATATTGACAAGTAGACGACAATCCATTTGAATGGTCGACGCCGCGAGACAACAAAGAGTAAGAAACCGACGTTTATATAGAAGACTCCACGTGATACGCCCGATAAATAATAATGAAATATGTGAAATATACACATAAATATAAATGAAATACGAAAGGCGGAGGAAAAGAAAAAGTAAGCCACATGAGACACAACGGTGCCAGACTGCGCGAGCTAAATTCACGTACGGTACACGAGTCGCACTTCAGATGTCAGGCGAGGTTAAAGTGACAGAGGAATATTTTCAGTTAAATAGAGGAAGGTCAGACCACAAGATTACAGAAACAAATACAAAATAAATGTATAAGATGTTAATCATCTATAAAACGGCACTATAAAATAGACACAATTATATATAAAACTTGATTGTTTTTTTTTTATTTTCAAATGATATTTATTTTATCATACTATAATGGAAAGCTTTACATATGACCGATGAAAATTAATTTGGTGCGAAATCGAGCTACGTTGTTCATATGAACTGTAATAGATATAATGTAGTTATTAAATACTACGGTACCAACTCCACCGCTCGTTGATGTAATCAAAAATCATCTGAAAATTATACCTCCCCTAACTTAACTTTCCTCATTCCATTTTCTTTTATATCCCTCTCCCGGTTAATCTCTAGGAGAAGGATTAATCTTCTGCTTCCTTTCGTAACCTTAATCCTGGTCTAAAGTCTCTCCTGACATCGAATTTACTTTTTTTTGTGTTTTCTCGCAAAAGTTGATTTGTCATATCTTGTTGTGTTAATTATATTAATTTTTTTACACAGGAATTGTTCGATTAATTATAAGTAGCCTATTACCGTAACGACAAAAAATTAATGGCTTAACAAAGTTTTTGGATTAAGCGAAAAAATGCTTCAAAATTATTTAAAATATTAGGTTTAACTAAAATATAAAAAAAATTGCGTGAACATTTTTTAAAATATTAGGTTTAACCGCTGTTTGATAGCAGATAAATATTTTTAAAATCAATTTTTTAAAAATAATATATTTATAAATATTAAACAGCTTGTTTTGATACGTATTCTTTTGTTTCAAAAGAAATGAGTTAGGAATTCAATTTTACCAAAGTGTACTTGTAAGATTTTTGTTTGTTTCTGTTTATTTTTTCTCTTTATTAATTTTATTAGCAACAGAGGCAAAGTTTAAGGCCATTAATTACTTATGTAACTCAACTTTGGATTCTTGATGTCGCTGATGATTTTGTAACATTTTCATATTTCCTACTTGCAATCATCGTATCATATCGCTAGTATTATTGCGTACATTGTTGAAAATAGTGAGAGTTTTTTAAACCAACAGTACTGAACTATCATAAACTAGAAGTCGAAAGTAGTATCTACGTCAGTGTTCGTATTTTACTCGATTACATTTCCTTGTGCTCGATTAGGGTTACAAAATTCCACTTGTCAAGCTATCGCAGATAACGAATAAATAATTGAACTATAGAATTATGAGTGCATGCCTTCACAATTAAATAAAACTACGTGATATATTATTATTTCTACTTTCTTTAAGTCTTTTACCACTACCTAGGTTTCGTCGTATTACAACATCTTCAGGTGGGCTATTAGCAAAGAACTTAAAGAAAGAAATAATACCATATTATGTAGTTTCATTAAATTGTGAATAATGAAGTCCTACAAAATTAACGTCAAATATATTCAATACATGCATTCAAACAAATGACGTCTCACTTCATATTCAACATAGATCCACAGATGTTGTTGCCAGTTAAGAACATAAATTTCTTTTGGTATTGAAATTGTTTTTTTTTTAAATTTTGGCTATTAGAAAAGAAATGAAATTAAATCATTAAATTTGGAGCATTAACAGCAATTATACATCGTATTATATTAGTTTGCTTTTTTTAGAAATTCATTTTTTAAGCATTTCTTGGATACTCCCTCTATTTTCTATTTATTCTTAAGACTATACATAAATAATTAACATTCCAATTTATTTGGAAATAGTCGGAGAACGACCGACATTGCGTACACTCTCGAATGTACTCGTATGCAATATTTTGAGCTAATATACAATATTTTAATGCGTTTTGATATATAAATACTCTGAGTTTTTAACTCTGTATCTAGCCACCGACAAAAAAAGTTTTGGATATTTACTCTTTTTAAAAAACAAATATCAAATTCGTGCGACTATTGAAAATAGTTTTTAGTTACTTCAATATACACTGTAAGTTCATATTGTAAGTTATACTCTAAGTTATATTCTTTACACACAAATCTTCGAGGTACAAAAATTTGCTCATTGACAAATCATTATTTAGCCGCATATTTTTGAAACTGTATTTCTAAATAATTGGTGAACATATTTTTTGTATTCAAATATGCTCACCAATTATTTGTAGAGAATTTATATTATATAAACAGCAAAATAAAATATTTGAATCTCTTAATCTTCAGAAGATTTAATACACAATTATCCATTTAATTAATCAATACAACAAAAGACAGGGTTTTGAACAGGAGATACGACTAGTAAGCATCGATGGACCTATATAAATATGAATGTAAAATTAGAACTAAAGGAAAAGAACGACAAGACATACTAGACAAAATACAGGAGGGTTTTAGTTAACGAAAGGCACTAAAACCGTCGTAAAGCGAGCGGCGCTCCAATTATCAGATGAAGCTAAAAAAGTAAAGACCGATTGACCCTATATAATATGAGTAGAATAGAGGGTGGTAAACTATAAATGCGGTGAAATATACCCATAATTATTATGGTGTATTTATGAAGTAACCGTCAATTCTTTTGATTTGAAGACTGCAATTTTGTACGTTGTTAAAATTCACTCTTAAATAATAATTTTACAGTCACTGACTTCGTGAGAAATGTTATACATGCATGTTATGGCTAATACTGATAAAGACGCTAATCTTAACATCAACAAGCCGAGCTTAGATCTAAAATTAAGTTAGTTTTAAATATTCTCTAAATTTTGTTACAGCTTTCATCTATCAGATAAACTTTAAACTTAGAAGCTGTGATGAACTTATGTAACCTAACCTAAGTTTCGCCTATAAGTTTGTTATTTTGTTGTTTCAAATAGTTAAAATTCTGAAGGCAAAATTTATTGACTACTTTTATTTTTAATAGAATAAATACTCTTGCATTCGTAATTGCCACAAAGTCCTAACTAATGTTACGTTTAATCGGCTAAATATAGTTTGGATAGACGTTTATATGAATATTTATCGATGATTAAAATTATTTGTCAGCTAATGTTTAAATTAATCTCTTTAAAGTGTTAATATTAACATAAGTTTTGATGACATATATATATTTATATATATATATATATATATATATATATATATATGTATATATATATATATATATATATATATATATATATATATATATATAATTTAAAATAATATGTACACATATCAACAGCGTTTATCGATACCCGTAGATAACCGGTGACAAAAACTAAATCTACCTACTTATATTTTGGTAAAAATCAATATATATATACATATATATATATATATATATATATATATATATACATATAATAAAATTATAATGATAGCAAAATGAATCAATAGACTATAGTTATTTTTTCTCAGTTTCTATATATTATGTAGGAGAATGTAAATTACTTTCCTTTTATTATATGGAAAATATTCAGATTTGGTGGTTCTAATGTTACTTTGCATGAGTTTTGACTTCAAATGTTTTATGTTATTGATATCCCTAGCTAGTTATATTTTATTTCAGTATCTTCAAACATCACTATTTTGTGATTTTATCGAAATAAAAAATCATCAAATAAGGTGGACGTATTTTTATTTTACTTTCAGATCCGGAGCCTGTCAAATGAACGTTAATGTAAATATAAACAATATTTAGCTTCTTTCCTTATCATGTTTACTATATTTTTGTATCCTTTGTGTTTTTAAATATATAGCATTGCGCAGCAATGGATCGTTTCCTTCCGAACGCACGTCACTCAAGGTCAAGATATATTAATTAGAATTAAAGTCTAGTCACTTTGGGAATTTTAGCCTTCTAGTTTGTAATAAATTTGTTTTTTTTAAATTTTCATTTTATGAGTGAAATTTTGATGAGGTATATTATGGGTATTATATTAGGAAAAAAAACATATAGCTTATACTCCCACACTAGCGCGGAAATGTGTGCATATTTTAATAACTGACAAATTCTTCATTCTTTTTGCAAAGTTATTCTAAATAAATAACTTATGAATGAAAAACAAAAATTTCTTTGAGAAATTTCAAGACCCTTCGATATGAGCGTTTTTCCGAAAGAGTGTTAGTTTGCGAGATAATTGTGAAAACCTGTACTGTCAATTTTTTTTAATATAATTTCTTCAAACGTAAATAACGGTAAAACGACTACACATATAGGAAAAATTAGTGAGGTTCTTTTTGTGGAAAAGTATTTTAAAAGACTGAATTATTAGAACTACAGTTTTAGTCAGCTGCATTTTTATAGAAAAATTGGTAGTATTTTTTATAAAACCTATTTTGTTTTTTCTAAATTGAATTTATATTCCTAACTTACGATTATATACAGTTTATTACTGAATAACACGTGAGTAATAACAAAAGACTAAAAAATTTGTAGGAGCGTTTTTTACATGCCTTCACTTAAGTTATCTCATATGAGAAAAACATTTTCTTCGCATGTGACTCGAAATATAATTGAAATATTCACTCATACGATTTCCTTGCTATTGAAGTTTTCCCAATCTTTCTACAAATTGCTTGCATTTCTGTGGGACTTGACGATTCGTATGTTTAATAATGGAGAAATTGCGAGGCATAAATTACTTTTTATTGATATGTGTTTAATAAGAAAGTAATTGTTATATTTTACGAAGTTTTAAGCAGGTAAATATTTGTCAGTAGAATAATGGTTTAGTTTCTGACAATTTCTCAAAATTAATTTTATTCTTTGAAAAACTAATTTTTTAGAGGAATACGCGAGGAACCAAAATTACAGCTCTAAAAACTTATTAGGAACAAAACATCTAAAATGTTTTTTCACTTACATATTCTTTTTAACGATGTTCATTTTAAAAAAATTACATTTCACCATAAATTTACGGTTTAGTTTTTGGCAATTATTTCGCAGACTCCTACTAGAATGGTTACAATGGTTACAAACAAAATAGTATTTCTACGGAATATATGGTTATAACCAAAATACTATTTCTTGAAATTTACCAAAATGAGGATGTTTTTTTGTGTTTTTTATTTGAACTTCTTTTTGTCATTGTATTTTATGTTCTGTGTAATATTGTATTCTTGTATTTGTTCCTATTGCGAAATATCTTTAAAAAACAAAACATCATACAATTTTCTTAAGGAATATTATTTACTTTGAAGACTAAGTTTTTTGTATAATTAATTTCTTAAAAAAGATTGACCTTACTTTATAGCATAGAGCAAGTTAGGCCAACCTTTTTTAAGAAATTAATTATACATAAAACTTATCTTGATTCATGTTTTACATTATGTACGTTCCAAATGAAACTTTACTAATAATGTAAAACATTTATTGGCCCGTTTTGAAAATTTTTAATTAATTTTTTGTATTATATACCTTGCTATACCTGCTTAACTACCTGACATTTAAATATGACTGACACATGAGGTCTAAAAAAGGGATTGCTGAGTTCGAAGATCCGCGACTTATTTTGATTCTGCTTATGTTCAACATTTTTATCGAACACCAAGAAGTTGCTCCAGCTTGAGCCTTTTATTGAATCTTTATTTGAACGCACTATGCATTACAAATGTTTTTTTATTTCAGTTTCTTCTCTATCACTATGTGTAATAATAGTTTAACATAATAATTTTATCAATGCTTACGTTTTACAGACAGCAGATAATTGCAATAATATAGACGTTAGAAGACTTCTATATATTTGTATTGTTATTGTATTTATTATCAAAGATCAAAATTGATATTTTTTTATAATATATTTTAAGCTGAAATTTTTAAAACTATCTGCGATATTAAAATAACATGATGATAATATTTCAGAATAATAATTTTAATTTTTCCATATTTAAGCAAGGAACATTAAAACTTGGAAAGCAATTTATTTGTACCTTTGGTAATTTAGATAATATTTCTGATTAAATTTTAAAAGAAAGCTCTATTTTAAGAAATCCTATTTACTTTGCCTTTTTTCGATAAACTGTAATAATTTATTTGTTTAATATACACTGTACCGTAATACCTAAGGTATGTACGAGATTACCAAAACAACACGCTACATTATAATTTGGATGATCGAAAATATTACGGTATGACCGAACAATTGATCACCTTTTTTTGAATTGGAATTCAGTCCAAAAATAGAATGTTTTAAAATTTTTGTAATGTAATGTAATGTAATGAAATTGGTCAAAAAATATTAGAATTTATGGTTTATAGATGAGATTAAATCGCATTTAATATGGAAAAAGAAATAAAATATCCTCAGAATAACTATGCTGTACCAATGTTCAAATTTTACTTGTCAAAAATTATGATCTCCGAAGTGAAAAATAAACTGCATTCAATTGTACTATTCATCGGAGATTAGTGAAAGCTGTTGTTATATATTCAAAGCACAATTTTTTTCCGACCCACCTCTAAGAAATTCAATAGACTCGGAATTTAAAAAGAAATATCCGGGCGCGATTGTATCTTCTTAATACGGTAGGAATTTTTGCGTGACGATGTCTCTCGGAGCGCATCTCAGTTTATTGTTGTCATACGAGTTAGTGCGTCATGTTATTACAGTTAGAGACTAGCTCTAATACGATCTGAGTGGGTGAAACGAACAATGAGTGTTTGCATTTGTTATATGCTTCGAAGTTGAAACTTGGAGACGCGTGAGAAAATACCAACGTTATGAAAATTATGGAATATTATTAATTTTATTTGAACAGCACTTCAGTTTTTATTTTAGTTTTATTTTTCTTATTTAGAAATATTTTAAGTCGCTCATTTCGTAAACAATTTATGAATTTAATTTTGATTATATTTCTGAAATTGCAATATTTAAAAATATTAAGAAAATCTATTTTTTCTGAAAAATTGCATACCTATTTTACTATAATCCAATACACTAAATAGTGTACAATTTTTCGAATGATATACGTCCTTCCATTTTACTATACATCAATCATTTTGCATGACTGTAAAAGAGATTTACCGTGTAGTAACATATTTAAATAGTAAGTATATTTGTGTATTCAAAAATTATATAAGTTTGTAAATAGTGTCCTCTACTTTGTTTGAACAAATAAAATACGAGCGATATGCTGTTTTATCCGTTTTGACGGATTTCCTTAATACACAATGTCGCAATTATTTCACCATCAAATGAATCCGTGTAAAATAAATCATCTCAGGAAAACCGTTTTTAATTGTTAAGATAATTCTAATGTTAATGTTATTTCTAATTATTACATATTTTCTATTACTTTAATGAAATAGAGCTGATTTCATTACTAATCTATCAATATGTTATGTTGTGATTAGGAGTTTTTGAATACAAAATTGTCCATGCTCTGTAGTATGCAAAAGGTAACGCATTTTTTAATCGATACTTGACACGTTATATCTTTATAAAAATTTGATACAATAAATTGACGTAGTTGCTTTAAAAATATTTTCTTATATTATTTGTTCTTTGCTTCAACTTCAATGTATTCTAGGTCTATTTGTGTTTGGAGGAAAAATAAATAAATATATAGTTTAAAACTTAAAATTCATGTTAAAATATACTGCATTATTTTATCATGCTTAATTCTTCTGTTGTTTTTTTTTAGACATTTCGAGTTTAATGTGAAATATGGTAAACAGAAAACTAAAAAAATCACTTGTGTAGAAAAACATCACGTTTTGAGGAACGCATTTTGTTGACATAGGGTGTCTTAATCTCCTAATCTCTGCATTAGAATTTACAACAATCTTAATTTAGTTGCATAGTGTGATAATGGTTGGATATTTATTTTAAAGGTGTTCTTTTAATGTCATTTGAATCGTCATTTAAAACTACATACCCTGAGGGAATAAATTAGTTCATTCGCCTATCTGCTTTGTTCCATTAAAATACCACATTAGAATTCACGAAATGAGAATCGTTATATATCATAATATGCTACAAGGAGTTGACTGATAAACAATATATATATATATATATATATATATATATATATATATATATATTTAATAACAAAATTTAAACTATCCAATATACAGTTTTTACAAAAAAAAACTATTTTAAAAATGTATAAACCAGGATTCTGTACATAAATATGCTGCATTCTCAGACTAAAACTATTCGAATCAATTAATCACGTCGATAGTGCACCACCTTGATGATGTCCCATTACTTATGCATATATTAAAGCTTTGATGATAGTGATAGCCTTAATACTCAAATCAGGTCTTAGTGATGGAACGATATCATAAAGGCTCACATTGAAAGATTTGCGTCGAATAAGTTCTACACACTCATGGTATACCGTGTGACCGATAATGTCTCTTCTTGTAAAGAACTTAATTAAGGCTGGGATATACCACACAGAAATTACTTCACGCTGGGAAAAATTCGAATGAGATATAAAAATTTAAAGTCATTACCATTACCGGAAATTTAATAAATATGTTACTCTCCAAGGTTTATATGAAACAATGGGCTTTTAATGGCTGACATTCCAACTTTAAAACTTCGTAACGATAGCGACGTCCCCGCCTTACAAATTCTCTCTTGCGATTTAGTTTGGGCTTTTCATAAAGTAACGTAAACTTTTATCAAACAAAGGGGCGTTCCCTTTTGCATCGGCGAAATTATCTTATCTTATTCATGGCGTTTTAAAATTGGCTGCTAGAAATTTAAAACCTCTTTTCCAATTCAATTTACCATTGAAAACATGGATGAAGCCGGCCAAAAACTATATTTTGACCTTATTTGCGGAACGTGTTTATTCACTTCAGTTTAAAGGGAAACCTCCACATTATTTTGTCATTTAAAAGCAGTGTTTTTGTTAAGGTGATTCTCTAAATAAAAGTGAGTACAAGTGAATTCCACTTTATGGAATCGATGATGGTATAGAAATACAGTGAACAATAGCAATACAGTGAATTCCATTTTATTGAATCGATGATGGTATATACATTTATTTCCTTTTAAACGTTTAGTTATTTAAAAGCCTTTTATTTTAATAAAATATTTAGGGTGTGTACCAACTTGTCCATAATATTATACAAAACTTAATCGGTTTTAAAATTTTATTGTTGATGCGGTAGACACATCAGATTAAGTCTTCTGTTGTCTCAGTCTTGGCATATTAAGTCTGCTACAGTCTCCTGTATGAATGCAATAGGGCGACGACAACTAGGAAGAGATGAAGAGGTATCGTGAGGCGAGTAACAACAGTCACCCATAACAATGCTACATGCTGAGCACGAGCGAAACGATGGAGAAGAAAAAAAATCTAACTCCCTTATAATTAAACTGTTTTAAAAACTGTATTACTGGTAATTAATTGGAAAATGATACTTACGTAATGTAAAACTTACTTTATGAACATTTCATGTTTAATCAATTATTAAAAAATATTCCAATATAACTAACAGAAGATATTAATGTGAAACATCTAAAGGAAGATATACGTTTTTTATCAATATGTGCACCTTACACCCACTTATTTCTATAATTCTTATCAAAATAGAGTAAGGCTCTCGAAGCAGAACTGTTATATTTGTTTTATGCTGATTCAAATTGCGGACTTAAATCAGAAACTTCACTTGGAGCAAACGAAGCAGCTGACACTGAATAATTATTTTTAAGTAGGAAAACAATTATTCTTTGAAGAAAGAATATTCTTCAAACAAAGAACATAAAAGTATTTCATCCCTCATTTCCTCCATCATCATCAACTTTAAGTATAAGTAGTCTCTAAAAAAATTATATAAATTTAGGTTTTGCTCCGAATCAAGTATTCATATGATAGGTATAATATGTTTTCATGTTATGCTATATTCCATGTATTTTTTTATAAAAGTACTATATATTTTTATTTAAAAAAATTATATAATATAGCTTATATTACATTAAAATTTTATCAAAATTGTCGTTTAAAAGGTCTGAATAGCAACTTTTGAATTTATCACAACGTTTTAGAAATAATTTTAAAAATTCAAAAGGGAGAAAAACTATCACCACTTTATGATGTACAAGAAATTATATTATTGGAATTTTTAGTGAAAGAAATAGCCAAAAATATAGATTACTTATGAAAAAGGTTATTTCGATACACTAAGTGGCCGGTGCTATTGCTTTGTATTTAAAATTTGTTTAATTCTCCCATATTTTGTATAAGTATCTATGTAACAATTTTCCCAGTTTTCGTCACAAACAACCAATTCAGCGAAATTTTCCTTAGCCATACACTACAAATCAACAGGAGTTGTCCCTAAAATATTAAATCTGAGTTCCAGCAGTAGGCGTTAGACGTATTCGTAGTTATAAGGAATAAAAGTAATTAAAATACATTGCAAAAACTCCTCAGGTTATAAAAAACATACTCGTGTTTCCTTTCTAATTTGTTTAATTGTTACAATAAAAAAACACCTCATTTTTAGGACATTTATTTCTTAATTGCAAAGGTAATGAAGTAAATTAAAACTTCGGGGTTCATTCCGGAAATTGTTTGGGGATAATTAAATAATGAAATTATATTGTTGTGATGTTTGCAATCAAAAGAATTATTGAGTGGATTTAAGACTTCAAATGATTTTTTTCTTTAGAATGTCCAAACACACTTTGCCCACATATGATCTCTTTACATCCCTTTACCTAAGAAAGCGCATCCTTCTGGTTGGGAAGTTCTGGACTAGTGCGAAGGTGTTAAAATGTATTTTATATGTTAAGACAGTGGTCGTGTGACAAATCAAACAACTTGAATATATTTAGCTTTCATTTTATAGCAATTCATTATTCACAATTAAATGAAAATACGTGATGTATTAGCCCACCTGAAGATGCTATAATACAATGAAACCTAGGTCGTGGTAAAGAACTTAAAGAAAGTAGAAATAATACTACATCACGTAGCTTCATTTAATTGTGAGACCAACAATTATTACAAAATTTTTTATTGAAAATGATTTTTTTTCCAAAATGTTTAATATAACATCATTTTAATAGTTTGTTAAAAACAGTTTTTACTTTTTTAATGCGTTTCTTTTTAAATCAAATGAAGTGCGGATATTTACTTTTTCCATAATGTAAATTGTACAATTTATGTAAGCGATTTTCATCAAAACTAAACGTTAAATTATTTTTGTTTCATACTTTTATTATAATATAATTTTACACCAACTTAATTTTTTTGATAAATCGTTCGATGCGATTTTGAAAAGAATTAAGCGTGGCTAAATTAGTACTCTTTCTGTAATATTAATTCCATAATTTTAAACAGCGATATTAACAAAAACTAAACTGTAAACAATTTTTTTATTTGTTCAAAATGTTAACAGAACAACATTTTATATTGCCTTAATTTCACAGATAAATCGCTGAGCGCGTTATTTAAATAAAGGGAATAGTGTGGTGAAATTATAACTTTTGTGTATACCTTTAAAGTTGATTGCACATTTTTTGAGAGCGATTTTTACAAAACCGGTTAATTATTTTTAAAATTTAAAATAACTTACATACTTATGACAAAGAATATAAAATATTACTACGTAAAGAAGCAACACTCACCTCCCTCCGCCAATTTAACATCACCCGCAGATAATGAGTACGGTCATGAGTACGCATTCATAGGTTGCCACTCGCTGCGTGCGCTAGTGATTTGTTCGATTTTGCGATGTTTGACTTGTGTAATTTAGTGTTAATTTGTTAACTATTTATAATAATATAATATAATGGTTGGTTATTGCACTGTGTACGGGTGCTTAGAAAACGATAAAATAAAAAAATATCGCAGATTTTTTAGTTTCCCTTCTGATGAAACAAAGTAAGACAACTATATATTCTTGCAAATAATGCTATATTCCCATTATATTAGGTGAATACCTATAATTTTATGTCTTCAAACATATCACTGAGCAATTTTAAATTTCAAACTGTTCTTAAAGGTCATTGTTTTGTTTGAACGTCGATGGGATTATACGATGTATCCTTGTATGTGATGTGTCGGCCATTGGCTTATTATGTTATTTATTGAGAGACTCAGTTAACTTAAAAGTACAGCAAAGATATAAATTAAAACTAAGAGTCATAGATATTTGAGAAGATCAAAGAGAATTGTCTAAAATAAGTGGGCAATTGGCTGTATTATATGGCTATAATAAATACAATAAAATAAGTAATTTTAATAGCTTTTTTCAGGTCCAGGCAATGTATTAAAGCAATAGGATGGATGGACTTGAAGAGTAAAGACATAAACATACTTTATAAAAGTTATTTTGTGTGTGATCTTCATTTCGCCAAGTGACTTCCTTAAAAGAAAAATTAAAACATATCTTGTTCCTACTTTATTGCTACCACAGTTGGAAAACCTGTCTGACAACCCAAAACATACTCAAACTGACATAAAACTGACATGCAACTCCTGTACTTCACACATATCGGCGCAGTATGATTTAGAAAATCGGAGTACTTTGCAATTAGTACAGACGACTAAAATTTTATCAGTAGGTACATCCCGAAAAAGGAAACTGCAAGCTGAATTAAAACCAGAAGGTAAAAAACAGAGATCGCTCGAATCGCAAGTAGAAGGTAGTGTTACTGTCAAAGAATCGAATATGCCGCCTTTGGTTAAAAAAAATTATTGACATCCAAAAAAAATGTAAAACGAAACCTCCGTGAAAACCGATATGATCAAGAATATATAATGTTTGCATTGAATATATATTTTGCCAGTCCGGTGGCATATCGGGTTCTCTCCGAAATACTTAGTTTGCCCAATGTAAGAACTTTACAAAGACGTATAGCCTAAGTATAGGCTTGCATTCATTTCTGACCAGGGTTCATATTGTATAAACATGGCCAAAAACAAGTCTGTTACTACGACCCAACCATTCCTTTTAGTTAATGGTCAAAAGATTTATTATGTATTTGATATACCATATCTCATAAAGTCACTACGAAATACCTTAATCAAATACGATTTTATTTCTCACGATACTAATGGTTCTAACCAATTAGCATCTTGGAATGATATCGAAAGGATGTATGATGCCGAAATAAATCAGTATTACAAAATGGATTTTAACTGACTGAATTACATATCAGAGCAAATAATTTCGAAAAAATGCGTGTGAAGTACGCTACACAAGTTTTGAGTCGAACAGTCGCGGTAACCATCAGTACTTTAATCGATACAGGAAAGATTCCTGGAAAAAGTTTAGGCACCGCTAAATTTATTAAACTAATAAATGACACGTTCAATATTTCAAATTCTTCTACAGTTAATGATGATTACAAATACAGAAAGGCATTTTATCAGGCAGATTTTAAATAAACACTCCAGAGAAAACACAACATATCGTTTCTGGATTACAAGTAATTAATCGTCAGAGTAGCAGAGATATAACAAAGACAATGAAATTTATCAAAGGATTTTTGATACGTATTAAAGCAGTATCAAGTATTGCAGTAGTCCTTAAAAATGCAGGTTATAATTACTTTACAAAAAGGCAGGTTATAATTACTTTGCAAAAGTTAGACAACAGGGTGGGAACTGTCGTGAGCCATCTGCCATTCAGTTTCGTTCAGCTTTTAGGAAGCTTTTCATGGTTTACTTCATCAGACTTTCGGAATATACAAATTGTTCTGAAGATTTAGATCAACTACTTATGCGCATAGAAGAGGCCCAAAACTCATACATAGCAAAGGAACAAGTAACTATAGGGTTATCCTAAAAATCTTTGCAAGTGAGGACTACTTACTACAGGTTCGAGCTTCCTGAAGCTTTTACGTGTATGTATGTGGATATTTATTAAAAAAGTTAAAGGTGTCATGACCATCATAAAAAATGAAAAATTATACAAAATTATGTTGAAAAAAATTAACAATTTGATGAAAAAAATCTTTTCATATGCTTTAAAGCATACAGAACTGACCATACATTTGGCGCTATAATTAATCCACCAGAAGATTTCAAACAATATATTTTAAAAATAGATAGCATCTGTAAAGATAATTTTGTGAATGATGATTTTTACCATATTGGTAACGAAATAATTGCCAAGATAAATGAAATTAGATTTGATTTACCATGTCCTTGTTTTCCTTTGGAATTCTTAAAAAACTATTTGTGAGATTTAAAATATTTCATGTCGTACGATGTAACAATAAAATTTCTAGAGACAAATATTTTAGAAGAAAATATTTAAGTGTATCATTTGTAAATAAACGATATCAATTTTTATTTCTTTTTCAAACTCCATACTAAGTATCTTTTTTCAAATTCTACACAAATAATATTATTATCAAATCACTTTCAACAATTATACGTATAGTGCAAAATGTATATTTAGGTAAATACATTTTTACAATTAGATAATTATAAATATATGCGCACCATTAAAATTGCGTCATTATTGCGCATGTAAAGTTGCGTCACGGTTTTCCGATTAACGCTGTTGGTTAATGATTAGAAAGAGAAACGGGAACGGCTATGTTGAGTCGTCTCGGTTGATTGGTGCGGACGTCCGCAAACATCGAGCCGATGTGTAGTAATAATAAATATTCTATATCTTCACGCTGCGTCAGCCCTACTTTAATTTACGCACACATACAAACGGCTACGGACAGGCGAGTACGTATATAATAGTGTAGGCAATTAAATCTGTTCGCTAGTATGGAGTGTCGGGGTTGTGCCTGAGTTATAAACAACAGATTAACTTTTTATTTTATTTTCACACATTTGTTATAGTATTTTCTCAATTTATTATGGCTTCGATTCACAACTTAACCGAAAATTAACTTTAATATAATTAATTTACAGTCCTGTAGTAAGAAATCTTTTCATAAATATTAAGATTGGAATTGTAAAATAAGTAAAATGTTTAATATAGAGACTAGGAGGAAAAATAAAGAAAAATGGTCGTATGATTTTATTTAAATCGATTTCCCATTTATCTCCAAAATCCAATTCGTGCCCGATCAGTTCAATGGTTTCCACGGGCAATTTATTTTTATGTTTATTATATTACATTTAAGTTGTATGAAAGGTTAAATGAACATATAATATATTCTACTTAATTTAAACTATTATTTATAATTCATCAAAATAAATAATTTTGATGAATTGTAAAGATAAGAAAATAAGCTTATTTTCCTAGTTGCCGGATACATTTTCTGGCATTTTATTTCCACTAAAATGTGACGAGCTACGTCTAAACTCACATGTTACCAAAAATATTTATTACTACTTTATTTGACATAATAATTCGGTTAGAATGGAGATTTCATTGGACAATATTGGCGTTAGAATATTGTTTTATATATAAGTAACATAATATTGTGATAGAAAAAAACCTTCCATTCTATATATTCACATCTTTTAATATTCATATCGATAGCAGTTGAAAATTCGTGAATATTGGAATTATTAACAAAATTCTAAAATCTGAATGTTTCCAAATTGTCTACGCTACGCTTTTTGTTCGATATATACATTTTAATCAATAATAATTTTTTCAAAGATGTAAAAAGATTGTGCTTCCAAATCTCCAGTGGGACGAAATCAGAAATAAAATCTATTTCAAAGCTTCTGCGTAAACAATTATGATTCCAGAGAATTCTCGAAAATAATGGAATTAGTGAATTAGATGTATGAGGCTTGAGGTTTACGGAATTCTACATCACAAGCCTTATTTATATTGTCAAAGTAATCTCTTTCTTTACTTTCAGGTATGACAAATATGACCTCTTGTAAATAATGAAGACAGGAAAAGGGGCTAGGAGGAAAAAAGCTGGTCATGAAAGAAAGTCACGGTTGCGTCACATTAAACAATGGAGAGGGATTACGAGTGCCGCTGAAATGTTTCGTCACTAACTGCCAACCGTCACTAGTTGGCACCTTTAGAAGAGGAAGCATAGATTTACATATTATTTATATCCCACTTTTGTTTCTAATGTCAGTTTAATTTCTGTCGACTATATATTAATGTATAAGTGTTAAAATATATATTTAATTAAGTGAGCAGGTTACATAGGCGACAGAAATATTTATTTGATATTATATGTCTGCCCCGTGTGTCATGTACACGGGGTCTACATGGGGACTGCAAAATTTCCAAACTTGTGCTTACGCATGGTTACGAAGTCCAAGGTAACTACTTCAAAGTTTTAGATCGTCTGGATTTTGAACAACGAATATGCAGGATTTTGGAATTTGATCCCATCACTTATTTCAATAATTGATTAATAGCGAACACTACGTTAAATATCAAACGAAACTTGTGTATTGTTATATTTGAACATGAAGAAACTTAGATGTTTAAATATTACACTGAATGTTAACACTTGAAAGGTTTCTTGTACAAGATTTTATAGATATAGAGTTTGAGTCGCTTCCTCGACCCGTCGATTCGGCTTCGCTTTACTTAATGCTTTACATTGTCAATGTTGATTTTTTTTGTTATAAATAATTTTTTATTTGAGTGATTATGGAAACTTTTTAATAAGTAGTGTTTTTCTTAGTAGGTAAAGTTTATTGTTAGACAAAAGAAAAATATAAAAAAATTTAAAGAATAAGACTGTGTATTTAGTTTCGTCTCTAGAATATGTTTTAAAAAGTGTTTACACTATTAGTGTAATATTAATTTATTTTAACTAAACGCATCACGTTCCTTTTAAGTACTAGTGTACAAATATTTCGATCAAAACATTTAGATCTTCTGTTTGATAATAATTCTCATCAAAGTAATTTCATAAATAGTAGCTAGTTACAAAAATTGTTTTTTTTTTCTATAACGGCTGTATGTATGCGGATTGTTCTCTAATGTAAATTTCCGCTTTTGCATTTCCTGTTTTATGCCGTTACTCCTCTCCACAATTTCATTTCACGTCTGAAGTACCACTCGTGTATCATAGATTTGTGTTCTTTCGGTTCGCTGTTTCCCTTGTAGTTTAATTTTGTTTTTTTTTAGCTCATTGTCATTTAGAAAACATCCTTTTCTGTCGTTGGGTTCATTCTCCGTTTTACATTTCCATTGTTTACTTCTTTTTCCGAGCTCAAATACTCATGTATATTGTAATAACTGTGCAACTATTTAAGTTAATGTATTGTTGATATTCAAATAGCAATTTTGATTTCCACTTATTAATATATATATATATATAGTTAATTTATTTTTTAATACTAATACAATAATAATTTTTGTGTAATAAATTTAATTTCGATTTCCAAAGTTGTCATGCACGTTATATTATTAACATTTATATTTAACGTGAATTGGATAGGCTATGGATTTGATAAATACCGTTAACTTGAACCGTTAGTTTTGAGTTAAGATTGAAAAAACAATTCAAGGGTTGAAAAATTTTATATTTTAAAATGGTAAACAAGATATTTCTATAGATGTTGCCAGAATTGTTCACGTAAGTATTTTCAGAAACTAAATTAAATTTAGGATAAAAATATATTAATTCATATGCATATATATATATATATATATATATATATATATATATATAATCTAATTTATGTGTGTGTGTCTAAGAATATTTGTTAACGAACTTTATGTCTCAGTACCTCGGAATATAATATGTAAAACAAAAGGTAAATATGGAATCGTCCTTATTTATGGAATCATCAAATACACCATCATTTGTTTGTTTGCCTACAATTGCTGATAAATTCCGAAACGGAGAAGTCTGTCCCTATCATATACACTTACATAACGCAATAGTGAATTTCTCGAAAATTACCTATTCCTTAAATTTCCTGAAATTCTTTGCAATTTTAAGTAATAATAGTTTAATACTTGTTAAAATCATTGATATGTTATAATAGTAAAACCGAAGTATCAAAGAATCCTCTTACCATCGCTTGAATAAATATATCGATATTTTATGAAATAATAGCAGCGTTATTCTTTTTAACGTCTGTTAGTAGAAAATCAAAAGCATACAAAAGCTTAATTCGATTTTTCAATTTTTTTTCGTTGCTAAATATTAGGGCTATCTGATTTTAGAGTAAACCTCGAAATGCAATATCCAATATTCATTATTTTTATTTTGAAGTTCCTTACTTCATAATAGCTTGAAGTCCAGCTTGAAGTTCACTGTGGGATCCTTTAACAGCTGGTCCAAGAATCCGCTGGAGGCTACTCAAGTTGCAAGTCTGCAATACATATCGTGAGGTGTGGGCTGGAGTACCTAATTTACCTTCTTAAAATTCCATATAAATATACAGAGCGAATTAATATGCTTTAAAACTACGCGAGACTCGTAATAAATTTCTACGTCGTACGCTTTCTGAGGAAATAGCTGTTACTGACAGACGTCAATATTCGTATCTTTGAGTTATCTTAGAAGAACTCCTTTTTTTCATCTTAAAGTACATTTTCGATCGTATAATACGTGCAATATGTCGCACTTTTAAATTAATCTAAGAATATGGAAATCACCTGTATCTGGGAAGATGAATACCAAAGTCATGAGAGCAAATAAAATGAAGCGAAGTAAGGCAGGAAATATAAAACAAATTATAAATGAAATAGGAAATTTTGGTTGTAAACCCATCGATTGTTTATATTTATTCATAATGTAGGTACTTGAAATAAGATTCCTTCGCAAGAGTTGAAACTAATAGCGTTCGTCCCATAATGAGCTCATTAAAAAAAATTTTAATAAAAACAATTTTATAAATTATCGATGTACATATATATATACATATATATATAAATATATATATATATATATATATATATATATATATATATATATATATAGAGATTAAACAAATAAATTACAAGAGTTATAAAAATATTTTTTGAGTATCTTACCCCGATCTCAGAAACGACAGTAAAAATTACGAAAAAACAGCAGCTTTAGTATCTCATGTAAACCTTACCGGAAAATAAGACTGATGATCAATAATTTTTTTTTATCTGTATGTTTTTATTTTTCATTGCTTTTATAATGAAGCTAAGTATTGCTTATCAAAATTAAAGCGATATTAAAAATAATTCAACAATTTTCCTTATTGATTAACTAGACTCAAGATATCACTTACGATCATGCTAAATGTTCGTTTGACAATTGCTGATACACATTTGTTCCGAAAGACTCTATCATTGAGTACGAGATTAAGTCTCATGTAAGTATCGGTTTTCGATTACTCACATGATCGCCCGGTATATCGGTACCGATTTCATTAACTGCAGGTCGCAATCAATCAAGAAATCGTTCTCCAATTCATCTCCGGAATATTCCGGTTTGCTGCACACGATTTTCATGGTTCATCCAATCGCAATATTAATATTGCGATGAACAACAAACATAAATTATTAAATTCTACGTAGCTAAAGAGAAATTAATACATAATGTGTACTGGCATAAAAATGAAGCATTTTTCAATCTTTACTGGAAATATTAGGAAAGAGATTTTATATATTTCTTTACATATTGTATTTCTATATTAAATCGATAAAACTTAAAGAAATATATCTCTCTATCCTCATATAAGTTAATTTTACATTTAATTAGATTTTAGTTAATCATCTATTTATCAGCCTTGTGGTAAAGCAACGCAATATATAATTTTAAGTCTAATTAATTACTAAGCATAAAGAAAATTACTGATTAATTGGTTTAATTAAAAGCTTCCCAAACACTTCTAGCAAATTGCTAATGACTCAGTAATTCCGTAATATTACACAGAAAGAAACTTGGGATCCCTGAGTGATATCTCCAGTTACTTTCAAGAAAATATCGTCAGACGTATAATTTTCTAAAAACTCTTAGCTTTGCTACTTATATCTGACCAAACGGTTTCCCAATAGATACATACATCCGTTATTTATTTTTAGGCAGCGTAAACATTTTTTTATTTTCTTGTGTTAAAATCATTTTTTTTATATCCTTATACTCATAACACTTGCAATTCTTGAATTAGGCACATGTAATCAAATAAATGTGTAATTAATTTTATATTTTATAAGACTATTACATTATAAATTGTATTTCTTCAAGTAGGTATAACAGGAAAAAGTATTTAATGGAAGTAATCATAAAAAAACTATTTTAATGGAAGTAATCATGCACCATACATATATGCTGTACATGGAGGAATTGAAAGAGCTGGTCGAAACCTGGGATATGCTAAACATTCCATTATTTTGTTATATTTCGTATATGAGAATGTATGTAAAAATGTATACATAAAATGTAAGTTATCAGTATATTTAATATTTTCTTTGAGAGTATTGTACTATTACAGTAAATAAAATTGTAACTAGTCAGTAACATAAACGAGGACCGAGTATTGATAAGGTTCAGAACATATAAACCATTACGCGAATTTAACGTGAGGAAGGTTTGATGCTGTGTATTTAAAAAAATATCCTGGACTCCGATTATCTAAGAGTTCATGAAATACATTTATAAGTTTACTTTCCACTAAACTTTATTGAATAAATAGTAACAATTATCGAGAGTTTTAAAGTGAAATGGAATGTTAATAAATAAAAATACACACATCAGTATTTCCAATAAGTGTGTACTTTATTAAAATCTATTTTCTCACATTTATTTATACAAAAAAATTAGCTAATAACCAATAATACTTAAACATCATTTAAGGAAATACATACATAAGTAACTTGGATAAAATGCACGTCTATGTTTTATTTATAAAAATGTCACAAAATATTTTATTTGGTTCCGGAAAAAGTAGAACTAATTTTTGTTTATTTAATTTTTTTAATTAGTATTAAAAACAATTCCCTTCATCACACTTTAGTTGCCTAAAGTGGCCATTGCAGTTAATTGCATTCGAACATAATGCAGCAATTTTCTATCCGATGACGCACGTGTCTCCAATACATGCTACGGACCTCCGCGAATGGAAATAGTATGTCGGTCGTAAATTGAGGTCCTTGGTAAATATAATAAATTTCGCCTAGTTTTAAATGACGAACAATTTTGTGAAAATGTTATATTTTTTTAATGTTCAGTTAATTTTCACCATAAAATACTACGATTTGCTTATCGTGAAAAAGATGTTAACAAAGTTTCCTAATATGTAACATTTTTATATTAGAGATGAGTTCCGAAAAATAATATGTATGTTATTTAAAATAAGAAACTATTTTTATATACCAGTCTAGATCACACAAAATAATAAATAAAATTGCCTTTTTATCAACTAAATATTACATATTATTAACAAAACTAAAAAGAAATCTATTGATAAATTAGACATTGAATTAATAATGGAGTCAAAATAACATATAAAACAATTCGGGTTATCATCCCTTGTTTTCCCCTTAAATCTTAAAGAATTCTCTAGCATTATAAACACACAAAAATCTCACAACCTTTTATCTTGTCTTTAATCTGGTAATGTTTTATTAATCTTCTAATGGTTTGTTGAAAATGTTAAAAATTTTCCTTAATCAAAGTTCGAAAATTCGGAAAAAAAATGTAATATATTGATATAATTATTTTTATATATTGAAATAATAATTTTATATTTGTTTCATACATTTTTATATCTTGCTACTCAAATCAAACGCAATATATATATATATATATATATATATATATATATATTTAGTCGTTTTGGGTTATTTTTTAATTACGTGGTATTGGTTGACTTTGTTATTCTGCAAATAAAAGAAAAAAAATTCCTTCAACCCACGTACGATGTTCTGTGGGGTTACAAGATACGTGTTACAAGTTTCAAACGGGCAAGGTTTCCACTTGTATTCTTTGTATTATATTAAATCTATTTTTATCATTAAAACGGCTAAATATGCAGTAGATTAGGGGGACATTTGTTGCAATTATGAAGAAATGTGTATTTCCGAATTATATTAAAATCATTAACGAAAAATCACTAATGGCTTTTGTGGTGTGGAATTTCAAGCACTCATTATTCCTTTCATAATATGTTCTACAAAATCATGCCATTTAAATGTCCGTAAAAAGTAAATTAACATCTATTTCTCTTCTTCTCGTTGATAAGAAACTGATTTTCTTCTATGTCGACACACTGTAATTTACTGTAATTTTGACTGTAATTTTCATTTTCCTAACAAACAACCCATGACCCGAATTAAATAGTATAGCTTGTGCTGTTGTTGTTATAAAAGAGGAAGTATTTATTTTGATGTCAGTTTCGTATTCTAAATTTTATTTTCTTATTTTTAGTGACTGACATGTAAATTTTGCCATTATTATCTAATATTTTGAAAGGCTCTGACGTATTATGATATACCACATAATATTTATCATTGTGAGATATTTATTTCGATATTTATCTCAAAAATTTATTAATGTCTTCTACTTCGGTGACTCGAAAAATAAAATATAGCAATCACAATGATAACTGAATTATTCCTTTGAGATCATTATCGTAACGAAGGATACAGATACAAGTTTACCTTTCAACCAATTATTGAGATCATCATAGCAAGTCATGCGGGTTTGTTTGGAAGTGATTCTTTACG
This sequence comes from Druceiella hillmani, assembly GCA_039881145.1. Classification (NCBI taxonomy): domain Eukaryota; kingdom Metazoa; phylum Arthropoda; class Insecta; order Lepidoptera; family Hepialidae; genus Druceiella; species Druceiella hillmani. Next base: position 10,554,333 of record JAYKKI010000080.1, read on the forward strand.
TCGAATTACTTGAAGACTAGAATATTTTGAATACGTTAGTTTTACCCTATAAATTAAAGTTTTATTTTCGCATTTTAAAAACTATTGTTCACAAATGTAGTAAAGATTAAGGTAATAATAGTTCCTGTGGTGACCATTTTTCTCCATAATGAATTTATATAGAGAAAATTATTTACATTAAGTTATCGATATTAAATAATATTAATCAAACAAAAACAAAAAAATTAAATTAAAAAAAATTATAAAAACCGTAAATTAAGCGAGTAAGATTTTGAACTGACCTTTTCTCTAATTTACCAATAACAGGAATGAAGAAAAATATTTTCCTCCGTAACCTGAAAACGAAACGTTTTGGAATTCCCTATGTTTTGCAAATTATTATTTTCCTTATTCTTCTTACTATTTTTATTAAATGCAGTTTTATTACATCAACCAATCAGTAATAAATAAATTAAGTTTTAAGGCTGTTAAAAATCATAGTAAAATTCCGGATTTCTCTAATCAATAGTGTTTATATGTAGTCGGAAGTTGACGTAATAAAAACACAGACATGACAGCTAGTGGGGTGTATGCACGAACGTAATATCGTATACATTTCACTAGAGACGTTCAAACATTTGTTTGTTTATTTTATTTCTCGATTGGTTATCGACAGCAAATAAGTTTAATGGTTTAAGATCATATGATCAGAACTGCTAATAAATCGTACATTCACGTCTCTAAAACACGGTGCATACAAAGGTCGACAACAAAATTAATGCTTTCAACGCCATAAATACATACAATACATTTACATAACCTAAAAAAATAATTTTATGAGCCTATTTCTTGATTATAACTAAGGAGTATTATTCGCGTTTCCTTTATTAGTATAAAGGAAACGTTTATGAAATTAAATGAGGATAGAAAATATGCGCGGTTACTGGTATAGTTTTTAGCCCTTAAAGACAATCTTTGCAACGCGGCTATGTGATGTGCAGCAGAAACAAGGGTGGATAATGTAGTAGGTTTCGTCAGATTAGTTTCATTATCACAGTGAATAATTATATTTTTATTTAGTGAAAATATTAAATACAGTCAGTGTAGAGTAGATAAATAGAAAACAATACAGCAGACAGATAATTATGCAAGTATACATATTTTTCTAATAATTTGTGAATATGCTTGATGAAAATATGAAAATCGGATAGAACAATTTCAATCAGCTCTATTGTCAATGATTTTTATAAGTTTTTTAACTCAGAGTCTAAATAATAAACTTGGTGTATTATAATTTAATAAGAAACTAAATCAAACAAACAATAAAGATACGTAATTAAAAAATCATGCTTTTCCATGTCACAATAGATAAATTTCCTCCATAACTTAATACTTTACCAAAAACAAATTTTCCCCCGATTTCGTCTGCGTAGATGTGAAAATTGGGTTAATAGATTATTTTAATTTTTGTCTTCCAAAATTTTTGCTACATGTAGTTTTCTGTTCACGTGTCTTTATATATAAATATATATATATATATATATATATATATATATATATATATATGTGTGTGTGTATATATATATATATATGTATATATATATATATATATATATCGGTAAAATATTATTTCAATTTATTTTCTTGGTACTCTTTCTATCATTTCTAGTGTAAATTCGGATGAAATGCAACTTTTGTTAAAATACGCTGCATTTTAACAAAGTTCGTACTTCTTCACGTATTCACCGACGAAATAAATTTTGATATCAATTAGGAATCTTATAAGATTAATTGGTATTAATGAACCCCACTTCAATAAACTTTATTCTTTCGTTATATTTGTGCATATAAAACTCATGATTGAGTATACTAATATCTATAAATATTAAAAATACTTACACTCAAATAAAAAGAAACCTACCTGCCGTACGCTTAAAATAAAAATATTTATATTCCCTGATCTAAGAATAGGGTTCTGATATACATTTGATACAAGGCTAAAGAAAAGAGAAAGAATCTTTTTCACCCATAGTATAAATTTTTATTTATCTCAATGAAACCTTAACTAAATATGCACTATATAAAATCTAAGAAATACAAAGCAACGTTAATGGCTAAATTTTTATAACAATAGTTGCTATACTAAATACGTTCTACTAATTTTTATCTAACATCAGAAACTCTTAAATGCGTGTAACACATACTAAACCATTTCCTACAAATTGATTACTGACATGACTTAAATTTAAACTAATCGAACACAAATGACAAGCTCAGCACGGAATCGCAATTATGACGACACGGCTTTTACATAAAGTCTTAACAAATTAAAATCTTAAATTTTATACAGAATTGTAAATTGTATATTTTATGAAAAATCAAATTAAAATTAACGTCCAAACAAGAAAGGGCACACTAAAGAAGAAAATTATTAGAGAAGTAAGAGTTAGTCCTAATAAATCACTTTTGGGCCATTTCACTTTGGGCAAGAACGTGAAGTTGGCGTCTCGCTTTTTGCTAATGAATTTCGTTTCGGAATTCTGAAATAGATAGGGCGGGTTTATTTTTATTTTCGATTTAAATTTAGGGCCGTAAAAGTTTTTATGACAACTAGCCATTTTTCTTATTTTCCGCGATCATCTTAGGGTCGGTTTATTTCTCATTTTTATGAGGACTAAACGGATTGTTGATAAAAATTTAAATAGTATGATAGGAAGTATAGAGAGGACTTCCATATATGTATAAAAAAACTAGACCATAATAAATTGGAGAACTAGATAAATAATATTGATAAAATATATATTTATGTATGAGTTACATTTTTATTATTTGTTTTAAAAAATGTTTCGACAAACATTATTAATTAACGTCATCCCAGAATTGAGACCACATTAAGTGTGACGTCCTAGTAGAACCTCTATATATGTATTTATATTTACATATCATCACCCATATACCTATATTGTTAACCAGATTTTAAGACACTGACAGTACAATAATCGGAAGTAACCTTAAAATTCCTTGGTGCGGTCAAATGAATAAAGTTAAATATATTGCATCCATAATATACATTTGGAATATATCTATTATAAGCTCAATGTTTTTGTCTCTCGGACCAGATCGGGCTGCAAATATATGCACAGGTCTTTTCATAAATACAAAATAAGATGTAAATGAAAGCCTGTTAATAACGTAATAATTAGGTAATATATTGTAGCAAAATGTGGCCACAATTACATTTAATTAAAGGCATTAAATTTATTCTCCTTTACCTCCTGCGCTAATTCCTTTGCGAAGAATATGAAATGTCATTTGAGAAGTAATGATGTGGAATATGAAAAAAATAAGTGTACCCGCACTCAGCTTACTGTGACCTCAAAATAGTAGCAAGTCGATATTGTTTTGTTAATTCCTCACACCTTGAAGCAAACGGATATTGTATTATTAATTATCTACGTCATCAAGTTTTTCGACAAATTTCGTACCAAATTAAAGCCTGATTTTTGGAACACGATTAACCACGTTTGCCTGTCCCAAAACTACCGCATATAGCGGCTATCAGAAAGAATGAATGCGGGCGCTGCTATGTACAATTATTAATTAGCCGCCTTTAGAAAGAATGCAAAATTTATGAAATCATTGATCGAGGAAAATAACATAAAACAGAGTAAATTTTGCAAATTAGGTTATGTCCAGTTGCCAAAAGATAGAGATTTCTTGAATTAAGAACTTTTAGTTACCGTACTGAATACCTTATCATATATGAATAAATATAATTAATAGGTAGGCATAAATACAATCTATCTTATATATTGTTAAAATAAAAAAAAAATTGGATATTTTCATAACTCGAGTAAGTTTTCTAAATTCATGAACTTTTTAAAACACTACGTAGTTTAAAAATTTTTTTTTTAATTTCTAGTTACATAAATAATTTTTTTAAAGTACATGTTGCCACTAATAAACTCATCATTGTTACTCTTGAAACACGTACTTCGATATTCGAGTTGTATAAATATGAAAGAATAAACATTAAACGAAACTACAATATTTAATCTTGTACGTAGTTGAAAAATGAAATGGAAACGTACTTCAGATACTTCGATTGAAATAAGATTTTTGTTATGTAATTACAAATATATTAAAATCTAGATATTACCGCCTCCTTATTCATAAAAAAATTAACACGTACTAATCTTAATCTTCGATGAGTGTCGTAAGTTAACGATCATATTTTAATAAGTGGAGAGATATTGATTTTAAAATTACATTTTTGTTCGGTAAATTATATTTTAAAGTAAAATAACGCTCGTTAAAAGGAAATATATAAAGTACTTCAATTTCGTTGAGTTGTTTAATATCGCACTTATATATGCAGCTTTAAAAATTAATCATTTATACATTTTTTGTAACGATTACTTTATTAAACATAAATATTTTTTTAGAATGCAAATTACCTACGTCACTTACAGTATTATAAAGTCTGGTAGCTTCTAATTGATTTTAAGATATATGATATATATATATATATATATATATATATATATATATAGACATATATATATATATATATATATATATATATATATACATATATATATATATATATATATATATATGTATATATATATATATATATATATAGGTATGATGTATAGAAACGCAAATACCAAAAAAAACATAAAAATGAACAAAAAATATACGTGAACATAAATTTACATGTAGAAAAAATATTGGAAGACAAAAATTAAAATAATCCATTAATTCAATTTTGACATTTACGCAGATGAAATTGGGGGAAAATTAGTTTTTGGTAATATATTAAGTTATAGGGAAATTTTTCTGTTATGACATTTTGATGAATTTTTGTAGTAAGAGGCCAAAATAATCATGCAGTTTCATTAATCTACAGTACCTAAATCTTAAATCGATTTCCAAACATAAGACTGAATGCAATCGAATCAGCTGTTTGGATAATGACATGAATGAATGATGACATACTTTCCACTCATAGTCTATTATTATTACACTTCGTTATTACAAGTAGTTTTATCGTATATATATATTTTCGACTTTAATAATTAAACTATAGATTTCTTGAATATATTTAATATATTTTAAAGATTATAATAACATAGATAACTAGATTCAGATTTACACAAAAATTTTCGCAGCACTTTAAATTTAGGCTAAAAATTTTCTCACTTGATGGGACTTTAGTTTTGATTGGTTAAGACACTAAAATAATATTTTAACTTTCTGTACTTAACATGTCATTACTTTATATTGACTACTTATTCATATTTCAAAATTAAATTTTTAATAATTTACGCTATGCAAATATGATTGACACTTCACTTCAAATTTTAATGGATAATTCCTATAAAACTTCCAAATGATTTTACACGCAATTTTTTTTCTGAATAACATAAAGATTCACATAAGTAAATGAGATAGGCCGATCAAAAAGGAGAAAAAAAACTTTAAACCTTCCTTTTAAATTTTAGCATCTGTCGAGTGATAACTTTTAAAATAAAGGGAGTTCACAAAGTCAAAGAGAAAATATATTAAAGCGACTTGAGGATGAAATCATCTGAGTCTATGACTTGGTTGAGATTTTATAGAAAAAATGGAAAGAAGACGAATCTATCATTACATTATGCAGTTGACAACTTCTCATTAACTTAATTATACATGATTTTAGAAGTCTTAAATATGAACTCTTTTGTCTACTTTTTCGGTTTTCCTCGTCAGTAGACTTCGACAATGGGGTATCTAATTATACTATTTACTAGTTTATTATATATAATTTATAATGTATATATATATATATATATATATATATATATATATATATATATACATATAGGAAGACGAAAATTAAAATAATCCATTAACCCAACTTTGACATCTACGCAGATGAAATTGGGGGGAAAATTAGTTTTAAGTTTAAGTAGTAAAGAAGAAAGTAATAAGTTATGGAGCACATTTCTGTGTCGTAACCTGGAAAAGGATGATTTTTTTATTATATATTTACATTATTCGTTTGATTTGGTTTTCTTTTAAATTATAATACATCAAGTTTGTTATTTAGATTCTGAGTAAAGAAATTGTTAAAAATCTTTGGCATTATAGCTGTTTGAAGTTGTTCTATCGAATTTTCACATTTTTATCAAGAATATTCACAAATTATTAGTAAAATATGCATATTTGCATAGTTATCTGTCGGCTGTATTGTTTTCTATTTATCTGCTGTACACTGACTGTATTTAATGTCTTCACTGGATAAAAATAAAACCATTCACTGTGATAATGAAAGTAACCTGACGGAAGCTACTATATTATCCGCCCTTATTTCTGCTGCACATCCCATAGCTGCGTTGCAAAGATTGTCTCTAAGGGGTAAAAATTGTATCAGCATCCGCGCATGTTTTCTATCATTACTATTTCCTCATTTAATTTTATAAAAGTTTCTTCTATACTTGGATATTTTTCAACCATAATCCTTAGTTATAATCAAGCAATTGGATTGTAAAATTATTTTTGAGGTTATGTAAATGTATTGTATGTATTTATGGCGTTAAAAGCATTAATTTTGTTGTCGACCTTTGTATGCACCGTGTCTTAGAGACGTGGATGTACTATTTATTAGCAGTTCTGATCATATGATCTTAAACCATTAAACTTAGTTGCTGTCGATCTCCAATCGAGAAATAAAATAAACAAATAAACGTTTGAACGTCTCTAGTGAAATGTATACGATATTGCGTTCGTGCATACACCTCACGAACTGTCATGTCTGTGTTTTTATTACGTCGACTTCCGACTACATATAAAGACTATTGATTAGAGAAAGCCGAAATTTTACTATGATTTTTAACAGCTTTAAAATTTAATTCATTTAGGACTGATTGGTTGATGTAATAAAACTGCAATAAATAAAAGTAGTAATAAGAATAAAAAAAATAGTAATTTACAAAATATAGGGAATTCCAGAACGTCACGTTTCCAGCTTAAGGTAGAAAATATTTTTCTTAATCCCCGTCATTGGTAAATTAAAGAAAAGGTCGGTTTTTATAATTACCATAATTTTTTTTGCTACTTTAAGTGACATTATTTCATATTAATATATTTCATATTTCATATTATAAAACTTAATAAAGATAATTTTCTCTATATCAATTCATTATGGAGAAAAATGGTCACCACAGGAACTATTATAACCTTAAAATAATCTTTGCTAAATTTGAGAACAATATTTTTTGAAATGCAATAATAAAACTTTAATTGATAAGTTAAAATTAACATATTCAAAATATTTTAGTCTTAAAGTAATTAGACGTAAAGAATCACCCCAAAACAAACCCGCATCACTTACTATGCAAATCTCAATAATTGGTTGAAAGGTAAACTTATATCTGTATCTTTGGTTATGACAATAACCTCATAGGAGTAATTCAGTTATCATTATGATTACTACATTTTATTTTTCAAGTCATCGAATTAGAAAAAACATGAATATATTGCTGCAAAATATGAATGTTTAGAGAAATATCGAAATAAATATCTCACAATAATAAACATTTCATGGTATTTCATAATAGGTCACAGCCTATCCAAATATTAGATAATAATGACAAAATTTGTCACTAATAATAAAAAAATAAAATTTATAATACGAAACTAACATCAAAATATATATTTTCTCTTTTATAACAACAGCAACACGAGTTCCACTATTTAATTCGGGTAATGGGTTTGTTTGTTAGGAAAATTAAAATTACAGTCCTTGTATCGACTTGGAAGAAAATGAGTTTCTTTTTAACGAAAGGAAGAGAAATAGATGTTAATTTACTTTTTACGAACACTTAAATTGCATAATTTTGTGTAACATATTATGAAAGAAATAATGAAAGTGCTTGAAATTCCACACCAAAAAAGATATTAGTGGTTTTTCATTAATGATTTTAAGATAAACTGGAAATACATATTTCTTCATAATTGCAACAAATTCACCAATCTACTGTATGCTTAGCCGTTTTAATGTTAAAAATAGATTCGATCGAATAAAAAGAATACAAGTGGAAACTTTGCTCGTGTGAAACTTGTAACACGTACATCGTACGTGGTTACAGGAATTGTTTTTCCTTTATTTCCAGAATAACAAAGTCAACCAAAACCACGTAATTAAAAATAACCCAAAGCAACTAAATATATATATACATATATATATATATATATATATATATATATATATATATATATTTATGTATGTATGTATGTATATATGTTGCGTTTTATTTGAGTCACATATTTTTCTTTCGCTACAATCTAGCATTTGACGAAAAGATTTGTGAAAGCGATGGGTAGTAATAGCGAAGGATTTAATATATTAAAAATTATTTTCTCAATCTTAAGATAATTTTAGGTAATCATGGCACTAATGACACTGAGTCCTTGATATAAACATTTATTAAACAAATATAAAATTATATCAATAAATTACGTTTTTTTCCCATAATTTTTCCGAATTTTGGCACTTTGAATGAACAAAAATATGAACATTTTCAACGAACCATTAAAATATTAATAGATCATTACCAAATTAACCCGACGAGCGTAAGGTTAGAATATGTAACACGGAGCGCCAAGTGGGTATAACATACCCTGATAGTAATTGTGGGATTTTAATACAATATTATTTTTATAACTTATTTTATTGAGTATTAAACTAATATTTACTTCTATTTTGAACTATATTTATAGATGAAATGAAAAAATAAATGAGATATATTATTTATTAAGGGAACTAAGTAAATGGACAATTTAAACTTATATTTATTGCTTAAGGCACATAGTCATCACTTTTTGTCAAAAATATAAAAACAAAAACAACATAAAGTATTTTTTCTTCTAATAAACTAAACGTCAAAACAAAATAATACTTTTATCTTATCAGAAAACTAATAAAAAATGACTTATTCATCTTGAGATCTAGTGCACCTATCACAGACGAAAATGGCATGTTCCATACATAAATAACGCTTACATTGGTAACAAACGTATTTAGTTTTACGATCTTTTTTTGTAGGACATACTTCACATCTCCTTATTGTTCTGGCTACTTTTTGTGCAAGACTTGAAGATCAACAACATGATCTTGGATCCTTTTACGAAGTTCTATTGGTAAATGAAGGTTTTCCTTTCTGTTGCCTAAATGTTCTGAAATCAATTCTATTCCTAAATCTCTGATGAAATCTCTACTCTTTACTGGCGAGTTATTCTTATTATCTTTATAGATTATCATGCTATTTATACCTGACATATTCAAAATGGCATAAAAAATTACCATTGGCCATCTTTTTGTATTGCGTGAAACATCATAATTGCTACATAATTAGTCCACAACATCTACACCTCCTTTCGTTTGGTTGTAAAATGTAATCATTTAAGTTATTTCCATAATAGTTTTTAAATGATATTATATGGAGCTCTTTGAACCAGTAATATGAAATAAAATGTACTCAAATATGTCCTGTCATATTCTTTGTACACAAATATTACACGCTAATCTGTGAAACTCGTAGGTCCAATAGGGTTGTAGAGAAAAACTAGGTACAATTTATAAAGGGCGAAAGAGACAAATGGATTACAACACAGAATGAATGCTAAAGTAAATTTAAACATATTAATTCCTTTAGACGATACATTAAAATAAACAAAATCTACACATTTAAAAATTGAGGGATATTATGATTCTAAAAAGTTACTACGTTACTAGTTTATGCGGGGCATAAAGCATCATGACCCCTTTCTTTTATTATCAACAACGTGTAAATAATATTTTTTGATTTTACGTGTGAGGGAGAATCATAGTCAAGGATGAAAAACTCTAGAGAAGCAAAATAAGATAATCTTTTATGTTTCCACTATAGTAATAAACACGAGAATAACTGAAATATTGGTAAATAAATTTCATTTCCTTTGTGCATATTTCATTACCATCACAACGTACCATTCAAAATAATATATTATGATCCTTTCAACAGCGCTTCCAACCGGAAATCGTTCGATGGTTAATAAAACTTTTAGCTCCATTTTGAAAGTATCAATATATTTCTCACGTACTGTCTCCCCAGCGAACAAAGAAAAACTTCCCGTCAGAGAACTTTCAAATGTTTTCCTTAAATTATATCTTGTCTAGCTTTGAATCTCGCCAAAAGAAAAAGTTACTCACTCGTTACCAATCAAGCGAATCGATAAACTTGAGCTTGGAAATGTTTTCTTTTCTTCCACTCGCGGGCTCTTTTGAGAAAGGTTTGCCGTACCGGAAACCGATTATGTGTCGAGATACGGCAACTTATTTTTATTCCGCATATATTGTTTGAGTATTAAAACATTTTTGTTTTGAAAATTGTATCTTATCATGTTGACTGTCGTCTGCTATCTAGGGTGGCTGCAAACATTTCAAAAAAGGCTGCTAGCAGCGTATATAGTAATAATAACATTAACTTTGAAAATATCTTTATATGCGTTGGGACTCTAAAAATAAATATGATGTAAGGCTATGTTTCCATTTATTTTATACTATTAGACTACACGTAAAAACAAGTGACAAAAAAGAATATTTTACACATTTCTTTATATATTAGAATTCACTCGCCCTCCATCCAGTTCTATGTATGTATCGTACTCTAACAGTATACAATTTAATTCTCCTCACAGGATGTCGCAAGTGTTTTAAATTGACACTATATTTCTCTTTACTATTATAGACTGAGAAATCAAACAATGTAATGAAATTTACACGAGCTTTTATTATATTTATTTTAGTTGGTTTTGCTGGAATTCAAAACTATAAAAAATTTAAAATTAACAAATTAAAAATACCTTAAAATAATTGTTTGCCAATTCATTACCTTTTCCAATTTAAAACACTTCCTTATTGGTTATAGCATACATCATAAAAATGTGATATTTTTCTATAAATTCTTAAACTTTTTCATATATATTTTTTGTACTGCTTGGATACTAAATATAACTTCATGTCAACTTTTCATTATTAAATCTACACACTGAAACTTGAAAACAAAACTAAATTATAAAACACAAGTCAAATCACGATATTTTTTCCGTTATATTTTCATATTATAAATCAGTACGTATATGAAAATTACAATTTAATAAAAGATGAAACAAGAATTTACGAAATAAATAACTCAATAATTAAGTTTTTTGCCTTTTATTTATAATAAGGTGTCGTTTAAACTGCCGTATCAATGGCTCTTAAAAAAATTATATCATAAAAATATATCAAGTTAAGGAAAGACTTATGTGAATAAACTCGGCTTCGACTTCAAAATTACACTTAAATTATGTCTGTTTATTTAAAACTTTATCGATTATTTTAATGATTTTGAGTAACATGAAACTAATCATTTAAAAAATCCGACAAGCTTTTTAAGCTTTGTTAATTTTGATAAATATTTTTTTTTTTAAAATACCATAGATTTAATTTACAAGCTTAAAATTTTGATAAGTCAGTAACAGAACAACCCACCCGAGAACTTTTAGAGAAACTACTGGGCATAATTCAGTTAAATAACTTTGATTTCGTTTAGTAGTTTAGATTTAATGAGCGTTTATGATCCATAGAAAAATATGTAATAAAATTTTTCCTAATTTCCCATCCTTGAATCCAGTTGCACAAATAAAATTTATATTGACTATTATCAATGCAACTGCCATTTAAAAGCGATAATCAATAAGGGGTCAATTTTCCTAATACAGACTTTAACTTATTTTTCGTCATGTTCATTCAGAAGTTTAAATTTTTTGTAAAGATAATAACTAATAGAAAAATTGCATATTAAAATTGCAGTTACAATTACTTATAACTACTTATCCAAAATTTCGGTCTGTAATGATTTTAATCAATATTTATTCATTATGTGTGAATTAATTTTTTATTTCTATGCTAGTGCCAAAATGTGGCACAACTGAATTAAAATCGAAAAACAATTTAGTCTAAAACCTAGCAATGTACTCAAAATATGTTTGCGCGTAAGCAATTACATAAAGATTTATTAAAACTGCAATCAATAAACTCTTAAAACCTTGCATGTTGAATGTATGAGAGTCTTAGTAAAAATGATTGAGGAAAACTATAAAAAACTCACTAGACTACACTGAAAATTATTTAAAATAAGACATTGTTGATAAAGTGCCGAAAAAGTTATGTTGTTCGAATTAAACTTAATCCAGAAAAGCAGAAGATGTGTATATATTTTAAAATCTTGATAAATAGGGTCTGAAAGTAAAGTATTATTGTAATTTCAATATTACTACACAAAAACAAGGTTGCTGCATCTAGGATAATACTCAAATTATTAACCATCTCTTGCTGGACACATTGTAAAAGATTTGTTAAAATCCGTATCCGAATCTAACATCACTATTGCTAAAATGTGTTTGTACTCCTATTTAAATGCATTTTAGAAATATACAAACTAAGGACTATTGATAAAATAAAAACCAAAACCGAAATTCCACCAGGGTATGTTACCCCTAACCTGTTACCATTGTCACGGGTATATTACCCCTGACAATGGAATATATTTGTAGATAATTCCAAATTTCTTTAAAATACTCACCGTAACATATAGATTTCTACTTCCTGTCTCGAAAAGTAATTAGCTATTTGATATACTTTATTGATCTGAGATCATTTAGTAAAAATAAAAGATGAAAGTAACAGAATGACATAATTCTATTAAAAGTGGATTAGATTATATAGATCTTATGTATCGCCTTTACTGTCACTCATATGAATGTAGCGATAAATACTAGCAATTTACTACAACGTTTTCCAATTGGCAGACATAAAATCTTTCAAAATTCTAAACTTAAACGGACTAACCTTTGATAAGATAAAATAGCATATTTTAATTTCCTTTGCAAGTTGATATCGGATTTGATGCTACTATTTATAAAGACATGGTGAATTGTTCAGAATATGAGACATAAAAAATAGGCTCAAAATATCAAATAAGTGTGTCGAAAGTTGAAAATGGTTAGTATATATTTACCAGACTTAGAAGAGTACGCAAGAAGTTGCATCAAACCAATATGTTATGTCAACTATATCAGCTGCACAAAAAGCTAAGCCTAAACAATTCAAATGTGTGCTTTGCCAACGCAAAAGAGATAAGAAATTTTCTCCAAATTGCTCTAAAGGCCGCAAAATATGATAGACTTAGGATATCGAAAAACACTGCGCTCTTTTTTTATTTTAAGACTAAATCATATTTACCATTGATTGAAAGCGTTACCGCTTTCCAGTTTATATTTAACTTATCTTATTTGTACTCATTACAATTATATTTTATTACTTGTAAGAAAAACTCCAGATTTAAATAAAAAAAAATTAAATGCCTTTATTTTAGTGAAATTATGATTGATTTATGTTTAGATTAGTTGAATAGCATAAATTTTACATCTTTTAAATAAATATAGTTATTTAATAGGTACATTTTTAGGACTGTACTATAGCGAAAATACAATAATATGGAAAAGTAATTTATTTCCTTCTGTTTATCCGATTTATTCAAGACGTCTGTATGAATATATTTTCGAGAATATATTTCAGTAAAATGGGAATGTATAAAATAAGTTAATTTTAATATTTAAAATGTTATTTATTTTTACTTCAATACGAGCTTTGAGTCTTTAAAGACTATTCAATAGGAAGTGCCTTTCAACCCAGCTATTTTCCTAAAGAGGATAAGGAATCATAAAAACTTTTAAATATTAATCACCACTCTTTAATGTAACTACGTGGGAAATATAGTAAAGGATAAAAATACCATTACATAATATGAGCAATAATATCATACTTTTACTTAACACAATGCTTTTCTCCCTTTCATATATCCATATAATTTTTTATTACGTTAGAAAATAGCCAGCGCAACGTTAAGAATTTGTATAACCGATAGAACTACCGATTGACTTTTACATTACAGTATTTAGTGTTCATTCCAATTCACCGTATCGCATACATTAGCGCAAGAACCTGAAGCGAAAGAAAGTGGTGAGTGCGTTATGGGAACACATTAAGGATGGGTCCAGTAAAACACGCAGTGCGGCGTGAATACGAATTTTCCGCAAACAAAACGCTTCTTTGATCCAAAAAGCGGAAGGCAGTAAGTATATATATTAAGTATAACACTTCCATTTTGCTATTTGTGCTCATTTGATACAATGACATATAAATTATAGTGAAAAGGGATTTAAACGTGACAAGTGTATCGTGTTTGCTTTTATTTTCATTTATTATTTTATTACATTTGACAGATTTTTAAAATAAATTGTAATGTATATAAATTTAAATTGCAAATTTTTGCAACTACATAAACCCTTATTATACATATTAATAAGATATATTAATAATAACCTATTACACCTATTAATTTATGCTATTTAAAATAATGCTTGAGAAAAATAACATCAACTTAATTAAAACCGGCTTACTGGGATACAGGTATACAAAAAACCGACTTCAAAAAAAGATAATTTAAAGAAAGTATTAATAAATTACTAAGTTACTTATTTTTGAATTCGGAGCCAACATTGTCGATTAATTTAAATCTATAATTTCATTTAATTTCTATTTCCAATAGTAATATAATGTAAAATGTTTAACAAAAAGTTTAACAAAACACTAAAATGTTTTTTAAAAGCTAAATACGCTATAACATAAACAAGTTTTAAGCGTCTAAATTTCATGGTAGGGATAGAGTATTATTTTCTCATTTGCTCTCTTGGAACATAATGACCATAACCATAATTACATCACATTCAATTATTACCGTCTCTGTCTAAACATTACATCTCTATAACTTTTCTTTATAATCTCAGTGAATTTTTCCTGCTGCTTTCAATTATGGAAATTTTTCAAATAATTTCTCTTTTCCCTTCTTCTGTATAATTCTTAAAGTTAAGAGTCGTTTGACCTAATTAAAGTATTAGGTGTGATAAAATTATACAACCTTAAAATATTATTATTACACAAGGTATGTTATGTTATATAACCCATGTTTCGGTTTTCCAGAGTGACACTTCCAAAACTAATGAATAACAGAATTATAAATTCAACCTAGGAAAATGTTACATTTTTCTTTATTGTAACTGATATTAAATATTATTACCTTCGAAAAGTAATATTCAGACCAGCAAACAAAACAATATTTCAAACGTAAACAGCGTTAAGTGAATGACGAATTACTTTTCAACACGAACGTCACCTCGTCACAAGGTAATAATGATAAATGTGTTCGACGGAATTGTAAATGAAGTTATTCAAAAACACGATTGAGCGCATTTAAATGAAAATAAACTGAGGAAATGAGAGAGCGGTGACAACGCTGAAAATCATATTTGCGGGTGGTGTTAACTACCGACATACATATATGTTCAAAACCTTTATGCTATCTCCTAAAGAGGTAGATAGAGTTTTATTTCTAGATATAACAACCAAAACTCTCTAAATTTATATCTTGCTCCTAACATAATCTGCACTAATTGACATACAAGTATTCATTATGATTCCTTGCTGAAACAATTAATAATTTCGTCGTAGCTGTCTGTTCGTCCATTCGTTAATTTTCGTTTGTCCGTTCGGCTACATTTTTCTTCAGTAGACATATGTACACGAAAATTTAGAAGTAGATACTTAGCATTGTATTAAAAAAATAATTGACCTGTATCGGCAATTTCATGAAAAATTGACAATGAGGAATCCATAACTTATGCTTGTCTCAACAAGCTCTTCGCTGCTTGCATATTAATAATATTGGATATATTTGCCACTAGCCGAGAATAACTCACTTCGCTGGCTCACTTTTTAGGAATATTTGTAGTTTAAGTTAATATAAAAAACGTTCATCACATTTTTTTAATTCTTACTTCTTTTTCGGTATACAAGATTATCTTATGTATCAAGTAATTTCATCAAAATACAATAGTATACATTATATTTGCTGTCTTGTTTTCTAGCGCATACAAATATTGATTTTATTCTTGTCTGATAAATGATGGAGAAGCATATAGCTGAAATAATGAAAATTATTTTGATCTCGAACCTACCCTACTAATACATTCTAATATATTCGAGGATATTCTCGTATATTTGAACTAATTTCGTTTAATGATGTTAATACATACACATTTAATACTTGTAGAATATTCCAGAACATTCTGGATTTTTCGATACAGTCCATTCTGGTATTATTCGAGCATTCTCTCGTGAATTTTAATTTAATACCGTAGGTTTAGTGACCACTAAATCGATTGAGAATATGCCCAAATTTGAAAATTTTCATCCTCTGTGTCTCTCATATCACTAGAGCTATCTACACGCTGTAACTATAGCATGCAATCGCGTACTCGAGGTTACTACTGTAAACACCAGTAGTCTGCTGTGGGAAGTTAATTATATTTGATTAAATGTATTTACCTTCTATTTGTTTATTTTGTCATTCGGAAAATAATCTTTCGCTCTTTCTATTTCCTTTACCTAGACCATTTTCATTATAAAATATCAACTGATGCATGCCCGTCAAGCTTGTCCCTATATAGAGTCAGAAACCATCACCACCACCTATTATACTGCACCTCGACAGTTAGAAAACATTCAGGATCCTTCCGACCTACTTCATGGACATCGGAGGATAGGTTAATACGTTGTCACTCATTCTTATAAATTTATCAGTAATGCCCCTCGGACATTTCAGAACATTCTTGATTCTTCCGGCCTTGTTCATTATGGTATAATAAAAGATATTCTAGTACATTCTCAATCATTCTAGTAAATACAACGATAGGAGTATAGTGGTCTTTAGTAGATCACTTTCATCATTTAACCAACCTAATGTACGATAGGAGACTCGAGACCACTACTACACACAAATTCCGGTTTTTTCGGCAGTAATTAATTTGACTGCGAAGTGAAATATACCGATACACAAGTCTGTTGTCAGATATGTATATACGTGTGTATGTTTATATATATATATATATATATATATATATATATATATATATTACACTACCTAAAGCATGGAAACTTTGGGACTTTAATCTGTAATAGTACTCATGGGTAGATTGCAATGCATATATTTTTTTTAAATCATACCACTTTTTTTATATTAAAAAATTGCCATAAGTCATTAATATAAAAATGCATAACCTGTATCCTACATTTCGATAAACGTAAGAAATGTGGCAATATTGCATTATTACTCTTCTTACAGATCAATAGTGAATTTGATTTGTCTAACCATCCCTTTAATTTTCATAGTTTTACCATAAAAAGTATAAAAAAGAAAAGGATGTCAAAATTATTTTCAAGGCCAACGTAAAGATTAGATTGTTAATTTAATCATAATTATGATTTATAAACTAAGCGACCAATTGATAAAAATAACATATTGTCGGATTACATATGATTAATAGGACAAATGTTTGAAGTGACAAAATTTCCTTCATACACATAAGATGTATATATGTATATATATGTATATATATATATATATATATATATATATATATATATATATGTATGTATATATATATATATATGTATATATATACATATTTAAAATGAGAATTACCTTAAACTTTTTATGGTCACATTGATATTTTCTCCAAAAGCAGTACTGCGTAGTTTCATTATCTTCTATTTTTATGTTCGTCGAGATTAAAGACAAATGACTTTTGGTCTTTTTAATATGACAACAATAAAAATAATTTCGCAATAATATTTTTCAACCATTGTCACCTTGGAAACTTGATATTTATATTCAAGTATTAGATTTAACTAAGTATATTTCAGATCATATTTTAAATTTGTCATTATCAGACACAAACATCTATTATTAGCTATTAATATAATACATTTCAGAATAAAGTACTTATTCACATAGCATGACCATTGTTGACCTTCATATATTGTTCTTTATAAATGTAACTAATAACGAGTGGCTGGATAATTGGGAGTCATTTCTGGCCCGGAGAGCAGTGTCAGCGTTACTTGATTTATTTGGAAAGAAATTTTTAACTCATTTCCAAAAAAAGTGTGAGTAGTTTTTGTAATCCAATTTGTAAAAAAACATTTTGGTACCAAACTAAAACATGATTTTTGAATTGATTTACTTACTTGCAGATAAATTTTCACATCATGTCTGAAATAATTATGTATCAGTTCTTGTTAGAGACTGACTAATGACTATATAATTGCTTCACTGGTCCAGTGGTCACAGCTCGTGACTTGCCTTCATATTCAGTGCATTCCTATTTGCTTGCGCTACAACTTGTTTATACCTGTTCGCGGATAAGTGAGTTATCTATTCACAAATACTGAACTTTCGTCAGTTAAATCTAACTCGCCAATAGTAATGTCGGACATCTTATGGTAGCAGCGTCCCTACCTTTTTATATCAGTATGGGCTTACTTCACAATGTAAATATGTTCTTATGCTAACAGATGCTTATTTCTATTAAATACTTATGTAAAAGCTAGTAGAAACATCTGTCATAAACTTTCATTGAAAAAGTACTTTAAATTCAAATAACATTTGCGACAGCCATAAATCGAATGTTTATTTTGGAAAATCCGTCGTGTGTGAAGGAGTTTATTGTTTCTCTTTCATTTACATTGACGATAAAGACTGATTGTGGACTCTGTTTTGCCTTGAGTTTAAGTTTTTGTAGCGCTTTGACTATGAGTTTACATGCAACTCGAAAAGTTTTAAATTTTTTGAGTGCGTCTGTTGTGTTTTATCAAGAAATATGTAAGAAAATACATCTCGAACTGATTTTAATTACGATTTGGCGATGATCGTTTCTCCAAACTATTATAATTAAATTAATTCTTGAACATTTTAGTAGTTGCCGGTATATTCCTGGAGAATCCGTTCTAACAAAATAATTTCTTACAAAAAATTGTACAATTAGATCACACAGATGCGCGAGTAATTATGTGATAGACATTTTTGCGTTTCCATGGATGAAACTACCGATTCCATTGGGCAAAAATTGGTCACGTAGATATTATAACCTTAAAAATAAACATTAGTTCTGCTTGCAAACTAATAACCTCAAAATTTGTGCAGATCATTAATGGGACAGCTTTCGATATTTTCGAAAACAGCCTGAAATTATAACGGTAGGATGATGCTTGAAAAAATTTTAAAAGACTAATTATCCTCAATTAAATGAAACTACGTGATGTAGTATTATTTCTTCTTTCTTTAAGTTCTTCTAGGTAGTTTACCACGACCTAGGTTTCGTTGTATTACAACATTTTCAGGTGACAACATTAGTTTCATCTAATTGAGAATAATGAATTTCTACAAAATTAACGCCAAATATATTGAATAAAGAATAATTATTTTTACCAGAAATTCTGTAGGTCAATAGCTTGACGCAGGTTGTAAAATTAAGACGAATGGATTATTTACATTGTCCATCAGATTGGTGGAGAAATCAGAAACAGTTTCAAAGACGAAACAAGATGAGTTCATAAATGATGCCAAAAATGTTTCTAAATGCCAGGTGATTTTCTAAAATTTAAAGAAATGCATCTTAATATTTCGCTACCGCTACAGCCGGTTGATTTTTTGTAACGGTTCGTTATGGTATATGAATAGAAACAGTACATTAAATTATATAAATTGTTATTTCTTTAGATCGTGAGCAACTGCTACAATCAGTGAGTGCAAGGCAGAATTCATTAAAATGTCTATTCTGAAGGAAAAAGTAATTCTTGAAGTAATAAAAAGTATTAGTAATCCAGATTAAATACTGCGTACAAAAATATTATTTATTTCAATATTTTTTATTTTAACATAATGGAAATATGGTTGAAAAAGAAATAAAAAAAATTAATATATAATTATTTTTTATAGAGGTTAACATTTTGTCCATCGAAAAATTTCATAAACATTTTTATATAGGGCAAATTATCAAGTAAGGGAGTACATACAAATTAATTCTTACATTGCACTGTCCAGATTATTCGAATATTTTTTTTTTAAACTAAATTTAAAAAATTAAATGCCAAAAATTTTAAATTATTTATATATAAATTAAAAAATCTGGGTTGTGAATAAAATTTCTCATAAAAGTTCTATGCCCCAATATCCAAGGGTAAATTTGGTTTCACGATTTGCGTTGTATTAATTTTCTTGAGGCAGATAAACATTACAAAATTTATTTCAAAATAATTCATGCAGAAGACCGGTCAGAAATTTATTAGAAGGTTAGTAGATTAAATCAAAAATGACATATCGGTCCGGCCCTGGTACGTCCTGAAAATCACTACTTGCTGATTGAATTATAATGTAATGAATATTCATTTTACCTTCAATTAATTTAAAGTTTACTTTTAAATAAAACAAGTTGCGATGTTTCTCCAATTCGGCCTTAAAATGGTCGTCAGAATCCGACCTCTGCTTATAACCAATAAATGGATAGAAGGAAAACAAAGGAATTCAATATATCTTTCCTTATTCTATTTAAGAGAAACGATTGTTAACACAATCGCTAAATAAAATAACGTCTTTTTTTGCAATTTACTCCCTGAGTTAGATGTTCAGCTAATAAACACACTGGTAGTACTTTTCTAATTTTACGTTTTTAAGGTTCATAAAGATTCAGAAGATTTCATTGTCCGTACCAAAATGTTTATTAATGAAATGGATAAATTGTGATATCTCTGCCCTGTCTTAAACAAGTTAGTTTATCCCAATTTTACCTTTATCAAAAAATTCTTTCTATGTACTTAGCTTTTTACCCACTACAATTTTTTGAACAACTTTAGGGTTCCTGTAAGCATGCATGCACCAGTATACGTAATACGTAATAGATATGAATAAATTTAAGAAAACTTGAGAATTTAAAGTATTTCTTTGTATTCGATACAATTAAATAGAAAATATATAGAAATAATAATATAAATTTCAGATTTTCCTTAAAATGATAATTTAAAAAAGGGAACTGTTGTACAAAACTCAAAAAATAATTCTCTAATAATTCTCTTTTATAAAATTTACAATTTTATCGTATTAACACACTGCGTAGATAAATGAACTGTTGTTAAAAACTAGTAACTTTTAGATTTTGTTGTTTTCATCAATGGAAGGGAGCAGAAATATTTGGAAACAAATGATAGAAGTTCATATTATCCCAAAGCTTTTTTCCTAATCATATTTTGACACTTTACATAATTTATTTTCACATTCGTCAATTTTTTTCTTCATTTATATTGTCTTTGATGTGTCATTTGATTGCTAAAATATCAAGCTCTTCCAGACAACCACATCCAAGGAATACAAATATTTAGTTCCGAAGTGGACTGTACAAAATTGATTTTTGTAATTTCATTAAATTTTTTTTATAAAATTATAAAATAAAATACGACATAAATGACAAGGATTAATTAAAAAAGCCTTAAATATGAAGACAAGAGGAAAAGGGAAAAATGAGGCTTGAAACAGTACATATACAGGGAAAAATAGCACTGGTGAAGTTGGACGGGTTTAATTTTTTTGACAGCCTCTACTGAAAACGTCTCTTGAAGGCCTAATTTTTGCAAAAGCGCAATGAATTTTGTAACTTAGAATTGTAAAGGATAAATAAATTTTCATAGATAAACGAATAATATTTAGAAATGATTTGAATGCCAAGTTTTTAGAACGTAAACCTAGCTCTTTCAGGATGAAAAAGTAATGAAAGAATTTAAAAATTAAATCGATAACGAGTCGCTACTCATTTAAGCAGTTGTATAAACGCAGAATTATGATTATATTTGGAAGCTAAATATGGAAAGAGGACATATATTTTTAAGTTTTTCTAGTTTGTTAATTAATTGATTAGTAAAATCTGGAGAGAAACCATTTCCGTAGTCAAATAAAAGTAATAAAATATTTGTTCTAAATGGACCCCTGCTTTATGAGGAAATAACTGTTTTTTCCTTTATTAATATTTTGTTTAAAATTTCGGTATTTATTGCAATAATGTAATGTTGTTTTTGTACTAATGTAATTTTTGTTAAAAATATTACCAATATTTGCAGAATACATTCATAAATATTGAATAGTATGACACATTGCATGGGTTTTCATATTTTGGAATAACGTAAATTAAAAGTATACTTTGTATTAAACTCAAAAAATATGTAATAATACTAATTTAACCCATTAGTAAATATACAGGCATAAAAACTCAGTAATTAATCTGTTAAATATTTTAAGGTTTCATAATTATTTCACAAAGCCGACACGCTTATTACTTTATATCTGTCCATTTGTCCCAACACAATAACTCTTTCAGTTTAAGACGGACCGCAATTAAATTTTATGGATAAATACAATTAAATTTGGTAAATATAAATAAATATTTTTTTTATTTATTTATATACCTCCCCACACAATAAACTTGAGGGGAGTTATATTTTAAAGGATCGCATAGTGATGATGTCATTAACGAGGTCTAATAAAATCCTTTCCGCGATATGAATTGACAAATTGGTGGTAAGTTTTACCTTCGAACTACGTAAAAGTGTATTCCAAAACTTTTGAAAAATAAGGTTACCGAATACTATGTTTTTTAAGTACTTTATTGCAATATTATTTTGGCCAATTTCGTTAATAAATTTAAAAAATAAAAACAACGAAATTATATGTCTTGCCCCTTTCCTACACGGCTATGGATATACTTGTATTTACGTATTAAAATTATATTTACTTTAATATTTTTAAAATTTAAAATATTTCTGCCATATAAGGGTGTACATAGCCCACATAGAACAAGGTCTATTTGTATTTAATAAGCTTATTTTAATTTGAATCCTCATGCACGCAAACTCATAAATACGATATTATTACTTAAACGCCATTACTTTTAACCGATCTGCTAAATAACGTAATTGTAAAATTAAGCTATTAAAATCCCACAAGCATAAATCAAAAACATTTAACTACGGTGTTGCTAATTACTACTTCCAAAATCATTTCGCTGTGTTTGTTTATATTTTTGGAAGAATGTGCGTGTCTAAACACAATAAAGCATGAAGCACGTATCATATTTCAGTTCGCGTATTTTAGAGTAGAAATGTGGAATATTTGTTTTGATGATAAACTACACTCTCTCTTCGAAGGTAAGTTCTATTGAAATTACGTGAACCTGTAAAGTCGGCGATTACGGAACGTTGATGCTGAATAATTATATACTACTCTTTTAACGACTAGCTCAGTTCCGTATCTCGTGTGGCATATGTACGAGAACATAAGAGTATGTTCATTTTTATTTACATACTAGCAATATTAACGACGCTGTTTAAGAGAAGGTTGGCACAAGGAATAAAGTTGCACAAGGAATTAATTAATAAAAGTGGCACAGGGAATAAATAAATAAAGTCGCTACGTACTTTTAAGATACCTATATGTAAATATATGATAATACATTTGTAAACTCCTTCATAAAAAATTTCTTTTAAATTCATGTCAGTGACTAATATTGTAACAGTATTTTAGAGCAAAACATATTTGTTTCTATTAGGTACCAAATGTAATATATAAATACCTGGGAATTGCCTTAATTATTATAATTAATAACATCTTTTGTGATGATAACAATGCATCTTCTGAAACAATGGAGCCTATAACAGGGTAAGTTATAGGCTCCATTGGCCACAATAGCTACTTACTTTGTTTGCTGACAGGCGGCTCTTTTGAATATATCATAGGTCTCTTCAAAATTCTGGTTTATATCACTATAATAGTTGACAGTTACAATACTTTTTGTCGGAGAGTAAATTGTACAACGTGATGAAATGTCTCATGTATATTTTAGTTTCAATGTTTGGCATAGCTTTAATTTTAATTATAGCATTATAAAGCATTATATGCAAATGGTCGAAAGTAGCAAAAAATTATGCCCTCGTATATCTCAGAAACTAAAAATATCGATTAGGAAAGAGGACACTGATATTAATTTACATCAATATAAAAACATAATATGAGTTCTTTTGTGTATGCTCGATAACAAAACACAGGGATAAAAAAAATTGTAAGCTTTCATATTTTTTTCAGTGACATTTTAATCAATTAAAAGCAAAATTTTAATAAAGTAAGAGCAAAAACACAGTAGTGAAATGGATGCCTTTTGAGAAAAAAACAGAGTACGGAAGTGAATTTATGCGCAATATTTTAATAAACTAAGAGAAAAATTGTAATGAAGTAAGAGCAAAAAAAATCTAGTATTGACGTATAGTTCTAAGCAATACATTAATAAATTAAAAGCAAAATTTTAAAAAGTAACAGATAAATACTGTAGTGAAATGAATTTCTGAGCAAAATTTTAATAAACTAAGAGAAGAAAACACAATAACGTAATGATTTTTTTGTGTGAAAATACTTTTCATGTATCTAAACTGACGTAGGAGCCCCCTCTTCATTTTGTCATGATAATTTCTGAAACTTTGGTGAAAATTAATAACTGCATAAAAAACACTATAACCGAATCACGTAGTGTCAAAATAACCATTGATTTATTGGTATTGTTTTTTGTAGTTATAGCACTGCACACACAACCAATGATGATCCGCATTGATCGAATGAACGATTTTTATTGTTGAACGATGAGACCATATGAAAGTGAGAACAAGACTAGAACCTTTACGAGCCAAAAGTAGACAGCTATTAATATAATAATTTAATTTCATATTTCAAAATTAATATAAATTAGTCTTCCACATTACATGCAATAGATTATACTGGTAATTTTGTGTTTTTCTTAAGTCTTTTTATGAAGGTTTTGTTAATGATAATAAATCTTTTAATTATATTGATAATAACAATATTACTATAAAAATATTATTATTATTCAATAGTATATACCTATTGAATAATAATAATTTATCCGTTGTAAAAACCCGAAAAATAACAAATATTTACATTATTTTTCTTTCATATTTTTGAGAGGAAAGCAAAGAAATATTCGTATGAAGCAATCGAAACCTGCATATAAAACTTCAAACCGACTCCCAATTGTCGCATATTCTATTCATTGCAAATCAATTCATTTCATTCCTTCCACGTATATATTATACTACCTAACTTCTGTCACGATACTCAATAGTAACAAACATCAAATATACTGAAAAGATTCTCACCTGAGTATCAGTGAATGATCAAAATGGATTACATTAATAAATTTAAAACATACAAATGAAGTCCAGAGGAAGGAGAGAGGGAAAGGTAGGAAAATTAGTAGGTCATAAAAGAACTTTGGGTAACAATCAGAAATGGCCCGAAAAATAAAATAATGAAACACCCTTCAGTCAAACTAATTTATATGCTTGGCCATATATCAAAATATATGCCTAAAACATATAGGGTAGACTTGTATAATATAGAAACAAAACAACTGTGAACGGCATTTAAAGGTAAATGTATTAAATTTAAATTAAGGCTTAAAAATTTATAAAAGATGTAAATTAACCGAGCTCTCCGTTTTAGGTTTTGTACCTGAGGTGGAAGACTTACAGAATATATGCACCCTTAACCACTCTGAGTAATTTGAATAGATTGCTTGTGTAGCAATAAGTTCGTTATTTATATATATATATATATATATATATATATATATATTTATATATATGGGAGTATTGCGTTAACATTCACGAAACGGCACCAATGAAAATAAAGAGATAGGAAAAGATTATTAAATGACGTTCATATTATAATCTGTGGATATAAATATAAATATATAAGTACGTATGTGCGCTTTTAAAGGTCGACTTTTCGCTAAACTAGAATTTTCGTCGTTTTCTACAAATAGTCCATGGTCTGGTATGATCATAAATTATATGGTCGTCTATGGTTTCCATGGTTTTCTAACTAAAATTTGTTTAATCACTCCAAATATAAATTCATTAATTTCACAAAAAACATTTACACATAAATAAAGTTTTTTTTCATTTGATAATATTGAAAAATTTCGTCTTTCCAATATATGTTTGACATGGAAAAAACTTTAACAAATAATATTTTAGTGTTGATTAACGAAATCGTGGATCAATTTAACCAAAATATTTAAGCCAGGGAAAGATTAGTTTTTTAAATCATTATATTAATAATAAGAAATTGATAATCGCATTGTGCATAAAATATTTCTTAACCAATAATCGTTGTAATCAATTTGGGATATAATTGGCAACACCAATCGCGGTAAGACAAGGTAATATCAGTCGATATATATTTTTTGAGCCTTTTGAACTAATTGAGAATTTGCTTCATTTTAAAAATACAAAAGAACTAAATGTTACTTTGCATAGAAAGTTGCAGTGCAGTTGTATAATACGACCAGGCCGAGGGTAGATTTCTTTTTTATAAAGAAAAAAAGCAACAGAAAAAATTATAATTGTGATAAAAACGGCAAAAATTTACAAGGCTTGAATCTAGAAGAAAAATTATTTGTAAATTCATTCATATAATTCAAGCACAACGCTAAAATGACTGTAATGAATCCTACCGATTTATTAAATGCTATTGGAGTATTTATCAAATCAAGCTCTTAGCTTCTCGCAAATACTTATAAACGGCATGCCCTAATTATTTAAATTGCTGTTAATTTTCGTGTTAAAATTACCGATTTCCTTTTACTATTTTTGGAAGAATGTGCGTGCTTGGAAGTCATGAGCCTGTAGGTCGTGCGGTTCATGCGTTGTTTAGTAAAAGTGTTAAATATTTGCTTTCATGACAAATTACTGGTACCCCTTTAAGTAAGTTCTACAACATGTCACGTGACCTTGTTATGTTAGCCACTACAGGCTGTTGATGTTTCATAATGTTTCATAATCATACATTTCCTTTTTTAACGACTGATTTAATGGTTCAGAAAAAAGTTAATTATTAGTTCGATAGTAACGTGTTTTAGAATTTACAGACATAAATGTTTAAAAGGTCCGTAAAATAATCTACAATTAAGAGGTATTTATAATTTTTTTGGAGCCAGACCTGAAAAGAAAAACGGAACCTCAAAAAGTCGTTCAGATCGGTCTGTTTGTCGGTCACAGCCGTTATTTCTCAGAAACTTCCAGATGTAAAGTCTTGAAAATTATCTTGTCCGCATCTATTTCTATAGTTATTTATCGAAACTAATTATACAGAATTTTTTTAGAAAATTAAGTACTGGAAAAAGTTTAAATTCCATGTGTACTTGGGTTATGTTTTAATGTACTAGTTTTAGTATAATAGTTGAAGTATTTTTCATAATTTTAATTTTACATATACACTTAATGAAACATGTCTTTCTTCATTATTTCTGAAAATATACGACCTACAATTATAAAAAGCAAGTATCTAAATTCCTAAACAAATTTAGGAGGAAAAGATATCGATTATTCGTTTTTTCTGTTTGTCTGTCTATTCAAGTGACCTAAAACACTTGCATTATTGGTTATAGAAGTATTTATAACTAGTAATTTTAGTAGTTATAAGATTTAAATACAGCTTTTTGGGAAGGAAAAATATTTATCTGAAAATTACATATTTTAATCTTACGAAATATTTGTCATCTCCTTGGTTTTTAGTTCCCCTATTGTTTTAGATTAAATTTTTCTTGCAATTTTGATTTAATCAACAATATGGGATAGGCATTCATGCTTTTGGTTTATTATTATTATTATTTATGTTATTATTATATTATTATTACATTTTCAAATACATCGGTTAAAATCATTTTTTAGTTTAAATGTAATTTGATTTTTTCTAATATCACTTTAACATATAAAATGAAATAAAATGCAAGCTAAACATTTTTAACTTCCGTTCCTTTTATAAACAATTTACAAATCGCCCGACGCATTCTTTATGGTGAGTAACTTCATCTGGAGTATCTAAGTGAACTACTTTGGTACCAGGTTTCGTCGAAATGAAATAAAAAAATTCATTCCGGGCTTTCCTTGTAAACTTTTGAGGTCACTTTTAATTTGGTGTTTATAGGCTACGATCGGTGAAGACCAAAAGTAAATTTATACGAAGTTCGTATAATAAATACACACGCGTCGGGTCAGAAGAAGAAAAATATTTTACTCAAATAATTTGCAAATAGTTTAAGAGAATTTTGGTTCAAAATTTAAAGACGTTGTATGGACTTTTATATATCAAATCAACTAGTTACGATCAACCATTTAAGTATATGCTAAAATATATAACTATGTACGTGTATGTGTACTGCAATATAGTATATAATGTACATATACTTTATAAAATATATAGCAACAAATACACCCTTTTTCTATTAGATTAAATCGGACAAAACAAACAGCGCTAATGAAAAGTTTGCAAATAAAGGATATTTTGGGAACCAAAATAACTACATATATTAATAAAATATGCAATATCTGATCGCATATAGTTTTAATATGTTAATGCAGCCCTCTGAAAATGTTGTTTGTTTATTTGCTTACTCTCAAAACATAAAACTGCATATAAATTTTCTTTCCTAGTATTTTTTAATAAATTATTTAAATGCTATCTTTCATTGTAATACAATTCCGCAGAGTAAGAATGGGCATATAACTCCAGAGAACGCTTATGTAGACATAGGTCAATTAATACAAATAAACATTTTTAAGTAGCCATATCTACAAGCACTCACTGAGACAATTTATTAGCGAAATTTATTTGGCATGTCGATATGAGCCTTGTTGACTATATAAGAACAATATTTAATTGAAAAGTATATAAATTTTACTATTTTTTGATACTTAGGTAATATGGAAAAATATAAAGCATTCTTCTTGACAAAATAATATATTTTCTATTCTATTTATTCGGTACAAAAAGAAATCGATGAAAATAAATTAAAAAATATACCCCCAAAGAGAAAACTCGTAAGAGGATTGAAAAGAAAAAATTCATACACTCACTACGTTAAAAACTGATACTCAATGAATATCACAAATCATTCAGGTGATAAATATTTGTCTCTCGTGCAATAGTCCAGTTTAGTTTTCTTTACAGTGTAATTGTTATACCTATATTAAAAAGCTCCAAGAAATTGACCTTTTCAAAAGGTGCTCGCAACCGGCTTCATAAAACGGCATTTATAGTACGTTTAATGTTGAGAAATATATATTGACATCATTTTATACTTATTTACTTTTTTAAACAAATCGCCCGACGCATTGTTAAAAAAAATTGAGTGTAATTAACTTATTTCAACCTTACCGCGATTTTCACGAAAACCAAATCATAAATAATTTTTTTCCAAAATATTATAGTTAAAAGTTTATAACTCAGTTTGTGAGACAAATGACACGATTCCTGTTTTTAATAAAATGAAAAGTGTGATGAAATTAATACTTTTGTATGTACTTTAATGTTGATTATACTAGTTTTGGGAGCGATTTTCACTAAGACTGAACTGTGAATATTTTTTTCAAAGTGGTAATACAGCATCAGTTTTTTCAAAGTGGTAATATAACTCCACTGCTTTTCTAAATAAAATTAAGAGTGTGATGAAATGAATATTTTTCCTTTAATATTAATTATACAAATTTTGAGAGCTATTTTTACCAAAGAAAAGGGTAACTAATTTATCAGTATATATCGTCGACAAAGCGATTTACAGGATCTTAATAGATTTCGCATTATATTTTGTCCAATGACTCTCATGATGTCAGAGCCAATATTGCTAACAATTGATAATTACAAAAATTACGTCTTTTGTATATAATTAAAATAAAATAAGTTTTGTTAAATAAAGTCATGTGTACTTTTCTTCATAAGGAATTTTATTTGTTGCCTAATAAACTTAAAAAATATAACATAACTCGTATGTGAATGACATATATATCAGCAAATATTATAAAAATATATTTAATTTGTGGTTTTGTATTCTGAAATGAAAGTTAGTAAATGTAACCTGTAAATATTTAAAATGTAATACACTGAGTAATACACTCACTGAATGACTAGTAAATAAATTTCCAGAATCATAAAATTTTTAATTTGGCACGTTTTTATTTAGATGCTTGCCAAGAAAGAATTTTTTGAAATTCAAACCCTAAAAGTGTCAAAATGGGTATGGAGAATGGTATGGGCATTCCAAAATAGTTAAATTTCGAGGGGTGAAAATTTGTATTTAGACTTCCGAATAGAAGTAATGAGCTTTTTTCTGAAAAGCCCTCAAGATAAATAATTTTTACATAAAAAAGGTGAAAAGGCTAAATGTTCGTTTGGTACCTTTTTACCCGGACAAAGCTAAGACGACAGTTAGTATAAATATGTGCATATGCTTTGTATGAGATAATTACCTTCGACATTAACTCAAAAAATTTAAATAAAATGAAAAATTTCTCGACAAACGGTGCTCGAAAATGAAAAAAAGCTTTAGCACAAATATAACTGCAAAACGTATGTCACCAAATACGTGACGATAAATGTTAAAGTAATTACGTACTAAGTAAAGTTGTATTAGATAATAGGGTAGGGATAGTATTTGTAATATATATTACATAATATGCCACTAAAAATATTGCAAAATGTGCTAAACACTTTTTCAATTCAATACAAACTCGGTCAAACAAACCGCTGAAAAAAATAAAGACAGTTAAATATGAGTGGTCACTACAAGAATTTCGTATACATAGGTAAATATGAAAGTGTGTATATATATATATATATATATACATATATATATATATATATATATATATATACATATATATATATATATATATATATATATATAGGCATTAATATTTTTTTATTTACAAATATTAATGTAATTTTTGAAGTTCAAAAATATTGCCTAATGTATCTGTTAATTATCGATGAATTTTACATAGATTTCTAGGCAGGTTTCTCTTTTCATAATTTTTACTCTAGTAGCATCGACGTTCAAGATTGACTTCTGTCTCCACCGATTTGATGTCTCTGTATTTTGATTGCACACAACTTGTTTTTTGTCAACATTTACAATAATTTGCTTCGAATTATCTTTATAAAATGTGAAAAAAATATTTTTATTATTCCTTAAAAATTTTCTTCCGGATATTCTTGAGCACTGACTGTACATGTTGAGATATATGTGAACTGATATCCTAAATCATATCATGACAAATTTCTAGTTTTTCTGTCAATTGGTTTTCAAAAAAAATTATGTACGTTTTAGCAATATATTAAACTAGTCATATTCAAATTTCACATCAGACGGTTCTAGAACTATCTGATGTAAAATTTGAATATGAATAGTTTAAAATTTGTTATTTGAATAGTTATATTATGAAATATATTACAAAATTTTTGATAGGAATAATTTAATACAAATCATAATAAAATGAGTACGATGTTCCTCCATCTAAAATTATCATATTAATATTTTTTTTGTGTTAACTATTTAGATAATTTCAAGTTTAAATATCAGATAGAATTTGTGACAGACGGACAGATCTAGAAATGGATAGAAAAGCTTGTGATCTTACAAATATTTCAATTTTTATTTTCGAGATATGGAACCAAAACTATACTCAGAGCTTTAAGAATTATTTAAAAAAATCAATATATTTTTAAGGAAAGTGTGGTTAAAGTCTCATTTGAGAACAAAGTGTTAATGTGGGAGAACGATCCAAATGTCTCGCACAAAATTTTTACAGCCTCCATAATTTGGAGTCCACTGGGAACGAGGCTGGTGAGAGTGACAACGCCGAAAGCTAATGCCTTAACTGGTAAAATATTTATTCAAAAATATTTACGTTTCCAACGATAGAATTTAACATGCGGAAAACGTTGGGAAAATATACATTTATTTTTGCAAATCCCATTTTCGTTCAAGTTTAAAAAGGGGCACTTCTCAACTGAAATCAAGCTTAGCGACGGAACTCATGTTAATATAAAGTCTGTGTAATATCTTTGGGAACATATGTAACAAAAATTAGTTTTCATGTATTGTAGAACATGCCTGAAGTTATTTTTAATGCTTAATTTTGTTTCGTATTATTTTATTAGTTGCATCAAATTTATTTATATTAAAGTGTTATTATCTTCCATAATATGACTTAAAATTACATCAATATATGTATGTACATGTGTATATATGCATATATATATATATATGTAATTCATTTTACGTTTATTTAATGTAGTCATTATAATAAAACAAAATAAAACTACTTATTGTGTGAGAGTTCTTGTTATTTCTATCATCGACGGATGACGCTGTGTGCTTTTATTACACAACGTGGATTCGTTGATTCTCACTCACTCTATGTATTTGTCGGGAGGAAAAAGGTAATATGCAGCGATATACGTATTACTTCGATAAAACTCCACTACAATATTTCACTCAACTATCAGAGAAATGTATGTTATTTTATACATAAATAAATATTATGAAAATGCTATGAAGTAATTAAACAATCGTTACCCAATTTCTTCTCCTAAATTATCATATAAGGAATTGAGTTAAAAATAATGAATTTAATTACAACTCAATTCCTTTTTCAGGATGGTTTTTACTTGTCGTTTATTTGAAGAAAATTTATTAAAGAGGTTCAATGAAATATTTATTTATTTAAATACTTTTCCTACCGGTTTAGGATTAAAGGTTTAACACAGGTTATACTACTAAATTAAACATGAATAAAGAAATACACAAGAACTAAGAAAGGTAATGCCGACACATTTCGACAACTTTCTATCAATAATCATAAAGACAATTTAAATGCGACCGCTATCAGACGGTGAAGCGTGTGAATGGCGCGGAAAATTGGAGAGTTACGGTATAATCTGATTCTAGAGGGTGGTATAACAAAAAGGTGATGATTGTATGAATGCAGAAAATTTTCAAGTATGAAGAATGACTCAATAATACCGCACGAGGGTTTTTTTCTTCTTTTATTGACTGAAAGATAAATTTCTTAAATGCAACCTCTTTTCTGCGTTGCAAATAATGTAAACACAGCATACCCAAATGAAAGTCTGCAGAGAATAGAAAAAGAAAGTAACCATACTCTCTCATATAAAGATATCGGAGAACGCCTTTTGCACATATAGATCCCTAGAAGTATTGAAAATACTACTAGTTCTTAAGAGTTTAAAAGAGAAATATTTAGTAAGCGATATTAAGCTTAGTTTCATCTGGGGTAGCATTAAACGTTCTTAAAACTGGTCATTTGCACGAATGGTAACAAAAAAATTAATCTATTTGGTAATCCATAATAATTCATCTATTTGGTATTTTGCTCGAATTCATCATTTATTTTCATGTCAAGATCAATTTAACAATAAAAGAATTTCACTCAATGTTTTTATGACTTTTGCTGTGGCCTCAAATAGCAATAAAGTTAACATAAATTCTATTCTTGGTGTTCTTGTTCAAGCGATGATTTATGAAAGTAAGAAATAATTATAGATCACTATCCTGGGGCTTTCATCAGAACAAAATAAAACTCTGATTGGTTCATCAAACACATAATCCAGATTAAAGGACAAAAACATGTCAACGAACTTTGTTTCTCAACAGAATTTAATAAAATATTAATATTGAATTCACCACAAACTATAACATATTTATTAATTTTAGTTTACTTAAAGCATGTTCTAATATAGATCAATCGTACTATGCAATATTTTATCATTTCGATACACCTTACTCTGGACTCCCGATTCACCCTTTTAGGGATTAAATTTTGATAAGTTGCGCCTTAGTTACCACTTACATTATGAAAGGAATATTCCCATAAAATTAATAGAAACGTACTGTAGTTTTATTTTATTACAGATTTGGACATTTATTTCATCGTTGTAGGGCGCCGATTTCTATATTTTTTATCTATGTAATTATTTATTTTCGAGTGCTTTTATATAATTTAATGCTTATAACATTGTCCAATGTTTTTTCACCGCATAAATTTCAAGCCGCTATTTCACCCAATTGTGTCAACCTATTTCAGCTTGCTGTCTACCTCATATAAGGAATGTTAATTAAAAATTTATAGAATTTTCGAAAAATTTTAGTCTATTAGAAACTGAACATTATTTCATATCCTTTATTTTACTTCATTTTCCATAAATTGCAAAACAAGTTTTTAATTATTTATTTTTAAAATATTTTTATGAAATTTAGTGTTGATGAACCCGTTTTCCGTTTTTTCTCTGTACAAATTTAGAACGGCTCCCGTGTCACGTCTGCTTGAATTTTATAAAATTCCTCTTTACTAGCTGCCTATGTTATATAAAGGACGTTTCCAACAAATTGATGGAATCCTTTTACAATTTTATTTCCCTAAAACTTTTGAACCCTCATTTCAACGCTTTACAATTTTTTATTAAAAAAAATTTAAAAATATACTTTTAATATTTTACTGTTATGAGTTAGGGTAGTGCCTAGTGCTAATTAAGGGGGGGGGTTAGGATTCCACCAAATATTTCAAATAATTTAAATGTCGTATACAATAAGCATTAAATTATATTCCCACACAACATCTTTATGTCTTATATTACTGTTAACATGGGATTTTGACAAGACTGTCTTCTCTCGCTGCTTCTGTAAAAGCATAATATAAATTTAAAATAATGGGAAACCATGCAGAATCAATACAGCAACTCAGAATAATAATTCTTTCATTAGGTTTTGACTCACTAATAAAAATATTTTTCATCTTTTATTGATGAATAGAGGTTTCATATATTTCGTGTTATACTTCTGTATATTACTATACTTTTGTTTACACTGCAATTTTATTCCGAATTTTTTTGTAAAGAAAAGTGTATGATACACTTTTCTAATAAAGTTCTTAAAAGCAATTTCTTTTAAACGTTACGTATAGAGAAGGGAAAAAATAAAAAAAACTCTTTGAACACTCACAACTTGGATAATATATTTATTAAGTAAATTTTATAATTTTGTCAAATTTCGGATTGTTACCACTGTTGTTCAGAGGTGTTCATCAAATATATGGAGGAATGGAATTACTGCAAGCTTACCGTTTTTCCTTTTTGATGTACGAATCCCTGAAGATGAGAAAAAAAGTTTAGAAATAGTGGATTAAACCTACGAAAATTTAAATAGAGCCAATAACTACAAGCGATAAATTTGAATTTAAACTACTTACTTATTTCAACCGAATTCCAAATACATTTTATTACATTCTGGTTAGGATATATATATATATATATATATATATATATATATATATATATATATATATATAATTACTTTCTGGTTATGAATAAATGAAACCTAATAAATAATTAGTATTGCAAATGCTTCAGAACCATCTAAATTTTTCATAAAAAAGGCTGAAATATTCACTTCTAAATATCACACCAAATACTAGAATAAATGAACTTCATTTAAATGAATGCCATTGATCCCGAAGAACAATGATTTTGGTTTCTCTGTCATTGCAAGTGACAATAAAGTTGTCAAGAGAAATAAAGTACAATTATAATAAAAAAAAATTAACTGAACTTTTTTGAACCACTTTGACTAAGTGTTCGTTACAAAAAATCACCTAATCATAAATAAAACTTTCTTACTTAACCGTATCAAATGCCACGGAGAAAGTTTTTCTTTATATCAGAATTAATATTGAAAGTAAATAAAACTTTTTCCACGTCGTTCTGTATACAGCGAATTCATTTACCATTTGAAAACAAATAACTGAATTAAATTCTGTATTAGTTTATTTACTGCGACAACATAAAGACCATTGAGACAGTTGAAATAAAATGAAAGACGTGACAAACGATCACCTTTCATGTAGTAACATTTACTGACTAGAAACCGTGCATCAATGTATAACAGTTAAATCAATTGTAACCAAAAAAGTGTGAAATATAATTTTGATCACTATTATTGAAAACAGCCATATTTTATTGCAAAATCGTATTTGATTGGTCCCGGTTACCGGTTTTTTGATGAGATTCATGTAAAGCATTTTGTCGGGAATATTTGTGCCAAAGATCTTTGATATTCCAGATGATAGCCCCTTATTTAATTCAAACTGAAGGGACAACAATGCTTGATCCAGTATTGTTCCAGTGGATGGTACAAATAATTAATCCTTTTTTCATCTATTTCTAACTCTATGTTGTAAGAATAATATTTATTGGCCATAATACGTCACTTTTTAAAAATGATTCAAACTTAATGAAATTTATTAGTCATTAAAATATATTGCAATATAGTTTTAAAGTTTATTATATAACATTTTTAATTTTAATTTTTGTTTTTTAAATGTTCTACACCATCAATTATTTAGATGCAATTATTATAGTCTTTAATCACAGTAATTACATCTAAAATGCCATGAATTTAAACAAATTAAATTGATTCTCATTAATAATACATTTTATGCCATCCCTAATTCCCTTCAAGTTTACAAACTTTATAAAATTAATGGCGCTTTAATTATTTCGTCTCATTAAATTCGCTAAACCTATTTAACATAAAACTTCTAAATGACTGAAAAAATGAATGTAGAATTCTTTACGATGAATCTCTCCGGTTTAATATAAAAGTTTGAAATGAATACTTTCTTTCGTTTAGTAAACTTTTCTCATTCAAAGTTGATCATTTCGAAAGAAATCAGCGTGTAAAAGGTACAACAGTTTTATTACCGCAACCAGTTTTCTCTATCGATGAAGTTTAAATAGGAAGTTTAAGAAAAATTCCTCTCCACTTGGTGATTTCAATTTGAAATTAAATAACATTAACTGATATGCGGAGATATAACAAAATTAAATGACTATTATTCAACAATATAATTGTCATAAAGATTGAGATTGGAAATTGAAAAATTATGTATACCCATTATGAAGTGGAGCATTATTAATAACTTAATTTTTTTTTAAAATAAAAGTTTCCTTTATTCTACTTAATTATATTATTGGAGAAATAATATAAGAGATTAATTACATGAACAGATTTTTATAATAATTGTCATTAAAATATTTCTCTATATAACTTTTTGTTTACCCAAATAGTGACATTTTATATATACATATATATAAATGTAACAAAATCGTAACAGATCTGTGCAAGAATATTTACATTGAACATTTTTTCAAATAAATCCCTTGCATAACATTAAACTGGTGTAACTATCGTTATTTACAATTTTAATCTCTGTTTGCTTGTACAGGCAGGATACAAGCCTACTCCATCATTGTAAAGATTATTACTACGTAGTTTAAAATTAATTTATGTTTTGTATTATTTTTTAATTTTTTAATTTTTTATGTATGTATGTTTATTATTTTTTATGTATGTAAAATTAATTCATGTTTCCTATATAAAATAATCAATATTCAAACTATAAATAACATATTTTTTACTCAAAGAGATGATATGTGACTTGTTGATTTATCAAATACATAAAAAAGTTGGCCAAGCGAGAGACAATAGCACATAATTGGAAATAGGATCTTACACAAAAAATATTTTTAATTCTTGCGGAATTAAAAACACAAGGAAGCTACATTGTATAGTATATTCCAGTAATTGTTATATAAGTCATTTTATGATTTTGAAAAAATGTTTGTTTCAAAACAAATGAAGCTTTAATCGATTTGTTATGAATGCAAATAAAAAATAAATGGGTGTTATTAACCGGAAAGTTGTTACCTCACCGAATCGCAACTTTAGAAGTAAATTGACATATTCACATTATTGACACATTCCGTCCCCCCTATGCATTGATTAAATCAATGTACTTTGGACTCTTTGTATGCAAAGACAGAAATATAAAGTAAGCTTTAGTTTTTACTAATTATATAAAAGTAATTTACCGGAAATATTATCGACAATAGGAATACTGGTATTTGAAACTTAGACTCTGATGACTGTACTGTTAAGTTTACGACTTAGAAAACTTTCTTGAAAAACCGAAGAAGAAATTGGTCCTTAGAAAATACACGATAGTCAAGTTTCTCATTAAAATAAACTTAATATATAGACGAGACGAAATAACAAATTTAATACGATTCACATGATATCCGAGGTGGAATGTTTCATTTGTATCATAAATTTGTAAACAACTTTCTCATTAGGGGAATGGACTTAACGGGGTAAAATACCATTATGGTCAAAAATTTTTAATGAATTAGTTGAACCAAAGTTCGTGTCATACCTCTATTCGTTTATTTTTATCACGGATAAAACAACGGTTTTACAAGGATGCTGTCTGGAAATATCGGAATAATGATTGATGGTTAAAGAAAAAGCCGCGGAAGCCATTAATCACACTCCACATTGTCTCGTCAATGAGACTGGTTTATAAGAAACACGATGATCATATCTTGTGTTTATTTTTGACAAACTATAAGTTGTATCTGATGAGTGAAATATTTTTTTATATCCTGCATAATGTGGCCTTCAATTAAGTTTGGGTATAATCTGGGCTAAAAATATGCCTAAGGTTTTTCCTGTTTACCGCTATTGATCAACAAGGAAACATGGCGGAAATAGAAAAGAGAGGTGTTGAATGTCCTATTCAATTTTATATACGTTTACTATTGCACTCGAACATTTATTGCCGATGTATATGTAGTAAATATTGCACTAATAATAAATACGTTAGAAACTATATAGCTATGAGTTTTATTAGCACTTCGAAAGGATTAAGCCAATATTACCAATGATAGGTAACACGCAATCAAATAATATCGAATGCGTTTGTGCATATAAAGACAGAAATTAGAATGAAAATAATAATGGTCCAACAGCTTTCAATCTCACTTGCAGCGCTCGTCTTACCTACACAAAAATTAATTATGTTTGGCTTCGCAATGAGAAACTACTCAAAGATGTGAGCAGATCCATTCGAAGAGAATATATTCAATATCTACTTACAGTGACATAATGTTAAAAAATAATAATTCATAATGTTAAATAATATTTGAGATGACAGTTAATAATGCTTCGAAAAAAACCGCTCCAGACAATCGGTAACAATTTAGCAAGTGACTATTCTACGCCAATCACTACCGGATAAGCAATGGTTGGAAACTTTGGAAAGTACTATTTTAGAATTTTAGATCAAAATCTTTCCCATAACAATCATTCTGGACGACATCGATAACTGCGTGTGCTTGGGACAGCAAATTTATTTTATGAATAAAACACTTATCAAAGTAAATAAACGGATTAAAATGGCGTGGTCAGACATTGGTCTTTAAAACACATATTTAAATTCATATTACCAACTTCCCTAAAAAAAGCCTTTCAAAATATAAAATGGACTTAGATTGAAGGACATAGTAGGAAATAGTGACCTAATGAAACGTACGGATTTAACGGAAGTAGCTTGTGAATTAAAATGCCGATGGGCGGGTCACGCTAGAGCGAGTGTGTACTTCACTAGCGAAACTCGTCCCCGCGCCCCTCCCCGTCGTCGCTGGTGTGACGATATTGTACGTGTCGCAGGGCCCACATGGACTCAGAAAATAATGGCAACACATGAAGAAGGCCTTCATTAGACAATGGGTGCCCAATGACTTGAGCATAAATATTATTTTAACTGCCGTATAATATTGATTTAATTATTTATTTAGTGGTATAGTATGTTTTCCATTAATGTTAATATTCAATTTTTATTGCATGTGTATATATATATATATATATATATATATATATATATAAATATATATATACGTACAAACATACATACGCAATATATGTGTGTGTATATACATTTCATGTATATTTACGTATGTATATAGTTAGGGTTCTTAAAAACTGAGCTATGAATGAATATATTTACTATGAATAAATATTATTTCAAAAATTAATTAATTAAAAACAATATTCAAAATATAGATGATTGCTGAGCGACTAAGCGACATTTTACGAGTTACGTGACTCGCTGGTCGATTCTTGTACGCTTTATTTTATTAAGTTCTCGGACTAACTACAACTATATTTCTAACTTTATTTATTAGCTGTGCCTTGTGGTTTTATATGCATATAATTACCTAAATGATGTTGCCCGCCACCTTCCCTCTTCCCACCATCGCTAAACGCCTCCGCATACCGTTAACTACTAGATTTTATAAATTAGAAATTTTTAGGGTCCAATTTAGCCATTATTGCTATATCTATAATGTCAACCTTATTTTAGTTATTGCATTCTGCCATATATGTATATAAATAGTTACTGCATTCTGCCAAATAGTTGTATTCGTTATAAAATGTTCTCCGGTAGCTGAAATAAAAAAAAACATATTTGCAATATTCTTTAAACTGGACCACAATCGGAAAAAATTAATTACTCTCCCTAAACCTTTTCTCGCTGAAAACGAAAATTGCCACATTAATAGCAATCAGCAATGTAAACTACGTACTTGTTTTGCTTATTTTATTATAATAATGGAGTAGACTGGATGTCTGAAAGAAAAAATTATGTCAACATTTCAATACTATACGAGTTAATATATTTCGTTATACTGTATTTGGTACAGCAATTCAGTTCATATAAATATAATAAGTGTCTCATATTATGAAGAATAATAAATATGCTCAATTTTTTGTGAAGCTTCTTTTCGGATATTTAACGCAAAGCTTTTTATTTTACTCTCACCAATTAACTCTAAATAGTTGTGAAAATCACTATTTAAAATAATTGAAAGACATAATTTTCAATATTCATAATTTTTTAATACAATAATCCATAGTGTGTTAAAAATTTATTAATTCTTTTGTCAAAAAACATCCTTGTCCTTAACCCCTGGCATGTGTGCACAATATATATATATATATATATATATATATATATATATATATATATATATATATATATATATATATATAACATATATATATATATATATATATATATATATATAAACATATATATATATATATATACATATATATATATATATATATAAACATATGTATAAACGGCGCCTAGCGTCATTCATACTGGTCAAGTCAGAGTGAAATAAACATACCTATCCTAAGACCTATTCCCGCTCCCAGCAAGAAATAGGAATAAAATTAATATTGCTAAATTTGGACTCCATAACAATAATAGCTTTGTATAGTGGTGTCCGCTTTTTAAACAATATGTCACTTTAAAATTTTTAGGGCAAAATATAAATCATATGTTAAGCATGCGCTTATTTCAAAGGCATAAAAGAGAATTTATGATTATGTTGATGACTAAGATTTGTGAAAGCCAATATGACAATAAATTTATTCAGATAGAAAACGATTAAAAATTTTAATAGTGTATAGATTATAAATGTAATAGATTGTACAGTATTTTATAATTGTTGGAAATGATAACATAAATAAGGTTTCTACCGCCACCTGTTGTTAAATATGTGTAATTGTAATCTGTCAAGTATCTAACTGACTACTTGCATGGTTCCTTATATTAATTATCTTATAACTTATAACGAAAACAATTGATTTTATCAAGTATTCTGGGAGTAATATCCACAAAAATACCGTTCGAGCAGGATACTTTCATTTTATGTTCTCAAAGGTCTTAAATTAAAGAGGTGTGGTATTTTATTGCAGTTGTGATGAAAGTAGTATATCGTTTTTATATTTGTGTACATGTATGATATGAGTATAATTATTTCGTTTTCAATGTTCCATACGCCAAAATGAAAAAGAACCGAAGCCCTTTTAAGATCACTAACGAATACCCCTTCTCTCACGTTTTAGTTATGACCGTTTTTTCTTATAAAAAATTTGAAGTAGAAACATGAAATTTGGCCTAGTGCCGAAGTACATTCTCAAAAATATTCATAAGTTAATTCATAGGGCGCGTATAAACATTTAAAAACAATTATTTGTTTATTCCACAGAATACGATTTCAAAGAGTGATTTATTAGGATTTTAAAACTAATTATTTTAGATTTTTATGTACGATATTTCTAGACATTGCTGATCATTTTCATAAATATTTTCTCAGAAAAAGGCAAGATACGTTTCAGAAAATAACGTATTATTTCGGTAGTTTTATCTAGATGGGCATTCAGTTGTATTATGTTAAACACTGTAGACATTTGTTAATTTCATTGTTTCTCTATTGAAAATATAAAGGTACCTTCCTTTATATTTCCGTCACATCAATCTACCCGTCCTCCAATCATAGCGACGCAGTTTGTATTGTTGTAGATCTAGGTTCATTTTGAATTTTGTAAATTTATGCTTCATATGGAGATCGCATTTCATACGTAGCAAAACATTGAAAAATAGGTTAAATTGTTATACTAAACATTTTTTTGCATCCCATTGAATGGGTTTTCAGAGCGAAAGATATTAAGGTTTGAATTACAATTTACTTTATTCCAAAAGCCCGTTTGAAGAATATTAAGCTTCAAAATGTGCAATGTAACCTCATAACATGTCATAAAAAATCATAAATATTTTTTTTTAATTTTCGAATAAATTTATTCCTGTCAAAATACATGAATAATTCTTAAAATACGGAAACTATTTCAATGCGTATTCAAACATGCGCTAATTTATTACCTCTTAACTTTGAGGAAAACGAATCATTTTTCACCTCTTGGTTTGACTAAAAGTACTGTACCATACTCTTATCACTGATAATTTCGAAAATGCAATTAACGCTTTGGAGAAGTTAACGATTAGCTTTTGCGTTTTCTATTATTATTTTTGTGTTACAAATTAGGTAATCAATTTTAAATAAATAACTAAATACTATAAATTTGCAAACTGTAAAAGCCATGACTAGATACGACCAAAAATTATGGAAAATATTGCAAATAACCGAAATGACGGGGATGAGTTCAAGCAATTAAAAGTCCGGTGTCGTTAACATAAAGCTCATGAGGTTGCATGCTCCGTTTAATTTTCACGAAGTAGCTTATCTTGAAACACAATCATCATTATTAGTGAGATCAAAAAGATGAATGGCCTCTAACAGTTGTTTAAAAAAATCACTTTTAACTTAATTAAACACGTGATATCTCTTCACAAATAGCTTACGTTAAACTTATTCGAGATTATTTTTTTTATTTGTTATTTATATTAAATTTAACGTTGTAACGTCCCTCAGTTTATCAACAGATTTTCTCTGCTCTAGTAATAACAATGTTTGTCATATTTCAATGCACCCATTTAGTAAATACTATATTGGAATTTTGTTAAATTGTGGTTCATTCTCTATTTTTAAGGAAATAAATTTCAACCCAGATATCATTCATTTTCAAGGCTAAATTTTTATATAATTTTACAATCGCTAATATTAAATACTTGCTTTGTCCGCTGAATTAGATATATTACTTTTCTTCGCCAACATTTATTTACAAAATAGCAGACTGGTAATCATCGCACTTCGCAACGATAAACAATTAAAATACTTTAGGAGGACACTGGCAAATTTTGGTGGTTTCTTTTATTCTATTGATTATATACCTATCTGAATAGAAACCTGAAGACATTCACAGTAATTTGTACAAAATTTTTAATTTTTATTAATATTTTTTTATAAACTCCCTCTTTTGTGTGCTGTGACTATTCTTGGCCTAAGTTTTATTCGGATCTTCTTACATTTTTTCAATACTGCCCTTCTCTCTCCGTTATTTTTAGCCAAAAATTTCAAAACGCACTTGGTTTTACTAACGATTTTAGAAATATGATACTAAGCTATAGTTTATTAACCCTCGTTAAGAGTAGAACTTGCATGACATTTTAATAAAAAGGAGTTTAGTAAGAAATGTTATACGTGAGATGCTGTTGATCTCAATGTTCGAGGCATTTCAT
This sequence comes from Druceiella hillmani, assembly GCA_039881145.1. Lineage (NCBI taxonomy): Eukaryota > Metazoa > Arthropoda > Insecta > Lepidoptera > Hepialidae > Druceiella > Druceiella hillmani. Next base: position 10,598,134 of record JAYKKI010000080.1, read on the forward strand.
TTATTTGCTTAGTGAAACATTTTTATGAATACAAAACAAATAATTTCTTTGATTTTTATTATGTTTCCTGATATTAAAGTTTTTTCATTATTTCCTGATAATTATTGTACATTTTGTGTTAAAATATTGTTCATATTTTCGACATAAATACTAATATCTACAAACATTTTGAATACGTTACTGAAATAGTGGCATAAATTTTTCCTGTAAAAATATTTCCCTTTTTGCTATCTTAAAATTAATTCAAACAAAATTTATGAGTTTCATTTTCTTTTAAGGATTACACATGGTAATATGGATAGTACGATAAAAATCTAATACAGCCCTAGCATAATTTCTGAATCTTGCTTATTGTTGCATTACATGGTCAAAACCGTCAAATTTCAACTAAACAGATCGGACTATATTACACGTACGATTGTATATATATTCTGGTTGAGTCATAGCCTATTCACACTGAGTACTTAAGGAAAATAAATTACAATGATGAATAGTGAATGAAACAATATTAATGATGAATAATAACAAAATTTTTGCATTTGGTTTTAAACAAAAATCGAAAAGTGAAAAAAACTCATGAAATGTAACTTTTAAAGTAGGTGCCAATAATAACTCCTAAAAATTTATTACTTGTAAGTTTAAATACGTAAGTATTCAATTAACTTTCTAGGTTACAATAAATGTCGAATCTAACATTTATAATAACAATCTATATTCATAAATACTATATATATTATGACAATAAATACCATAATATTAAGTCTTTTCAATAATAATAAATATAAACAATAATTATGTATTAGAGTAAAATCAAAATCAACATTGATATTTAACTATTTGAGATATATTTAATAAAAATGTATTTATGTGTTTTATAACAAGAATATACTAGTATTTATTATCAAAACACGAATTAACTATTAATCAAATATTAATTAAAATAGTACTTATTTTAATGTATCTGTGGCTCTTTACTAACACTGCTTATATATCAACTAACTGTGCCCATAATTTTCCACATGCCGGTTATTGAATAATGTACCGATTACTGTTTTTATAAATATTCTTCCCCATTAACTCCTGGTCTTGCCAATTTCGCCAATGTATCTGGGTGGAGAGATTCATCACGCGATTCAAATACACATATCGATGTGTGTGAACTATGACACTATATATTTGTGTAATTACTATGCGTCGAGTAGCTAGACATAGTTTGTTATTACGATAATGCTATGTAAATAAATGTTTGAAAAATTTTGATTCACGTTACTTTCGATTAAATACAGCTATTGTGATAAAATAGAAATTAAATGTTGCCTTAAATTAACCTCTATGTTTTTATTAACCTCCATCTCAAGTGAATTAGCAGTTTCCGTGGGATAGTTTAAAAATAAACACACAAACAGGTAAAATAATGTTAAAAAAAATTGGGAATCTTTTTTCCAAATGTTTGCAATGCAGAGAAATGAAAAGTTTCCCGTTTGGTTATATGTATTATAAAACACATATATTATAAATTAATAATATAAAACAAAGAGTATGAGTAGAAATAGCACTATCTTTATTATATACTCACTTAGACACATAAATCATTAAAATAACATTTTGGCATAACATATAATTACATTAAATAATATACTTTAATAGGTGCATACATTCTGAAAACGTTTCCAAATGTTGAAATATAGAATCCTCGTTATAGTTTTTCTGTAAACGTTTAGTAACACTGTTTTGTTCATAGTTATGTCTGCAGCAGTTTTTGAGAACGGGTAAGGTGGCCGGTCATGGTATTCCGTGGATATTTTCATATATCCCTAGAATTACACAACATAAAATTATGTTGAAGAAAATTATATCGTAGTCACTATTACTCACTCTTTACCTCTATACCGACATGTCTTTCGCTCTATGCCCACAGATAGAAATTGAAAATGAAATTCAATTTCCCGATTCGCCTACTTTGCAATTTCCCGACATGTAAATATTTTTGAGTGTCATTTATTGAGATGTAGATTTTATTACTATGCCATATCCTTAAGTTTCTCAAAAAAGTAAAATCGTTTTGAAGAAAAATTATTAAGGCATACGGAAGGACACATGAGTGATTTTGCAAGTATTGTGTCTCTCCCTTTTTGATTACGAAACCCTAAAAACGCACAATAAATTCAACAAAAAATTCATAGCTAAAAATATGAAAGAAATTAGTTTACTTTTCCATGGCACAAACAAAAGCGTACTATTAACATGTAATCAAACATTTACTAAACTTTATTTTTAAATAATTAAAACGATCAAAAGTTTTTTATCAGGACACTGCAGATTTTTAATTTTAATATTCCTGGAATAAACGGTGAGCCCAAATTTAAGTATTTATGAATTCTTTATTAATTAAATTTATGTCAATTAAGTATAAAATTACACCAATGCTACATTCTCAGTACACACGATAAAAGTAAATTTGTTTTATTAACAATTAAACATATTTGGCCCCTCTGCATTGATAACAGTGAATTCATAAATAAACCAAGATAGCACTATTATCAAAACAATTCTATTTACAGAAAGCTCCAGAAGTCGTTGCAATTTTACGAGTTTTTCACAAATTCAAGCGCGGAAATGCAACACGAGGCTCTACTTCCATTAAAATAACAACATACTTTGTAAACAAACCCTCGGCGCATTACAAACGAAACATGGGAATTATTTGACGTCCCACAGCCATTTGCCTTCGGGTGGTCCTCGCCGTAAACTCGTTTAATTAAATACGATTTCACCTTTACTGAACCAATTTTGAAAATAAAATTTCCTCACGGTTATGTCATTTTATTTGAACCGATTGGAATGAAGGTATTAGCAGTTCAAGTTTAACGGCTTGGTATGCAAATACAGATATTCTTTCTTTATTTACCGGTCAGGGTGTGTGAGTCACATACTGATTATCCCTCTACTTATTCAAAAGCTTACAACAATTTAAATTAAGACTTTTAGCTAATTGTTGCATAATTATTTCAAACTAATTTACCACATGAATATTAAATATTCACGTGGTAAATTAGTTACGTGATAAAATTACGCCTTTTACAAATTTTTAATTCCGGCCTTAAAGATTATTTAAAACAATATACACTTCTCAAAATCCATAGTAACATGAAGAGTGAATTAAAAATATAATAAGTTATTAATACCTGTATTTCGGTCTACAAGAGACCCGTACACACTCATGCATATATTTAAGGATACGTACTATTTCCATTAAAATGTTAATAAATAATATATTTATTTTCACCACGGAAATATATTGCCTAGTATATCTTTCACGGCCGATGAGTAAAGAACTTTTCAATCGTAGTAGTTATTGATTCAAAATAATTGTTACAGTTTTCCGATAAATTTTAAGGAAACTTTCAGTAACGGAAAATTTAAAATCCGCACTTTTAATTCATATTACCCGCTATATGCGAGATTGTTTTTCTATATTACTTTATTTGTACCTTGTAAAATTACTAGTTAATATTTATAAGTTTTTACAATTGAAATATATGCAGGCAAATTATTTATAACTGCGTCAAATTTAAATTATCTCCCCATAAACCCTTTTTGGTAAAACCGGTTATGACTCGGTCAGACGGAATGATACGCAAGTTATCTCAGGATAGTGTTCTTTTCGAGACCTATGAATTAACACATTTACTGTGATTTTATGAATGAATTTTATTTATAACTAAATATATTCAGTACCGTAAGTGTGTGACCTCGTATTTTACTTTTAGGAATAATACATTTGTTGATTGCTGTTTTGTGAATATCGGTAAAATCATAGTTACAGTTCATTCTAAATATGAACGTAAAATTAAATTAAAATTGACAGAGACTCTTAAAATATATCAAAGTTTACAGTTTATCTGTTCATAATCTGATAATATGTCATTATAGAGAAAAGTAAGGATTTGAATCCATCATCAAAATAATTTCAATGTTTCATAATTTATGCCGAACCCTTTCTACAGCAAATATCCTCATCAAAGTTTGTAACGATATGAGGACGTTTTATGAATCTAATCTGCTATAATGAACTAAGGGTCGCTTCATGATCTTTATAAAATATAATCGATTAGGAATTTATTAAATAACGCCACATTCGTTGTCAATAGTAAATACATTAATTCACTCCAGAATTCACTGATAGATGTAGCGAAGTCAGATTGAGTGCAGTGCAGCCTTATATTTGAGTAGAGTAAGCCTTTATAATGTATTCGGTTTACCGTATATATTTGTTTGTGTGTTTGTAATCGGTCAACTTCCGTTAAAATCGATGAAATTAACGAAATTTGAAACGATCATTCCATATTCTATTTCTTGACGCAATTTTAGGGTAATTCTGCAATATTATAACGCCATTTTTGGAAATTAATAAAAGGAACAGTTTTTCATAACATGAAGTGTGGAATCATATTAAAGGAAATGTGAAGTAGATTACAGATATAAGAAATCAGGGTACATTAAGACACAATTTGAAGGTTGTACATAAAACTATTTGCCTAGGTTCTGTCGTATTACATCTTAATTATTATTCAAAATCACGAGCCAAATCTCCTTACGACCCAACGCTAGTTTAATATTTCACCTGGAAGTTAATTTACGTATTGAACATAGATGGTGTTCTTCGACCAGGAATATTATTTTAGCTTTGTAAAATAGCAGAATTATGAAGCCGATTACAAGAACAAAGTTAGATTAAAATAGGACAATATTTTGACTGATATTTTGAAAATATAAACATTTAAAATTTTTTGAACTTTTTTATAATATTTTATTTTATTTTTAGTCAATTACAAATATATTAAGTTACTTTATTCAAGGTCGCAGAATTTATATCAATATTCGTAGAATTTATTTCGACAATTAGTGTTTTTTATAATTTTTTGATATGATAAATTGCGTAATGTAAAATATTCTTTGTGTTAGAGGACAATTTTGTTTGTTTCTTAGGATTTGGAACAAAGGTAAATCCTGAGTTTGACCTAGAATGATTTTCCCATTATTCTCTTATATATGAGGTGTATTATATCTTTTTTAAACATGCATTTAATAGAGCAATGTTAATTTGAGCATCGGAAGTCAAAGTATGCAGAGACTTCTTTGAATAATTTTTTTTAATAATATGAATAATGATGTAATGTTTAAAATAATAAAATTAAATGAATATCAGTCACTGAAATCCAGAATGAAGTTCAAGGATATTTGTGGTCAATTATCATAAATCGTTTAATAGGTTGAGTTGTACATTCTATATCTATATGCTCGTGTATAGTAGTGAAGCACGAAATAAATAATGAAATAGTGTAGAATAGTGTTACTAAAATACGAAATACGAAAGTGTTGGTTAAAAGTTTTGCAAACACGTTAATACAAAATAAATAACAAGTTTTTTTTATTTCGGACGATTCAGTTGGTATAAAATTTATTCACACTATTTACACAAAGCACCGAAATTTTCTTCTTTACTACGTTCGCATTGTCACTATCATTGTCCATTAAGGTCCATTAAGTATATAATATTTTATCTAAACTTCCACACAGATTTACTATTTTAAAACTTTAATCATTTATTCTTCTTAGCCGTAATATTTGGAGATAATGCTTTTATTATTCATTATGTTACTTAGTTTGTAATTTATTTAAATCTTTAGAAAAGAGTAAGAAAACGATGAGATTATTAAAAAAAGTGAAATGAGAGATACATTTTTAATCTTTATATATGGCTGCCTATTATAATTTGTTCTATTCAGTCAAAATAGGAAGAAAATAGCAACCTTTAGCGTTATTGAAAGGATTTTTTCAGCATTGAAGTGGCCTATTAATATTTTATAAGATGAATATTTTCAGTGCAATAAATCAAATATTACATATTTGGAAATAGGACAATAGTTAGGTATATTGGAATTTTATTATTTAGGTAGTACCCATTTAGGAAAAAGGTTTAGTACCGTCGAACTTCTGTAAATCTGACCCTCTTTCACAAAATTTTCACTTGAACGTAAACTCTACAGTTCAAATTATAATAATTTGTACTTTGAATTAGGTATGAAATTTCCGGAACGGACATTATGCCTTTAAAACTTGGAATATTGAAAAATCTGTTTTTTTTATTCGAATTTATTACCAAGTCAAAATATTTTACTTACTGCTTCAAAACTCTCATTAAAATTGACTTTTTAAATTTTAATTTATCTCTATAATTCGTATTTTTTAATGATCAAGAATCTAGTTAAATATTTTTTTAATTGGTCAAAAAGTATTTAATTTGATGGACTAAAACGTTCAGTTTCAAAATTTTATATAAAAAATATTGATAATTTTATTAATAAATATAACGTTGCTAACGTTATATAAATTTCCAGAATTGATGCTAGTTAAATATTGCACATACCTCATAACATCTAAGCTTTATAGATACAATAATATAAAAAAATTTAAAACAAATTTTTATGTTTTGTCATATGTTCTGTCAACAAATGTAATAAACTAGTATGTGTCTGGAAACTGCCTTCAACTAATATGTATGTAACGAAGTGTGGTATATATAACAAAGTATGGTACTTTGGACTAATTTCAAATAATATTCAGTATATGATAAAACGTTTAATTGCAATTTCAAGTTCCGGGATTATTTTGCGTTCGGGCAGAATCGAAAGTCGAGAAATTTATCGACTTATTTCCTTTTTCGTTTCTGTGCATCGATATGAATAGCAGAAATTGAGGAACTATATGAAAATTTTGATAAGTTTTAGAAAAAGTCAGAGTTAAAATAATTTCTTCGAAATATGTAAAAAAGATTTTCAGTTTTCGTCATGCTCGCAGTCCTAGTGAAAGGTACCTTTAAGAATTAATAATAGTGAAATAAAATAAGCGGGAAAGTTTTGCTAATATTGCAGCATTATTCTCTGTTAAATATTGATGAAATAAATATTAAAAGGGATTGAAATATTATAATATAATTATTATATTAATAATATCGAGGACAAGAAAGTTAAAGTCTTCTATTTTTTCCTTATTTTATGTTGGTCAAACTGACTGATCACCAAAATCTATGAAGTAATTCCGTTCGACTTAGAATCTTGAATATCAGCATAATGGGAGGATCCCGTCACTTATTTCAACAAGTCAAATTCGCCGTTTCAATTGTTTAACTGTAATTGATTAATAGCGAACACTACGTTAAATGTAAAACGAAACTTGTGTATTGTTCTATTTGAACATGACTACGGAGATGCGAAACTTAGATGCTTAGATATTGCAGCGAATGTTAACACTTGAAAGGTTTGTTGTACAAGATTATACAGACATGGAGTTTGAGTCGCTTCCCTAACCCTGTCGATTCGGCTTCACTTTACTTAATGCTTTATACTGTCTTTGTGGATTTGTTTTTATTTCGTTGTAAATGTTTTTTTAATTTTTTTATTGATTATAGAAACTTTTTAGTTAAGTAGGGCTTTTGTTAGTAGGTAAAGTTTATTGTCAGACAAAAGATACATATCAAAAAATCAAATGAATAAGACTGCGTATTTAGTTTCTCACCGATCGATATATTCATGCGTTCGAATATTTTTTAAAAGAGTTTACACAATTAGTGTAATATTAATTTAGTTGAAATAAACGCTTCACGTTCTTTTTAAGTACTAGCGTATAAATGTTTCGATCAAATCATTGAGATCTTCTGTTTGATATTAATTCTCATAAAAGTCATTTCATATTTCCATCGTTTACTGCTAGTTACAAAAATTTGTTTTTATACTATAACTACTATATGCATGCGGATTGTTCGCTAGTGTAAATTTCCGCTTCTACATTTCCTGTTTTCTGCCGCGTCACTCCTCTCCACAACTTCATTTCACGTCTGAAGTACCACTCGTTTGTCACATACTTGTGCTGTTTGAGTTCATTGTTTCCCTTGCAGTTTAATTTTGTTTCGTTTTTTCTTATTTTTTTCTGTCGTTGGTTTTTCTGTCGTTGTTCTCCGTTTTACATTTCCAATGTTTACTTCTTTTTCCGAGCTCGAATACTTATGTATGACTTCTGCATTATTTGTGCAAGGGTTTAAATTAATGTATTGTTGATATACAAAGAGCAATTTTGATTTACTCTTATTAATTCATGTTTAGTTAATTTGTTTATTAATACTAATACAATCATTTTTATGTAATAAAATTCATTTTGATTTCCAAAGTTGTCATGGATGTTAATTTATTAACATTTAATTTTAACGTAAATTGCAAAGGCTATGGATTTGATAAATATCGATAACTTGAACAATTAGTTTTTCAGATTGTGAATAGATATAATTATTATATTTAGTCGAATCATGGTCATATATAAAATTGAAATATATTGTTTAATTAAATAATACGATTCTAAATTAAACGGCGGAAACAAAGAACTCTTCGGATGCAGCCTGCAAATTTATAATGAAATTTCTTTACTATCCATGCAATATTAATTAATTTATTTTACTTAGAGGCGAATATTAAGTACCGTATAGTGGGTTAAACAATGCGTAACAGATTTGTAAGAAAAAGAGTCAATGATATTATTGTGTGTATTTTAATGACACTTAACTAGGTGTAGCGATGGATTGCATGTATGAAAAGTAAATAGACGTCATTAATTTTGACACTAGTGAGTTTATTTTTTATAATATTTCACTCTATATTTTCACAAGGTTTTATTCGAGGGTACATCATTTTTATTCAAATGTGTTCTTCTGTTCAAAATTTCTCGTAAATATGATGCATATTTCCTAAAAACCAAAATATCTACGATATTAATCATTTTAATCCAACGTGTTTTCTAAAGTACATAATACTAAGAAAATTTCGTATTAGGTGGCACCATCTTTTAATAAAGGTGTAGGCACCTATTTCCAACAAAAAACGAAAACTGCAGTGAAAAATTACTGCACGAGGTAAAATTGGCATTTACTGCAGCATTGTAAGGTATAACTTTGGCAGGAAAACTCTGATATACTATATGACGTTGACATACATTATACCAGTGATAAATTAAAATTGTTTCTTTTAGTTTAATTTAATTATGTGGTACCCTATAATTTTAATAACTTTAAGATATCTCCCCCCCCCCTTCTCAGCAGTGTAACTCAGTTCACGTGTCAATGTTCTTTCCTAATTCCTAATCTCTTTGTAGATATTCATCATACAAAGAGATTAGGAATCGGATTGTTTTAGTCTACAAATTGTGACTAATTAAATGTATATATTGCTACTAATCAAAATTGAAAGAACAATTCAAGGGTTCAAACATTTTCTATTTTAAAATGGTAAACAAGATATTTCTATAGACGTTGCCAAAACTGTTCACGTGAATATTTTAAGTAACTAAATTAAATTTATAATAAAAATATATTAATTCATATATATAAATATACACACACACACACACACATATATATATATATATATATATATATATATATATATATATATATATATGTATATATATATATATATATATATATATAAATGTATATATAAATGTATTTGTATGTGTCTGAGTATATTTGTTAACGAACTTTATGTCTCAGTACCGCGGAATGTAATATGTAAAACAAAAGGTAAATATGAAATCGTCCTTATTTATGGAATCATCAAATACATCATCATTTGTTTGTTTCTCTGCACTTGCTGATAAATTCCGAAACGGAGATGCTGTCATTATTATATACGCGTATATAATGCAATAGTAAATTTCTTAAAAAACTAACTATTTATTAAATTTTCTTGAATTTTTTTATTTTTAAGTAATAATAGTTTAATACTTGTTAAAATCAATGATATGTTATCAAATAATAGCATCGTTATTCTTTATAACAAACATTTAACGTCTGTTTGTACAAAATCGAATGCATACAAAAACATAACAAGATTTTTTTATTTTCTTTTCATTGCTGAATATTAGGGCTATCTGATTTTAAAGTAAACCTCGAAAAACAATATCCAATATTCATTATTTCTATTCTGAAGTTCCTTACTTCATAATAGCTTGAAGTTGTAACAAGCTTGAAGTTTCACTGTGGATTCCTTTAACAGCTGGTCCAAGAATATGCTGGAGGCTACTCAAATTGCAAGCCTGCAATGCATTTGCAGTGTAGTTGCCATTGATATGACACGTCTAATATATCATGAGGTGTGGGTCCTTTTGAACATTTGTAGCGCCTATTGAAGTAGTTCGATATTGAAGAATAGAGAACAGTATAAGTAACCACTAAATATGAGAATATTAAGTGATAGAAATGGTATTTCTTATATAATTGTTGTTATTTATGTTATATACAGTAATGTACTGCATTTCTTTTTATTAAATAACTTATTAAATATCTAAAAAGACTACAAATGTTTCTTACGCATTCGAACTACGAATGTTTCTTACGCATTAAGATATATAAGAAACGTGGTTTAAATTAATTAATATTATTGTTTTTTAAAGCAATATTAATATTATATTTTACAAAGTAACTATATTGTTTAATACATCTTCCATAGGTGTAAAATTGTCGCGTATTTCTCAAAACTATGAGAGCTACAATGGTTACTGTAGTTCTCCCACCAGCTTCAAGTAAGCATTTTGCAAATCTGTTATTTTCATAATTTGAGAAGTTATATATTCAAAAGTTAGTAGATAGGAGAGAAAATTCATTTCTTTGTAGGTTTTTGATCACATCTTGGCAGGTAAGCTACTTAAAATAATTATTTTCTTTTTCAATATCCTTGTAATGTCTCCATAAAAATCCGTTTGTAATCCATGTCGTTTGTTATGCTTCAGAAACGTTACGCCACAGGACATGCGAAATTTGAAGAACGTTAGGAATACCAAACATACCCTCTTAAAATTCCATATAAATATACATAGCGAGTTAATATGTTTCAAAACTACGCGAGACTCATAATTTTCAACGTCGAAAGCTTTCTGAAGAAAACAGCTATTAGAGAAGTTATATATTATAAGACAGACGACACTATTCGTATCTTTGAGTTATTTTAGAAGAACTCCTTTTTTTCATTTTAAAGCACATTTACGATCATATAATGCTTGCAATATATCGCGATTTTAAATTAATCTAAAAAATATGGAAATCCCCTATACTTGGGAAGATGAATACCAATGTTATGATAGCAAATAAAATGAAGCGAAGTGAGGTGGGAGATGTAAAACAAATCTTAATTAAATAGGAAATTTGGGTTGTAAACCCATCGTTTGTTTATATTTATTCATAATGTAGGTATTTAAGATAATATTCCTTGCCAAGAGTTGAAACTAATAGCGCTCGTCCCATAATGAACTTATTAGAAGGACTATTTATTATAGTGAAAATTTAAATAATTTTTAGAAATTATCAATGTATATATATATATATATATATATATATATATATATATATATATATATATATATATATATATATATCGATTAAAAAAGTAAATTACAAAGGTTCTTTCAATTTTTAATTTTTGTGTATCGAATTTAAGGAGTTCCAGAGATATTGAGGAAAAGGATCACAAAGAACACGTTTCCTACCCCATCTCAGAAACGACAGAAAAAATTATGAATATAAAGTTTAGTATTGCTTATCAAAATTAAAACGAAATTAAAAATAATTAAACAATTTTCCTTATTGATTAACTAGACTCAAGATATCACTTATGATCATGCTAAATGTTCGTTTGACAATTGCTGATACACATTTGTCCCGAAAGACTCTATCATTGAGTACGAGATTAAGTCTTATATAAACATCGGTTTCCGACTACTCGCATGATAGCCCGGTATATCAGTACAGATTTCATTAACTGCATGTCGCAATCAATCAAGAAGTCGTTTTCCAGTTCTTCTCCGGAATATATCGGTTTTCTGCACACGATTTTCATGGTTCATTCAATCGCAATATTAATATTGCGATGAGCAACAAACATAATTTATTAACGTAGCTAAAGAGAAAATAATACATTATGTGTACTGGCATAAAAATGAATAATTTTTCAATCTTTACTGAAAATATTAGGAAAGAGATTTTATATATTTCTTGACATATTGTATTTCTATGTTAAGTCGATAAAACTTAAAGAAATATATCTCTCTATCCTCATATAAGTTAATTTTACATTTAATTAGATTTTAGTTAATCATCTATTTATCAGCCTTGTGGTAAAGCAACGCAATATATAATTCTAAGTCTACTTAATTACTAAGCAAAAAGAAAATTTCTAATTAATCGCGTTACATTACAAGCTTCTATTATTGGTTGCCAAAAACTTCTAGCAAATTTTTAATGATTCAATCATTCTGCAATATTACACTTAAAGAAACTTGGGATCCCTACCCCCTTCTAAAAACTCTTAGCTTTGCTATTTATATCTAACCAAAGAGTTTCTCGATAGGCACATACATGATATGACAGGCAGTGTAAACATTTTTTAATTTCTTTGGTAAAGTTAATTTTTTTATGTTCTTATACTCATAACACACACAATATGTGAATTTTACGTATATAATCAAATAAATATGTAATTAATTTTATATTTTATAAGCTATTACATTATAAATTTACTTATTTTACTTCAAGTCATAACAGGAAAAGATAACTACTCGTATTTTAATGGAATTAGTCTGTATGTATGACGTACATAGAGGAATTGAAAAATTTGGTCGAAAATGGGGATATTCCAGACATTTCATTATCATATGTTTCGTATGTGAGAAAATATGTAAATATGTATACTTAAAATGTAAGTTTATTTTTATATCGAATATTTCCTTCGAGAGTGTTGTGTCGTTATAATAAATAAAGGAGTTGTAAATAGTGAGGAACATAAACGAGAATCGAGTACCTATTGATTGTGTTCATTGCACATAAACCATTACGTGTTTCTAAACGTAAACATAACTTTAGCGTGTTTCTAAACGTAAACATAACTTTAGCGTGAGGGAGATTTGATGCTCTGAAATTAGAAAAATACGTAACGTACTGAATAAAAATTCCCTACACCACAATTCGATTGCCTAAAATGGCCATTGCAATTAATTGCATTCCAACAGAATGCAATAATTTTTTATATGATGACGCACGTGTCTCCAATACACGCCACAAAACTCCGCGAATGGAAATAATATGTTTGTTGTAAATTGAGTTTCTTGGTTAATATAATAAATTTCGCCTAACTTTAAGTGATGCAAACTTTTGTGAAAATGTTATATGTAGGAATGAAAGAGAAAATATTTATAACTTTCATCAAATTAACGATTTTTGAATGAATTCAATTTGGTTATCATGAAAATGATGTTAACAGAATTTTCTAAAATGTAGCATTTTTAGATTAGAGGTAAATTTCGAAAAATAATAAGTATGTTATTTAAAATAAGAAACTTTTTTATATACTAACGTACGTCATACAAAATAACAAATATTACGTAAAATTGTATTATTTCGAAGCAAAAACCTAAAAAAAAAGTTTAATGAGAAATTAGACATTGAGTTAAAAATGGAGTCAAAATAACATTAAAATAATTCGGGTCTTCATCATCTCATGTTATCCCCATATATCTTAAAAAATTAAAAACTCACAAAAATCTCCCAACATTTTATTTTCTCTTTAATCTGTTAATATTCTTCTGTTATGTTTAATGTTCTAATGGTTTGTTGAAAATGTTCACATTTTCCTTTATTCAAAGTTCCAAAATTCGGATAAAATGGGAAAACAAAAATGGAATTTATTGATATAATTTTATATTTTTAAAATAAATTTTCTATCAATGATTCAACGTTAGTAGTGCCATGATTACCATGAAAATCCTTAACATAAAAATCCTTCGCTTTTTCTATTCATCGCTTTCACGAAATTTTTCATTAAATCTATGCCAGATAAGTTAGATTGTAGCGGTAAAAAATATCTTATGACTTAAATGAAACGCAATATATATATATATGAATTTCATGATTATCTTAAAATCATCAATGAAAAATCTCTATCGGTTTTTATGTTGTGGAATTCTGGGCACATTCATTATTTCATTTATAATATGTTTTACAAAATTATGCCATTTCAGTGTTCATAAAACGTGAACCAACATCTATTTCTCATCTCGTTGATAAGAAACTCAATATTTTCTATCTCGATATAAGGACAATAATTTTAATTTTCCTAACAAACAAGCCCATGGCCCGATTTAAATAGTTTAAGCTTGTGCTGTTGCTGTTATGAGACACGAAGTATATATTTTAATTTTAGCTTTGTATTCTAAATTTTATGTTTTATTAATAGTAACCGCTATGTAAATTTTGCCATAGTTACGTAATATTTTGGGAGTCTCTGACGTATTATGAAAGACTATTGGGTTTTTATTATTGTGAGATATTTCTTTCGGTATTTCTCTGACACGTTAATACTTTTATGCAATACATCAATGTCTTTCCTAATTCGGTGATTCGAAAAATAAAATATAGTAATCATAATGATCGCTCCTATGCGATTATTGTCATAATTAAGGAATTTGATGTAAGTTTACCTTTCAACCAATTATTGAGGTTGATATAGCAAGTGATGCGAGTTTGTTTGAAGTTGATTATTTACGTTGTATTACTTGGTGACTAGAATATTTTCATTACGACAGTTTTACCTTATCAATTAAAGTTTCATATTCGCATTTCAAGAAATATTGTTCTTAAACATAATAAAGATGATTTTAAAGTAATCGTAGTTTTTGGCGCGGCCACTTATATCCAATGATATGAATTGATATAGAGAGAATTATCGATATTAAATAGTAATTATAAGAATCGTAAATTAAGCAAGTAAAATTTTGAACTGAGCTTTCCTTTTGTGAAAAATATTTTCTGTAGTAAGATAGAAACGTGATGTTTTGGAATATGTTCTGCAAATCACTAATTATTTTATCTAATGGTAAGGGAGTATTTTGGGCAATACTTTAGGCAAACGTTGCCCGATGTAGACTTGTAAGCATAAAATATAAAAATAACATAAAAAAGTGACTGCAAGTTATTTTAAAAATTTTTTTAGGGAGACAATGGAGACAAAAATGTTTCGTTAAAACAATACGAAACCAAATCAAACAATGAACATAAATATACAATCAAAAGTCATGCTTTTCCATGTCATAATAGAGGACGGATTGGAGGGAATTTTCCAAAACCTAACATTTTACGAAAAACTAACTTTTGGCCCCAACTTCATTCGCGTAGTGTACACGCAAAAGTGGATTATTTTAATTTTTGCTTTCCTACTATTTCAAATAGTTTTTTTTAATTTTATGCTCATTTATTTTTTTTTTATTAATTTTTAATATTTTAATTTTATACACATGTATATATATATATATATATATATATATATATATATATATTTATATATATATATATATATATATATATGTATATATATATATATATACATGTGTGTGTGTGTGTCTGTGTGTGTGTGTGTGGGTAGCTGGTATAGTCTACCCACATTTTTGGGGGTAGACTATACCAGTTTTTTGAGTTTCTATTTCGGGAAATCTATTATATGAATGTTTCAAACCACCTATTGGAAAAGTTCATATTTTATAGTTATTTCATGTGCAAGCAATCCATACTCTACCGGCAACTAGATCCAGTCGAAAGAGGCTGGTGGATATAATTGGAACATCCAGATACAGGACTAAGGCGAGCATTCCCGGGCGTTGCTTTAACGTTCCCGGATTTGGTTAGTCCAAAAAATTAATGGACAAACTTCAACTTACTCTGCCGCAAAAAATCCAAGAATCTTCTTTTAACTTATATATATATATATATATATATATATATATATATATATATATATATATATATATATATATATATATGTATATATATTTATATATAAATATATATATATATATATATATATATATATATATATATATATATACACGCGCTCTAAAAAAAACCAAAAAGCATTTAGGTATTTCGAATGTTTGCAAAAACTGCACCATTCAATTTTCTTTACAACGATGTATCATATACCACATAAAGCTTTACATTGTCTAACAAAATCGTCGGTAAACTGTCGTTACGGCATGATGTTAATATTGCAAGGAAATTAACATGACTTGTGTTTTATTGCTAATTTTGCATAAAAAATTCTAGAAATTGGCTTAACTAGATTCATTGTTTCTCATGTCTTCATAACTCAGTATTAATTTTGTAAGGCTTCACAGGCTAACATCACTTAATATCGAAAAATGTGAAGCATGATTTATTCAGTACTTCTTCTAAATTTTAGCACCTCTCTAACTACCAAGCACAGTACTTAACTGTGAAGAAGAAGACTGTGTGTGATTGTAAAAAAATATCTAATTACAAATTGCCAACCTTTTTATTACAAAGAAGGTAAAAGTATAAAGTAAGTTAAAAGTGGTAAGTTATAAGGTATTAGCCTAAAATTCAAAATGTGCACCCCTATTTCTTATGCACGTCCGACATCTCCGTCGTGTTTCAACCGTTGTTTGTAAAAAAAACATATAGGTGTAGTTAAAAACATAATTAGCCCTTTTGACTAGTAAACCAAATTTTATTTACGGCATATATGAATATCGTATATATTCTGTATATATTAGATAGAGAATAAAAACATTACCCTCTTATGAAATCTTTTTAATTCACAGGAAAAAGGATATAAAACACGTGGAGAACAATACTCGATGCTGGACTCGAAAAAAAGATTAAACGTGAAGTCTCGCAAATGACTTTTTCTTATCCATTAATGGAAAAGAGAAAAGCTTGCTGTAATCCGATTAGCAAAAAATACCTGGACTTCCGGTATCCGGGTCGCATGTAAAAATATTAACTTATATAAAATATAATGTGACTGCTTTGAATCTAAAATGTTTTAATTTAGAAATATGTTTTAGGAAGAATTTTACCTTCAGTAGTGGTTAAGATAAGTTTGTTTTTATTACATGCAGATTAATTCTCATTATGTTACACAAAATAATTAGTGACTTACCCCGGCTTCGCATATTTACTACTTCGGTATAAAAAAGACAATGTCTAAAATATTTTTATATGTCACGTTAAGCGTTTTTCCCCCAAAAGCCAAAACTATCCGTAAGAAAACTTTGTAAGGGTATAGTTAAGTTATTGGATAAATTTTTCGACACGTACTTTTTCTCTTATGAACATAGTAAAACTAACCGCTTTTGTTTCACACAATTTTTTAATGTAAAATAATTTGCGTAACTTGCCTATGAGGAAAAATAAATACTTTGTGAACTTTCATTTAGACTTCATTAAGACTTATAATTCCCCCATACATATTTTCGGTGTACCTGTAATGGTTTTGTTTGTTACGAAGCGCCGAGACCGTCAACTTTTTCCTCCGACTACCTTGACATTATTAACTATGTCTAAAAATTATATAACCAAATTATATGACATGGTATTTTGAAAAATATTATTGATCACACTACGAAATTTGTATGTAAATAGATTTATTGTTTCTTGCGTAAACCCCTAAAATACACACAAAATTGTTGCTCCTATATTACATTACTTTCTCCTGTATTACACTAGAAGGATTATACTATTGATGAAATAAATTAGTATATTTGTATTTCTGAACGATATTAAAAATACCATATTTATATAGTTTGTCATAATTCGGTATTTTAAGAATATGTAACCTACTAGATGTATGGAAAAACTTTTAGCCATTTTTTATTTAATAATCAACTACTACTTTGCGAAGAAGTTAATGGTTAACTTCTTTGCGAAAATTGCAGTACAATAAAAAGGACGTTAATAAATTAATAAGTGTGCTACTTAATAAGGAAATAAAATCGACTACGTAGCAATCACCAAAAATTACCAGAACAAGTCTACAGTTATTTAAGAAACCGTTGTCTTTATTATTTTTTCTCACATTGGCTTTTTATTATATACTAAAGATATCTGGATTTTTATTACATCTTTTAGAAATACTAATTTCTAATTCTACTGAATGCGATTCTAGTCACGTTTAGAAGCCATTTCATAAATCTGAAAATACATAATTATCATATTTTAACGAAAATGCACATTATTGACAATTTTTTTATTATTTTCAAAACGCAATATCTACTTCCAAATGTACCATGTACAAATACACTACTTAATTGTCAAATAATTAATAATTTTCTAATAATAAAATGGATACTTTTTCAAATAATTTGTTAATTGTATACTATTTAGATAGCAAGAATTAGCTCATACAATTGAATACATTTATGTAAATATATCATAGAATAAAGCTTGGTATGTGAACAAAAGAAATATCTTATCGGCGAATTCGTCCCTTCCTGTCCGGTTCACGTAATATTAAGTTGCACTATGACATTTCCATAAAATATTATCAATTGAGGTATATGCGGGCCAATATATTTTAGTATTTTACCAATTTTCTGTTTCTAAATTAAGCGGTTTCTGAGGAAAAGAGCTGTAACAGATGGAAAGACGTCAGTATCATGGAATAGTTTCGTTTTGCCTGGAAACCTTAAAAGTTTTTTTTTCATTTTCATCTAAATTGTGACACATTATTGGATTTTTTAAAAATTGTTTATGAGCTCAAATATTTTGAAAGTTTCCTGATAAGCAATATTTTTTTTGGACTGTCATTCAATATCCGTAACAGATAAGAAATTTATTTACCACCTTTTAAGAAAAGAATATTTAAAAAGACAAGAAAGGTATGCTAGAACATTATTAAGAGAACTCTTTAATTTACGGATCAGCTCAAGATAATTAGTTGTATTAAGTGCATTATAAATTAAGCAATATCCACAATTTCTTTACTTAATACTAAATATAAAATATAAAAGCTGTTGTATGTGTGAAAACATTTATCTATCTTGGAAAGCAAGCTCAATATGAGGGTTGTCCAAAATTGTAGTACATTTTAAAACGAGAAACACAAAAGATTGGAAAAACTTTTCGCGTATCTTTAATGCGTGCAATTTAATTGATAACCTAACACTCAAAATATGTAATCTTAGTGATGTAAATATATTGACAATAAATCTAATAGATATGACAGTTTCACACGAAGCAGAAAACGGCATGTCCATCATCCTAATTTTATTTGTTTAGCTTGTTTTTAGATTTTGAGATTTGCTAAGCTGATTGATATGACGCTTTCGCCATCGTACATTTTTTATAATAAAATGGCCTTGAACGACAACGATTTAAGTAAAGGAAGTAAAAATGTGAAAATGCTTTTGAAAGTTTATAGTATTTAAATATGATATAACGTAGACAGTGCCAAATCCTTAAAAAATCATAAATGTGTGTAGCTTAAATCTTATATTTTTATTATATGAATTTTGATCAGAAATCCCTATTGTACAATTCTGTGCTCGAATAAAAATAAATTAAACACATCAACAATTGATGAAACCTTTAATATCTATCATTGAACGTTTGAACTGAGTTTTAACGTTTACGAAACACTCGCACTGTATGTTATGTGAAATTTTCTGCCACATGTATTATGGCTTCAATAATAAATGCCATTTCACCAATAAGGAGTAAACTATGAAATTGGAATTGCGAAGTTTACATTTCAAAATTCAATCGTTTTAACAAATTAATTTTTACATCGATACTAAAAATTTGAATGAATCGTCAGTTTTTTTAATCAAAATTGCGAAAACTTTTAAATGCAAGTTAGGTAATGGTGTTTTCGGAGTAAGAGTAAAAAGAATAAAGGAAAAAATTGTGATGAAAAACTTCTTGAAGTATATTTAAATAATATATTTTAAAATGGTTTTTTCAAAATAAAAATGTCAAAAAATTTAAACTACATATCAGAAATCAATAGTGAACAGCTCATATTCGAATATCGCTATTGTCGGATAACGACTAGGTAGTTTCTGCCCAAAAGAGTCAAGTAATTAAACTACTAGTGAATCTAATACCTATTATGTCTTAACGCACTTCATTTACTAAATGCGAAACTAACTTTGAGAAATATGAATTTTAACAAAATTTACTGAAAAGAATTTTCACGCAATAGAAGGGTTAAAGTATACGTCTGTGATTACCTTATCCTCCATTCTTTTGAATGAGAATCACACAGCTATTGATGTTGTCGTTTGTTGGATTGACCTCCGTATAGATACATAAAATACGGGTGGAACGTTTGGTTAATAAGCCTGAATATTTATTATATAAAGATGCTGCGAAAATAAAATGCAGTCATGGTTTTTTTACCGTGACGTGCAGAAAGTGGTTTTAATAAATTAAACTTTAACGATATGTCATAATTAGAAACTCTTTTTATGATTCATAATGACTTATAATACAAATCGCTGTTGCAAGTGGTGTTATAAATTAAATACTTGTGTGGCATACCTTGATCGACCATTGTGTGTGCTTATTATATTTAGGAACCACTAATTTCTTTACATTTCGTGCTTTGTTTGGAATTATATATTAGTTAGTAACCTTAAGAAATGCCGAGTGCGAGCAAAAAAAAACGTATCCTCAACTAGCCAAAAAATAATTTATCGTCGAAGATCATTACGCTTACATGTGTACATTCCACTTACTTAACATAAATCCGAGAGATTAGAAATGTTTCGATTTAAAATATTTCACACAATATAGGAAAATGAAATGATCAGAAGGTATTTTTCAAATTATGTCCAACTAATATTTTAAGTGCGAGAGTTTGGAGGCTATTTTTTTTATTGGATCATGCATAAACCGCTTGAACAATTTTTATGAAGTCTACTCTGGAAATAACATTCCATTTTGTTAAGATTATAAATGCAAAAGTTTTAACCCTTGAATAATGAATTTGTATAAAATTAATGCCAAATATATTCAATATTCAATCCTTGAAAATTTGGTTTTTAATTACGCATAAATGCTATAAAATCTTCTACAACATTTATTGCTCAAATCCATAAAAAAAAATATGCAAGCAACTAATCCTGTATACACAAAAGTTTGGACGTTTGAATGTTTGTCATTCGTTTACTCGTAAGCGGTTAGAAAAAATATCATGGGGTTCATTGTCAATGTATGTGAAAAGAATATTCGATCTCGCTAATATTAAAAAAAGAAGAAAGTCAATTAGACCTAAATGACTGAACAAATTTTCAGGAAATAAACTACTTTCTTGCCTCGAAGGAACATTGCATCCCATTAATAATATAAATACGAAAGTTTGGGCGTTTGTATGTTGACTATTCATCACGCATGAATGGTTGGAATAATTTTAATTATATATATGGCTCAGTAGTTGGCTCTAAAGAATTTCATTCCCTGCTATTTTAAATTTTTGCATTCAGATGTTGTGGTGAGTTGAATGAAAATCAGGGTTACATTAATTTTTAACCAACTTCAAAAAAGGAGGTGGTTCTCAATTCGTCGGAATCGGAAAATTAATGTATGTTCAGCAACAATTCTTTATCGAGTGGATCAATTTTGGTAATTCTTTTTTTATTTGAAAGACAGCGACGTAAAGATAAACACATAATATTCTCAGTCGGCTTGACACCAACCCCCAAAAATCTCCAGCAGTAGCAGTATTTTGCAATGTTTTAAGTATTCACTTTATGGTTTTTTATTATTGAATATATTTGGCGTTAATTTTGTAGAAATGCATTATTCACAATTAAATGAAATTACGTGACGTAGTGTTATTTCTACTTTCTTTAAGTTTTTTACCACGACCTAGGTTTCGTTGTAGTACAACATATTTAGTTGGGCTATTAGCAAAAAACCATTTTAATATTTGTTATTCGCGGGCTATAAATGGCTAGACAGATGTTCTTAATCATGCTAGAACCACTAAACATATTTTAGTCAATCACGAGTAAACGGTTAGACATATTTTCTTAATCACGCTTAAATGGCTAGATATATTTCACTCAATCGAACATAAGCGGCTGAATATATTTTCATAAAACTCGTAGTTTCATTGCCATTGACACATAGGTGCTATGTATTTCGGCGTTATCCACTGAATAAAAAAATTTAGTATTAAAGCATGGTAATATATGTGGCGACGCATCTATTCAATTTGTTACTGTTGCTCATGTGTAGAGAACAAGGCTACACGATTCACATAAAATTAATGATGAAATGTTGCGATGGTACTAGATCAAATATAAATTCCACCGCTTTAATCGAAAATACATGCTGTCGCAGACGCAAGCCAAAGTTATTAATAAGAATACAACATTTTAAGACTCTCATTATAGAATATAAGCGGGCTTAAAAACATACGTGATAAAATACGTTTGAATGAAACAAGGTGAAAGTCGTAAAGAAAAAAAACGGAACACTTAACAGATGTCCGTCGCGTACAGCGGGTTTTCTCCGAAACTGCTCGACGTATGAATTTCAAATTTGACATAACAATAAAACATTGTAACTTACATATATATCACAAGTTTAGCATTAATATTTTTAGTGCGCATAAGTAAGTAAAATTACCTTACATTAAACATACTTAATGTAAGGTAATTTTATAAGGTAATTTTATAAAGCTAGCTCTAGGCATGCTGCCGAAAATATCTATAAAGTGAAATCCTGCAATCGCTAAAACTGCTAGAGTTCAATTTAAAAAGAAATAGTATTATTGTAAATGTAACTATATTTTACCGAATAATTAAAACAATGATACTAAACCTCACATTTAGTGACCAATTCAAGATAAATTTACGCCTGTCAAACATGTACTAAGCAATTTATTTACACGATGAAAAATTATATTAATATTTGTAAATGGGCTAATGGGACTACTATGAAACTTTATGCAGACCTAAGTGTGTATAAAACCCACGTCATGTGAGTTCTAATCGGATTTAACATAGTTTCCTGCCAATATAAGACTCGCCAATAGAGGTAAATTAAATTCTATCATGGATGCGCCTACATACCCTGTATGTAAATTCCATTAAATAAACTCTAAATGCAATAACGCGCCGAGGGACTTTTTA
Organism: Druceiella hillmani; assembly: GCA_039881145.1. Classification (NCBI taxonomy): domain Eukaryota; kingdom Metazoa; phylum Arthropoda; class Insecta; order Lepidoptera; family Hepialidae; genus Druceiella; species Druceiella hillmani. Next base: position 10,621,165 of record JAYKKI010000080.1, read on the forward strand.
AATAAATGCTGGTGCAAAAATTTAAGTGGATCGAAAAACATATGCAGCACTGGACTTGTACACCTTTGCAAATGACTTCTAAAAAATGTTCCATTAACGGGAAACTGGAAAGTCCACTCTAATTTCAATATGCAGAGTCTTTTCGAAAAATAACCACAACAAGTGGGGCGATTTTTCTATATATGAAATTGGGCACCTCCTTTGTACAGGTGGCATGTTAATGTGTTTTTATATTTGGAGATAACATTTTTAATCTAAAGTGACGTGCTTTACCATGATAAAATTCATTTGCATTTGTAATAAAGGAGAATTCGTATTAATGGTGTTTTCAATAAAATGTCCATGTCACGCACACGCTCATACACATACACACGTACCTACGCACACGAATATGAAAATATACGCCCCACCAATAAAGGCGCAAACGATACACGCGCAAACGCACACATGCATATACGTATGTAGGCATACACGCACCCATCTACACACAAAAGTATCAAGAAATATTATGGTCATTCTATTACATTTCAAAGGGCATTTTTATTCGACGGGGTTCGTAAGAGAAAAACCTAATAAATGCGAGTAGAACCCGCACAACGAGTGTGCGGTGCACATTTAAGCACGCAAAAACATAAAATTTCTATCGTACTACTGACAAGCTTTAATTTTGTTGAACGTACATATACAATTTACTATACCTTTCATAAGTATAAAAAAATGGTGAATCATTAAAAAATATAATACCTAGAATAATTCTTATGGTTTTCCTTTAAATTCCTAGTCAGATTTCTTCCTGATTCTTAGTTTACTGATTTGAGAATAGAGGGGAGGGGGAGTAAATATATTTTAGAATATCTTTTTAAATATTTAGTTAAAATTATGAAAAAAAAAATGTTGTCTTCCTCGTAACAAGCCGTTTCAAATAATAAACTACCCGACACACAATTTTTAAAAAATGTGTACTTTATTTAGCCCTTCTATATTTTGTAAACAAATGCTTCAAAATAGTTATAGAGTTCATAATATGTGTGATAATAAGTTGTAACACTGCGCCAAGTTTCAAAATTTTACGTCGTGTAATTTCTGAGAAAATCAGCTGTGACCGACGGACCAAAAGACATGTGAATGGTTTTACAAGGATTCCAGTAGGGTTCCTTGACCAAATGGCAAAAATGATTTCATCCTGTAACCATAACAATATATTTTTTAAAGTTTGATCGTCTCTCGAATGTTGTCTTCGTATCGATACCGCTGCATTATCTTTCGACGCGAAGCCACGCATTATCCGCCACCTCTAATCCATAATAACAATTTCTTCCTTTTTAAGGTTTCGTATTTCAGAAGGAAAAGGGAAATCATTATAAGATCACTCACGTGTCTATCTGTCTGTTACAGCCGTTTTTTTGAGAAACTGCTTGACGCAGAAACTTTAAAGTCGGCATAGTAAAAAAACATATTAATATGCACAAATCTCAATAGTTTTTTAAATCCGTCTGTAGTGTGTTTTTTAATACTTCTTTAGACGCATTGTGTAAAAAAAAGATGAGAGTGAAATTTTACTGATGCAACAAACGTTTGACATAATGGAGTCGCTTACTATGCAATATGAAATCTAAAGGAAATCTAAAACCTGAAGTCCCTCACTAAACATATTTACATAGTTCATTTGACAGATGAGTGGTTTAATGTTTTTTTTTCATTATCCTTCTAATAATCCATTTCTTTTTATTATTAATTTAACTTCATTTAGGTTGTTGCTGTAAATTTTATAATTAATTATACTGAATATATTTGGCGTTAATTTTGTAGAAATTATTCACAGTTAAATGAAACTGTGTCATGTAGTATTATTTCTACTTTCTTTAAGTTCTTCACCACGACCTGGGTTTCGTTGTATTACAACATCTTTAGGTGGGCTATTAGCGAAGAATCATTCTTTGCGAACATCCCACCTGAAGAAGTTGTAATACAATTAAACCTAGGTGTAGTGAAGAACTTAAAGAAAGTAGAAATAACACTTCATGACGTAGTTTCATTTAATTGTGAATTAATTAGATGTAAGTGTTTATATTAAACTGAATGCTGAATATTAATTTTATAGTTAAAATTACTCATTCAAAATGAATACTAATAGTAAGACTAATAATAATGTCACAAACGTCTGTCCGTATGTCTGTTCGTATATCACTGCCATTTTATTCGGAGAATATTGGCATCATATAGATGAAATTTGAATGGCAGATGTTTTCGATGAACTGATCCACAATGAAATATTGGAATTATGAAAAAAAAAATTATCGGAGGTGGCGCTTCATATAAGTAAGTGAGGAAAGAAAAAAGTCCACTGCACGCAGGTGTGTGAGGTATTGTTAGATAATTCTTAAAAGTGATATAGAGTTTCAAGAACAACTTTTTTATTTAAATTAAAAGTGAGACTTGCCTTTCTAAGGTTTTACAAAGTGACAACACTCTAACTTTTCAACTGCCGTATGTAAATTTCTGAAAAATTAAGGTATTATAACCTACAATAAACTTTCAACGAAAATTGGTTTGATTTAATTGTGTTTTAGTTTGTAGTTTATGAGATAAGGAATATGTTTGGTACCACCACAATAAAAACTTCGTTTTCGTGGTTTTTTTTTATAAGTTTAATATTGTTCGGTTCTACGGAACCCAAGGTGCGCGAATCCCACTCGCACTTGGCTGGGTTTTTCTATTGCTGTCCGGTACCTTAAAAATTATTCACGAAATTCTATGTATAGGTTGCGTAATTAAATTGCCTTTAATTATATCTTATAAACATTTCATCAGAATCGATATTAAACTGAGAGCATTATAATATCACGATAAACAAACGTACAAGAAGTTAGCTGGACGTGAAGAAATTATAAGCATGTTTACCATTTATGTGCTGAATCCTAAAATAAAATATATTTTTAATTCAAAACATTCAAGGCAGTATTTTTAGAAACACTTAATGAACGAAATATGTCTTCCTTATATTTCTCATTACAATGACCATACCATTTACATTAAGAATTATTCCCTTTTGTTTAAACTTTTATGTGTTACATATTGCATTTTTGTCGCTTCCTAAGTGTAGTAATAAAACTAGTATCATGCAAACACCCGGGTTTTATAAAGACAGTGCGACGAAATTCTTGAGCGTGAAATAAAAAAAAACATTTAGTTACGAGGGTTACCGAACTTTTTATATCTACCCTCAATGGCTTGATTTATTGTCTGTGTATAGTGAAGCAGATGAGAATTTTTTTTTTAAATAATTAAAAATGATAGCATTTTATAAGGCCTTCAAGCTAACGCCTTGATGGTTTTATCTACTTTTTTTAATTTTTTTGATTTCTAAAGTGATCTTTTTCATTGTAAAAAACTTAAAGTTTTATCACGGAAGGGGTGTCATTTATAAGATTCAGTTATTAATTTTGAGTTAGTTACTCTTATAAGAATATATGTTTAAATATTTGTACATTAATATTAATGGGGACATATCCAGAACTTGATTTTTTTTACTTTACATATCGTGCGAGGTATCGTTTCTAAGGGCTAGTTGTAAGGAATTCGGAAATATTTTTTGAAAATTTTTAGTGGCATAACCTAAGGCAGCGTTTCCCGTTGGTGGGTTGCGACACGGCACCAGGTAATGAAAATAAAAGAGTGGGGCTGCAGTATAGCCTACGTAATGTTTATTAATCAAATAATAAATGATCAAGTTATTTAACACCCTTGGCGGCGCAACGTGGTGAGAGCCATGATACTTTCATCGGCGCGATCACCGCTGCTGATTTGACGCATGTCGCGTTAGCTAGTTTTTGTTTTACTCACTTTGAACTATGAATCCCGTCCGCACCGTTTCTCTCCGCCATCCGCTCTTTTAGTTTAGTTTCAAAGCGAGTCTAGTATAAAGAATGCGAGTCTTTTCGTGCGTGATTACCCTGACTTACATTTAATAAAGCAATAGACAAGTGGTTAATAAAACAAAGTAACAGTCCTAATAGTAACACAAACCAACAATCGAGTGATGGACAGCTGAGTACAAGTTATGATAGTTGTTCCAATAAACGACCACACGATTTACAGAAAAATAATCTAACAAAAAAGAAGAATGAGTACTGGAACCGACAATATTCTGAAGATTATATTCAATTCGGTTTTATGGAAGATACTGATAACAAACAATGGTGTATAATTCGTAATGTGGTACTTTGATGCAGGTCTTGGAAACTTTAAAATTTGAAGTGACATTTGGAAATGAGACATCCGGACTACAAAAATAAGCAAATAAAATTTTTCAATGATAAGAAGATAGAGTAAGAAAAGCTAACAAATAAAGTAGGGCTTCAATTTTTTCACGAGCACTCCAACTGAAAACTCGTATTAGCTTCTTGCGAAATATTAAAATTAATTTCTGAGACTGTGTATATACATTTGGTGAGAATTTAATACTTCACATTATTACTTCACTTTTTCACATATTCGAAATGCTAATATTGAATATATTAGCATCTCGACTATGTGAAAAAAAGAAACCAAATAAATTTGTTGCACTTATCAAATAAAAAAGAGAAGCGTTGGTCACGTAAAATTGTGTCGTTATATTTCCTTGCACGTTTATGAAAGTACAGACGTATCGGATAACGCTGTGTTTTGTAAGGTATGATTTTGACAATACAAACCACGAAGGCTTTCTGTTTTGTAAACCGATGAGAACAAAGACAGTTATGATAGTAGAAGAAATATATATTTTGATTAATAGATACGTTGAGTGTAAGAAGTACGTGGGATTGAGCAGCAATGGAACAAGCGCAATGTCGGGCGCTCGTATTGGATTTATCTGAGAGTAAACACCGTAGCGCCAGAATGTGTTTGGATGCATTATGGTGTCCATAGAAAGGCACTGGTGGTAAAAAAATGACATCACTTCTCACTCAAGTTTGTGTAAAATTTATTAACTTATTAAATCTTGTGCACTGAATTCAAGAATATCATCTACTCTGTGCAAAAATGAGTAGTGATCACGAACTACTTTTTTATATTTTGTGGTGCGATGGCTATCAAGATGGAAAGTATTAAGGTATTAAGAGTACTTATTTAATTAAAGGAAATAATTTTAGGGTTCTTATATTAATATCCCTTAAAAATTATAAATGTAATACTATTTAAGGAAAGATATTAATTTAGTAATGAAGGTTGCTTATATTTGGATTATTTTGTTTTTCCAATAATTTAAACACCATTACAAGATAGTAATATAATTGTATTTAAAGTGCAGGAGAAAGTGGAGCAGCAACAAATAATCGTGATTTGTGGTCAGGTCATTCAGAATCAAATACCTTACAAAGTTAACAGAGTAACAAAAAGAGTACAATATTATTTCATTTCCACACGAGACTTCAACTCTCCTCAAAAAATATTTGCTAGGAGTGGAGACAAATCTAATGGGATATTTTTCATCAATCAACCGCTAGTCACGGACGAGAAATCCATTTTCAGTCAGCTTAGAATCCGCGATTTGTTTATCGGATTCATTTGTCGATTCGTTAATTGAACTTTCATGTTATATAGCACTTAAAGACACATTTGGAAGAATACCATGGATAGATTTTTGGTAATCTTGTCGTTAAGAGTGCTCAGTTTTAGCAGAAATTGTATCACTTTTGTCACCATTTAGAAATGCGAGAGAGGGTTTTAAACACTTCGTGCTCCTTAAAAGTAAATTTAGAAATAAATTGGATTTTGAACTAGACCTAAGGATAAAGTTAACGTATTTTCCAATAAACTTGAAGTTCTTAGTTAAGTATAAATAGTTTCATACTTCGCACTATTAGTGGCCAACTCATAATAACCGACATATAATTATATTATTATTGTTAAAAGTTAACGATTCCATTTTATTATAATACATACTTCTATGTGAACATTCAACTATGTTTTATCTTACCTAATTATCCACCAAGAAGGTTAAACTTTTTTTTGTTGTGTAACGAAGAGGAAAAATAGCTTGGCCAGGAAAAAATGTTTGGGAAATGTTGCTATAAGGAATATGCACCGAATGTTGTAAAAATGTAACCGCATCCCCATTCTTTCCAAACCGGTTAACTAAAATACAAGAAACAACATGGCTGGCAGAATCTGAGCAGAATGTTATGGGAAATGTAGAGCAATGATTCTAAATTTTCTAGTTTTTGAAATTGATCATATCTTACCTGTAACAGACTTACTAAGCAATATGTTCACATAGTGAAACATTAAATGTTGTTACTAGTGAATCATTAGAGTAACGGTGTCTAAAATGACACGGAACTTTCGTATTGTAAGTCTTACTCATACTTGTCAGATTTTATTTTATTCCACATCCTCCTATGTTAAACAATAAGAGGGTTATAGTTTTGAAGACTTTAATTCAATATTAATGTTTTTCATTATAAGTCGGTTTAGCGCCTGAGGCTACTCGAAATCAATTCGATATCATGATTCACAAAAAACCTTAAGATGTAAAAAATTTTAAAGATTACGTCTTCGGTGCTTGAAATTTTATTGATAACTCAAAATAATAATTCTTTGTGCATTTGTCTGTCTTTCAATGAATCATATCTCCTGAATGTCTTTATTTAACGACACACAATTTGACCTAACAATAGGTATAGCTAGTTATTAGTTGGTGGTCACACCAGTTATAACATGGCTTAAAATGCTTATTAAAACAATCGAGATAGATTTTACTTGTAAAGGTGATACTTTACTTACATAACATTAATTTAGCTCTGTTGATTTTATTTAATTTATTGGATTGATAAATCCGTGAAGAGACATTGAAAAAATCATACCTTTAATATTGTATTGCTTTATATATATATATATATATATATATAAAGCAGAAATTATAAATTACGTATTTCTTAATATGTTTGTCTTTTCCCTTTTTTATTTTCTTTGTTTACATATTAATTTCGCTACTTCTTTCAACTTTCTTCACTTTAGTTAAAGATTCTTTTAGATGATTGTGATGAAATTTGACGAGCAAAGGTAGTTGGTTGTATCATATATGAAATGATTGCCTATGTAAGTTGCGTCACATATAATAAATACCCAACTATATTCGGAAACAACCTAAATAAAAAGATTAAAATACCTTTCCTTTCTGCAAAAATGTTAATAATCGTTTTGCTAGAAAAAAGTTACATTTTTTCACTACAGGCGATCTGGTTATTACGCGTAATAAATTAACAGAACTCAGTTCCTGTAGACTATTATGTGAACCGTGACTAAGGTGACGAAATTCTAGGTAAACAAGTAGTATATAATATATTTTATGTTTGGTGACAGTTTTTAATATCAACATTACACTATATCAAACAAATATTTCTTCGCTTGTTACTTCTGCTCATTTCATAAATATGGAATGTAATTAAAAAGTGATATTGGGATAACAGAGACAATGGCGATAAGTTGTGAATGTTCCCTAAATTAATTCCCATTCAATGTGCCATGAAGTTGCTACGCTATATCACATCAAAAATTGCTCTAAAAAGAAGTTGGGATTGTAGCACTTATTTATAAACTCCAACTCGTACGTCTGATCGAGTATCATGTGACCTTGGTTTAAGAAAAAAATTATTTTACATAATAAAAGTTAATAGAGATTGCGGCAAATTTGACTCGTTGAATAACTTCTAATCTACTACGAATAAAAAATGTAAGTTATTCAATCATTTTCGATTTATAATTTGTAAATCTCCACATAGGTTGGATATGAACGGAATTTAATAAAACGTTGGGCGCCAATATCAGACGAATGTTTCGCAACTAATTACAACTAAAATCGCATGCCATAAATATATGCGGCATTTTAATTTCACACGGTGAACCTTTACAGATTGTTGTATAAACATGATACTTGCTTCATTAAAGATATTTCGGTGTATAAAATAGCTCAAAATATTGTGTTACGTAAACAACGATTTTTAAGAAATTCAAAATGTAATCATATATCGAAATAATAGTTGAGGTATTAATTATTACAACTCAAATGAACATAGTTGCTGGCGGTAAATGTTGATTAGTATATTCAGTAATCATGACTTTCTCTATGAAATATGGTTAAATTATTAAAAAAATCATCTAGATCCATAGATTTAAAGGAATTCATAACAATGTAATTCCTGTGAATGGTATGATATACCGTTTAATACATTGCATATTTACATGGCGAAAAATAATATAAATATTTCCAAATAGTGTAATAGGAATACTAAGTACTTTTAAATGTATGCCATTTTATATGCATCCAAGCCTGTTTTATCTAGTGTGGTTTTTACTTGTATTTAAAAGATTTTTATATAGCAAATATGTATGTTAGTTGGCAATTGCAGACAATCAGTGTCTATTCAGGTAATAACGGGTAACTTTCTCCATATCGTTAAGTTAATTACTGATGTATAGTACTTGTACTTGGATCTTGTCAACCATTATAAAAAGAAGAACTTCGAGCTGGCGATGTAAGGAATCAATGTTTTTTAATAAATAAACTATTATAAAATCCTCAAATATTCATTATACATATATTGCTCTCAAACTTTGATGAAGGAAGCAGTTTATATATCACGTTTATATTTATAGATTTAATTTTACATATATTTACTGCAATCTTACTCCTGATGCCAAATGCTGAGCCTATGTCTAACAAAATGGTTTTATGTGTGACTCAAACTAATGTAGCCATTCATAATGTACACGTTTACCTCATCGCATCTATACAGAGAATTGCTATGATTCCAGCTAAAGTGCATAAATATTAACTAATAATTTAAATATATTTGACCACAAAAACCTATCACGCTTTTATTTTAGAGATCCGTAAACATAATTTTTGGGACTCAATTTTTTCGGATGTGGGTGACAGGGCTATTGAAATAATAATATAATCTATTTGAACTGTTAATATAATGGTTTAAAATACCATCTGATCAATAATGTGACTCAACAAATAATTTGAATAATAACATTGATTGAGATTATTTTTTTGAAGTTCTGATGTAAATGGTCATCTGGACGACTTGAAAGTTTCTTGCACTTTTCAATAGCTTAGGACTAGGAAAAAAAGGTATTAATGTTTTTTTATGTTTTTGTTACTGCTACACACACACACACACAGATATATATATATATATATATATATATATATGTATATATGACTTACTTATATTTGTAACAGATTTTGCTCGCTGCTTCGCCCGCATAGTTTTTATATAAGGTAGCGGGATTTGTATGCAGGTTTTGGGCTCTAAAGATAAGCGATTAATTGATTTAATACATATGTTCCGACACCTATTATACTCTTGTAATACCGAATTGTTTAAATGTCAAAAAAAAAGTTTCAGAAGAAATCGTATGTTTTTCTCCATAACACAAGTTATACGTGTAAAATTTGGAGAAGTGGGGCACGAGCAAGCAAAAGAACGGAAAAGTATGGAATAATTTTAATCGGGATTAATCATCTTAATTAAAGTTGGGATTCGTATTTGGTCAATGAATATTGCATTTCAAATTATTCTAATATCAAGTTCATCAATGACAGATATTAATTCAAAGCTTATGGATTAAATATTTAATACACGAGAAACAATATAATTCGATCACGAATTAAACAAACCGGGGAATGGTCAGGAATAGATACGTCACATAATTTATAAATGTTTCTAAAATTTAAAAAATGTACCGTACATCAGTAAAAGGAATATAGTTTTTACGATTACGCAATGTTAAATTAATTACTACAAATTTTAATAAATGAATGTATCCGAGTGGTTCCAACCTAATAAACAAGTATTCATTGAACGTTATTGTCCTTATTTTAAGCTTAATATAGTGCGAATATTAGAGAAATATAATTATAAATTTTTATTTATTTGCTGATGAAAAATAACAACATGGAAAAGACAAGATTATGAAAATCAGAAACGAGAAAACAACTAATTAATATTAGAAATTTCTTACTTAGACGACTTTTGTACAGTTCTATTGATATGTATTTAAGATAAGAATCTAATTTATTTTTCAGTCAGTCAAAATTCATTATTATAATCAACTACAATATTTTGGAAATACTAATGGTTAGGAAATTTTTATTCCAAGACATCCACATTAGTTTTTAAATAATTCAAACTACAAGTATAATTTAGCTCATAGATCCGACCAAAAATACGCCTTACAGCCGATTGCATGTATTTTATGATTTGAGCTGAGTCTTCAGCATAAATATGGACGTGTTTTTCTGAGGGTAATTGCGTATACTTTTAAAATATCCTAGTTCATTTCAAAAACCGTTGATAACATTCACAGAGTTTACGTAGCTGAATTTTTGACAAACATAGTATAAATTGTAGAATTATTTTAAATACACGTGTTTTTAAACGTTTTGCTATCAACATCCTTTAATTGGAATTATTGTTAGACTAAAAGTTTCATGTTAATCGATGAGACATGGGCTGAAAAGTAAAATGAAAGGGAAAGGTTGCCAATTATGATGAATGCTGCATTAACGCAAAAATGTAGAAAACGGACAATTTGTCGTAAAATTGAACGCAAATTTTTTTAAAAATGCGTGTGCTGCTTTTGTAGACCTTTTATCCATCCATCAAAATGATGAAAGTAATAGAAGAAATGTGTATTCTGAGGAAATGTTAGCAGATAAGCACGAAATACATTCATGTAAATGATGTGCAAAAACGTATGTACGTGCTTTCCAAACCGGAAATGCGTTCGTTGTTAAGTTATGACATGAAAAATACTTAAATCTACAAAACCAAAAGGAAAACTAATTTTGTTGCACCGGAAAATTAGCATGTTATTCGTATCGGTCCATATATTGTTACTCTTGATTTTGTTTTTAATCAGAGAAGTATTTTAGTAGGTAAAGGCAAAAAGTGAACTTTGGTAATCAGTTATGAAATATTGAATATATTGGCGTTGATTTTGTAGAAATTCATTATTCACAATTAAATGAAACTACGTTATGTAGTATTATTTCTATTTTCTTTAAGTCCTTTACCACAACCAAGGTTTCGTTGTATTACTACATCTTCAGGTGGGCCATTAGCAACGATTATGAAATAATTAACATCGAATAAATTATCGCTGAATTGCTATTATTTCCAAAGTGTAGTTACTCTATAACTGTAACGAAGAGTTTTTGTCAGCTGTTGCCAAAAAAAATCGAATGACTTTGGCCGCATTTTTGATCAGAAACCGAATTTATTTTAAATCTAGATTCAAAACGTTCCTAATGTTATATTTAATCTGTTAACATTTTCTGTAATTGTAACTACTTGAAATATGTACTCAGTATGTAGTAAGCAAAATAAAATATAAACCTCAGTATGAAATGAGAAAAACTCTTAATTTGCATAAGACTTTGTTTTGTAGTTCTCATAATGGTACCGTTTCCACTAATAAAGATGTCAAAATTAAAGATAACAATTTTTTTTTGTTACACAAAATTTGCAGAGTGTGTAATTATCTACCCTTTAGTTACTTACATTTCACTGTATGATTTAATTTTGTCGAGGTATAGGGCGGAAAATGGGTAGGGTGCATCTATTTATGGGATAACACTATGTAGATTCCGTTAGGTAGAATATAATAAGATATAATTACTGTCTACTCAATAAACATCGGATAAGATTCTAAGAATATTCTATGTATGATACATTTACACCTTGTTACAAATTAATTAAGTGTACTGAAAAGTTAAACAAAATTTTTTATTTATAAAATTTTTAAAAAGTTCGTAAAATTTTATATCTAATGGCATGTTTGTTCATGATAATAATAAAATTCCACAAAAATGCATTATCCTAAGAATTATTATTTTAGATTTACAGAATGTACAAAAAAATGGTGGTATCACCGTTATTGAAACCAAGTGCGCGAAAAAATGTAAATAATCTCTCTGTAATAATGAAAACAATATAAACCTTTTTACTTAACATAACCAACCATTAAAAAAAGACAGTCGATATGGAAGAGAAAAATAACCAGATACGATAAGAAACATTAATCCTTTTAATACTTTTACTCGTTTTCAATAGCAATATTTAATACAAGACATATGGTTTAAAGGTAAGGTCTAATGTTGATTAATGATACATTTCCAAGGTCAGCATTAAGTTTATTTCCAAATTTTGTAGCAAATAAGATAGCTTTTACCGTATCTGTTTGAAATAAATTTAAAATTACCTCGGTGTGATGTTTATTTCTGATTTTAGAGCGAATACCAGCACTTTTAATGTATCTCTGTGAAACAAATTTAAAATAATTTGCGAGAATTTAAAAGAATATTGGACTTAAAAGAAATAAGGACTTAACGTTGCTTTTAAACATTTTAATACATTAATGTAAAATGTCAAAATGGCAGTTTATGTGGTTTCTAATAAACATCCTACGTCTTCTCATCTCTCTCTTAAACATCTTTTAACGAATCTTTTAAACATCCGTTCGTAGATGAACCAATATTCTATGGGTCAATGCTAAAATCAGATTAGAAGACATGAAGTTGGGAAAACTAATAATTCCGACCAATAATTAAATTTTATCATTATTACCCGGTTCCAATTACAGTACGAACGTGAGAGAAAATACGCAATACAAAAGGAAAATACAAATCAGTACAATCAAAGGCAGGTAGACAACGATTACCTTGCGTCTCACGTCCTTAGATTTGGTCTGTAAAATCTAGTCTTGGTTAACTACCACGACACCGACTTCAAAAGGTATTCCCCTTACCCTGTCCCGCCTTTTTCTGTTTATTTAAGCTCGTACTCTTACTGCCACAATCTTAATTACAGTTTCAAGGTAATTTCCCTAAAATTAGGACAAATATTTTTTATTCAAACGATAGATTTTTAATATTCCGGTGGATATAATTAGGGCAGTCAATTAATTTGTGTTTGTAAAGGCTATGACTGCTAATCAGACGGGCGTGCGTGTGTGTGTGCGAGCGTGCGTGCGTTCGTGAGTGCGTATGTCCGTGTGTGCGAACGTGCTAGAGTGCGTGTTGGCATGCGTGCTGGCATGCGTGCTGGCGTGCGCGCTGGAGTGCGTGCTAGCGTGTGTGTACGCGTGGTTGTGTGTGTGCGCGCATATGTGTGTGGACGCCCGCCTGTGTGTGCGTGTGTGTGTGTGCACGTGCGTTTGTTGAAGAATCAGTTAGTCTACGTTCTTTAGGTATCAGTTTGTTTAAGATATATAGCCAAAGTAAACAATTATTCGTTAGTAACAGATAGTTGAAAATTTGGCCTCAATATTAGAAAAAAACTGTAAGTTTTTTTTCTAATATGGATTTTTTTCCGGTATCCTCCCTCAAAATTATGGCTTCATCTTCTTACTGTTTACCATACTGAATGTTCAGAACTACAAAAACAGTGGAATTACCGATCATTCCAGCGTTTTCATTAATTTTTTGTGTACAATTTAACCAGACAATATCATAACGAAAAGTGAGGTAAGTTGAATGTGTGTTATGTTACCAAACAATAATTATAGATACCCTCGAAAGAATGGGAAGCAAACCATAAGTAAAAATATGAAATACCATGTAGAATATATTAAATATAAAATGTTTAAGCGTGATTCTTAACCAAGGATGTACCTAATGTTTGTGTTAGTGTTTGTTTTGGTAAATATTCGTTAAGTTTTTGTACTTGCAATCGTATCTGCCTTATTCTGAAGTAATAGCCAAATATTAAGTGAATAACGAAAAAAACTTACGTTATTAAGTTTTCTCTATGAAACTAAATGTAGTAAGAATAATCGTTTACCAAGATATCAGTTACGGAGGTAACTTATTTAGAACTAAACATGCTTTAATAATTACTGCAAATATTTCCAATTTTCAAAATATTTTAGGAAGAAGGGAAATATATAAAAATTGTCAAATATGCCTGGTATGAAAGTACAATAAAATAAAATAGGTCAGTCCGCTGCATTCAACTTATGCGAATATTTTAATGAGTGCAATATTAATTCTAATAATATGAAAATAAGATGCAACTTTATTAAATATAAGTAGATAAAGTTGTTTGCACTCAAGTTTCAGGACAGGCAAGTTATATTTGATGAATTTAATTACTTTTCCCTCTTCCGGTTTTTTTCGTATTCACAAACAATATTTTTTTTACTATTCAGTGTTTTCAGTGTTTCAGTTCCAATATCGATTTCATAATTGATTCAGGTACGGTTAAATATTTTATCATATGCTATTCAGACGCATTTATTTTGAGTTAGTCTTAAATTCTTAAAATTCATTACTTTATAATGTATAAAAAAAAACGAATAAAAGCAAACACGTTTTCACAGGTTTTTTAGGAGCAATAAAAAAATCATATATTTAATATTAATTATACAGAAAGATTAGAGAAAAGAATGGAAAGTCTCTTTCCAATGTTTAATACTTTCAATCTATACATCTCAAAGTAAAAGTCAAATCATAAGAAATTTCTTTTAAAAATAAATATTATTATAACTTACAATCGATGGGATGTCATTGTTTCTTGTTTCATAAATTTGAGAAAAACAATGCAACCTTAAATTCAAAGTTTGTAATCCATGTAGGATTACAAATACACGTATATCATTAGCCAACCTGATATTTAGTTATAATGATGGAAAATGGAACAAGGATATGCATGTGTAATATTAATAATTTTATTTTGAGGACAACAATTTCTTTTACATTTTTCTCAGATTGTGAATTGAGGCTTCAACATCGACAGAAGCCAATTCCTATGCTGTATTTTTTTTCAAATTACTAGGCAAAAATATTGTTGTTTTTATATTCTCAATTAGTTTTGCTCTCTCGAGTTTTATATGTAGTAAGCGTAAAACTGCATATACTTTAATTATCCTGTTTATGCGTAATGAAAAAGCCTGATATTACTAGTTTTAGGGACAGTGCTTGATTTAAGTTTATTTCTTTTAACTTAACGTCTTTTCTCTCTACGAATTGCGGTTTTCATAAAGCTCCCTAATGTTGCGGTGTTAAAATTAATTCAGGAAACCAATGTAATCTTTAGCAACAATTTTTTTTAAAGTGGTATGTGCATATTTTTATCAAATTAAGAAAAATATATAAATGAGAAAAAATTAATAAATTCCGAAAACTCCAACCCATTCATACTATTTATTATATTCGTATATTTTATTTCTAATCCATAATTTTCGTAATGTCCCGTTTTTTGGCATTACTTGTTAAGAAAAACGTGAGTAGTAATACCGGAATCAATAGGTGAGCAAATTACATTTTCGAAAACATCTTCCCTTTAATTTTATATGGCGAGTACAAAATTGTTTTTTAGGATAACATTTGAATATCGAAAACGTCTGCAAGATTTTTTCCCATGTTCTCATCTTTCCCACCCCAGATCACTTAATCCGTTGGTCAAAATTATGAAAGAAAAACATTCTTATTGTAAATTTCGCTACGTAAACTAAGGCTAGAATCATGAATCGCATAGTTGAGAAACAATTTGCCATATTTTAATGTTATACTATATTATATAATATTTTAATGGAATATTTTTTTACATGATAAAAACCACATTAAAATAGAAATTAGTTAAAACGCTAACTATGTACTCTTAAATGTTTAAAGGTACCTATGTGTGTACAAAGCTGTAATAATGTGAAACTTACGTTTACGTGGTAGGTTTATTTTCAAGTTCGTTTATGTTTATGCGACTAAAAGTGGTAAAATACCCAACTACATATGGATATTACGTTGAGCTAGATTGAGTAATTTGTACTTTAACTATATCTCTGGGCTGTTTTTAAGTTTAAAATTCATAAAATTGTATCCCACGATCAAAATTAATGTTAAAGTTAAGGCCAGTATTAATATTTATCAAGATTACTCACAATACGTGTCACAGTTAATCTTGATAATACGGAAGATATGACTGCATGGTTGATGGTTTTAAAACATAAATACTTGCTCAAGTCAACTAATATGAGTTAAGTTAATTAAAAATAAATTTTTCAGTATAACATAAAACCTATAATTTATTAGTGTTTCATGCCGAGATATACCAAGTAAGGTCTTTGTTTTTCGACGTTTCGTACTTTCTTTTAGCTATGAAGATATAAGAAACGAAAAAATATAATTAGCATGCTTATTTATTTTTAAAATCTTTAAAATGTATACCTATATATTCTAGTGAATACCTAAGCATATCTGAATTCACGCAATCAAATATATTGTATTATAAATTTCCGAGAACTTACAAGTTTTGTATAATATTAAGTATTAATTATATCAGAACAAAATAAATTGAAATTTCATTACAAATGATAAAATATTTGGGAGGCCCTGAGAAGGACGATATCCACACAAGTCGCCAAAACTATTCAATAATTTCGTGTCTTCTAGAGCGAAGTAACAAATGTTTATAATCGGCTAAAATATATTTAAAAAAATCACATTATACTCATCTCAACATCCTGATTAAATTTTTATGCTCAATGCTCGGATGAGTGAGCCATGTTGCCAAAAAAAAAGGGTTTAATGACGCATCCGACCAAAGGTATGCAAACCTGAAGGTGTGCAAATCGCATTTACATAATATTTATATAACGTTATTTATGTTACATCATAAGTTTTACATTGTGTTTATTTTATGAGCTGCGGTAAGCTTTGAATATATGTTAGGTATTAAGACATGGTTTGGTTGATGTTATTCGCACTTGCGAAAGCACTAAACATTGCCAAAAATGGCACATTTTATAAAACTGGAGTTTATATCTGAAATAATTTGGGTTATGGTGCTATCGTTTAAGAATGAACAATTATGAATGAATCCAGTTAAGACGTTCAGGTTTGGTGATATTTTTCATATAAAATGTTCATTACGTTTATAATTATGTATATGTAAATATATAAATAGACTAAATATTTTCATTCAGCCATTTATGAACATTGCCTAGTGTATTTTTCACAGGCGTGGAAAACAAAGAATAAAAAGATGATTTCCCTTAAACAATATAAAATATTACAATTAATCTTAATGATCGTTAATAAGCCTAAAATTTTGATAATTACATAGTTTTTTTAACTTTAGAATGTAGGGTAAGTAATTCAATGTTTTTCAACTGTCAGAAGCTCAAATCATAATCGAAAATTTTTAATTAAACATGCATCGAAAATATTTTCCACTGCTTTTTTCAATAATTGTCACGTCCGTCAAAGCATGAAATAAAGATTGAAATTAATTTTGACGTAATTTTTCTATGCACATTCTGAATCTGAAACTGTTCGTCAATTCATATTTAGCTTAAATTTTCATTATATAATACCTACAGAAAAGTTAAAGTTTTGAAAATAATAGCAGACGATATCTTATGAATAAGAAAATAAACTTATGATACATGGGTGAATCAGTTAAAAATATGTCCAAAACTTGGAGCATATATAAGAATATGTTACCTGTAAGCAATATATCAAAATAGTGGAATCTGTAAATTTTACATTCCTGTCTTTTGGATGGATAAATTAAAAATGTATCTAAAATATGGTAAGGATATACAGAAAAAAAATTCTATATGAGAACATGTATAAGGATAAATTACGGGTAATCGATATGTCAGTTTAGTTAAACTTTTAAATTTCACATTCCTATCCTTCGATAAATTAGTTAAAACGTAACAGAAATATGATAAGGTAGGTAAGGCATGGAAATAAGAAAGATATAATATAGACGACAGTGTCTACTGTGAGGATAAATTAGACGTAAGAAATATATCACAATAGTGGAAACGTTATATGGTAAGGTAAGTCATGAAAAGAAAAAGTTCTATATAATAGCATTTTTAAGGATAATTTACATGTAAGAAATTTATCAGAATATTGAAACCTTCAAAATTTACCTCACTGTCTTCGATTTCAAAGGCATTTAAATAGCAGGCTTCGGTATTTTCATATTCTTTGAACCACCGATTTAATTTAGTAACGGGATTCAGTAGCCACATATTTCATTGCTGCGTAACTGCCGAGTAACGTAATATCCATCAAAAAAGGCGTAAATTTGCCAACACACAAACCGAAATAGCAAATTTAAAACGACGTAATAGCATGCTATGATCAATGGTTTTTTCGGAGTTAAAATGTTAAGGGGGATAAATAGTGAGCGCGTCGACTCTTTATTTCCTATAAACCTACTTTTTTCCTCAATTCCTCAGGATCCTACACTGACAATTTTTTTTCATCCGCTTTTGGATGAGTATGAAAACGTACCTTACTTTTTGTGAAATGAACGTATATTCGCTTTCGTAAATTAGAACAGAAAATAGAAGCATTTTGGAATAGCTATTAATAATTTTGATGTAAAATTAGAATGTAAATCTAAAGAGCAATACTTTTGGCATATCCAGTTGGTTAAATAACAAAGAAGTATTTACCAATTTCAATTCATTATCCACAAATACCCAAACTATTTATGTTCAAAGGAAAAAAGTAATTTTCATAATTTATTTACAAATAAAGATATATAAAAAGAAAACAAATTCTTACACCATTTATCGTGAATATATTATTTGTAATTTTACTTTTTATCTCTGAGAATTATTTATATTTATAATTAATTATCGTAATATATCTAAAAAAATTGACTATGATTTTTATTTTCCTTTAACGTTTCGAAGAAACAATACAGTTAACGCCTATCAAAGTGCTGTATGATAATAAAAATATTTATTTATACGTAATATTTTTGAAATTCAAGTATAAATCGTTAATTGTTTCGAAATAATGTAATGAAAAGTAATGGTTTATACACCTACTATTATTTTCATCTTAATTTACTTATGTTCCCGCTTTTATCCATTGACCTTTGATTGAAATTACCATTGACTCAAAACAATGTATCATTACCAAATTTAACGAAGGCATTTTGGAGATTTGGTGGCATTCTCCGTCATTCCGTTCATCCTCTGTTCGTTACGCATGGTCATCTGCATTCCTCTTATAATAGAAATGTTGAAGCTGATATTGCCTCGAATTATCCGCGAATTTCTCAAAATCTGTTCCACTAAAGCCATTTTTATAGTAGTTACTTTTTATATACATATATTTTAAAGAAGTCTCTCAAATATTTTTAATAAATTTTCCGCGTATATCTTCTGATTTTCTATAGAATTTTGACTATAAGGAAGTATATTAATTACATATTTGAGTGTATTTTTTCGAAATAATAATAGCAATATTACTAACGATAAAGGTAATATAGTACGGCACGTTTCGTAATGGCAAACTTATACGTTTTTCCCCTATCATTACTTACTGACTTCCCTTTTTAAGTTTTTGTATGAAATGTATACGGTTTAATTTCACTTCTTGTAGTTGCAAAATATTCTATATATCTTTTGATTTATACACATTACTATTCAACTTTTAAAACTCCATATAAAGCCTATGAACTTTTCCGTCCGTACAATTAAAACCTAGGTACTTGAATTTTTTATGTAAATTCTTTAGTAAAAATCGCAGTTTTTATGCAATAATAATCATTAAAAATTTTCCTTTAATGAATGTTACATATATAGAGGATGAAGCAATTTTTTCAATCACCTGTAAAAATCAACACTAGGTGGAACTCTTACACGATTTTTTCATTTAAATTTTTCATTTAATCTCTTAGAAAATTAAGCTACTTAGATCAATCTAATGTAGGAAATTATCAAATATTTAACTACCATTTACATAGATTTTGCATAAAAGTCCCGTTAATATGTGCAGTAATTCACACAAACGGTGCACGAATGCATTATGACAGCGCAAAAATGAAAATTCGTCCGGTTTTTGTATGCCGCCGTTTACTTCCAGATTTCGTTTTCTGTAGATTTTCTTCAATGAGAAATACTTTGGATACGTTAATGAATTTGTTTTCTGAAGTAACTATGGAATGCTACCTGAATTAGAATTGCCTATATGTACTCGATCATTTTTAGTTTTATACTTAACTACCTGCATGTGTTTCATTCATTACACAGTTTACTAATGTGGCGTCAGATGAATATCTTCACAATGTAGTTTGTTTTTGGTGCTGGATATTCTTAAGTTGATATTTTTTTATAGTTTATTTCCTTTCAGTGAAAATATTTTAATTATTGCACATTATAATATTATATTTCCGAGCCAAAAAAAAACGAATTTCTTGGGTTTACATAGGTTTCGATCGCCACCCAAAAATTAATCAGTTTCGTGGGTATTTATTTATACATTTGATGGTTTTTCGATTTCCTTTCAAAATACTTGTAATCGCAGACTTTTTAAGCTGTGTCTATAATATTAAATTATATATATTGAGGTTTTCCTAAAAGCATTTCTAACAATGAATATAGCGGAAAAAGTATTCTGTTATAAAAATCCACGATATTAGTATCTTTTTTTCATTTTATTATGTTATTATATTTTGAGATTTCAATATTTCGAAACGAAAAAAATTAAACCCTTTTGAGATCACCCACGTACTCGTCCGTTTCTACGTCATGGCTATTTTACTCAAAAACTTTTACTTTAAACCCATTAAGCCTCATTTGAGATATATTGGAACTTATGTAAACATTTTAAAGGAAGCTAATTATATTATAGATGGTTTGTAATATTTTTTATATTTGTGGATGCACCAAAATATAATAAGATGGAATGAATTGCAAAAATATTTTGTTACATTTTTTCAATGTTTCATTTAAGATATTTCGTTGGAAATAAGTCTTAAAATGTCACCAGAAAATTATTGTAATTATTTGAAAGTTCATAGTTTTAAAGTAGTTCAACATATTTTTACAACGTTTTAAAATATATTATAATATATTATATATATATATATATATATATATATATATATATATATATATATATATATATACGTAGAGCAAGTCAAAATTAATTTTTTTTTAATTTTTAATCTGATTTTAAAACATCTTAAGGCCTATACATATAGGGCTCAATATGTTTTCCAGTTCTCATATTGCAACGCACAGTAAATGTTCCACCAAAATACATAACATTACCTTTTTGTGATGGATTTAATATTTGGCATCAGTTTGACCAATTTTTTTCATTCAAAGCCGACGGCGTTTATTTTATTATAATTATAATGCAACCATCCTAATACACACCGAAAAGATAACGTTGTCTTCTCACGTATGCATCATAGTTGATCCTGACTCAAATAAAGGACACAGCAAGTTGAAAATTGTCTTAGCTTTAAATAGTAAATAAACAATAAAAATTACAATTTACCAGTAATAGTCAATTATAGTTTCATTACGTGTACTGAACAAGTTTCTTGTCTCCTCTTTTGCATTACTTTAAATTTAATTCATTACGTAATTATTCTTACTAGTATTGCCTTTTTTATTTTTATTTGCTTTCATTTGATTATATAATTTTCTTATTTTTCATTGGGTCATTATGGGATATAATATTCATTATATCTAATATATTCAAAATATTTTTGTATATTATGTAAAGACCTGATTACCACTTAGAGTTATTCAAATTATGTGTAATTTTTGCAACGCCACCTATATTCCATTTATTTAAAGCAAAGTAAAAGAAATTACATTCCGTTTCTTGCATGAGTTTTCGACCAAGACGTCTTGATTTAACTTAATTTTTAAACCTAAAAGAAGAAATATTTCGAGCATAGGAGGACATACTTTTTATTTTGTTAACCTTACAATATTATTATGCAAAATATAATATTTGGATTAAAATTGTTATCGATATGGAAAAGCAATTACAAGGACCAGATTTCATTTGTAATAAAGTTTTCAACACGGATTATAAAACATTCATGAAACTTGTTACTTCATTTGCGAAAAAGATTACTGAGAAAAATGTATATCAGTTAAAAAGAAACATTAAAGCAAATTTAAAAAAATGTGGTACATTTTGCTTCAAAATGTTCAACCTGTGCCTTTGCTTCATTTATTATTGTATCTGAAGATTGACAAAAATAATTTCAATAAATTATTATCAGCTCACCACAGATAGACAATTATTTTAATTCACATAAGGTCTTTTCATAAAATTCGTGTTTAATAAAAGTAATGGCGTCACTTAAAAGCGTGTGGGAAGATATCTTTATAAAAACAATAAACTTTCTGAACTGCTACAGATGTTTTTTTTATAATTAAGCACCGTATCAGATACTTTTAGTATTCCATATACACTTTAATTGATTTTGATCAGGCATTTTATTAAATTATTAAACAATTTTATTGATGAGCCGTCGGTTTTAGGTTTGGTAACGCTTTATCCTCCTGACTGGTACGTGAGAGGATGGAGTCATAGTTTATTTTTTCTGCCTAGAGCGCAGCACTATTTTTGGTGAACGAGTTATAGGTGTCAATTCTTGATATAACTTTTTACACCAAAGGCCGTTTTGGGAACGAGGTTATGGAGTTGTTTGGTAGTTTATACTTGATAATTGGTTAGTTTTATTTTAGTTTTTTTAATAAATTCGTGTTTTCTTCATTTTATTAATAATTATTAACATTATGTTCTCTGACTGTTGTACTTTAATTATTTTTACACATCAAACATTTTGAAATAACCTTTAAGTGTTACATGGTTTTTCATATTCCTAAATAAATAAATGATATTAATAAATGTTTACTATACTATTCGCAATGCATGACGTATAACTTAACTGTCAATTCCAAGATCACTCTCAACCAGTTTAATAGTGGACTTTATGAATAGGGTCTAAGGCTTGTCAAGTAATCACGTAAATGATGTTGCGCATCGTAAAATATCATGAACATTTTTATTAATAGGTCGATTTCTAACAAATTAACAGGTCGATTTCTAGAAAAGCAACAAGAAGAAGGCTATCGATATGTGAAAGATAAATATAACGTCTTCACATAAATGGGCTGTAAATATCAAAGCTTCATTGAGAACGATGGATTGGTAAAATAAATATTTAGTTAATATTGAATCCAGTATTTTCTATAAAAACAAAAGGATTCTTTAAATTAACCACTGACGTAAAATGTACGTTTATATGTTATTTTTGGGTAAAACACTATCATATGGGACGAAGCATGCATTATATAGAATGCCTTCTGTCAACCTAATCATTTTGCTGCCTTCGTAATAATTTAATTACATGACGATAGCTAATATAGGCGAACTGTTTATTTGTCAGGACCTGACGTACTCAGAAAAATGATATAAGTTTACTGAATACAGCACTAAAGCCATTTTTAACTAGAATGTTCAGTGACGCCGATATAGTAGGAGTCGTGGGAACTATTGCACAGTTATTATAGCAAATTTGATGTTAGTGTCGTCATTTAAGACGTAATTAAACTGAAGGGTAAAATGTAAAATAAATATTTTAAATACATACAAGGGTAGTTTGAAGAGAAAAATCAAGTACTCCAAAGAAAACAGCTGCATATGGTATCAATTAAAATTATCCTCCGGTTATATCATCGGAACATTGTATTTTCCAGTTACTTATTTCCATGATTCCCTTAGATTTATAATTCCATTTTGAACGATTGCAATTCCCACTGAAAGTGATACCTGGTTTACAATAAATAATGGTCATGAGCAAACTTTTCGAGTGTCGAGTTTATATGTCCGGTTATGAAAAACCCAACATATAAATACCAAAAACTAGAATATTTTAGTGTAAAAAAATAATAATTAAGTATAGTGGATATAGAAGCCCTTACTAATTAAAAAAATAAATTTAAATTAGAATTGTATGAATATTGAAAAATACAAAAATGAAAGAAAAAAGGCAACAGGTATATAAATTAAATCGATTTTCCGTTACTTAAGCAAACGAATCAAAAAAATATATTTTAATATTTTGAATATAATACTGGTATATAATAAACATTAATATGATTCAATATAGGGTGAGAGGCAACGGGAAGGAAAAATGTCAATAATAATAAATAAAAGCGCTGAAGAAATAATAACTAAAGCAGAAAATTGCAATATCATCAAAAATGTAATCTATTCAAGCTAACCTACAAGCACATGCATTGTTATTGTTAGGAACAGTTTCAATAATGTCATATGCCTAATTTAATTATTTTTCAGCTGGAAACAATCTTAATTTTTCCAAGCATGTTAATTTGTGTGAAATTAGCATTTATTAAACATAAAATTAGAGTTCATTGTACTTACTAATTATGGACAAATGATTTTCCTGAAAGTTACTACAGCTGAACATTTCATTTAATCAAGTGTCCACGAAATGATTTGGTATAAGACCAAAATTAGTTTTCTATTGAATACATTATTTCACTTATTTTTTGTAACTAGAGGAGAATTGGTTTAAATAAATATAAATGTAGAAATTGATTGTCACCGTTTTGTTCTATAGTTATTGCTTCATGCTTTAATATTATCTCTTTCTAAAACTATGATTTTTCACATATTACTACTTTAATAATATATTTTTTAATTATTTAGGTATTTTTATTACAAAAGCTACAGGTAGATTAAAGTCATTAGTCGTGTCATGTGTATGCAAGGAGATTTGATTGAACTCTCAAGTTACTTTTCTGTGAAATACATTCAACTGAATTCTTTTTTTTTAATTACAGGAATTTCCCCAAAAAAAGAGGGTAAATTTATACAGCAAAATTAAAAACATTTAGTAATTTCAGAAAAAAAGGTAAAATTAAAAGAGACTTTTTATTTTCTGATATAGAGGACACACAGTTAATGACATTAAATAATTACGTCATGATATAAACGAACAATAGGAAAATATGTGTGTCACACGCCGCCATTGCGATTACGCAATAAGAAAATGCCAATAAGTGTGTCATATCTTTTTTATAGACGCATCAGACTTTAATGCAAAACCAGTTTTATATCACTTTATACTTTAGGCGTTGTAACGATGTACGTAAAAGCTGTAGTCTTAGAAATAAAGGCAGAAAATAGGATTTCTGTCATAATTAATTAACATCTACCACCAACGTCATTACTTTCACCGTTGTTATAAATAAGCATTTCTAATGTTTTACTCATTAATACTTCGTTATGTAAAAAAGAATTCAAGCACGCAATAGTAGAATCTACCGTGCTTGTCACCTTTATATTATTATAGTTATAGGTGATTTAATATACCTGAAGCAGAGAACATATTTAAAAATTTATTAAAAGTTATTATTTTCGTGTGTTAATTTTACTGGTTATTTTTGCTACTTGTTATTTCATCCTTCCTAGGTCTCAGGTATCTATCTAAACCTCGCCAAAACTGGAGAAGGGGGAGTCAAAATTTATATTTTCTTATTGAAATTACTATTATTATTTTACTTACTTATTATTAAATTTATAAGATATATATGAAACTATAAAACCGTACTTTTCTTAAGAGTAAATGTCTTTACAATATTTATACATCATATATTTGTAAAGAAAGTCATGCCCACTTAATTTAAATAAATATGGATTCTAAATTAACACGTATGTACTGAATTGGACCCCGCGAGTGTCTCGTAAATTCTCCGCTCTATGCTATTAGCTACGCCTACATGGCCTTACAAATCTAGGTGGATATTTAAGCTGCGAAAGAATTGAACATCCGTCAAGTTTGTAGCAACTTTTGTAAGAGGCAAAAGATAAAAGTGTAGAGAAGTGTCTCTTTAACACCTTGTACGGGTCAAAAACTTCTCGGTACAACTCTAATATATTGTTTGACATATTTCACTGTCTAATATATTGCTTGACAAATTTCACATACTTCGAAGCCAGCCAACTATTTCTTTATGGTTATGTGATGTTTTAAATTAGGAAGCCTGTGGCTGTTTATAAACTATGTGTTATGGATGTGTGGGTCTGTTTATATATACATTACATATTTGTCTTTAAATTAAATATAATGAAAATACAAGAATTTCATTCAATATATGAATTCACTTCTTCGGCTCAAAAATATATACTCAGATATTTTGGAAAATTTATATATTTTGCAAGAAGAGATAGCGGGATAACATAATAATATTAGTTTTCAATTATTTTTTTCATTATCATAATTAAAAAGGAATACTTGAAATAAAAATATAGAATAAAAGTACAAAATATTATTTATATTTTTGAGGACCCTACATGATGTAGAATCACTTCGTTTTACAGTAATTAACAAAATTGTTATACAGTTGAGGAATAGAGTATAAATAAATTTCTATTACGATAATAAAACTTGAGAGTATGTAAAGACAAATGGACTACTAAACTTTTTTCATTTAGCTGTATGAACCTACAAATTGCTTATTCACTATTTAATTGATTATTTATCATGACGGATTAAAGAACGATCCCCTATTAAAATTATCATTTTACTTGATTTCATTTTAAGAATAATTTGAAATGTTAATCTGTAAACGATTTCAGATAGGTTACACCGCGCTGTAAGAAGCCACATAAAAAAACAAGAGGCGTCTTTCCATCCAACAAAATGTTTATCTTCTTGAATGTATTCATCCAGATATTATATAGCATTTTTTTTGTTATAATCGGATTTTAAAAGTATTGATCCATTAATAGACATAACTGTATTTGTCCTCTGCTCTAAATCAAAAAAGTCACTAAATTGTTTGTAACAAATTTCGTCATTTTGAAGTAAGACTCTTTCCAAAACTTCTTTAAATTCTATTTTGTATTTGTGTACATTTCACAAACATATTGCCAGGAATAAAATATGCATCATCGTTAATCAATTTGACAATCATTCCAAAAAGAGAGTTGAACTTGTGAAGAATTGGATGGCACAGGAAGCGATAAAAGAGGGTACAACACTAGTTGCTCAGCTCAAAAAATATTGTGGAAGATTAAAATTTGTATAAAGAATTCTCCATTCCAGTCCTCAAAAAATTAAAGATTGTTTTAAAAAAGTCTCCATTCGAAAGACAGGTAAGGTATTCTTAACTTTTCTTTGCATTTTTTTGGAAGCTACCTTTTTTACATGGATAGCTCCAAAAAAAAATTGTCAATTTTGTTTTGTGAGTTTAAGTACAATTTATTAAAAACCATAGAAACTTGAGGTGAAATAAATATCCATAACAGGCACAATTGTAAATCATCTGTTTATATATAAGCTATTATGTTTAGTATTTTCAAGCAGAGTAGAGAGTTACGAAAGTATATATATGTCCAACAATTCAGACTGGAATTTTCGATAAAAATATATTGCATTAATTGCCTTTAAAAGGGCAAAATTAAAAATCTACTTCTATTTGTGCATTCCACCATCTAACTGTTAAACCAGTGTACTTATATGAATGAAATTTGGTATTTGACAGCTTTCATAAACAAATTTAGACATTTTAAAAAAATTTCGCAATTGTAAAATTCAGTATAGATATATCTTTTTTATTTCTAAATTTAAATAAATTAAAATTTCAATGTAACATGATGAATGTAACGACATTATTAATTTTCCAGAAAAATTAAGTTTATATAACGGCTAGTTATACACTTCCATTATATAAGAAAGTTTGTGCAGCATTAACGTGATATTTGTTTATCATATCTTAAGGCTAATTTGCAAAAATATGACCAGAAGAATGTCGAAATTTGAAGCGTGATTCAGGTCTTACCTATTATGTATAAAATATTTTGGAACCTATTTAGAAAAATATTATTATAAAGGCCATCTAAGCTTTATAACATTTGAATGTTTATAGTAAATATACTTACCCTTCTCGTTTACCTCCAGCCAAGTTTCTTTTCTTAATTTGGTGATCATGTAAATAACTTGAACAGAAAACAGATTTTAGACTAAATGTAGGCATATTTAAGGGCTTAATGGCTTCAGAAAAGACTACCATTTTACCCAGTCTTTGCAAAATTTTAAACTATGAGAAGTTAATTTCTGAGTCATTATCTTTTTGAAAATACCATTATCGATATATCTTCTTGAAATTGTTTTAAATATTATTAATTTAAATATTGGTAAAAGTTTTCACACCGTCTTTCACACGTGTTATATGTTTTGATGTATCCCTATAACATAAGTGCCGATTTTATCTACCGATATTTATTTTTGTCTTTCGGATTATCACTACGCCCTCAAAAATTTCATGTACATTATCAATGGTTTATTACCTAAAAGGAAACGCCGCCCCTAAAGCGAGGATTTCATGTATTCAAAATGAACTTATTTCAATAATTTTTTGAATAATATTTTATGAAGTTTACCATTGTTATCTCAATTAATCATTATAAAATATATAGGTGGAAAAAGTAATAGATAGCATATAGATATCGTTTACTCATTTTATGTAACACAATATTTACGGCTCCGTTATGTGTAATATAAAATCGGCATTATTTTTTTCCATGAATCTCATATTTAGACATTGCGTTGGTTTAATATAATTCGATAATATAATTATTTCTACAATGCATGTACGTTATTCTATTCCATATTATACTTCCATTCAGTTAGCGTTATATAGTGAATGATAAATTAATAGATATTTCCTGATGCCAAATAAATTTACAGTGTACCGCCATAAAACGTATCTGCCATATAGATGAGTAAATTTATTATATGTGTACATACATACATAAATGTGTCTGTATCATTCTAAAATGTAAATACATCAGCACATAAAAAACTCCAGTTTCCTATCATCCAAGGTGAACTAGTTTAGGTCGTAAACTTTTGATTAGAATACATATACACGAAAGCCATAACGTGAGCAATAAAAACGATACAATAAAATGAAGTTATTTGAAATTTAATCATAATGTGTGAATGTTTCTTGTTTATGTTGCGACTTTCACAATTTAACTGCTAGGTTTTATTATTAGCTTTCAGTTACCACTCATAAGATTTAATGGTCGAGCATGCTTCGGTACTGCATAAGTTTCACGAAGTTCACCTTTAATATATGAATATATTTTTACTTACAGCGAATAAGATAGTAAACATGGATTATTATCCTAAAAGGGTTGTGTTGTAAATTGTTTTCGTAATGACCTAACCAATCTTTGGCATAACTAAATAAAATAGCTCCAAATTGTCTAGAAAACAATTAGATTTTTCTGCTATTTTATATCCTATTTCTAAATAATCCGCAACCTGTAGAAATTTTATATTTGCATCAATAAATTTTAGAGCTAGCTTAGTAGCATATATATATTATGCCATATAGACATAAACACACGCGCGCGCGTGCACACTCATACACATACACACACACGTACATGCACGCACACACACACGTACATGCACGCACAAACACACGCGCGCAAGCACACACACACACACAAGCTTTTTTGATATTTATTATTAGTTTTACTAAATAATAATTTGAAATGCAAGTGATTTTTATGTTGACATATGGGGTTAATATATATTCATTATTTTGAAATGGGGGGTCCATTTAAAAATAATAAATAGTCCTAAAGGTTAGAACCAAAATTTCTCATTAATCTAGTTTTATTTTTCTTTCAGGAATCATAAGCATTCGAATACTAAGACATTCATATGAGTATAAGCGCAATTTTTAACGTCAAATACGAGAAAGATGAAAGATTTCTCAAATTGTATATACAATTCTCATTTAGTTATCGAATTTTATACGATCTGGAATTGAATTTTAAATAAATTCGGATTTACAAAGTACAAATTATATTATTATTTTTTAGAAAGGTCAGAATCTTAAGGCATTTTTTATTGTTATTAATAGTTGTAAATCAATTGCTTGAAATATATATGCAAGGCATTAGTTTTGCTCGTTGATTCGTTTTAATATTGGTGTTTCCCTAATAACTACTTGTATCAATTAAACTATCATGGTAAAATATTTCAGTATTAGTAAAAATTAAGATATTAAAAAGGGTCAATTAATCCATTAAGGATATATTTTAAGGACGTGAAGAAGTATATGTCTATATTCTTGAAAGATATAAATAACCATACAAAATTAGTAACATCTTAGGTTTATGTTCACGAAAAACCAAGTTTCGAAAATTTCGAAGATTACGTAGCATTAATTCAGTACTTTTTGTAAAATAATAACATCAGCTCTGGTGCTAACTTAATTTAATTTTAATTAATTTATTTAAATTCAAAATGAATTTTTTGCTGTATGGCGAATGAAGGTCTAGCAAATATGTTTTCATTTTCATTTTTATCAATACGAGAGTAACAATTATTCATTCCGTTTCACTAATTCTAAGTCATTATTCTTTGGTGTGGTATTATTAGCATTACCTTGATAATGGATGAGAAATGAGTTAAACCTAGTATTATGAAATTATTTTGTTATATCGAAAATATCTTTAATGCAAAATAGGCATCGTGAAGGACAAGGGATATAAAACAATGCAGGGATTATTTCAATATTTAATCAAAAATCAATTATTTAACTCGTAAGATTTGATATTACCCTTTAAAATTCAATAGAGATTAAAAAACTTTTATTTAATTTTTTTTTCAATTTCTCTGAAATTAAAACTGGGGTTGAAAATACTTAATTACTGCAATTAATTTCAAACAATTTATGTTTCTTTTTGTTATGATTTACAGAGAGCAATATTTCAATTAGTTGCAATAAAAATATTTTAGTCCAACTTTCTTCCCTACTTCAAATGTTATAGAAGAGTCGATATTCAAATATGCTTCTGATATTAGGGAAGTGTCATAATAATACTGTACACATTTCAGATTTGCATGATATATTTAATTTGTTTTTTTATAATCTTAAAATCGAGATTTGATATAATCTTAAGATCGAGAGGTTTAAACCGTAAAGATTGATTTTTTGAATAACAAAGATCGATATATTTAATTAACATAATAAGTAGAATTCGCTCTACTAGGTGTACGGATTGCACTTAAGTACCCATGCACATTTGAGGTGTATAATATTTTAAATAAATCATTTAAACTATAAATATTATTTTATAACTTATATTGCCTTTCAACAGCCGTAAACATAAACATTTTCTTGCAGACGTTGAGACTCTTTTTGTTCATTTTAAGACACTTTACGAAACGTTAATAAAATTAGTTTAAAAAAGTTGTATTAAGAAATATTTTATTAAACAAATTAATGTGCCAGATCTGTTGTAGGAATCCGTAAAAATTACCAGTTATTAAAAACAATTTGCGTTTTATTGAATGGTCTAGGATATAAAATATGTAAAGAAATAATTTAAAATCATATTTATGTATTTAATTAACCAGTCGATAGCTTATTTTGTGTTTCCCTCTAATATTTCAGGCTGTATTTACCGTAAGCCTTTAGTGATACAAATTCAATATGAAAATTACAGTAGGAATAAAAAATACAATATTGTTGTGTATAATTACGTAAATATAAATAAATGTAAAATATGATTCTGCTCACCAGTATCTATTTAAGTAAGTACACATGCGATTACGCGTCAAACAAAACATGTACTGAATATAGCCAAGTTAAATTAGGTCTGTAATTGATAAAAGAACTTATGCTACCTTTATATTTTTATTGAGAAGCTTTGGTTAAAAACAAGGTTAATAAAATAATATGATTAAAAAATATTTTATCGTGAACCTTAACAATGTTGCTTTTGCAGTCACTTATATTTTATAAAAATAATACAGCAATATGTTGCTCTTTCTTGCATTTATGGCAAAACAACAGAAAAATACATGAGAGTATCGATAATAATACAAATATAAACATCTTATATTTAGATGGAATCTAGTTTGCGGTACAGCACGTGGTATAGTTTCGAAACGTTTTACACCTTACATTATATTTTTCGATTTTACATATTTTTTTCTTATTTGATTTCATTGTTGAATACACGAGTTACACTTATGTTTTACAATCGCCCTTTAGTTTTCTTCCGAGTAATTCTGCTTAACATAAGACAAGATATTATTATTTTCTATCATTGTAATATTAACAATTTCATTTATAAATAAAATTCTCAAAACACTAATCGAATTATACTACGCAACGATTTTTTTGTTTTTTTGGAAATTTTTGCTACTTGATTTATTTTAATGCTACGTTTAATAAATATTAGTGGATAATTCATCCTTACAAAATAAAATATATACACATATATACATTTAGTTACGTATATTTCTTGATAACTTTGACTTTTCTTTCTTAATAATTTTTCAAAACATAATACTTCAAAACGATGCCGATACTCGAGTTTTGTGATATTTTTAGAAACGTTCTTATGTACTTTGTATATCAGAAGAGTAATTAACAAATAATAATATTTTTCTTCCAATTAAACTTATATACAAATTAAGGAGAAGAAACTGGCAACGGAATGATGTCGAAATCTTGGTTCTGGTATTATACTACATCCTATATATTTTGAATCTTTTGCAACTATTAATAATTTATTATTTAGCAAGTTTCAAGAAACATCATTTCAAATCTGTAAATTACAAAACACAAAAATTATTAGAAATTCTTGCAAGTGCCTACACTGACAAGTATTTCTATTATGTAAACAAAAATATAAATAATGATCAATATAATACACTTTATGCATTTTTTGTTTTGAACTTAGATGTTTAGAAGTACTTGTAGTGCTTAAAAGTACTACGTATAAATTAACGAAATAACTATTTTACATTTTTATGAAAAATTATGTTAAACATTTAATTCAGTCGATATTTTGTGTACATGTTACATGTATATATTATACATGTAACGGAATAAAATGTATTAAGTACGAGTGAAAACGTTAAGTGTAAACGTTACTTCAATTAAACTATCATTAAATTGTTCATGATATGGATGTTTTAGTATTTTTTGCAAGCCCAAAAATATAAAGAATTTTCCAAAAACTATAATTAGTCATCCCATAGATAGTCATTTAATTTTAAATATATTTCTTGCAACGCCGCTTTTTCATAATATTGATTTCAGCAGTTTCAGATGTAGAGTGGGGTGACGTATTTTTTATGAAGAAAATTTTTTATTTTTCATGAACAAAGATTATCATGCATAAAATTTTAAAAATATATATTTTTCATTAATTATACCTTGCTCTTTTAATTAATGTGGAATACGATATCTCAAAATAAAGATTACATTATTGCTTCTCCCGAAATTTTTCATACTTTTTCTTTTCCAAATATATATACCGAATTCATACATATATATATATATATATATATATATATATATATATATATATATATATATATATATATATGTATATATATATATAGTTAATATCCTTCATCACTAAGCAACATTTCAAGTCTCCAAGTAAAACGGCTTCCGAAAAAATTTTTGAGAATATTTTCAGTAACATCTCCAGAGATATATCATGTAAAATTCTAAGAGAAAAGTCTTAAACGAATTGTTTTAAAATCGCCACTAGACGCTTTTCCGATTGATGCTGCATACGAAACTGGAAAATTAAAAAGATTTTGTGTGCTTTTTGTCGTCTCTAAAACTTCCCTGTGAATATTTTTGCATGGTAGCCATGAAGATATATGTGAGTTAAAATGCTTTAAGGCTTCAAGTTTTTGCCGAAGCGGTATATGGTAAAAACCAATGAGATTGAAACTGAGACTTCTTCTCAATTTGACACATTGAATGAAAAATATTTTTTTTTATCGCGCTGATGACTTTTAATTTAAAAAGTTTAGTTCTTTAATCATTCTCAAAGCTATTCGGTGGTAGTACTCTAATTTCTAATGAACTTTTACAATTTAAATGCTGGATTTTATTGTCAACTTTCAGTTGCAATACATGATATTTAATAGCTTAGCATACTTCGGTACTATAAACATTTCACGAAGTCACCTTTAATATATAAATATGTTTTTACCTACAGCGAGTAAGATAATAAACTTAGAATATTATCCTAAATATCAAAACATTAAGGCATCTTTCATTGTTATTAGTAATAGTAAATATCTGTGACCAATTTGGTATATAAAAATGGTAATATTATTGTAAATCGATTGCTTGAAAAATAAATACAAGGAATTGGTTTTGCTTGTTGATGCGTTTTAACATTAGTGCCTTCACTTGAAGTTTTCCTAAATAACTACTTGTATCAATTAAATTATTTTGATAAAATATTTCATTTTGCAAACGAATTTGCGGTAGTATCTATATAATACAGTGGAATCGATGAAGCGTCTGCACGAGTTTTTAAAAATCCGTACCATTTATACTTTAAGGAAAAAATAATATAGGAATCTTCTACAAAGTGAGAAATATCTTAGGTTTATGATTTCCAAAAACCCAATTTCGAAAACGATTTCGTATCACTAATTCAGTACTTTTGTGAAATAATAACATCAACTCTAGTGCTAACTTAATTTAATTCCAATTAATTTATTTAAATTTAAACTTAATTTTTTTCTATACGACTCTATGAAGGCGTCTAGCAAAGATGCATATTCATATTCATATCAATGCGAAAGGAAATATTATTACTTTTGTTTTATTAATACTAAATAATTATTTATTACTTCGATAATGGATGTGAAATGATGTAAAACTAGTATGAACCCATCCAATAAGGAAAGTATTTCTGTACACAGGAAATATCTTTAATGCAAATAGGCATCATGAAGGACAAGGGATATAAAAGACAATGCATGCGTGTTTCAAGTATATAACAAAAAAAATCGATAAATTATAAAATGTGGACAATATTTTTATGAAATAAATTAAATAAGAATCTGCGTCAGTCACAATTGGTTTCAATAGTTTTAATCACAGATTCTTAACTAGGAATGTGCCGAATATTCGTGTCCACTTCCGCGAATATTCAATAAATTAAAATGTTAGTATTTGTATTCGTATTCGTCATATTCTGAACAAAACTCTTGCAGATAAATTGAAGATGAATGATCAGTGTTATTAGTAGGTAAAAGAGGTTTTCTCAAAGAAAGACAAATTATTTTATTCTCTCCCTCTCCCTCTCCCTCTCCCTCTCCCTCTCCCTCTCCCTCTCCCTCTCCCTCTCCCTCTCCCTCTCCCTCTCCCTCTCCCTCTCCATTTCCACTTTTTGGGAAAATGTTTGTAAATATACATATTTGAAACGGAATGTAAACTAAAAAAAGTATCTCAGCATATGATCAATTCTTGTACTGTAGAATTCACGCAACGACACGAGCGCTGGTTAAAGAGTATTATATCAAAATTCGTCATTTCAATTCGTTTAGAATCTTCAGAGTATCCCGTCTATTTAATAATCTATAGATTATGTAGCCTAAAAAATGGATAAAGGGCTTTCCCCTATTTCCAAAACTACTCAAAATCAAAACTACTTCAAAAATCACCGAAGAAACGGAATTATTGCAATATGACTCTACGAAAACAGTAGCAGTTTTTCTAGATCGTGCATTTTTTTTGTTGGGTGTTTTTACGCATGTGATAGATATTAGACAATATAATTATATTATAGAAAATTAATATTTATTAATAGTTTATCAGAAATGTTATATAACCTGATGAGTTTAATGTCTCTAAATAAAACTAAACCTATGCGAGTTCTACTTCTGATTGAAACGTTTATTATTTGAATACATTTAATTTAATAAAAGATATTGAAAATAGCATATTCAGAGGTATTTCCTACTATACAATATGATCTTTTCTGTTAAATATTTTGACATATGTGTAAATATCCATTAGCCTAACTGATTTATAATATAAAATTTTTAGAATTATATGCATTACTTATTTCAACTAGTCGATAATCAATATCCTAAAGATCATGTTTAGAATTCCCTTTAAACATTTTTTGCTCATGTGTCTCCCAATTTTTATTAGAATGCGAAACTATTATCTGAATATAATATCAGTGGGCTGAGTTACATAGAAAAAATGCTGGTTTATTGGCAACAGGCAAAAACTGGTAAGAAATGGTTAAAAATATTTGCCCAGATCTGACAAACAGCACTCATCCGCCTTTACCTTTTGAATAATGAAACATTTTTGTATCGCCATAAAGAGTTTTGTAACACTTTTTTTGCGTGTTGCTAATTTTTAAAATAATTGAATTTTCTTTTCATTCTATTCTCATTGTATGAGCGTAGTTGTATATTTCAACAATTCGATAAGGTAAAACATTTTATTTCATTGTTCTTATTTTATTGGAACTTAGAAACTTTAAACTTCACGATTAATAAAGGTTTTTTATATTTGAACCTTTACCATTTGATTATATTACATGTTCAATAACTTTATAAGAAGATCAGTATATCGAACAGCGTTAACAACAATGAACCTCATATTTCTAACTGTAAATATTTATTGTTCATTTATCATTTTATTTTCTTAACGCATAACATTGCCAATATTTAGTTACGTCCCATAATCCGAGTAAATCTTTAGCTTATAAGTCGTTTAATAAAAATATAACTTTGCCGCATAATGATATAATTACATGAGAAACTTTTATGTTGTTTAACAGATATGTTACCATTTCTTAACTATAACACACCATTTATTTTATTTTTACCTAATGCAATACTAATTCAATTCGCTTTATGCTCCACTTTAACAAATTTATAAGAATTATTTATTTTTTATTCAGTATCATCCAAAGTTACATCGTCTTTTAACCTATCTCGAAAAGAGAGTTAATTAATTTAGTATATTCGGTTCATTAGCTTTATGATTTTAAATATTATACGTATCAAAAGTACGTATAATATTTAAAATCATTATCACATTTAATGAAAATAGATGCTGGTTGCATCATTAAACCGCTTTATATTAGCTTCATTTGTAATATGTGTATGTAATGGTATCAATAAAATATTCGTCTAATTCCAGAGGTCTGAAATATTTGAAATTTTGCACAAATATCAAAAACCAATGGCAATAGAATAATTTAATTAATAAAAATTTGTAAAACAAAATAATGGTCCACAATTAAATGAAACTACGTGATGTAGTATTATTTGTACTTTCTTTAATTTCTTTACCACGACCTAGGTTTCGTTGTATTACAACATCTTCAGGTGGGCTATTAGCAAAGATTAGCTAACAATTTCTACAAAATTAACTCCAAATATATTCAATAAAATAATAGTGCTAAAAAAATAAAAAACACACTATTGCAGGAACATGAACTAAAAATTTAAAAAATATTTTCAAATATAAACATTTTCATCAAGAGCGAAAGGATGTCTTACAACTAGATATAATTTAATTTGCGTAAACTTAGAAACAAAACAAAATTAAAAATAAAGTTGAATGTGAAAAGTATTTGGCCTGACTCAAGATTATTTTTATAGTTTTATTTTCTAACTAAATAAACAATTTTTTTTTATTTAAAGAAAAATTTCATGTAAGGAAAGTTAAATTAATTTTCCTTTTCCCGTGATTTTGGTATTTAGTTTGGTTCACAAAGTTCTCCAGGCGTAAAAAGTTTCAGGCTCACCTCTAGCGGAAGATACAGGAGCTTAAATGTACGCCGAGTTGCTTCCTATAAAGGTGGTGTAGTAACGCATGCTCGGCCTTATGAGAACCCACCGTAATCTTAGGTAATTCCAAATGAATAAACCACATTTAGTGTACGTGAGAGCGTTTTTAATAAATATGTCTTATTACGTTTTGGACGTTACAATTTACCAATATTTACTGTAAATGAATTTATTACATATTGACAAACACGATTCTGTTTTAGTATCACAATAAAAGTTTACAATATAATTTCTTTTCATGCTTACAATATAATTTCTTTACGTGCTTGTAAACTTTAGAAATATTTTATACTATCAAATATATAATATTTTAAGAATATATAAATATTTACGTTACAGGTCCTACATTCATTCCTAACTACTTGTTCATAATTTTATGTTGATATACTGAGAACGCATATCAGAAATGATGCGTCTTTTCTTCATTCAATATAGTCTTAAATTAGATTCTAGTGTTAGCACTTTTGCAGAGCTATATTGCAAATGGAGTTTCTCTCTCTGGGATGTGCAAGGATTCATTTTCAATTATCGCGGCACATAGACGCTCCTCCCCAACTGCAATCGTCCCAAACTTTTCTATCATTACTTAACCTAATCTTACGTAATCCAATCTAATTTAATGTTATCATATTTAACAAAAATAACCTAACCAAAGTTAATTTTCTTGAAAAATAGTTCCGCCGGGAGAAATGGTACTTTTAAGATAATGAAGTCACTCCTTCCGTTCCTCCGCGAATTCAAGTAGTATATTTGTAAAATAAATGTGATATAATTATGCTCAGATTGAATAAAATTTTGCGTCTCGAAATCACCATTAAACCATATAAAAATGTACTATGTATTTTAAGCCGAATCATTCTAAGACGAATTTCTATTCATCAATTTATGAGACCCGCGACTTCAGTCTTCCTTAAAAGAATCGTCTTATGGTTATTTCAGTGCAAGTTCATTCAAATCGGTAAGTAGTTTTGGGAAGGAGTGACAGTATTTTCTAAAGAAATCGAGGTTCCGATTACCGATTTTTTTTATTTCGTGTGCCAAGTTTGAGAAGTATTGAGCACCACCATAACAGTACAGTATACTCCAATTCCCCTCTCATTGGTCATCGGTATGTTTGTAAAACTTCAAATAATTCTTTATATTAAAATGACAACTTTAACTTCTCCGTCTTGGTGTAAACCATAACCACCTCAATCAGTTTGTTTCGTACAGTCCGACCATACGCTAAGGATCTCCATGGGATGCTGTTCAATACTTTCTAATCGTGTTCAACGTAAAAAATTATTTGCTCTGGGTTTTTATCTTCTTCGAATGTCTTAGATGCACAGAAGGTAATGTTTTAAAGCATAAAAGCATCGTGTCCGTTAATGGACCGAAATTTTTTGAACAGGATAGGATCTAATTCGTCAATAGAGTAAGAATTTGTAAGAATTCGTTAATAGAGTAGAATAAGACTCGTGCAATAGTAGATTGCTTCCAAAAATAGAGAATACGTCTCTAAATGTTACTTCAAATATAATTTTCGGTTTTTTTATCAAGTACTTAATATTTTACGCTCTGAAACTTAATAACCAATTTTAAAACATCAACACGTTTGAATTTGCTCTAATATAAAAATATTTCCCTTTATTTCTAGCAAAAATATCGGCACCCTTTGTTACCATGATTTTAAAAGAATCCATTATACCCATCCGTAAGCTGTATATATATTCAATGTATTTTCCTATTTCTAACGTAAGAGTTTATCACACAAAATATTTAAAAAAATATTTTGATTCTCCACAGTCCTTATGTAAACCTGCACTTGAAAATGATCTAATTATTACTTATATTAAATGAATTTTCAAAACCAACCAATAAAACAGCAGACTCCAGTAAATGAGATATGAAGTAAATATGAACTTTGATATTTTAATATTATGGAATATAGCGTAACGTACATATCACAGCATTAAGAGTAAAATGTCATATTTTGAAGCATACTATCAGAAAGAAAAAGTAGTTGTGTAGTAAAAAAAAGCAAGTTAATTGTTATTACAGGTCCAAAATAACAAATATTATAAAAACAAAAAAATACCGTATCTCCCCCTTTCGTACAACCTAAGATCCATTAATACCGAAGAAAGCCGCCTCTATCAACACAATGAATCTCATCTAGCAACTATTACAAATCAAAATATTATCTCCAGCGGCACATTACTTGTGTCCGACAAGTCTAATGTGCTACCATTAGTAGCGAAATAATTTCCATCGTTCCTTGTTTATCATGAAACATTAGCTGTGGAGAAACTTTACATCCGGTTTGAGATGCGAGGTGTATTTATTTAAGTAAATGTATATGTGTGTAAATATTTGCTTTCTTTGAAATTTGACACAGTTCTATCAAGGATGATTAGTACGTGCGATAACATCGTATTTCCCAACGGATAGTGTCGTATTTATAGTATTTATTTACATTATATACGCATGTATACATGTCTGTCATTGGTAAATAATATACTGTATTAACGTGACGCGAATAAATCTATGAAATGAATTTCAAATATATTTGTGAAGCAATTTCGTTCGGGTATGGATTTAGAATGTATTATTAAATTAACTCCAAGATTAATACACGTGAACCATATATTATAATTGCAAAACTAATATTTTTGAGTAATGGAATCCTGTATAGAAATGTCAAAAAGCCATATCTTCTTCATACACATTAAAACGTAGCTCAGATTTAATATGATCCATCTATCTTCTCATTCTCTCTTTAAATTGGCTACCTAGAGATGTGGTCATGCAACGAAACCTATGTCGTGGTTTCATTTAATTGTGAATAAAAATTAAGAGGTGATTAGTTTCTACAAAATATATTCTCTTTTATGTTATTATAATAACTCTGAATTAAATATTATACCTTATATTCCAACACTTATTGTTAAACTGTTGAACACATTGGGCAGGTGGCCCAAAGCGTCCAGCAGCTTCCATTTAATTAGTTATCCGTATAATATGTAGTATTTTCTGGGTATAATATTAGCTAATCTAGGTGTACGGAAGTCCATCATCAAGTTCTAAGCCTTACTTTGGGACACTGAAATCTATAACCAAAGCATATCGTAGCTATTTTGACACCTTAATAACTCTACCTATCTAGTTCATAGGTTAAGTAAATGTCCCCCTATCTGGTCACAATCTATTTCAAATTCATAGTTGATAGCCACATTAATTTTTGGAAATATAACTGGTATCAAAAATATTCAAATTTATAACATATTCACCTACTGATGCACTCTCTATGCAAGTTCTTAATGAACGTATTATATAAAATTTAACTAAAAGAAGCGAAATTCCATAAAAACCATTACTGTAAATAGGGCCAAAATTCTCGTCGAAAATGAGTCATAAAGAATTGTTTTTGCAATATTTTTTTGGAGAGCGTTAACGGATGAATTACAAACTTTGCATCTATATTTATCGAATATTATGCGATTTATAATACTAACTTAACACTAATAAATCCTTATATTTTTACTGCCAAAACGTTATGTTTACATAAGCCTGACCATTAAAGTGATGAATATCTAATAAATATTGAAAACGATCAAGTTCCAGGTTATATTACATGTAACAGTTGATAAATTTAGGGGCGAGGCTCTAAAGCTGAGTGCGTCTGCCTCACTAATTTGACGTAATGTTAAATTTATTTTTACACTACAAAAAAATACACTTATAAAATCCATTGCATTATAAGTGCAATGTTCTGTAGAATAAAAGGTTGTGATGAATTATAAAATTCACTTATAAATTTATATATAACTTAGCAAACCAAGGGTTATATGCCAAAAATTGCAAGCTTTTCCGACTCACGCTTAAAGAACCGACTCCTTCCAAAAAAATATTAGAATGAATGTCTTCAATAATATGATATAGAATAAAGGGACCGCCACTGACCTGCCAGCCCTAATGTAATTAGTTGGACAGGGAAAGTTTGATTGGATTTTCCGATGCCATTTGCGAAACGAAATCTTTATGTGAAAATGTGTTACGACTCCGTAGATCATGGAGGCCTTAATTAAGGAAATGGCAAAAAGTCAACGCTAATACATCTATGAAAAAATTACTATCATTCGGAAACATGGTTACTGGAATGTGATGAAATAATAAGCAATTATTTGCCAAATGTAGGCTGTCAGTTACACTCTTATAAGAAAAATTATTTTTAGACAAACACATTGCTTCGACTCATTGACCAAATCATTTGTCATTTCTAAAAAAAATTGTTCTGGAACCAATAGAGTTTACAAAAAAATATTTCTTCTTTTTTTTAATGTTTGAATGATGTCAATTAGGAATGAAATATTGTAATCAACTATCTGGTTTTAATCAAGTTTTTGATGAAAATTGATGAAATTATTTTGACAAAGAATAAAAATAGGAAATTAAAAATGAAATATGCATATGTGTATGCTTGAGTACATATTCAGTGGTTTCGTTTAAACTAAAGAACGGACTTGTACGAAACTTAGAATTTTTTTTTTGTGATAATGTAACGAAATTAATCTCCAGACAAAATTTAAATAAATGTTTGTGTTTACATCGCGAGGACGGGGCTCTACATAGGGGCGGGGGTTTGTGACGTCAAAAATACATAGATATATATATATATATATATATATATATATATATATATATATATATATATATATATATATATATGTTTCCAAAGTTGCAATGCAATTTTGGGAAAAGCCATACGGTTATTTGGGGTTTCCCACGTATTTTTTTTTAATTAAAGAAAAATTATTTATTAGGAATAGGAATAAAAGAAGCACTATATTTTATGTAATAAAACAAATTAGCATAAAACTTATTTTATTCATTTTTATGTTGTTCTAATGCATAAACTTTTCTAACGGATATCAATTGTCCATTTTCAAATAGGTTTGAAATTTAATTCACTTTTTGATGTTTTATGTGATATATTCAGCCAAGTGTGTTCATATTGATGTAATAAGTGGATGGTGGCAAGGTAATTAAAC
This sequence comes from Druceiella hillmani, assembly GCA_039881145.1. NCBI lineage: Eukaryota > Metazoa > Arthropoda > Insecta > Lepidoptera > Hepialidae > Druceiella > Druceiella hillmani. Next base: position 10,663,676 of record JAYKKI010000080.1, read on the forward strand.
TTTTTTTAACAAAAATTGTTTTCAATTATAAGCCAGAGCCGTCTTTTAGAAATCAGGATTTAGCTGATCACAGTCGCAGTAATACTTTTTTTATTTCACTTTTTCATCAGATCGTTTCCATCGAATGCCTTAAATACTTTCAGCAGCATCTACTCAGAAACTAAAATATTCACCAGCATTTCAAGTTTTATATTAATAATATAAGGAATCCTCGTTTAGTGTTCTTAATATAAAAGAAGTAATAAATCGCCGTTAAATTTTTTTCAGAAAAATACAAAAATAATTTTTTCACCAAATAACGTCCAGAGGCATTATAAAGTACATTTTGAAGATACATTTAGAAACTAATAATATTAGAAATTTATTTCGTACCATGTTTTAATAAAACGAGATAAAAATCAACGCACTTTTAATAAATAAAAAATAATCTAACTCGCGCCTCCTGAAAAAAAAACGTCTGCCGAAAATTTTCAAACGCCCTACAACCCCTAATCAATTATTACATAAATTTAGAAGTCACTTTTTTACTTGAGATCTTCACACGTAGCTAAGTGCATGCGTTACACTCGTGAAATAATTACACTCAAAAAGATTTCGGTGGTTAGACAATATTGATATCTGTAATCAAGCTCATTCTCTATTTATTAATACTTAAAATTCTATTATTTTTAAAGAAATATTGAATTTCAGCGAACAGAGAATGGATTTAAATTTATTTAATCTAATTTTTAAAATAATTTTTTATGATTGTAATCGGGGCATAAAATGTTATGTATATAAATTATTAATTATTTTCGAGTTATATTTCTGCAAACAGATCTGAAATAGATATTTCATTATGTAAAAAACAGAATGAGAGGGCAAAGCCGAATAGAGGCGAATTCAGTAATTATATTTTTCCATTTATTTCCGTTTTATCTATTTATAATTTCCAAAGTATCATAATTCATTTTATGTGAAATTGTTTACCGATATTTTTGCACAAAACCTTAACTTGTAACAAAATCATTTTTTGCTAGAAGATAATTTGTTAATAATTTAAAAAGTAGCTCACGAAGATATTTTTCAAATATATTCCTGTTTACATTTTCAATGCCTTTAAATTCTTGTAAAATTTGCAAATGAACTTCAAACGTTTATTGCGTTTTGTATTTAATAGTACTTTGCGACTATGTCCGTAAGTAATTCCGAAATGCAGTACAGTTTTACTGAGTCTCTTTTTCCTTTTATATTTGATACTAATAATTGATTTTTTATCCAAATTCCGCGTGGGTCGGCTTGCGATCCAATCGTCCCTCTCCCCATTATTGCGAATTTTCAACCCACCGCTGCCAACCACTCGTAAGGCAGAGATTGATTAATATCTACACAGCCTTTTCATGATTATAACTTCAGAATCCTTGAAATATCATAACGAAATAATTAATATTAGTACCAGGTTTACTTCAGTAGCTTTTGTATTAAATTCTTTCGTTAAAAACTGATCAATAGACAGACGAATTTGTAAACTTTAGAATCGTTTTATTAATAAAATATTTTAAAGGAAAATTACTCAAATTCTGAATTTACAGAAAGATATTTCAATTTTATTTATTTGTAACTGATAACCTAATACATTAAAACCAAAAAATTTAAATTTGAGAATAACCTGAGAACCATCCGCGCACGGCTCGAGAGGTTACGAACTGAACTTAGCAATGGGTTACCTAAAGTTATTCTTGTTGAAAATAATATGGCTAGTAATCATCAGGGACTTGCGTAAATACATGGCTTGCGTGAATACGAAACATACAGTAACTAATTGGCCATCAGTTCAATGTAATTCTTCACGCAGTTCCGAAATCGATTTCATTGGTGCAATTGCTCGCAATTTTTTACTTATTGGTCACACATATAGCTATCAAAAGTAATGAAAATTTAATCTATAGCACCAAAACTATCTTTTTTTTGTAGACTGGATATTCAACAAAGGGACGCTGGGATTTTCAACAAAAGCGGCGGGATTTACATGCAGGTTTCGAACTATGAAGACGTGCGGTCAATATATTTACCAGAGATGTTGTGCTATCTATTTACAACTGTAGTATCACGTTTTTTATATAAATATCTAGTTTAATCCCATGGAAATTATGTTAATCCGGAGTTAATCATGTTAACTCTGCCGCACAAAAGTGTACATATGATGAACAAAAACTTGTTAATTTCATAGTAATTCTTTATTTATTGCAGAATTATTGAAACACAAGTTAATGGAGAAAATATTAGGAAAATATGAATTCTTGTGCTCATGGCGTATGAAAATATCGACATCACTTTATCAAATTCTAGTTGTGTCGTGTACGGAGCCCTCGCCTGGTTTATGGTAATCCAAAAATTGGCTATAGAACAGTTTATAACTTAAAATATGGTTTTAATTTCTAACGAGTCGATTTAGGTTTGGAATAAATAAGAATTTAGTTAACGTATTGGAGAGTAACCGAGAAAAATTTAGTAATATTAAAAAAGTAAGAAAAGAATGAAAATGTGTGAGAAACCTGTAAAATATAGTTAACGTAAAGTTAATGGTGAATTATAAATCACATGGGAAATTTATAATTTATTTTACCATTTGGTATCATAGGCTTCAATAATTATTGGATACCGAAAGAAAATGGCACTAAATTTTAATAAATATTTATGAAAATAAATTAAAAACTATAGTTTTAAAATATATCATTCATACCAAAATTTTAAAATCCCTAAAACTCGTATTTATTACTTTCAACATTCTTAATGAAGTATACAACGAGATATGAATTCCTCAAAAATACGTTATTCTAATTTACAATTTATTTTGGAAATAATTTTCAATGAGAATTATTTGGCATTTATCGTGAAACTATTTTGTCCTAAAATATCGAGCTCCAATCCGTAAATGGCTCAAACATTAATATGGTCTGCAAATAACTTGATAGTTATGAAGTGAAAATATATATTACGTTCTTATCGGTCAATCTAAACCTATTACACAAATATGTTTCGTTATTTAAAGTATTTGAAATATATAAATAAACTAGAAACAGTGATAACTCAGGTAGATAGCAACATGTGCAACGAAATGTGATTAGTAATTTTTGACAGAAAAAATAATATAAGAATAACAAATAAACAAATTTGATTAATTATTATAAATGAAATTATCTCACTAACTCACTTTTTAATTAAATATTTAAATAAATGAATACAAATCAGACCTGTTTTGAAATTTGAAAGTCTGATAATACCTGAAAATGTGAAGCGATTAAATTTTATGTATATTATTCGTATTCTTTGTGAAAAAAAATCGTTCTAACAAGCTGTCTTTTTGTAAGATTGTGATTACAACGATTTGTTATGTTATACCCATGTGCATGCAAAATATAACATTGTAATTATAAAAATTCAACTTCAATGCAAATAATTAAATAAAAACCTGTAAGTAGTTTTGTATTCTTACGTGTATTTTTTTTATAAAATTAAGTAAAAGGTCACATAGGCATTTCTCTTCGCTTACTTAAAAACTTAAAATTTCCTTTGAATTAAATAATTGCCCTGGGATAAAGGCGTGTAATTTCAATATCACATTTTTTTCGTCTATTCATTGGTTTTACATTGGTGTTAAATGAAAAATATAATTGCAGGTAAGATTGTTAATGTTGTACGATAATCAAATTAATTTACCTGACATTCAATCAACCTGGAGAGCTTTTGTTTTTATGGTGAACTAACTAGCAAACATATCAAGTTATGGACGATAATTTAAGAAAAGTATCTCACTGGAAGGTTGAACTAATTCATTTTTGTTTTTGATTGAACTAATTCAATTTGAACTCCATAAGTTTTACATAATATAATATATTTTATCAATTGTTTAGATAGTTTGCAACATTTATTTTTTTATTAATTGTCCAGAAAACAACATACTTTCCATTCGAAAGAAAATTATTACGTGCTGAACATTATCGAGACTACCCAATTTCTTGGTTCTTTAAAAAATGTTTTTAAGAAACTCATTTTTTATCTCTGCATCTCATCACACTGAATGAATAGACGAATATGTTCTTACTAGAACATATTATAAAAGTATATAACACAAAATAAAAGTGGACATAGAAACAAAACTTTATCGAATATTGGGGAAATAAAAATATTATAGTTCTCTCAGTAAAAAAGAGTGTTTCAAATCAATGACCAGTAAGTTACTGTGCCTCAAAACTTCAATTTTACATAAAATAATAAATGATTATTTTCAGTTGTGTACTCCGCTGCATTACACAAAAATCAAAGCGAGTGAAGCTGCGGTACAAAGCTAGTTAATATAAAATTAATTTGTTCTAATAAAATTGAGAGTTGCGAAGTGGCAGTTGCTGATAGTCCCAAATGGAATAAAATGTACGACATCTTGTAATAAAGTTTGACGATAATGTAAATTTGGAGATTAAAAAACAATTTGAAATTATGGTCAATTTATAGAATTATATTGATCAATCATAATAAATTTGTTCTTTTATATAGTTTTGTAAACTATATTTACATTTAATTACAACTTTTATAATATATAAGTTATAAAGAAATTACATTGATGTCTGAAAATGAAAAACTTTAATTACACGTTAAATTACAGCTTTCCAACAGAATTTTCTACTGGGCAGTTTAAAAATTCAAACTGTTCTCTCTATTACTGTTTTAATAATGTATTTACATAATTGATATACTTTACAAAACAAAATACATTTAAATATATGTAATTAAAAATAAAATAAAAATGTTTTATTTAAAATTTAATGGACTTACATGACCGAGAAGAACGAAACGTCAATTTCCATCTCGTAAGTTGGTATTTAGAGATAATATGTATAGCAAGTTATCTATGGACAATATTGTAGTTTGGGTCATTTAGAAAATGAGAATGGTATTTTAGGACAATGCTTTCCTGGTGTGATGAAATGATTTCACGATAAAAACAAATAATTTTCATTTAAAGAAAATTTTCAAATTATTGATAAAATAAGTCGGAAATTTACATAATGTATTTTGGGTAGGTTTATTACAATAATATAGCAGTAAAATTAAAATCGGTATTTTAATTCCTTGTTTCGAATAAAAAACGCCCTAAAAAGCTGAAGGAATTAATTTTATTCTAAATTATTTTTAACATAAAAGTAATGACAGCGCGACTTCATTGAAAAGACTTAATTACAGTTATGTTATGTTCAAACTACACGTTTGTGTATATTTGTAAACTGTTATATATGCTCTCACTCCGCAAAACACCGAACTACAATAAATCGTTCTTTATTATAAGAGTGCAGTCTGCGCTTACACCAGCTTTTCTTATGCCTGCTCGTCTCAATCAGATATGGGCGATGTTATTTTTAGATTTTTCTTTCTTGCATTTATCTTACGTATTTAAAAATTTGATTAGAATGCCAAATATCGCGTGTACGACCATATTTTCATTAGTGCGACGAGTGGTTAATTTCATTGAAATGCAATATGATCTGACTCGTTGAGCAGTGAATAATTATTACCAGCAATGCGCAGAATCGCTCTCTTCTACTATTTGTTATTTAATATGTTAAATAATAATTATTATCGCTAGTTTATTAATTTTGTGCTGGAATAGGTAAGGATATTTCAATATATTTGTTTTGAATAAAATAAAGCACCGGTAGATTACTAGCCATTTCTCGTTTCTACATGGAAAGAATCAGAAAGACCATCGAATCCAAATGCATTGTTGTGTCGCCTATCTTTTCAAGATTTTTTTTATATTTTTTAGTATTTTTGGGTAAATTTCCCTAAAAATATCAATACATTGTTAAAAAAATAGCATGAAATAGTTTTATATTAAATAATTGATTGGTTTGAGTTAAAAACTGCGAAGTATGTTACACACTAACGAGCCAGTTCTTATGTAACCGCTCGGACATTTTGGGGTCAACACCACCCGTCTAGCTTACTGCACCTGAACAAACCATGGAGTCTAAATCGATCGCACATAGGCCAATATATTCAGGTATATTGAAGCATATATTAGCTGGAAGGTAGAATTATTCAGCAACCGGCTGACACTGATAAGCCGGACTATGGCGTTACTCTATTTGTCTCACCAACGTGACGCGCCTAAGATCCGATGTGCATCGAGGACCACGCCTAGATACGTGATCTTATCTCGCTCACCAATGCCAGCTTCAGTCATCACCACAGAAGGCTTCCTCATCAGCCTGCCCTTAAATAAGGCAGCCTCAGACTTTTGTGGGGTAAAGATGAGTAGAAAAACTGATTGTTTTAAGAAAATTAGAGACCTCGTGGTCGATATCCTAGCCGTTCGTCTAATCAGGTTAAAATCACCACGAAAATCCATATTAATGGCGCCCAGAGAAAATTCAAACACAAGGTAGCATGGAAACAAGTAGTTAGTGTCAATAGCAAGGTATTGCAAGAAGGGCAAACCTTCCATAATGATTGTCAACGCCAGGTCATACAAAATGAATAATGAGTATAGTAGCTACTATGTAGAATGAATTTAAAAAGTTTCAATATTTTTCTGTGAATTGCAGCTAGGTAAAATTTAACAAGCATTATTATTATTAAATCAGATCATTAAAAACGGTCCTTACGGAAATACTTGGCAACCTGGTTTTAATTTAGCTTGAATTTCAAAAAACAAGTGAGGGTTCAATATTCATGAAAACGGAAATAAATGTTAGTTCTGTGAAGAACTGCGACATAATCTGATGGGTAATCGTGCCGGCACTCAGACGTTTCTGATGGATTTATATTATTTTAATTGAAGTATTATATTACATTTAAGTTCTCGCGTCTTATAGGTATTGGTGGCATATGCGGCACATTTAAACATTTATGTGTGTTAGTGTATAGCCCGCTTATATGCGTGTATAGGCATATTTATATATATATATATATATATATATATATATGTACGCAATTATGTGTACGCCTATCAATAGATGCTAACTGTAAACCGGCATGTCACGAAAATATGACAAGCCACGCTAGTTAACATTTTGTTTGTCGGTATAATGTTTTGCATAAGTAAAATTTAAAATAAGTAATTTAATTTGTCATTTTTCTTTTATTTTGAATAAAAGAAGACAAGTGACAAATTAAATTCTTTACAGAAAAATATTAATTAAATCTGTTTTCCTTCAATTTGTACATTTTATCTAAAAATAAATTATTATTTAATTTTATTAAAAGGAAAAGAAATGGCTTATTTACGATATCACTTACGCTCTGTTCGTTTTCTCAGCCGTTTTACTCAGAAAATATTTGACGTACAAACTCGGAATTTGAAATAGTCGTAAAATATTAAAAACTTATTATATATATATATATATATATATATATACATATATATATATATATATATATATATATATATATACATATATATATATATATATATATATATATATATATATATATTTATATGAATGATTAATGTTAAAAAATATTTATATGGAAACACCCTTGAGGAGAAATAAGAAAATATTTTTATTTATAATTTCACATGTTGTGTGGAATGTCAATGGAGAAAGCCCAAAAACTATTTTCTTTCTCCCTCCCTCTTTCTTCTGACAAAAGGACCCGAAAACTATTTTATACAATTTTATGTTAAATATTTCCAAACATTTTATTGAAATAAAAGAATGTAATAATCCACCAACATTCGTCACATCAAAACTGTTAAAGTAAAAATTATGAAAGGAACCTTGTCATTAAAAGTAAACTTAACATTTACGGGATAACAATTGTAACGTTCATAAAACTCACAATTTTTTAAAAAGTTAATACATTATTATGATTAGGAAAAAATTATTACGGTTAAGCAATATATTTATATGATGAAAATTTTAACAAACACATTTTGTTAGTTGTTATTATTGATTAAGCTCATATTGTAGCAAATACTTTGGAAATTTGCAAGTGTATTGTACAAAATAAATGTCTTCGTGATATGGTGAAATAATTTCAGTAGCAAGTTAATAGGGTGTGACATTTTGTTGTCTATTAGGACAAATTTAGGGGTTAATTATTTCAAGATTTATAAAGAGAAACATTCTTAGTATGTTTTATATTGAAGTTATTTGATGACAAAAATGAATTTAAAAAAAATTGGGTATATTGAAAAAGTAAATACACGTTTTTAATATAATAAATAGAATACTTCAATAATCTAATTATGGTCCGTTAATAAAATTATTAACCCAGTAAATATAATAATAATTAGGTTCCTTAACGAAATGTTATTTTCACAATTAAATGAAACTACGTGATGTAATGTTATTTTTTTAATTATATTATAATTATAATATAAAATACAGTGTAATTATTTTGTATGCTATATTAGTTATCTAGTAAATATGTGTGAAACAATTCTAAAAAAAAAGGATTACGTGCTAATATATAAAATGGGGTATTTAAATTAAATAGAATTTGTGGGAAATTTCGATTTATCCAAGTAACTTTTACTTTCCTTTATTTTATTTCTGCCCATTATAATATCCAAAATAAAAATTCATTTCACACGCAATTTATTTTAATACATAATCATTCACATATCGACGGCAGCAGTTACAAAACGAACAAAATATAGCTCTATGGTGCGCTCTCATGCTAAGTATAAAGAAGTAGATAGAAAGTCAAAGAAAGCACTTGTACAAAATATATAGATCTATTGAAAATCACTTTTGCAATGGTATTGTAATTTCCATCTTATACAATTGCTTCAAGTATACTTGCAACTACTACTTTTGCTCCTATCTTATTTTTTTAAACTAATGGACTAGAGCCTAGCCTTCAAAAGAAGTATATCACAATATACTTCATGTATTTCAGTAAATTGGTCGCACTGAAAAAGGTCAATTAACTTCTATGTACTTGGGTTGGAGCACACTCGGCACTCACTCACTAAGGAACTCACTTTAATCACTAGCACAAGGACGTATGTTTTTATCAAAGAAGTTTTGTTGTGAAGTGTACCAAAAGCAAATTGAATGGAACAAAGTATTAAACAAAAGTAAAATGGAATAAAATTTGTGTAAGTAAACTTAAATCATTTTATTTTCATTTCATATTTGGTAACTCTAACCTACACTTGACTTTTGGCATACATTACATTTGAAAATATGCTCAAAATGATCGCTACTCCACTGATTGCAATGTTGAGTGCAGTGGTATATTAGCTCTGCAACTGAATACAAAACTTAGTATTTATTTATTATAACTTAGTAAAACTATCATAAATTCTCCAAAAAATCAACCATCACAATAGTGCGGAACAATCCCACGATAATTATATTTATTACTAAAATTGTGATAGATACTTCATTAGATAACAGAAATAACATTGTTTGAACCAAAGTCAAATATGTACAAGTACAAATATTTAATTAACATTAATTAAAAAAAGTGACAAAATATTGTTAAGTGATGTAAGACATTAGTATGATTGATTTTATAGTTTTATTACAAACGGAGCATGTGGTAATTGTTGAGTTTTAGACTGATTCGATTCGTGTTATATTTTGCTTCTTACTTGATTTTGAGTATAAATAGAGTAGGAAAAACGACTACTGCAAAGTTAATAAATGACGTTTTAGAGATGGTTAATTATGGTTATTGTACATTCTCATATCTCGACGGACATTCCATGGGAAATTAATCTCGAATCAAATTAATGATTTTCCTCTAATTTCAATCCCAAGGTTCTAAGAAAATTGCTTCGTTTCAGACTTGGCAGCAAAGAGCTTTCTTTTTTATTACATAATTGTTTATACCAACTATATTAACCATAGAATAATAATGGGTGAGCGACCAGCGTTTGCGGTTTCTCGATACGTTATGTGCCAACTACAGTACATAACTCGTCCACGACATGAACCCTTCCTTTTATACAATTAAATAATTTCCGGAAATAAAAGTTAATAATTGCGGGTTTCCTTTTATTGTCTGTACATACATCAATATTGTCATCATGCTGCCTTGTTGACATCACCAATGCAACCTTATTATTTTTAGGCACATGTGTAATATAGTATCTTTTTGGAAAATGATTTGTGAACTATTTATATTACGGCCTCTCGCATTTGACACGGACAATGGAATCTCCCTCTCGTTCTTTCTTATTGTAGCCGCAGACGTCAGTTTATGGTGTTACAATATATGTACCAATTGTCAAATCTAATATTACGGTTCGACTGTGATATCGGTTGCACTAATTTATCCACAATATCAAGTGGCTTGTTACTTTTATGGAATGATCTAGGAGGTTGAGTGCTAGCGTAAAGCTCTAAATTTACAATATAAAAATTCTTTGCACCTACCAAAAGATTACTTTTGAGACCATATTTTGCCGGTTTATTAGGCATATTCGGAAAAAAAACGCATCTACCCCTAAACGAGTACAATTGTTCGTCAATAGTTAGTGTGACATATTTACACTCGTTATAATGATTGTGAAACTAATTAAAAATAAATTTTATTTAAACTTTTTAATGCATCATTTTATTATTGGTCTGCAAGTTAAAAACAACCATCTAGCGTCCACTAACGTTTTTTACTTTGCTGACACAATTAAATTTACAACACATTGTGTATTATTTCGTTCTGACTTATTTTCACTGTTTTTACTATACGCTTCATTGAAACAAATATTTATAAAAAATGCATGATAAATATGAATGCCAAATGAAAGGCTTTAGCCATTTATGAAACTGTTCAACCTTGCGATATTGACTGCACATTTGGTTATTTCGTAAAGAAGGTACTCATTTTATTACATAATCGTGAATTTGATGTAATGTGCTACCATTATACAAGAGCGATTTTTAATTCTAGTTGCCAATTTTTATATTTTTATTTTACGACTTCTCCTTTAAGTGCTTCTATATGTAATACGACGTTTATTTTTTTTTTTGAACCATTAATGAAGTTTGGTTTTTTTCCTAAAACGGATTAAAAGAATGAGATTGTTGGAGCAAATTTTTATTTTATGCTGAAACACAAATTGAAAAAAATTTAATTGCAAATACGCGCATGAAAACAAGAGAATAGACGTATATATTTTAAACGTAGACGAAAAAAGTTTAACAAATTATTTGAATGTGTTTTCCGTCTTTTTTTGTCTGAAAATATTCAGTTGCAAAGGTTACAATTGAACAAATATAAAGTTTATCAAATCATTATAGTAAAGGGCCTAGGCGTACTTTCATAGTGAAACAGCCCCCGATAGGAACCTATATTGTAATATACAGTGTATTATAGAGAAGGATAAAAGTACTTGATACAGAAGATATTACTTCTCTATCTTGGTTAATCACGAAGATATTTAAAAATGTGTCCGATGACAACTTTTTTTTAAAGGTTATTTCTAAGTAACTTTTAAAGTTAGAAAATAACATTTTTGTGTTTTGGATACTTTACAATTTATTTTACTTTATTTTCCGATGGGCCAAGCCTAAATAAAAATATTAGAAAAACATAATAACAAATTAAATTAAACCATTTCCCTAAGACGTATTTAAGTAATCACTTTGAAAAAACACATAATATTTGCCTATGTATCGCCCAATTGTGTGCTAAGATTCATTAAAATCCAAGTGATGTAACATATTAAAAAAATTAAAATAGGTTTACATATACTCTACGCCACTACGTCGACACATTTAAATATAATCGGTATTATTGTATTCACAAATATTATCGCTTAAAAATTCCCCAATACTTATAAGTACGAAAGACTTACTTATCCACTTAATTACGAATGATTTCAGCTCGCCGTGCTTTAGCGTTCCACGCACCAATGATGTCCGTACATATTTGTACCTATGGTGGCGCTGTTCTTCTTTACTCAGTTTTACAAGTTCATAATCGATAAACGTATTGTTTATAATAAAAATATATAATACCTAATGAATAAAGAAATGGCGTAAAATAAATATTTGGTGGGGTCTGGAAAATGTAATAATTACGGATTTACAATGTGAAAGGACAGAAAAGGAAAGAAAATATTGCGAACCAAAGATGAAGAGCGTTCTTACAACGTTCCTCACATGAAACCACTTAAAGTTGGCGATGTACTAGGTAATAAATATCGATTGGTCTCGTACAGAATGTTATCGGCTACTGACGACTTAAGGGCAGGACCATTACATATTTATAGAAATACTGAACTACGTGACACTTGACCGAACGGACGGGAAGGAATGTCATTCCGAATGTAGATCGTTATTGCTCATAACATTTAATAAAAAACAAGAATATATATAGTTGTTGTTAATAAAATTTAACAAAAAACAAGAATAAAAAACCTTCTTTTAAAAAAATTTGATATTGGGCTTCTATTGGTATTGTTTTGATATTAGATTTTAAGTTACATAAAACGCTGTATTTATGAGCCCAAACTACCCTCTAAAACGGCAGTATCATAAAGTCGTCATCGAAACTGTGACGTATATGAAATTTTGCCTCATCGCCATCACAATGTTCTCCTTCGTCTGTTGATTCAAATTGTTAATGTCAAGTCGTTCCGTTTTTATACAAATTTGAAAAGGTTCTGCCCTTAACTGGCGATATTCATTATTGCTTCTCGGGCGATATATAGGTAAGTACTATATATATTTTTTAAAGTTGTCATTTAATTACATTTTATGGAAATCGATTAATAACATTTTTATTTAGGCTTGGCCCATCGGAAATTATAGTGACATAAATTGTGAAGTATCTCAGAATACAAATTTAGTTTTATTTTCTTAAATTTAAAAGTTACTTAGATATAACGCTTTGAAAAAAGTTACCATCGGACATTTTTTTAAATAACTCAGCGATTGATTAGGATAGACAGGTAATATCTTCTGTATCAAGTAATTTTAGCCTCTTCTTCAACACAGGATATGCAAGCCTATTGTCTGTATCACACTGTAAGAGCAAGAGAGAGCAATTTTCTTTCTCTCTTCCTCTCATAGCCAGTGCATGAAATATATATATATATATATATATATATATATATATATATATATATATATATGCAAGTTTGCTAGCGTTACGCGAACGGTAATTTTTTATTTATTTTGTAATTTAATTTCGTTCTTGAACAATTTTATAAATTATTATTTTATTCAATACATTGAATATTCTATGTTTAAAGTGAATAAAATTGTAAATTCATTTTAAAGTTCATATTTTGTTAATTTGAAGTTTTTCATCAGTCGTGTGGTCTAAAGCACACTCCTTTTTTTACTTTACAGGAGAAAAGTTTGTAAAGTGCTAGCGATCGTCGCGGCTTCGCACGGGTGCAATATAGATACCAAGGTGGTGAAATTGTGGAACGATTAATAATATTACTGTCATTCACGCGCCGCCCTGCCAGCCGCCGCCGCCGTCCGTGCACGCCATCGGCATAGGGAAAACTGATTTTTGGTAATTTTAAGCCTGCGATATCTTCTAAAATATTAATGATAAACATTTACTGTAAAGAGAAAATTGTATCTATGTTAAACTAATTAAATAAGTTGGTTTTGCCCAACGAAAACCAACGTATTTAATTAAATAAAGAATAATTTCATATTGATCAAAATAACATGGAAATTAGAACCCAAAAAAAAATAAATAAAAATGGTCACTGTGGGTTATCCGTAGGATGTAGATATATACCGTCCCGGACATTTTTGTAAATATTTTTAAAATACCCAATCCGTAGTGCAATGAAAGCGCCCGAAATGCTACCGTTTTACGAATTATTGACTTTTTATATTTTCTGTAAATATAAAATGCATGTATTATAACTGTAAACCTTGTGGAAGAAATCATCGGAATGAAAAGAAAACTGCATCAAAATCCGTTGCGTAGTTTAAAAGATCTAAGCATACAGAAGGACAGACAAACGCGGGAAGCGACTTTATGTTATACTATGTAAGGTTTTACAACGATATTTATTTCAATATTTTCCTTAAATTAATGGTAATACTCAAGTAAATAAAGTTAATTTCATATTTTTAAATTCTAAGAAATTGAGGAGCGATAAGTGCTATACTTATGTTCACTTGTTTTGTTTGTTTGGTTTCATATGTTTACTCGTTTATATGTCAATATATTGACCGGCCTCTTTTTATTGAATATAATTTAATCATTTTAATTGTCAGATGAAATATCAGTTTCTCATATTAAATTATAATATAAACGCTACAATATAAACTTATTTTAAATACAACCTCAGTAATAAATTTATTATTGATCTAGATTTTATTAAGGTTTTGATAAGATTAAACCTAATTATGATTATTAGTTGTAAAATTATAATAAATGAACTATATTTTTGGTAATTTTATTATTATACAATTAATTCTTATGTTATGATAAATTTGTGTTTTGATATTTATTGACCTATACCTAAAATAAAACAATTCCCTATTTTTTTAAATAACTAAGTTATTATGGAGATATTGTAATTGAGTTACATTGTATTTCAAATAATTTTTAATAAATTAAAAAAATCAGTCCGCCAGTTACAGAAAAAAAATTAAAACATTTTGTTTAGTGAGTTAGCCACTAACTCACATCCGGTGATAAAATGTTAAATCATTGTAATTAAAAATGGAGCTCATAAAAAAATAGACAAACGCAGAGTCACAAATTATTGGTCTACTTATAACTAATAAATGGCACATTTTCATCTATGTCACTTCTAATCAATATTATAAATATGAATATTTTGAATTGTTACTAAATTGACATCGGTGAAATATTACACACATGCACGCCACGGTATTAAATAAATGTTCTAAATGTTCATCTTCATTATTTCATACTCGTAATACTGCGTTTGAATATCATTGGCTAATGAAAATTTTAAATATTTAGTCAAGATTATTGGAAAGGTTCACATATCAACAAAACATTTGAAATCGATACTGGCCAGGAAATTTAGCGTTGTATGTGCATTACAATAATAATGTGATCAGTGTTGGCGATAATCATCATTATGCAAAGATACGAATTGATTATTCAATAATAAACTACTACATAACATTCAATCAAGCTGTTACGCACAAAATTCTTTTAATATTTATCAATATGCAAAACCGAAAAATATTGTCAATTTGTTTATATTACTTGTTTGCCTATGTTTGTTTTACTTCCTGTGTCTACGATATCTCTCGCATGAAATTAGGTATAAGAAAGGAAATATAATTTTATTTCATATGTCGCTTTTACGCAAAATCTTTTATCATACCAAATTTCATAAAAATCTGTCAAGTAGACGTTCTTTGACAAAGAAATTAACATACCTGCATACAAAAGTACTAGCTTCTAATTAACCTATACGCTAAATTTTTTATTTTTTAAAAAATATTTTCCATGTATAGAATTCACTCTGCTATAATCTTGCTACATGGAAAGTTTAAACACTAATGAATTAGACTAGGAGGGAGCGATGAAATTTCCGAAAATCATGAAGCTAAGTGCAGTCGAGTTGTTTACATTAATAAAGTAAGAAAATCAAATAACTTCTGGTAAAAACTTACGTCTTGAATGTTCCGTACTCAAGTATGAAATAAAAAATTTTTAGCATTATTGAAACATTAAGAAATTTCATGCAGTGTTTTGAAGTTTTTCACCTTTTTTACTTATAAACGTGTTTCATTTTAATGAAAGTTACTTTCTTATTTAAAAAGTTATCAATAATGTTTTGCAAGTAAAGAAAACGTTTCAAGTAAAAAAAAATGCAATTAACAGAAACATGGAGCATGTTTCTGTTAATTTAATTTTTTTTTACTTGAAACGGTTTCACATAAAGGTTTTGAAAGATTGTCACGCCAAATAAGTTTTAAAACATATTAAAATTTTTATTTTTACAGGTTTCTACAATTTTTACATTTTTATTTTTACAGGTCTCCTAATATGTATATTTAAATTTATATTTACGTACTTTAATGTATCCAACTGTCATATACGGCGAACTTAACGTTCCGACAGAAACCTCTTAGAGCCAATGCTTAGTCGGGTCTCGCTCGATGGGCGGCCGGGAAATATACCCGAGTCTCGCAGTGCGCCATGTCATCTAAGACGATAATATATACGGTTGAATTGTGAGTAAATCCCTCAGTTAATACTTCGTATCAAGGTCTGATCAATAATTAAAGTTCCATTTCCCTAATTATCCTTTCTGAATACAAGACCAAATCCTTTAAAAAAATTTCAATTGATTCTGAATATAAAATGTTTCAAACAGATTTAAGTTGAGTAATCAAACTTTTGAAAAACGTATATAATCCGGCCTGCATTTGTAACATATCCTGATCAATAGTTAAGACTCAGCTTTTCAAAATCTATTCGCCGATTATAAAATCCAATATTTTGAATAGTTTTCAAAAATTTCAGATAAATTTTAAATGAGTAATTGAATTTTGACTAAAAATATATAGAACGATATTCGCTTTTAATATTCCCTAACGACTAATTAAGATTCAGGTTCTCAAATTTTGAAAACTGCTTGTAAAGTTACGTACTTGCAATTAATTTCAAACATCTCAAACAGATTTTAAACCAGTTACCAATTTTGCAAAGATTTTCGCTTTTGATATCCCTGATCGGGAAATCGAAAGGAATATTTTATATTTTTGGTATCTTGGATAAGAGCAGGGGATAAAATTTTCATATACGTACATTTACATATATATATATATATATATATATATATATATATATATATGTATATATATATATATTTACATATATATATATATATATATATTTATATATTTATACATATATGTACAATTTGTAATCATCAGTACATTATTTGAGAGAAATTGCACTAATAGCCTGCGAATTTTAGTAAAGCTAAATAAATGAACAATTACATCAGATACAAAACGGGGGCAAAGCATTTCACCGAAATGTTTCCCAGTCATCGTAAATAAATAAAATTCTACTTCCAATCACCTAATCACATATGTTCAATTTTAAATAAGTTGGGTAGTTTAATACGATGAAAACCTATAAAATTCAGATAAAATATATTTACAGATGAAGCTATGTCCAGAGGAAAATAGCTAAGTGAATGCAAGATTTGAACAAATCTGATTTTTCTTTTATAATAGAAACAAGAATTTAACAAAAGTAAGATAGAGGCGCAACTCAACTGCGAGAAATGAAAACTTGACATGCCTAGAGGAAAATCGGGTAAAAATAGAAAGTGAAAGTATAAGTCTTTTGTGTCCACTTGATCGTCCGATTTGATTTGAGTCTTTATAAAAGACCCAGGTGGTAAAGTGGTATTCTAATTTTCTTCGCACAAAAATATAAAAATATGAATATAGTAGCAGTGAATTTAGGTTCATTCAAGTGAAAGCTGGATTGTGATTATAGAAATTGCTTTCGGTATTTTTTACGTTACCTATTGACTTGTGTTCATAACATACTTTTGTCTGTAAAATGTTATTTTTAATGGCATAAATTTTCACGTTTTGGACATTAAATAAGATAATAATTAGTTTCAATCAGCTGCAAGACGCACTGAGCATTTTTCTTCGTTATAATGAAATTGCTCAGTTCGTCGTAAAATGCACGGAACTCTGAAAGTGTAACAGGGTTATTGGTAGATGCTGGCATAACTAATATCAACATTTATTTCAGTCTGCTCTAAGGTGTATTCGTACTTCAATTGCACTTTTTTCAACCGCATAATTTTAAGTCTTAGATATCATAATAATTAGTCCAGTCGATATTCTTAAGTGTAACATGACCAGAGTGTTACCTTTTTATCACTTATTTCACAAAATTATAGCGTCTTATATCCTTTTAACGTGCACATAACTTTGAACGTAAGAGATAATTATACGTTTATTTTAATTGTTTCGGTCTAATTTACTTAAAGCACAAGTTTTAGCTTGGCTGGGTTTCATTGATAGTATTCTCTAATTACTGTGTACATCACTTTAAAATAGAGTTGTGTGTGAAACTGTTACAACACAAAAATAGATCTAGTTTTAACGAGTCACTTTCAAAACGCCACAAATTTTAACGTTAAATGAACTTATTAAGAAACAGCTTTCATAAAATTTGGTTATAATATTCGGCGTGAATATTACAAACCAGATGGTACAAAAGCTATGGAAGCCAAGTTAATATAAAATACTACTTAGGATAGTAAACTAAGATAACGTCTATAGAAGATTTTGTATTATTTATGCAATAGATACATACACATACACATAAACAAATACTCACACTCACACACACACACACACACCACACGTGTGTGCGTGTTTGTATGTTTGTATACGCCCACATAATGTTGAATGAAATCTAATAAAAACATCGGCCAAATTTTATACAACAAATATTAGTGTTTAGTTGGGAGTTTTTCGACACCAGCGATATCGTTTCCGAACATCAATCAATTTACAAAATCTGAATAAATTGGGGTTATAATAATTTGACTCAGTCACTATTGGATTAACTTTCTACAAATTTCATTTTAAATAAAGACACTCGCGTGAGTAATATTTTCTTAAATTGAATTTCAAAAATACTCTAATTGAATTTCTAAAATTACCTCGGTATCATATTGTGGTTTTCTTTATTTTTGGTTGTTCCTGATATTCTTTTCTTTGATATTATAAATAATTTTGCCATAAAAAATGCTATGCAACAAAATTTAACTAAAAAAATGCAACAAAAAATACTAGCAAAGAAAGAAAAATTTTCGTTTAAACTTTTGTCCTTCTTGTATTATACGTTAACCTCTTTATGCCTATTTCCTCTTATTGCCCTTATAATAGTGTGACATAATATATAACCAGATATACCTGCATCGGTTTCATAAAAATCAATTTTACAAACTATTTGTTTTTAGCTCAGGGCACAACAAAAAATATAAAGCTCTATTTAGTATTATAATAACAAAAAAAAAGTTAAATATTTTTAAAAAGTCGATCTCTCAGATTGATAAACAAGCATTTGCTTATTCTGTGCAAGTTGTTTAGATAATTGCTCATCATAATTAAAATTCAAAACCATTGATAAGAAATGGCAACGGGATTCCACCAACCAATTTAAATGCATTAAATTTTTAATTTTGAATGTATGTGATTTTGTAAATATTGTAGATATTAATTTATAGATTTACGAATTTTGTGGCAACATTCAACTTTGGTTATAACGCTTAATGTAATTTCTTATTATTCTGAAACTTATTAAACGGGACCTCATTTGATTTAAATGATCCTCTTATAGTGATATATAAATAATAAATAACAAAACACAACTCATCTTGCTCGTAAGTCGAAAGCATGGAGTTAAGCTAAAATAATATACATCGAAATCGGACATTTGATTATATAAAAGATAAAATCCTATTTCCTCTTATATCGATAAAAAAGTTTTTATCTACATAAAGGAAAATCTTCGAACAAATGGCAACGTAGTACAAGTGAACTTTATTTCTCCAAGCGCACATTCTATATCGAACCATTATCTAAATATAAGAAAGGCTCATAAACTTGATATTGAATGTTGGAACTGATTGTCCTCTTGTAAGGAGAAAATGGAAACATATCGACCAAATGGTTCCTTATGAGGAAATGTCCCTCCTTAATGTCATAAAATAAAAAACAGTCCAGGTCCTAAAATGTATCCTCATTTTTTCCGTTACGGCTATACGTGTCAACGGTTATATATTCAAGTCATTTTGTTATCAAGGGATATAATTGTTTTGTGTTATATGGTTGAACAATAAAATATATAAATGTGTTTATATCCCTAGTGGAATTATTATTATATAAAGCGTATAAACGAAGTGTTATATTTGTCGAAGTTAGTTTAGGATTTAAATAAGTGGTCATATAATATAATATATCTCTGAAATATACGTTTTCCTTCGCTGTCTGAAATTAGGCATCGAACTAGAGGGTGTATTTTTATTTTCTTAAGAATATTCGGTAAAGGGTTAGCAAGAAGTATATATGACTCAATAGAGCAGCTACCAATTCGATTTTTTGTATTAAAATACTTTTTATTTACGTAACTTTGAATTTTTTAATCAAATGATGGGGTATCCGCTGAGTTTTAAACAACTCAAAATTCTTTTCAGTATTTAAATGGCTGTCGTTCTGATTTTGGCTACCATTTTTGTTTTATGATCCTTTAACTTACATGTCTGAAAAATTACAATCATTTAGCTTCATACGTGTAATACATATCAATTTTAATCAAACAGCAAGGCGTCTGTTAGGTTTTTAGAAGTAATTTTTTCAGTATTATTTCACCTGAATTCGATTAGTATTATTGTGTGTGTTTATATATATATATATATATATATATATATATATATAGATGTATTATTTTTCTAATTATGTATGAAATTTCAAGTAAATTTTAAACGTTAAAAAGAAGTATGCATATTAACTGGTTATATACCATGTATATTTTCTTTCTGAATTCTTCGACCCTTTGATGGTTTTTAAGTACATTAACTTGTTATAATAACTCCACATTAAAGTCAATTTAATTTAATATATAAAGTTACAGATATCAAGCTGTGTGTCCACCAAGACCAATCCAATTTCCGAAGAATCTTTTGCTTAGCCTTGAATAATTTCTTACGTTCAAGGCATAGTTATTACGTTCAAGGCAAGACAAGATTTACTATACTTTTGTTAAATCATATATCTGTACGTTTGTAAATATATATCCTCTAGAACAGAGGTGTTCAAAATAATTGTGTATAGGGCGAGGTTTATTATTTTTGAAACCGTAACGGGCCAATAGCATAATGAATTTAAATGTTAAGAAAACAAAAATTTTAATTTTTCAACATTAATTATTTATTAAAAAAGAGAATGGCTCAGGTTTATAAATTATATCACTAATTAGAAGACCGCAATTTTATTTTTGTTTACACAATGCATCTATATCCGCTGATATTTCAAAGTGGCTATGCGCAGAATGCATGTAAGATAGGTGTCTGATAAAAATGATCTCGTTTTTGAATTGTTATGTTTCACGCGGGAAAAAGCTGTTCGCTAGTGTATGTATTACCAAATAAGGAAATTTCTTGCAGAGATAATTTGGTAAGATTTGGTAAGATATTGGTTGCGGTTAATATACTTTTCGTAAAATTCAATCAGTCCGTTAGGAAGGCAACCATCATAAGCTGTTTTTTGGAGAAAATTGCTTTGTAGATCAATCAATTCCAACTGTAGGTTTAACTCGGCGCTATAAATTTCAACATTAAATGGATTTTGAAATGCTTTCATGTTGTGTATTTGTGATTTGAAATCTATGAATCTCTCTTAAAACTCATTCCTCAATCTTTGTAATGATAACGCCGGGTTCCGTAATATACCTACCTACGAATATGTACACATAATTAATTTTGACTGTCAGTTATTGATTCATTTATCGACTAGTGTAGTGCAACTAGCATAGGTATATTTTTAATGGATATTTGCACTATATGCTATCGATGTTTTTAAAGTTCCAACTAGCTCGCGGGCCGGATGCAGCGCCTCTGCGGGCCATTTCGTGACCCCGGGTTGTATATTGCCATGCAATATACAACCCGGGGTCACGAAATTTGCATGGGCCTGCTCCAGATACTAAGTTTGATTTCTTCTTAAAAATTGTATGTAAGATTCCTCTTTCAAGCAATCTGAGATTCAAAAGAGTTCAATTAGCTGCCTTTTTAGGAGCCTAAACGAATAATTGACAATATATTGTTCTACAAAATTGGATTCATAATAGAAACTTGAAAAATTTTTCATTTTCCTCTTTTTTTCCATATTTTTTGACAAAATCGTACTTTTCGGTCATAGTTTTCAGTTTCTAACTATTGGGCTATTGTGAAATGAGTGATATCTGCGTCCCCAAAGTATGTGATCTATCTAAGGTTTTGAGACTCTGGTTCAACTTTCTACTGCTTTGAAACTTGTCTATAAGTTTATTTCATTAATAACTCTTAAGATCATACGGTGATCAAAAAACCGCTCAGGTAGTCTCGCTCCTACGTTCTACGTGTGTCCAGTCTTGGTACTTCCAAGTTTTTTAATCTTACATAACCGTAGTAGTAATGCATTTCTGTATAGTTTTGAGAAAACATTAATAGACGATTTACTTATTTCGGGAAAACGTGATGATTTTCAGTTCCAAATAAAAATTGAAAATGTTAAGCAGTTCAATAATCCGACAATTTTATCAAGATGCTCAATTTATGTAGCAACACTTATCGAGATTATAATTATAATCATTAATCCAAATGTTTTTTGTCATACATTTCAAAATCCCGAAAAAATTCAGAAAAATAGAAACAATAATCGAAGAGTCGCAGTTATGTCATGTTGTTACTCTTAATGATAAATACAACTCATATTTGATTACATTTTTTTCCAATATTTAGTTAAGTATTTACCAAAATCATTAAAATTTATAGCTTGATACTTTATGGGTATATTTTCAGGGTCACTCCGTAAAGGCGGCAACGTCAAATTTTTCAATCGAACAGCTAATGAGACAGGAAAGTTTTTCAAGTAAACACTGAAAAGGGTTCTGTGAACTTTTTTAAATGCCGTCAAAAATTAACTTCAAAATCTGGTGTTTAGAATATCTTGCGTATTTGCTAATTTGACGCTATGTCAAAACTTATGTAAACAAATGTTTTCATCCTTAACAAGTCATTTCAACAGGTCAACTAGTTGATAAAGAGATGAAGTTTCAATCATAATTATTTATGTCACAAGGAAACATTTTTTCTTCCATTTTTGGATTTGGGTTAAAAACCATAAAAAATCATAACTTAAAAACTCGGAAAAAATGCTGAATATAAATAGGGAAAGGCTGAATATAAAATGTTTTGAATAGGTATTGTTATTTCCTACCTCTCTGCTTCCACTTAACACTGTTTTTAGGAAAACCTGTGTATTACTTTCTTATAGTGGCATAATATGTATTTTTAGATCAATCTATTTGAACGGATATATTAGTAAAATATTCATCGGACTATTATTATTTTTATTTTAACATTTTTAAATAAACAGGATAATAAAATAACAGAAAATATTAACGTAAAGTTCAAAGTTTGAAATTAAAATTGTTTTTAAATTTCTTGCAGCAGATGAAAAATTATTTTTCTTGGAAATCAACAATTTATTAGTAATAAAAAAACTTGTTCAGTACGCGTATTAAAGGTACACATGTAAGGGTGTATAGTATTTCTATTAAACTCCTCATAAATATTAATATTATTTTTCACTGGGTTACTATGTTGACTGGTACATCCCCCACAGACATAAATTCCTGAAACAATATGAAATTTAGAATCGTCACTCTAGTTTTTTGCCGAACTTTAAGAAACATTCTAGTGACACCATTTTTTCACAATGTCGACTTTAGCAGTTACGGAGACGAGGGGCCGAACAGGAAAGGTGACGTATTTCTCATTAACAATGTTTTTAAAATAATTCTGCAATAAATTTTAAAAACGGGCTTGGAATCTGTGTAACTCGTTTTATAGCCGCACCTCCCATTATATACTAAACTTAAAGCAATACAAATGGATAAATTAAAAAATTTGACAATGAGAGTATTTCTTTATTTAAAATGCACGAAAAATCGTTAATAATAATAAACAAATATTTGTGTACCTTTCATTAATAATTCCTATCATATTTGTCTTTTGTAGATATGGAAAATCTCAATTGCTATCATATCTATCGTTGAAAGCAATTTTACAATTTATAAATCTTTTAAAGTTTTTGGAAAAATTTTACAGATAATCAGATTCAACCGTGAAAAATCATCTTGATTATGGGTCCACTTACTTTGAAACCACGCGGCCGTTCACTAAAATCGTTCGTCGGGGTCGAAGTGATTGGACGAATAATTACTTGATGAATTCTCTGGGTATCAGAAATATTTATTGTCATTTTATCTTATACGTATTGGTACATGTGATATCTTTGATTTTATACTTAATTGTTTATTTGAGATATAAATAGAAAATAAAAAATTACGAAATTTCAGGATTCATATTACAAACGAAAATAAAATATTGCATTTTTGATGGAGATTTCTTTTTCTAAATCAAAGAAGTCTCCATACAAATACTAGCTAGAAAACACATCAGATCAGCTGACTGTCCGTTTACAGGAAATAAGTAAAACTCGTAGAATTGATATTAAATATTGACTTGCTTCAAAGGTTTTGCCTTTCTAAGAATATGTCTTCAATAAAATGAATAAAATATAATGGAGTTGACTCTTTTATATTTTATTTTAAGTTTATGAAGTCCCTTCTAAATTAGGAAATGGCATCCCTATTCATTTTTTCTTTATGGTTAGACAGTTGTTTGATTTCAATTATTTCCAGTTTGAAGCCTCCGGGTCAGTGATTTGAATGGATTTGTTATATAACTGATTTTATTATATTAGATTTGTTATATAATTTGTTATATAACCTTTTATCTTTCCTATAAGATATGTATAAAATTGTCATGCAGCGTTCTGAACCTTCTTTACTTTCTTCAAGTTATGGCATGGGATTGCAAATATCTTTATCAAATGATTTATGAAAAAAAATTGATTGTGCAAATTATTACTTGTATTGGTTTTTATTCAATTAGCTTAAAATGACGGCATTCTTCCAATGAGGTGTGCTCAGAGTAAATAAAAATAATTTATGGTAAATATTATTTCTTTATTAATGTGTATTTAAATATAGTTTTATTTGTCGTCATATTTGTATAGCTACTTTCAGAGTCTTTAATAAATCAAGAAACTCTCAAGATTTCGTTACTTTTTTCCATCTTCGTATGTGTCACAACCTTACGTTTTTCGATGTTTCAGAGCTACGTGCATAAAATTTTACAAGAAAATGCTTCACACGTAAACCTCAATTAATATTTGGGTAATTAAAAAACAAAGTGAATTATAACCCCATACTCATTAAATGGGTGAATTTCTTTCGCGTATCCCGTTGAGTGAAATATGAAGACATACCTCAAGCTTCACAAAAATATATATTGTACAAATGCATTCAGTGAGATGAGTAGCGTTTTTTCATGAATTAAAAATGACATAATTCTAATTTGTTCATTTTTGTTTAAAAAGTGTCTATTCTTTGATATAAAACTTTTAATTCAATACATAACTGGAATGTAGACTTATAATATATTTAGAAATGATCTGAATAAATTACGTACTACATATAAATATATATTTATATATATATATATATATTTATATATATATATATATATATATATATATATATATATATATATATATATACATATATATATATATATATATATATATATATATATATATATATATATATATGTATGTGTATGTAGGTGTGTGTGTGCATGTGAATATATACATACAGGGTTATATAGGTTACCATTTTGATGAATAACAACATTTCAAAGTAAGGTTAAGTAACGGCAACTATATGATATAATAAAAAAATATAAATATTTTCACAACTTTTTTCAACTTGTCCCGCTACCTATACATTTCACGTTTGGACGCATTAAAACTTTTAAATAGTGTAAGATTCCCGCCAAGTGGTTCCGCAAACGAAACATATGCGGTGCGCACACAGGGGTTTTGTTCAGTTACGAGTTTTAAAGCATTAATAATTTTCGATATTTGATAAAGTATTTTCGATATTATATAAAATAAAATATGTTACAAATTAACAATACTTCTTATTGCCTATTTATCATCGAATCACACTCACCTTAATATCTTGTGCTGGTCGATAGATAATTTGAGTAATGTCACCATCCAATGTGAAAACTATTAAATCTAGCCACGTAGAAGTTCTAAAATGTTAATAATTTTATACGAAGTACATCATTTTCATTACACTTGTATACTGGTATATATCACGAATTGCAAGCACAAGATGGAATGTGTTAGACAGAAATGACAATACCGTTGTCAACAATTGTCAGTTTAAGAGAAGGATGTGTCGCTAACAGCATTCAGTAAATCTCGTTGCCTTGTTTTTATACTGTTATAGCTAGAAATAAATATTTTTTTTAAATTATCATCATGTTATATTTGAAAATAAATCGACTCGTAGACTCATCTAATGAAAAAAAATATTTTTGATCTAACTTTATATTTAGTGGTACCCCTGAAGTGATGTAAATTAAAAATATGTAGGTTTAAATAATTTTCGTTCGCAGCATGGTTTGCATGTGTTACCGAGTAAGACCGTGATATTTATTTTTAACCAAATGATATTATCCCAATATTTACTTTTAAATAATATTATTTTTTTTAAATGCACGTTGCAATGCCTATGGATATATATAGCAGGAAAACATTTTTATTATTGAAAAAGATACTAAGTTTGTACTGCAGGAACAATTTTATTTCTCAAGATAAATTGATTAAATATTAGTTTAAATCACAAACTATGTGCGTGAAAATTGTTAGAAAAATTTGTCTTGCTGTCTATGATTGAGTAAAAAACATTCTAACATACTTCTTTTCATGGAACAAATATTTTATGAACATATATATGCAGATAATACATGACTTATGTGTACTCCACTATACGAAATATGTGCACGCCGTAGTTAGTAGTAATTTATTGCTTGGTAGCATAGTTATTAGATAACAATAATTTTGGAGATAATTTAATAATAGCAATATTAATAATATTAAAATCACTAAATCTTATAAGGGGCAAATATAAAGTTGGACCAAAAATATTTTTAAAAGAAGCCTTTTTTTCTTTTTTTACTTCACCTTAATAAACATATATATCAATCTCAAAAGCCCATCATCGGATATGAAGGTTTTATAATTATTTTTATATTAAGAATGAAAATAGTACACATTCTTTAATACAATTACGAATGGAATATTTAGTTAAGTTTCTCATCCTATGCAGAATTTTACAGATTTTAGTAATTATATCATTAGTAAAATATATTATTTTAATTTGTAAGGAGCCATATTATGACAGTATTAGTATTTATCAAAAATTAAAATATGTTTTCTAAATTTAAATTAACTCCAATTTTGTAATATTTGTAAACAGACATATACTTATAATTAATATTTCTATAATTAAATGTTGAAGTAGATTAAGTGTAAATATGTCATTTTCATTTTTAATTTAATATTACAGATATATTCTATCATCTTTTCTTTCTGTAAAATCTTTGCTGTAAGTGATAACACATTGAGATTGTAAATAATTAAATTAATAAATCAAATGTTTGAGAATAGTGGTAACCGTTTTGAATAAAAATTAAATGAATTTTAACTGTCTTTATTTCAACACAAGGATTTAAGTTATTTTGCACGGAAGACAAATATGTGAATTCGTTTTCAAGTTACTACTTAGTAGTATGTTATTCAAAACATAAATAAATTTAATATCGTGAATATCTTGGAAAACCCCATGATAAATGCGAATAGCCTAAATGCATTTTTATAAGAATCAATAATATGATCTTGTAAAACTGCATTGATATGTATATGATAAAACAACAAATGAATGGGAAACGAGAGGCGACTACTTATAACAGCACCGCTGTTCCAAACATTAAAAACACGTCTGAGATAATAGCTTGCTGATGCATATCCTTGCCTGATTGGGGCTTGAGAATAAGAAGAGGTTATCACTATGCAAAAAACTGGAGCAATGTAATAGTGTATTCTGCCTTTAGTAGATTTACAACAACAATATCGTTATCAATACGGACAAACCCTTTTTTTAAGTCAAAGTAGGCTAAATTCATCTTGATCCAGCTAAATGAATACATAGTCAAGAAATATAGATTTGTTATAATGAAATTATATATTCTATTATTACAAATCTTATAATATGAATCGTGTTATAAATCATGCTATAAATGATATAAATCATGTTATAAATCAATGAGCTGAATTTGAATTCGCATGAAAATACGTCTGTGCAAGTAGTAAGTGTAGCAAGACGTCAGTATACCCCTTTACTAAATAAGATAGAAGCATATCAAAACAAGAAGTTATTTTCTCTTGAATCTGCCCTGGAACTAGTTGAACATCCTAACCATCCATACCCCTCACCCCCCTAATACATAAAAGCGAACTAGCGTTGTCCACGACGACATCGCAGTCGCTGCATGTAATAAAGTATTATTTTTAAAAAAACTAATTGAAAATAATTCAAAGACGCACCAGAAACATCCACAAACGAATGGAATAGTCTATTGAAAATTAAAGAAAGCTGACTATCTAAAAGCTTAGATCAAACGTGCGACCAAAATGCCTTTGAATAATTTTGAGGTGAGTCTCCACATTATGAACTTCCGCGCTATGAAAAAGTTTCAAAACTCACATGTGACCTTCTTCCGCCATATACTAAATATCACACAAACACACTAAAAACAATGTTTTTTTTAAATTCGTCTTGATGCTTTAATATTACGGATTAACTTACTGCTAAATCAGATCGGACATTGATACTGATTTTTTACACCTACTCAGTTTTTAAATGGAACAAAGTCATTTAATTTTTATAAATTATATTACAATCAACAACTTTCTCCATCTGCTACTGTAAATATACCATATTGGTGTGTGGTATTTTAGAAAGGCTATTTCAAATATCACTTTAGACTTGAAATCGAAAACGGGACCCGGTGCGTCTCGTCGTTAAAGGCTGTAAACCTGCAATCAACCCAAAAATCATGGCGGTGGTATTGTAAAATAAACCTACGACTAAATACATATTTTTCATTTTATACAGATTATTCTGATTTGTATCTTTAAGTTTGTAATATAGATTTGAAAAATCTGTCTTACCGAAATCTCAGTCACTACTAGGAATAAAGGTTGTATATTCTGGCAATTGCATAAATCGAGTATACTTATATCCAATTGAAAATGATAAGCATCTAACTTTACTGCTATGTTCATTGGGACCTATGCTGGACCATATGCTGACGTAAAATCAGGACAAGTGAGGGCAGGGCACCTAGTTAAGTGCTGGACTATTGCGATTGAAGTCTTCATTGAATTGATTAAACTACTTATAACATTTATCATTCAAAATAATTCATGACCGCCTGGGACATATATATGTAAATTAAAGTCTCTAAAATGACGACATTGTTACAAATAAAAGACATGCATAAGTTTTCAATATGATTGATTGATTTCAAATAATGCCAATGTTATTAATGTGCAGCGATTGCTAGATCGTTACATTTCCGAGTATCTTCCGCTAAAACAACAGCAAATCTACCATATAATGACTTGGCGTCAAAGAATGAATAATTATTGTATCAATAAACGTAGACCCATAGTACGGCATGGTCAGCAAATTATTGGAAAAATCATCTTCGTGTGTAAAGCTCTAATATTTTTATGGAAAACGCTGAGTTCATCAAATTCATATTTGTTTTAAGAAGCTACTTTTCTAACGAACCTCCAACTTCTTTCTTTTTAGGTAAGCATTTTTAATATAACAATTATTAAAACGGAGTTAAGCCAAAAAAAAGGTAAAAGGATCACATATGACGAAAATTTCTTAATTTGAATCATAATGACGAGCAGTGCTGTATGATGCAAAGAAGCAGATCGTTTCACTTAGCTATAGCAAACAGCCGTCCTGTTGGCAACAAAGGCATTGCTCGGGTTCACGCTCAATTTAGCTGCTTATAACAGTGCAGGAAATTGACGGAGTGGGCATTATTGGACCAACAACAACAGAGAGCGGAATGGGCGGTGTGGACCGTGCGGCCGATCAGTGGCCAAAAGCGAGGTGGCAGGTAAATAGCTGGTACGATTGCACGTTATTATCGCTCTTATAGTTCATGCCGTCTCACGCTATGGCGATTAATTTGCATTGACAAGTAAAGCGCGGGATAATTTACCATTAACATATTGAATTTTATCTAATTCAACTACTAATGAGTTTCGCAATTCCATAATATCAAAAAACTAACGATGAAATCAAATCAGGCCCGATTTTAATACCCTTTTCAATCATATGGCAGTATCACAATACACAATAGCACAATAAACATAAGGCAGGCAATTCTTATGTTTATTGTGCCATAATGTAGTGAATTAGATTCTTTTTAAGTTCTCTATATTTGTCGAGTCACCGGTATAGTCGGTTTATTTCTCTGTCACAGTAACTATTTTCAGAGACCGTTTGACTTAAAGAGCTGGTTAAGGTTGTACAAATATATACAACCTTACCCAGCTCTTTAAGTCAAAGGTTCTACACTTACTAATTAGGATCACGCTTAATTAAATTTTCAGCAGAACACACAATTTTATGTCGGTCTGTACAATCGAAGGTACATATTGATACGTGGTGTTGTGCTAAGTATAATTTATTTTTCTGCACCAAATGAAACTTAATTGGCACCAAGGTGCACGGTTTTTAATAAAGTCCATAAATGGTCCCATATTAAGAAAGAAGGTATTTAAAGTGCATAAAATTTACAAACTACCGATATCAATACTTTTGAGACTCGAAAGATTGTTTCAAAAAACGTCAGATATTTTTTATCGTCAAATCGGTACTAAATCAAAGGCTGTTACCAAAAAATATATTGACGCATGGGTGGCAACGCTTTTTAAATTGTAGCAGAATTATACTCCTCAATAAATTTTCATAACCAGTGAGTTTGATTTATTTATTAAAGTTAATGCCCAACAAATTTTCGATAATTGAGCGCGAAATTTTCCATGAGTGTAAATCAAGTAAAGAAAGACTAATTATTTTGGCACGTATCAGCATTGATAGCTCTGACAAGTTATGCTTGTTACTCATAAACGAAGCCAAAAATTCTTGTAGCTTAAAAAAACTTAAGATTACGCTATAATATTTTAGATCTGATGTGGCATCTGGATGAATAACTTTGTTTTAATCGAGGGGTTAAAAGATTCAGATGATCAAATCCATGGAGGTTGAAATAAATAGATAATACCGTTCATTTATAACTATCCTGCTCAGGCCAAAGTTTTGAATCTAAGGAGTATCAAGTTTATTATCATATCTTCGGCCTTACTTATTAAATTAATATTAATCAATTTACTCTATCGCTGAACTCTAGGATTGAACTTCTCAGTCATGACGCTATACCGCTACGCTGTCTGTACAAACCGGGAGACCTGAGAATATGGGTTTTTAGTCAGTATTTTCAGTCTGAAGCAGAAATTTTGGCACTTAACTCCTAACTCCGGGTTCCTGCTCCTTGGTTTTGACTCTGTGAGGGCCCTGTCTATTTAAATCGTGAGACTTCCGTTTTTAAGTAAAAATTATGAAACCTAAGTAAAGACTCTGTCATGGAATCTTTTCTGTTCTGATGTTGTGGTGGTACTACTTGCTTAAATTGAGAGACTTGTATGTGCGCTGTTTTTTAATTTTATATTGTGAATTTTAACTGTCTGTCACTGAACTGCAGATTACAATTTTTTAGCCCATTCTTGCAGTAGTGCAGGGCGTTTTGAGTACATTAACATATATCTTTGGCATTTATGAAGCAGTTTGAATTATTTTTTTTTATTTGAACGGGTTCAGCACCCTATAATTAAAAGTTGGTTGGAATTTGACGTTGGCAGTTGTAGGTATATCATAAAATCCTTCAACAATGAACAGCATATGTGTTGTGATTAAGTTTGTATAATATAGGTCTAGTGACAATGTAGTAAAAGGTCATATAACATTTTTATAGATTAAGGGCAACATAAACATGCTTCATAGAAATATTTGTGTACAATGACGAAGTCCGGTCTTGTTGATAGAAACTTTTCACTGATGAGGAATAAACTCATTAGGTTTGATCTTGTTTAACTTGTCTTAACGTAAACCAAAAAATAATTAAGATGTTATTATTTAGATACCAGTAGTTAGAATTTAGGTATTAGTAGTTAGATAGAAAACAAAGTGTAAGTGTAAAATGTTATAGATAGGTGTATATAGGTGTATATAAAAAAATAGCAATTAGACTAATAATAGGCCAATAAATAATGTGTACAGGTTTATACAGGTTATACATAGCTATAGCACTGCCTACTGTAAATTAAAAAGAAGCGAAATTATATATAGTTCCATATGTTTGTGTGTATGCTTCTGTATATAGACACACATGAATATATATTAATTAAACCCACAAATGTTCTTCCAATTTCAATAAATTAGAAAATATTGCTCTTGAATTCGTCATAAATTCGTGACCTTCTGGGTAACAAAGGATATGATAGGCCCTGAAAATGGAAAAATAATATTTTTTCCAAAGAAATGAACTGATTTCAAATAACCATTAAATTGGAAACGCGCTGAAAAGTTTAACATAATGAAAATACGAATATTCAGTTTTGTAGTCGATGGTTATTCGTAGTAGGTTAATTTTCTGTTTTATATCGTCTCCTAATACTAGAAGCAACTGGCAGACCTAAGATTATGGTATTATAAAAGTTGTTAAAACAAAATCATGCAACACATTTTGTGAACGTTTTTTTTGCAATCAGGAAGTAAAAAATCCCGATTTATAAAACTAGTTAACGTGTATGATGCAAAATTGTACATTGATTAATACACCAGAAACCACGTAAAACTGTATTAAGAAAGCTCTTTCCGAAGGAATAAAGGTACCATACTAAAAGAAACAGAACCGAAAGTTTTGCAGAATATTTTTGAATATTCTTCCATATACGACGTTGTCGCAATCTATTTGAACTAGATCCAAAACTCTACTAAATACTCTAATCTTCATTATCATCTAAAAAATTAACATAATGCCTTAAATAAATTACTGCCTCCAACGGCTAGCGATTTGACAATATCAGATTTTTCAACGCCTCTTCATCAACCTTGTCATCATCTTTAGTCAGACTATTACTAGACTCTTTAGTTGCCACTCTAAAAATAAATTTTGGTTCAAAATGTTATGTCAAATATAACAAAATCGTCACAATCAACCAAGACAGCTCATAACCTCAAGTGATTTGCCAATAATATAATAATTAATTTAAACTTTGACAAATTAAATCCTTAAAAGAACACAAAAATTAATAAAGCTTTAATATGAATGAGATATTTTTTTTAAGTCATAGCAAAGAAAATCCAAAAAGAATCAGAATGTAATCTACTCAATATTCTAGGTCAATTATAAATTAACCAATATTATAACTAATAGTAAATACAAATATTGGACTTAATATCATCACATTTATTTATCGACATTCATTTTTATTTCGCTGTTTTTTTTAAGAAGTAATAGGATTTCGTTGTAAAACTAAATACTTTTAAGACTAAAAGAGTCAAAAGTAATAAAAGCGTTTCGGTTATTTTCATATAACATTTCAACAGATTCAATAATTTTTTTGATTCTATTAAATAAAATAAGATCACCATTTTCATAAAAAATTTTAGAAATTCATATTTTGAAAATTGATTCCAATTGTTTGGAAATTAATGAATGAACTATGTAAGTGATCGATGCATAAACGCTTTTTAAACAAAAATTTTAATGAAACGTTAAAGTCAAGCATAATTTTTTATTATTGTTTAAAATCTGTTTAAAAATAAATGATTGATGTACAAAAGGAAGTATTACAAAAAATATATTATCACTCACACATATAAAACGAAAATGGCTTAGAAACCAATATTGAATGTGATAACTTATTTCCTCTTTCAAGAAAAATGGAAATATGTCTGGTTAATGATTGCTTATAAGGCTCTTTTTAAATAGACGTGAATCTTGCAGAAAGGAAGAAAGGATAGAAATTTGAATATAGTGAAAAAGTTGAATATAGTGAAAAAATAATGTTCTCTATTATTTCAGTAGAATAATAATACAATTCTTGGTTGAACCTCTAAGTATGTTGAAAAAAATTATGTTTAAAAAAATATCGGAAATTGGAAAATATTTTGTCGTTTATACAATTTGTATCTTTACTAAAATGCGTAGTATTAATTCCATTTATAATTAACATTCTCTTCTTTCTCGACTATATTTTGTTGGATGTAAGTAAATTAAATCTTTACCTACAATAGCATGTTCATTGAATTCGATAGTATTGTCTTAAAACGGCTTGCACTGTGACACCATAAGAACTAGTTTGGTTTTGTTTCACACAATTCTCATTCGTACCATTCAAACTAAATAGTTTTACCCTAAACGCTTTAAACATAAGTATTAAAGTTGGGATTGTGGAATGTTTGGATTTAGATACAAATGAAACCTGGCATGAGACGCTTGTGTAGCGCGTACCCCAGAAATATTAAAGCCAACGTTCATTTTGTGCACGTTTCTTGCCCCTTTTCGTTGTTCCCAACGACTTTTAATTGTTTTATTTTTTCTTACAGTTGGCTATTTAACAAAGAGTAAAAAAATGGAGTGTGCTTTTGGTCTCATACAAGATATTTTTTTAATCGCATCTTACGTAAATATACGCGAGGTATACAGAAATTTAGGCAGCTTCAAATATGCATAAATATAGGGCAGAGTACAATATTTGTTTACGTTTCCGTACGTATAATTCATAGTTTCTTTCACTATGTCTTTTAAAACATTTTCAATCTGGTTAAGGTGAGTGTTCCTCGATTTTTTAATTTTCTTGGATTAATTTTTTTACGCATAATTTTTTAAAACCTTCGTTTACGCTCGAAATTTATTTTCGGTATTCTTAATTTGTGTAATCATGTTTCATTCAACATATTACTTACCGTTCATATTTCAGAGAACTGGAATACACGTAGGGCAACAATGCGTAACTTTACACGTAAAGTATTTTAATGTAATTTATGTAAAAATCAAGTACGAAACTCGCGATGGCTTCCTCGATAATACCTGTAGCTATTTATTAATACACAAATAGACATTTATAATTACGTAAGCACATTTTAATGATGTAAGCTACAAGGGTATGCAGTTCGCAAGTGAAGAATACAGTTCCAAATAATTTAGTAATAATGGCGTTAAAGAGACTTTGCTCCCCCATACTTTGATGAATATCATGTACGAAGTTATTACTCAACGAAGCTATTAAAACAAAATTCAGTAGTTTGTAAATATTTTAGAATTATATAAAATTGCTTCAATGACTAAAGTAGCAATAAACGTTTTAAACATTCACTCATAATACAATCAATACAATTTTAAGTTGGTGGCATATTATATTTATATCCATCATATTTTTTTTAATAACAAATTTTGGCATAGAACGCTGGTCAACGGAATTATCAGCAGGTGGAAATTATTAAAACGGAAAATGCCAAATTCGCTAAATAAATATATCTGTATGCAATTATAACAATTTGTCATTATATTTGTGACAAGATACATATTCATAGCTATCCTATACTTTTTCATCTCCTTCATGCTATATACAAACAATGACTCGCCCCGGCTTCCATGGGTAGGTAAATATGAATGCCCGCACGAATTATTTTGTTTACCTGAAAACAAAGTCATAATTTTTAACTTTTCTGTGGAAAACATGACATGTAGGAACATGGTATATATGTCAGTTGAGGAAGATTCATATAAAACTTAATTTGATAAGGTTTAAGGTGCAAAAGCACAATGAGTTCTAGAAAATTGAGTTAAAAATTATGTCTATAAAAAATAAAATGTTTTTGATTGATTTTACGTAATATATTCATATTTTCTGTATTGAACTTTATTATAGAACTTTTATAGAGGATATTACCATATTACCATACATTGATTCCGTGTATCTCTAAAGATTTAAGCAGCGCTCGACAAGATATCTCACTTACGAATGCTTTTTCTGCCTTTATTGAACTTCATCGTCACAGGCTCTCATTTAGTAGCGAAGTGACTAATGTTATCAATTGATCGTACAGGTCTATTTCAAGGTCCACTTGAATGATTTAGTGTATATTTTGACACTGTGAACTTTGCTACCCACAACTTGATTAATCGGCACTGGGCCACCATTAAAACGCCGGATTTCTATTTGGTCTTTTTCAGTTGTCTGCTGGAAGTATAACATTTCAAACAATACAATAGCTGTGTTTATGGTATTTAACTTGGACTTTGACTTTTTGTTGATAGACTTGAAGCTTAAACTGATGTTGCAACTTTCATCACTATTCAATTTTTCAAAAACTTGTTCACCTTTGTTTTATACAAAACAACACGTTTAAGCTACAAAACAACATGGAGAAGCTTCCTAACAATTTTTAATCAATAGGCTTTTTCATGTGGATCTAATTGATACATATTGCCTCGAAAAAGTCCTTAGTCCACTTAGCGTATGCTTTATTAGAGCGAAATAAGGTATAAATCAATACGATCATGTAGCAAAGCGATTAGTAGAACATATCCGTATGTGTGTATGTACAATGGCTACGAGATTATAGACTTATTGCTACGAGAGCCATGTCTTACAGCCGACTGGAATACTAGATCAACCCCAATTGACGAGCGGCGGAGAATCGAACCTGGGTGCCAAAGCGCGCCGCACAATCGAGGATCGTATGCCTTGTGATCAACTCAACACACCACGATGACGACAATAGTGTTAATAGTGTTGTTATTTCGGGACTTTTCAGCTCTAATTTCTTATTGTGTTACGGTTTCCTTACGTTGTAATTGAGTTTATTTTAACAATAACATCTAACGTTACATATTGAGTTATAAAGGTAGTATCATACATATGATCTACATTTATATAAATTTTTAAAATAAGATCAACCTGTTTACCTCTAAAAGCAAAATGTCAAAGTTTCCCCAGTTAAAAAAAGAAAAAGTAATAAAATTAAAATCAAAACTTTAAGTAATTGAAATTTAGCAAAAAAAATAATAATCTCTGAATATATAATCATCTGATTGACAATACTGATTCAAATTGGTTGACATAAATTTGTTTAGGTCCAGTATTGGATACAAAACTTTCCCGACATATCTCCATCTGTTTCTGCTGGTGGTCTTGCGATTCTAGTATTTATCAACCGGTACTATTCATTTGGTTTAGGATTTAATAGACATTCGAGGAAATCGGAGAACCGTTAAATTTTAAGCGGTTTCTATTCTATCTCAGACTCCAAACGTCATGGTATCATTTAATCAGAGTCTATTTCTCTGCCTCTACCACTCAATAAGTTCATTTCCAATATGATTATAATGCAGACATTTTAACTAATTTTTCATGATATTCATTTACTATACGCATACTGAGTTTTAGGTAAGTATAAAATTATCGTGACTACACGCACATAATTTTAACACGCGAATTCGACATGAACTTTGCATATCGGATTCACTACGTTACAAATTACTTTTATCTAACAAGTTTTACTTCAACGAAATAACCAACCAATACATGTTTGAACACGCAAAAAGTATTCTAGGACACGAACACTAGAACAGTTTTCTAGAACACGCATGAAGTAGAATTATATAGTTTTCCAGAACATGTGTGAAGTAGAATTTCGTAATGTTCCACAAAATATATAAAGTAGGATTTTGTAACTTTCCACAACGCGTGTAAAGTAGGATTTTATAATTTTCCTACATACCTATAAATTAGGACTTCTTTTATCTTAATAATTTTTTAGGACACACATATAGTAGGATTTTATAATTATTCAGAATACACGTATAGTCGGATTCCATAAGTATCCGGAATAGGGATAATATAGGATTCCGTAATTTTCTAGAACATACATAGATTAGAAATCCTTAATCTTCCAGAACAAACGGAGTAGGATTTCATAATTTTCCCAAGCACGAGCAATGTAAAACTTCATAGTTTTGGAGAACACGCATAAAGTATAATTCCATAGTTTTTAAATCTCTTGAAAATGGAGATATAAGTTAATTGAAATAATTTCGAATGAAAGTTTTAATAAAACATTGTATTTAAATTTTCAGAATCAGAATCGACAAATTTGGGAAGGGGATACATATACCACGTTATTTTAAAGACTCGTATTTCACCAACTGAACTAAAAGAAAAGGAGTGAATGCAATTTCAATTTAATTTTAAAATATTTATTCAATGATATTTCACTCAATAGAGTGTGGGAAAAAAAATTGCAACCGATGTATTTCGTATGCGTTTAATGTATCGGGAATTTTTTTATTGTCGGTAGATATTAATTGACATCTTCATAAAAGGAATAAACTTCATGTATAATTTCATGGAAATAAGTATAAGACCGCAGAAAATGCAAAGTTGTAAATTGCAGCCTAACGATATGAACATGACGAAATTATAGGAGTTCCTAATTTTAGAATAGAACTTTGAAAACTGGCTTAAAACTA
The DNA here is from genome assembly GCA_039881145.1 of Druceiella hillmani. Classification (NCBI taxonomy): domain Eukaryota; kingdom Metazoa; phylum Arthropoda; class Insecta; order Lepidoptera; family Hepialidae; genus Druceiella; species Druceiella hillmani. The sequence goes on from JAYKKI010000080.1 coordinate 10,701,987, forward strand.
GGGTTTTTATCTTTGAGAAAACCTTAAAATACGTAAAGTAAAGGCAGGTAAATATTGAAATGGCGTGTGTAACAATTTTTAAGGAGCTTTTTAATATATGTACAGGTAAAACCTACTATTATTCTTGTGATTTTGTTGTATAAATATAAGTAAAATCATGTAAAAGCTGCGATGAAATTTATAATATATTTCGCCTGGATTTAAAATGAAATGAACTGGAATGAATGAATGGTTTAGAAGTGTCGACAACGGGTGTCGTAAATCAGCCGCTGAAAAGATAATTTTAATATATTGGGCCTCAATATCTCGCGTTTACCACCTCGAAGCTACAATTTGTCTACTTCACTTTAGACAGATTTTCAGTTTGTTCACATACAGTAACGTGTTTTTTAGTGAATTGTTTTATTTAGATAGCTACCTCCTTTCTTAATATTTCAAGAATAATTAATTTGGCTAAAAATATAATTCAAATATTAATGTAATTGGAAAACCGTTCACTTAATCACTTTGAATACATTCATGAGACTTAGATCAGAAGCAAAGCGGACGAATAAAGGATATGACAATATTTAATCTGAAATTATACTACGGGTTCTAAATATTACGTTATGGACAATTAAAAATGGGAATATAGCCTAATTATCTAGTTATAGACTAATAAAAATAACAACTAAATCTTGTTTAATTTGTCATGAGAGCAATACCTTCAATATTAAAAATGTTTGACATTATATATATATATATTTAAAAAATACCCTGTCCGATTTTCTGCTGACTCTACTTTTTCTTTCGAATTTCATGCACAAATTTAAAACTGCAGAAACTTCGAGGCAGAAATGGGAGAATGCTTATGACAAAATAATAATGGTGCCACGTTTCATTGCAGAATCATAAAAATGGATTCGAAAAAAATTACTTTTTAAACCTGTAAAATATGGTTTTGATTTAAAATTAGCAGTTTCTGATTTCAAATTTAAATCTTTTTGTTAATAACAAATTTTAAAACTGCAAACTGTGAAACTCGTAATATACTGAAAAATGTCAGAGTTAGAGTTGACATTACAATTTATTTTTATCTGAGAGTATAGTACTTACCCTAGTATCGTGCACTTAAATAACAAAGCTTCTGTGACAAGGATTATTGAAAAATATTTGACCAACGAAAATCCTGACATTCTATTTCGTGTATTTTGTTTAAAAATTGTATGATAATTTTGTATTAATCTGTGTGTTTGACAAAAAACTTTCATTATTCAGCAAACTGCTAGATATCCCGTCGATGATTTTTTGCATTAATATAAACTTGATGTTCCTGACGCTGGAGGCCTGAAATATTAAGAGAGAATTTTCCTAAGAAAAAATTTAGAGAAGGCAATAAATGATAAGAAGAATAATGTATATATTAAAGAAATATCTTTTCAATTTGGATCAATGTAAATATATATATATATATATATATATATATATATATATATATATATAAACATTTGTGTTTATATATATATATATATATATATATATATATATATATATAATCAGTTATATTAAGAGGCAAGGGATAATTATGAAAAAAAGAAAATATAGATAAAAAAGGCCTTCCTGTTTTTCTTTCTTTCTTTTTGTTATTCACAAAGGAAGATCTGTCTTTGTTTTTTGGGTGTCATATTTTATTTAACTAGCTTTAATTGTAAAAACAAACATTTAATGCAAAAAAAATAAAATCCATGAAAATAACGAGAATCTCAGTATTTTCGACATAATGCTGATAAAAAATAGTGCTTACATAAAATGAACATTATTTTCAATATCTAAGAATATGTACCAATAATAAAGAAAAATGTATTGAAGAAGTATTGCTCGTATAGAAGTAGCAGCCATGGCTTTCAAATCAACTACATCGATGTTACGTTCCAAATATCAACTCTTCAATATATTAAAATACAAAATATAGGACTCAAAGTTTGCATATTCTTTGTATTACTTCATTATATGGAAACACGGATAATGAATAATATAGCTATAAGAAGAATCAAAGAGTTCAAAATATAGGCAATACTTAGAACATGTCGCCTTTCTTGGGTCTAAAAGGTTAATAAAGTACAGGTTCTGAAAATAATGCAGATATTTCTGCATGATGCTTTTGATCTGCAGATATTTCTGAATGATGCTTAGAGGCGGTACAGACGCTCAGAGTATCTGGCACATACCGCGATGAAATTGAAATATCGTCTAATGCATCTGGGGTCGCAGGATAAAAACAAGAATTGTCCTGCATCTCTAGTCACATAGACTCTAGATTGATCTCATGGCTAAAGAATTTTAGGACTCACGGACTTTTGTGAGTAAAATTTTAGGAACGCAGGAACGCAGAGACTAGAAGATAACGCTCTGTTGAGCCAGATTGGTTACATATTTTTTTACAGAATTTTAAATTAATGTCGCTGGTATTTCTAAAAAATTACTTATGTTATTTTAGAATTAAACGAGCGCATAATTTGGGGCAATAAAATGTTTCCGAAAACACAATTCTAGAGCATATATTTTTCTATTCACTCTTACAAAAAATACTGTTAAGACATTATTCCTTGGTGGCTCTCAGTTTTTTAGTGTATTTTATTTCTAATGTTGCTAGTAACTTATTTCTAATATGTTGCAGGAAAGAAAAGGACATCGGTATTTTTTTAACATCTTACAGATTTGCTTGACAGCGATGAGAATATATGATAGAAAAACTAGTAAGCTTGTTCTTCTTTAGAGGTATTAAGACTTTGAATTGAAGAAACGCTAAGAACATTCATATTCTCTCGTGTTTTTTGTGAAACTTATATGACGTAAAAAGAATATATGAGTTAGTCATAATTAATCCATGTTGAAATATAATTTTTATCAAAATTTTGTAAGCCTTTGGTTGATAAACTGATGACATATTTGTAAAGTTTGGCAGATAAATTTGTAAATAATTTTAAGACACAATAGCAATCCATTAGTATTGCGTTTAAAATGAATATCTAGACGAGTTATGTATACCCAGGTGTAGTAAGCATTAGCAGTTAGGATTTAAATACTTGCACCGAGTAGCCTATTGAATACGGATCAGTCAGCATTTACTATCACGATTGAGTTTTATACACGGGAGAGTAAAAATAATTACAGAAATATCAAAATATTTTTTTGCTTAGTTTAAGTTTGCTGAACTGAGAAATTAAATTTCATGATTAAATTAAAACTCTGTGATGTGTTTCCTTAAAATATAACGTTAAATTTTAAGTTACATTTTTGTTCAGCGTATTTATGTATGAATATTTGGATTTATTTTCTAGGTATCAATGTTGTATAAGGTATGGGTAGTTCTAAAAAATAAACATAAGTCATATCATTGTAAAACCACAACTTTACAAATCGAATGTTACATAGAAATTTCATAATTTACTAAAGCTATGAACAAAATATCGTCGGAAAAGTATCAATATTGACAAGCTTCCCTAGACGACAATCCAGTTGAATGGTCGACGCCACGAGACAACAAAGAGGAATAAACCGACGTTGATATAGAAGACTCCACGTGCAACATAATAATGAAATAAGGGAAATATACAAATAAATATAAATGATAAACCAAAGGCGGAGGAAAAAAAGTAATCCACACGAGACACAATGGCGCCAGACGGCTCGAGCTGAATTCACGTACAGTACACGAATCGTACTTCAGATGTGAGACGAGGTAAAAGTGACAGAGGAATCTTTTTGGTTAAACCGAGAGCGGCCAGACCACAAGATTATAGAAATAAATACAAAATAAACATATGAGATGTAAGTCGACAATGACACGTGAGAGCTGAGTCAGCATGGCTGTGACGTCATTTTTATGATAGCGAGTAGTAGGCGAGAAAAGGAAAAATTGGATTTAATTGCAAAGTTAAAATTCTACAATATTGACACAATTATATATACACTCGATTATTTTAATTTTTCAAATTTATCGTACTATTATGAAAATTTTTGAATATGACCGGTGAATTTTATGCTAGATAGAACTAAGTTGCTAATGTGAATGATTAATGTACGCATGTGTAAACTGCTATAATGTGGTTATTAAATACTGCGATACCCAACTCCTATCGTTCGTTGATGTATTCAAAAATAATCTGAAAAAATTATACCTTCCCTAACTCGACTCTCCTCATTCCATGTCCCTTTATATCCCTCTCCTGGTTAATCTCAAAGAGAAGAAATAACCTTCTACTTCCTTTCGTAACCTTAATCCTGGTCCAAAGTCTTTCCTGATATATCGAATTTAGTTTTTCTTATGTGTTTTCTCGCAAAAATGTATTTGTCATATTTTGTTGCGTTAATTATTTTATTTGTTTACACAGGAATTTTTCAATGCATAATAGCTTATTACCGTAGCGACAAAAAATAATGGCTTAACAAAGTTTAAACTATTGGATTAAACGAAAAATTGCTTGAAAAATATTTTAAATATCAGGTTTAACTAGTATGTAAAAAATTACCTGAACCATTTTTAAAGTATTAGGTTTCACTGCTGCTTGTTAGCAGTTAAATAGTTTTAAGATTTTTCTCGTACTGACCCCAATACCTTTTGATGTGAAACATCTATAGGCGCAGGTATAAACCCGATCGTTGGCATGGCGACGCTTGCCGTGGCCACGCTATACTAAGGGTCGCCACGCTATACTAAGGTATATACTATACAACTTATGTATAAATATATATATATATATATATGTATATTAAAATATATTTTACTTGTAACCGTTTATGGTCATATCAAAGAACTCATTTTGGAGTAAATGATAAATAAGTGGTTGGCTGTCCTACTAGTTACGGATACTCGATGAAAAGAGTATTTTAAAATATTTACTTAGTATACACAAACGATAGCGAAGGCTATGGAATCGTATAGAGATTAAAGTTTACAAAAATGATATTATAAACAACAAATGGAAATTATTTGAAGAATAAAATCCAGGATTTCTGTAATATTACACATACCAACTAATTGAAATTTGGCAATTATGATTAACATAAAATAGTAACGTTTAAAGATACTGAAACTATACGTAATATAACTAACTATAGAAAAAATGACTTAAAACATTTGAAATCAAAACTCATGCAAAGTAACTTTATAACCACCAAATCTAAATACTTTCCATACAATAATAATGAAGTAATTTACATTCTCCTAAGTGATATATAGAAACTGAAAAAAGTAACTGTAATCTATCGATTCATTTCTCTATCATAATTTCTTGATTGTTTCTATATGAAAATAGAGTGACTGACCAATGCACAGCAAGCAATAGGCAAGTTTTGATGCCTAATATATTTTTAGATTTAATTGAAAAAAGGTTAATATTATAGAACGAGACCTTTTTCTCATAACATATATTAATTTCCACCAAAATATAAGTACGCTTAGTTTTTACCGGTTATCTACGCAAAATCTATGTTAATGTAAAGATATTAATTTTAACATTAGCCGACAAATACTTTTAATCCTCGGTTAATATTCATGTAGACTACTATCAAAACTATATTTAGCCGATTAAACATAACATTAGTTAAGACTTTGTGGCAATTAGATATACAAGAACATTTATTCCGTTAATTTAAAATTTTCTTAAAACAGGCATTAAAAAAAAAATAGTTAATAAATTTTGAATAATACTGCTTATCCGAAAATAAATTATTCAAAAAGAATTTTTGTTATATAAACAGTAAAATAAAATATTTGAATCTCAAAATCTTAAGAAAATTTAATAGATGAATATCCATTTAAATAATCAACACAAGGGACGGAAAAAAGACAGGGTTTTGAACACGAGATACGACTAGTAATCATCGATGGACCTGCATGAATATGAATGTAGAATTAGAAGTGAAGGTAAAGAAAGACAAGATATACCAGACAAAGCAGGACGGTTTTAGTTTTCGAAACGCACGCGAGCGGGGCTTCAAATAGATAGGTACCCGTCGACCCAAAATAGAGGGTGGGAAACTTTAAACGCAGTAAAATATATCCATAATTGTGAAGGTATACTTATAAAGTAACCGTCAATACGGTGGATTACGTGCGATATAAGAAAACTTTTCCACATTAACTTTTTATGGTCGAATATTCAAAAATAGTATAGACAATTAAAATTTCAAGTTAATAATCGCTTCCTTAGATTTGAATATTGCAATTTCGTCAATTGTTGTTAAAATTCACTTTTAAATAATATTTGAGAGTTACTGTCTTCATGAAAAATGTTGTATATACATGTTACGCTTAATGCTAATAAAGACGCTAATCTTAACATCACCAAGCCGAACTTAGATATTATTTAAAATTAAATTAGTTTTGATTATTGTCTACATTTTGTTAGAGCGTTCATCTATCAGATAGAATTAGGCCAGAAGCTGTGATACTCTTAATGTAACCTAACCTAAGCTTCGTCTATAAGTTTGTCACTTTGTTGGATTGAATCGTAAAAATGCTAAACGTAATGAAGCAGTATTATTCAAAAATTTTTTATAATTGATAATAGCCCCCCTTTTTTACAAATCTTCGCTAATAGCCCACCTGAAGATGTCGTAATGCAACGAAATCTAGGTCGTGGTAAAGAACTTAACGAAAGTAAAAATAATACTACATCACATAGTTTCATTTAATTGTGAACATTTCAAATACACCGACATGTTTATAAATCATTTTCCCTCTTTTTGCTTCATCATATTCAGTGTTGCATGCCTGTATAAACCTCTGCGTATAACCTACCTATGTTTGCTAATGTCCTAGTTAATTTATGGCTTTTGAATTTATCTTCATATTTACTTCAATATTTTCTTGATTGCTCCATGCCAAATCAAATGAGAAGAAAGACGAGATTATTCCTCATCACTGAAGAGCGCCTGTCATTATAATTAAACTTCATTACGTTACCCAGATTTTGCTACATAGTAGATTTACATCGTACTTAGTCAGATTACCATTAAGAAGTTCATCTTAACTCGATCGCGGTACCTGTGCTGTTCAATCGCAATTTATAAAGTTACATCGCAACAAATGTTTTTTACATCGTAACAAATCCGATACATCGTCGAGTTATGCCAACGAAAATTTTAAAAGAATGTAGTAAAAAATTGAAAGAAAAATAATTTGGATTGGGACCGAACAAAATTCTAGCCATTGGTAGTAGTGATAGTCCATAAATATTTTCATGTTTTTTCTCATTATTATTAGACGGTAAAGGTTATTAAGCAGTTGTCAAAAAAACAAAGAAATTAGTCAGTTTCATTCGATAAAATGGAAAATTTATTTAATTCAAATGTTACTAAATACGAATTGATATCTGAAATGATATCTGTACATACTTGAAATGAGTGTTTGGCATAGCTCTATTTGGGAAACAATCACAGTTTTTCCATTGTTTAGATATATATATATATATATATATATATATATATATGTGTGTGTGTATATATATATATATATATATATATATATACATATATACAAACGAACAAAAGACATGCACATGTTTCTGCACGTATTTATGAAAAATGAGTTAAATTTACATTCAGTGTCTAATTACATCCTCATACCTAAGGTCATAAAAATTTCTTCAAGTTAACAATTCGTTTATAAGTAATGTTAAGCATAAAGCATAATTTTTTTAAATTTTTTAAACATTCAATAAGATTCAGAAAAATACTTTATACTTGACATATTTGTGTATTATTGCAGAAAAAATTACTATTGTATCGACAAGTAACATAAGTTTTTTTATGATTTATAAACAGATAAAATATTGTATTTATTTTTCATAGAGTTACTCTTTAATAATTGTGAAAAATTTATAAAATTTGGTAACAAATAAATTGAATTATAATATAAATAGGGAACAAAATAGAAAAAGATACTAGAGAAAGCCACATTTCATCAATACAAGTAAAGTTTTAAAATTAAATTTGCAACATAATTTTATCCTAAGAATATGCTTTAATACTTCGCTGACTCTAATTAAAATAATCTAACAATTTGTGTTCGTAAAGTAGATTGGATGTTAATTTTGTACTGAACGAAGTAAACATATTACCTTATTCCGCTTCTATTATTACGCAAAAGTTATAGCTTTAAATTTGTTTAAAGAAAAAATGTTATTCATTATTTTACATCAAGCAAGTAAATCAAGAGATTATTTGAAATGATATAAAATCAACTTCTCTACGTTAGAAATATTTAAATAGCTTTAATATAGAAAATTATAATGAAAAAACAAAGATGCTAGATATTATGATACTTTACTGATGAAAATAAAATGTTTAAATGTTATATAACGTCTGTGTCTCTTGATCGATGCATTGCCCGTGTGAATTTGTATAATGGCAATGAAATTTATCCCGGAGACTATCTCGAAACCTTTCTAAAAATTTGAAACATTTTTATGAAACACATATTCTCAAGACAGTCTCAATACACTATTGATATATTTTGGTTTAAATTTTCATTAGTGAAAAAAATTAAGTTTCTCGTTAACTGTATATGTTATTCTGCAACATACGCTATGTTCACACAGAGTTATATAAAAAAATATTCAGTCGTTTAGATGTGATTGAAGAACAAACGTTTAAACACTTTTTTCTAGTATTAGTATGCGATAACATAACGGCTGTAGCTAATATTTTATTTCATTGTAATATCTATAAATACACTTAATTTTGATGGCAAAATATTAGAAAGTTATTAGGTAATAAGCAAATATATTTCTTGAAGCTAATTTTGAAATAGTTTAGCCAAAAACTTTTAATTTTAGATGCAAAAGAAATATGTTATTGTTTGACCAGTTTGTTTCACTTGCAAGGAACATTTCGTTTTATGTTCTTTTGGCTTATTAATTTATGCATAAATTTTAAATACAATTGTGCGTTACTTTATTTGCATACTATGTTTAAGTAGAGGATAATGTCGCTTAAGTCTAGTAGAGAATCACTAAGGTAGAGAAATTACGAATCAGGTACAGTGTAATAATTCAAATTGTTAATTACTTTAAAACGCATTTTAGACTACAATCACTATTGTAGTGAGACGAGGAATAAATTGAAAATATATTTCTTTTCTAAACTAAAATCTTGGATACCCTCAAAAACCTTTATTTTTTTCAAGATGTTTTGGAAATTTTTCTACTACAATCCGGAATTCATTGGCTTAAGCATTCTACCAAATACAATTAAAAGGCAGTTGCACTTTCTCTCAATTTATACTTACTAATATGGTTATAAGTAGAGGTGTTCATTGTTATAAGTTCCTGAAAACATCAAAAGAATTCATAGACTTCACATTAAAAGGAATAAAATCTTCATATTTAAAATGGAATGAAACGTTTCCCTCCTCGTTTCATTATTTTTAATCCATATAACTCAGAATAAAGCATAATTGGTACGTACCTTTTAAAATAATTTAATAAATTAATTTTCCGCCGAAAGAAAAATAATCGTTCCAAGGGTCGTAACAGATTTGCAAGCTTCTGCCATTTTAAACAATATTTAACACTTTTTCTTATTTTGTCCCTCGCGGTAGATCGTCTTTAATATTGAATAGGTTGCACAAATATCAAAATGTATTAAAATTTTATACTTTACTTATTGAATATATTTGGCGTTAATTTTGTAGAAATTCATTATTCACAATTAAATTAAAGTACATGATGTAGTATTATTTCTACTTTCTTTAAGTTCTTTACCACGACCTAGGTTTCGTTGTATTACAACTACTTCAGGTGGGCTATTAGCAAAAATTATAGGTCTTTGCTAATAGCCCACCTGAAGATGTTGTAATACAACGAAACCTAGGTCGTGGTAAAGAACTTAAAGAAATTACAAATAGTATTACATCACGTAGTTTAATTTAATTGGTTATACTTTACGTTATAATATTAAGAACCTTATAGAGTTGGCTAACAAATAATAAGCGTTTCGAAGGAAAACAAAAATGTATGTGTCTCGCTTCATTGTAACAAACATTGAGGGACATATGCACTATTATTATCGACTACCCATATCCATCTATTCGAAAAAGAATGGATGACATGACAAAATATTTCTAGGTTTTGAATTGACTAATTTACCAAAGAACTCTCGAAAATCTTGTCATAATCAATGCTTTTTCATGCAAAGCGTATCTTAATGACCTAAACGAGATACAGATAAGAACGAATAATAGAGATGTGGAATCAATTTCCATGTTCGCTCTTATTATTTTGTATCGAATAATTCTTGTAATTTGCAGGCGGGCATTACCACACGGAAACAATACTTTTGTGTTGTTGACGTATTTGATGGAATCAAAGTTTCTAATTTTTGAAACTGACTACAATACGCTATTGCACTAATATTTATGTTACTAAGAAATTTTTTTCACTTATGATTTCATGAATACCTCATTAAACACAAAATGCAATTATTTTTCGGTGATGGGTTTAATTTGGCCTCGATTTGCTCAATATTTTTAATCAAACCTTTGCCGTTTGATGGTTTGATTCAGAAATATTACCCACTTCTAATCCCAGTAGTAACCAAGTGGGTCAATATTATGAACATGAACGAAAAAGAAAAGAATTGTGTACATATCTGCTGGAAAACTAACTTATCGGATACTCACTTAGCACATCGGGTACCCAAATACTACATGTTTAGACTTTATCTAACCCTTGTAAATATTTATCTACCGCACCTTAGGAGTACTCAAATTAAGTAGATAAATCACGTATTGAATGTCGTGCATTTTCTTTAATAAATAATTTTTTAATTGATTATAAACCGTCCAGATACTATTGGTCCTTAACAAGTAATCGTCACTGCGGAATCGTTGCAATCATTATCTTGATCTAACTTCATAGACAGCATTGTTCTTTCTGACATATTACTTGTGACGTCTGCTGCAGTCTAACCAGATTTAAATTCATAAAAAACCATGACGCAGGTTGCTTTCAATATCGTACATATTTTGTATATTTCAACAAGTACCTAGTTAAACTATTATTAATTTAATAATATCGCATAATGTTCTCGAAATTTTCTCAAAATATTTTTTCAACACTCCTTACTTGTTAGCTAACATGATATTTAATTAGAATAAAGGCAAATGTTAACAATATGTCTATGTAGGTGTTAACCATATGTGTATTTAATATTGATTATTTTGTTTCGAGGATAACAACTCCTTTTTCATTTTTCTCTCTTTGTATTATCCCTTGTGAGATATAAAAACAGAAGCCACTTCCGATATTTTTTAAATTACTACGCAACTAAATTCTTGACTTTTAAATCAATTTTATACTCTCAGGAATAGGATGATAAAATTGATTGGTGGTCCACGAGTGATTACTCGTTAAAGTCATATTTATTCCAATTGATGTGTATTCATATCTTGTTCGCTGTTGTTTGTACTAACTTTTATAACTACTAGTTTTATGGTACACCCGTATGCCAACTTTTTTGGATAATTTAACATTTGTGCATAGGGTTTTCCAGAAATTATGAAATGTATAAATATACACAATAATACTGATTATGATTTGCTGCATGGTTAGTTCTTTATGGTTTAGATAAAAAAATGCGCAACAACTCGTATAATCTATTGAACACTGCTCCTTGGCGTTAACTTCTATAGAAATAAAATTGTCATGGTTATGTAATTATAGTACAATCATTGCCTATAAAACAATTTACTCTATTTTAAAGTTACTTCACTTATTTATTTAATATCAAGATTTACCGTATAAAGTTTCACTATTTATTCATTTTTTTCAATCATTTATTATGAAATTATAAGAATGTATAGAATATGATTATTGTAACCATATATTTTCTTGTCTAATCTGCAAAATATACGTATATTCCACTGTAAACTTCAAATGTTTGAACTGAAGCGGTTCAATGTATGACGTATTATTTCCATCAACTTTATTCACATGTTTCTTACACTATTGAAATTTCATAACAATAGAATAAAACAAATTAAAATTTTATCGAAATCTGAAATTGTAAAATATTTATGAGATCTAGAGACCTCATATATGTCCACATAAACCACCAAAATCACTTTCCATTTTGCGTCCTTCCGAGCATAGTAACAAATATTTATAATGGTATATATCATGGTAAAATATCAACATTACTTTTAGCTCAATATCCTGATTAAATTTTGATGCTCAAGGCCCGGGCGGCTGGGCCGTATTCACAGAAAAAGGTCAAATAAAACGTCCGCCCAACGCTGGATGTATGCAAATCGCATAATACATAATCTTTATAAGAAGTTCTTTATGTTACATCATACGTTTTATTCTGTGTTTATTTTACGAGCCGCAGCGGACCCTGAATTTTTATTGGTTATTAAGACTCGGTTTAGTTGATGTTATTCGTGCTTACGAATGCACTGTATATTATCGAAAATAGCACAGTGTATAATGAGCTGGAATTTGTGTGTGGGATACTTCCCACACACAAATTTAAGCTGGGATATATTGGATCGTGATACAATTTAAGAAGGAAGAATTAAATTTAAAATCAATTATATATTCAAATTTTGTTACATTTTTAAAATTGGTTATTTGGAAAAGCCTAGAAGATTAATACATATAGATAATTATTGCTACGATATCAATCTCTTACAGCTAACCAGAACACCAGTCCAGCCCCGCTCGACGAGCGGCCGGTAATAAAATGCGGGTCCCCGCAGTGCACCGGGTCGTCAAAAGAACAACCTAACACACTAGGACCATGAGGTATTATATAAGTACATATGAAAGTTTAATAATTCATTGTATTTAAGGACACCAATTATTTCTATTAAGCAATTTATGTACATTATTTATTTTGCTTTTCACAGGCTTAAAAAAAGAAAAATCTTTTTTTTTAAATAATACGAAACATCAAAATAAAATTAAATATTTATCGTGATAAGCCTTAAATTGAGGGAATTATATACACTTTCAGATTTATTCCATTTCTTTCATCAAAGAAGGAAACAGTAATTAAATATTTTTTTAACTGTAATAATATCATTACAGCGTGAATAATTTTCAAAATATTTCAATACATATCGTATCTGTTTGTGTACAAATTTGAAATTAATTTTATTTCCGTAGCTTAGTGTATCTAATTGACACATATGGCGGACTTGTTGCTACGAGAGTAATCCTTTACAACCAACCAGAACACCAGTCCAGCCTCGATCGACGAACGGCCGGAAATGCCAATATGACGTTATATTTTAATAACTATAATTGTTATATCTTTAAAAGGTATATTGGGCAATCTATATAGTGTGTACTATGTATATGCGGTGAGAAAAAATATAATTTAATAAAATTTATATAAAATATAAATTTATATAAAATATATACAATGTTTACTTATACATTAGGATAATTTTTCATGGTGCGAACTTTTCATTTTCAAAATAAATTTTTCGAGCTTTTATTTAAATAACACGGACTGCTATTAGATAAATTGGCCTAAATTTTAGAATTCGATTTTTTTTATTAATTAGAAGCAATTTTTTTAATCTTATATATTTTCAAATTTTTTATTTTTTTCATATTTTCATATTTAATTAATATTCAATTCTTTTTCCAGGAGACAACACATCCTTATATAGAACGTCCACCAATTAGTTAAGCTAGAAAAATTGACTATCATATTCAATGAAACGTGGAGTGTGGTCAAAAAAATAAGATTGTAGTTCTATATATGCGATACTGAAACCGATAATGACATTGCAATATTTCTCTATTCACATGTGAATAAATATACTTTAAACCCTAATTCGGTTTTCGTAGGATTCCTATATCTTAGCTGGTTAATGAAGACACAGACTACTCCAGAGGTACATTTTTTATAAACAAGATATAACCCTGTATATCGCTATTTTAAGTAATCGCATTGCATTGCGACTCGCGATGAGTACCAGCCGTGCGAATATGCCGTAGAATCTCCCTGCACGGAAGCTGGATTTACTAGTATACCAAATGGCGCTGCAACATCAGTAATCTATGTTTTTATAATGCGCAATCCCCTAACCCATCCCTTTTGTTAATTTCAAAACAAAAAATGACTCGTATTTTAAATAGTTTGTTCATTCAAATTATGTTAATACCGACAGCGTCTCAGAAAATGAAATTGTTGTTATAAAAGGTAATAAAATATTTGTATATTACTCACCGAAAAAAATTGACGAGCACGAAAAACTGCCCATCAATATTATTGACTGTGATGAGGAAGTGCGTGCCGAAGATATTGAAATTTATAAATCCCTGTAATAAGAAGTCCTTTCTTATGTCTAGTTAATCAAGCTATCATGGAAAAACAGAAATTAATAAAAGGTCTAACAACAAACCCATACTTGGAGCTTAAAGTCTACATATAATATTATAAATCATCTAATCGATTAAATATGTCCGGATGTATGAAAATTCGGTTTTAATTCATTCTAATTCCATGAACTGTTTTATTATAAATGGTACTGTCAAATTACACACTGATCAAATAATTACTGAAAACAAGAATTATGACTAGAAAATAATTTTTGCAAACCATCTTTTCATCGCTGAAATGAAATGTCTTTCGAATTTTTGAAATTGGCTGGAGTATTTAACGCAGGACATGGAGATAGAGGAATTTTATGGGACTGTGATGAAAAAGGGAGGAATGAAAAAGGGACATTTATTTAGTAGTTACATGTATTCTACCTACGTATTTCAAGATATTTCCCTTCATCTTATTAAGGCTCAGATTTTGTAATTCCAATGATTTCTGAAATTATGACAGGAGAGGAAATAATTAGAAAAATTACAGTTGCTAAGGATGTGTCTCCGTTGACGAAATGCAGTATCCATTTAACGGCAATCGTATTTTAAAAATAATATATGAAATAAAAATTCATTAAATATTGTATAGGTATAATGCTAAGAGACATTATTTCCGTAATGCTTCAACACATACTGGAAATAGTATACTGAAAATATGCCGATTAATCTGTGTCTAATTAGTACTTCAGTTTATATTTTGTCAGTTTTGTCAAAAAATTCGGACCATCACTAGAAACAATTGCCTTGTTCAATGTATCATGATGAAAACTTTCATGATAAATTCCAAAAAGCATAAATTATTGGATATAATGTTTAAACAATAGGGGAAATTCAAAACACAGCGTAGGCCACGGGTATTATTTTTTGGTATTTTGATTATTTCCTTTGAAACTAGTATTTATGGTAACAAGTCACAGATGAAATAAATGTAAACAATAGTGGAAATGGAACTAATTACCTTACATACTAAAAAAAATATTAAACATTCCCCAAAGAGTTACGAAACAAAATTCACCGAGACATGGCGGCTGTAAAACTAATATTTATAGAAATGTCTCAAAAATAAATTGTTGTTGCAAATAATAAAATGATGGTCCTTTCCCACCCTTAATTCTACATTATCCAAGAATCTTAATTCCTTCGCCCCCCACCCTCATCTCTCTTTATAAATATATTTGTTTATAATCTGCTAAGAGATAACAATATAAAAAAGTAAATTTTTTATATTGTTCAACAGAAAACACTTTTTATAAATGTTCAACAGAAAATAACAAAAAAGTATCACTTTACAAACTGTCGTTTACAAGAATTTTCAGCAGATAACCGGGCTTTTATTTCCATGAAGTTTTCTTAAAATAACCTTTTGCCAATGAAACCAAAAATATTGTTTATATACTAACATTTATTTGGTAAAAGAAAACCTCACTCAGTATTTAACTGCTAGGATACTTGTCACATTAGAATTCGGTGAAAGAAAATTTTGCTGCTGCTTATAAATTGTTTAGCGCCTATGAAATGCTCAATAGCACAGGTTGATCATCTATATCTATTCATTGTTGGATGCCTTTGAAACGTCCACTTTCATTGAAAAATGTTCCATTCCTGTATATCTATCTCCCATATCACTGGATTCTATTGAATTCGAAGAAGTTTCAGTGCATTTCATCGCCGATTGTACAAACTTTGTTTGCTGAATGGCAAATTCTTCTTTAAACGGTAACCGCGAAATTTTACTGCATTTTCGATCGAGTCCGCTTTAATTCGGCATATATTATGATTCCGCCTTCACTTTCTTTCGATGCACTTCAATTCGTTACACTTTTTCTAAATTGAATAGTGCATAGCTTTGGACATCCTAAATTTTTCCATAATATTTTATTTATTTATTTGAGCTTATCAACAGGGTTATTCACAATTTATTTAAAAAACAATATCACATCTTTGTTTGAGAAAATTCCAAACAATTAAAATGATTATTAATAAGAATGAATCCTATTGTATATTTTACGTATGTTCTACATATAAAAATACACAAAAACAAGTAATATGTACATATTCATTAACACATATACAAAAACACATATATGGATTATGAACAGATTAAAAGTTGTTGACAGGCAGTATTATTCATAAGATTGTTTATTGGGAATATTGATCAGAAACTTTGTTAATTGCTGATCGAAACTGCATCTGTGAGAAAACTTGGTACATCTATGCATATATGGTATTTATTAAAACTCCTATATATCTGGGGCATAACTGCTGAGAATCTCAATTAGTCCGGTAGTGCCTCCTTTCGAATAGAGCAAAGTTGTTTATTCCAGAGTTGAGACGAGGCACCTTAAACTAAATCTCCTCAAGTTAGTGTGGCCTGTCGATAAGTTATGTTAATAGTTTTAATAGGGAACATAAATCTAGTATGATGAGATGATATCAGAGTGTTTTGAAGCCATAAGTTAATTGATAGAGAAATATTTGGTTAAAATATATTGAAACCTCAAGATTCCAAACGGAATAGCAATATCTAAAACGGCTACTCACATACGTATTATAAAGAAGCAATATTATGTAAGTCCTGTAAAAATGCTTGCCTATTCTTACAATGTAATCTAACATTATTGGCGTGCTATTAATTATATTATTTAAATGACATTTGAACAAACTTTTTTTATTCACTATTGTCATTGATGTATATACGAAAATGAAAGGATCTAGGTGAAAACCTTGTGGAATGCACAAAGGATCGGTAAAGTCGTTCAATACTACGTTTTACTTTCAAAAGGAAAAATATGATTTTATTAAGTCAGTAAATATATCAAATACTCCAATATTTTTATAGCGTTTTAGTTAAAATTTTGTCAGTTTTTGAAAAAAAAAATGTTGCTTGTGTATTTACTTTTTTTACCAAATTGCTTAATATCAAACTTTTGTATAGGAAGACACTTTGTTGTGAGGTTAGTGAGTGATAACTGAGCCGCAAAATTTGTTTGTAAATTAACTTTACAAAAATGTTTGATATCATAATCAAGATTGATATCAGCCTATAATTGAATATGTGATCTTACTACATTTTTAAATATCGGGATAACATGAAAGCGCTTCCAGGTATCTGAGAAGAGGAAGTTGAGACCTTAATAACAATTACTGTAAAAAACACAGCCAAGGAGGAATCTAAATGTTTATTAGAAAATCCGTGATATAACATTACGTTATGCACTTTTGTATATATTTCAGGTTTGCAGAGCCCAAAGAGCTATGTGAAAGAGTTGCTATTGCTTTTTTTTCGGTTGGCTATGTGTTTTTTTCTCGGTGGGTTATACGTGTTGTTTTCGGAAGAATTTTCAACTAAATTTCTTATTGCTTTAAAATTCCTTCGAATATTGGCTATTTCCGACTTGACGGTTTTGACTTCGCTGTTCATTTTGAGATGTCATTCAGTATTTGTACCTAATTTAATGAAGTTTTCGTGTGCAAATAATGTAATAAAATTCATGAAAAAATTATCTCGAGATATTTATATAGAAAGATGTAATACCAGAAAAAAATTAGAATACATTGTCGGTATTCTAATTTTTTTCTGGTATTACATCGGGATACGTAAATCGAAAATGTATTGTTGGTCGGGATACGTAAATCGAAAATGGAAACTGTTTTAGCCTAAATATGAAATTATTTTTAAAGTGGAACGACTGCAATTAAACATTTCCTCGTCACTAATTTGAATAATTTACCTGGGAATATTTAACTAATTTTTGAGTTCCTGTTTAATATTTTCCATTCTTCGTTTTTTTACAATCAATATACTTATTGTGTACATGCTTGAGTGCTTTTGAACACCTGAAAGTCATGGTCTAAAGTTAAATATAAACAGTCCACGTAGGTAACAGACATGAATTTCAACATTTTATGGTCCATTCGGCACATATGCCCAAGCAACGTGCATAAAGTTGCACTAAGCTAGGTTAAAGTTAGCACTTTGTTCATAGGCACCCTTTAAACCTATTATTATAATTATATTCTTATTTTGGCTTATTTTAGTTTGTGGCTGGTTTGTCGTGAATAATATTGTGTTATAAGTAATCTATGAAGATGAGCAAAAAGAAAAAAACTTGTAAATCCAATAGTTCCGATTCTGTTGAAAAATAGGGCAGACGACACAGTAAGTCCTTTGAATTAAAATAATTACTGCATTATATATATACAAACATTCATATATATATATATATATATATATATATACATATATATATATATATATATATATACATACATATATATATATACATGCATATATATACATACATATATATACATATATATATATATATATATATATATATATATATATATATATATATATATATATATGTATATATATATAAAAGATACAGGTTTTATTAGCGAGTAAAGTCAGTTTTTAACAAATGCTCAGCTTTATAACTTTTTAAAATACCAATAGAATATTATCAGCAGATTGTGAAACTAATTACACCAAATGATCTACTGTATCGTATGGCTTAATACTGACACAATTATAATAATTATAGAGTTGTTTTCCATGACTTAATTTTAAATAAGTCTAAAGGCATAATAAATAAACGTCCTAGCAAACTATGAAAGTTTAGCCCACATTTAGTCAATTGAAATGTTATGAATAGGCTTAAACCACATTTTTTTACACACATTTTTGGTTCAAATTAATATATTTTTATTTTTCAAAAATGTCTGATTGAGACTAATAGTTCTCACTATATTCTCTCTGTTTGATACTACTGAGAAAACTTGTGTTGTTTAATAAAAATAAAGTCTATTTCTACTCATTATATCTAGAAGTATATTTTTCCAATGCTAATAGTAACCCAAAGGTCGATTATGTTTTGGCGACCAGAATGTAAATAGTCGCCAAGAAGCGCCTTCATTTTCGTTTGTGCCATATCACATTTCATGGGATTTAAAGCATCTTTATTGCCTTTTATAAAAAGAATTTTGCATTAGTCCACATCACAACTTCTCATCAATATCCGAAATATTTATTTTAAAACACTAAACGGATGTAATTTGTTTTGCTAAGTTTCATATTTTTGGTTCTATTCGTATATTGTGAAATAATATTTGCACTAGAAATGTGAATATTACTACTTAAGTGTGAATATACTAACACTAAATATATATATATATATATATATATATATATATATACACATGTAATAAAATAAAACTTTATGGTTTGATTGTACAATTGTTGTCAATATGCTGAATCGTAATTTTCATATTAATTTTGTTGAATTAATTTTGAGTTAGCGGGACCGCGTGGGTGCTGGCTATTGGACCACGTGGATGGTCCAATAGCCTATAATATTACCGACTAGAATAGTTAAAAAGGAGAGTCCGATGATGGAGTTGCGGTTTTTATACTCTCTACCATACAAAGATTAAAACAGATAGGTGTGACATTACAACAGACTAAATATTTAAAAAAAATATTTAAACAATCTTTGCAATTGCTCACCTGAAGGTGTTTTAAAGCAACGAAACAAAATAATACTAGATTACGTACTTTCATTTAATTGTGAAGTATTATATACATTATATCACTTTTCCAGTACTCTCTTTTAATACTTTTAATAATTTAAATATCCAATACTCTGTTTTAATGCTTCTAATAATTGCATTTAAAAAAATTTTAACGAACATACTTCATTTATTTTCGTACATGATGTTTTTATATATTATAACGAAAGGAGTGAAAAAATTTGAGTAATTACGTAAATTTATAATTAATCTCCTATAACTATAACGCCACTAAAGGGCCGAGAAAAGAAATATTTATGTGAAACAAATAAATTTGAACTTATTAGGAAAGCGCTTATGATAGAAACTAAATATAAATTGATTTTCTAAAACATTTACCTGGGTTTTGTTTTCTTCATGCAGCTTTGAATATTACTGTCTCCTATACTCTACGGTAGAAATATATCAACTCATTGTTAAACTCTTTAAAACTTATAATTAACTCATTGTTTAAAGACGCTAACCGACATACTTAAAATATAAAAAATAGTTTTCCCCGACCCATTCATTAAAAACGACGTAATATTTTTCAAAACTAGAAATGTTTCAAGTAAAAATATATTGAATGTTTTTAACAAGTTCTAAATACGTCATTTTAAATTTAATGTTCAACACACTTTCAATTTTTATTGCCAGCAGTCTGTTCGTTTATGGTTAAAATTTACTTGACGGCAAATTCATCTAAGACATAAAATAGCGTCCCGTCGACGTAACATACAGTTTATAATTGTTAAGTTTGAGATCACCTATTTGGACAGTATATTGAATGGGCCGCAAATTTCTGTTGTTAGATTCTGTGCTTGCGATATAGATAAAGCACTCCCCTTTGTTTTAAGTGTGACATACTGATATGGATAGTGCGACAAATAGAAAGCACAAATAAATTTATTGAAGCGTTATCAAATTGCTTTAGCACAAATAAATTTATTTAAGCCTTATTTTACGAAAGTCGATACTCAGTTTCATTTGTTATGCCAGGCGACACGTTATCATAGGTTCCAAAGGTTTTGAGTAAGTTAAGGAAACTTATAAATAAAGGATAGGACAAAAGGGGACCGAAGAGAACAGAAAGTGCAAATACGGATCTTTTTCCCTTTCATTTATATAAAGTAAGAAGAAATTTTAAAAACTTAAAAAATACTTATTAATAATTACTTGTACATCGAACAGTGTGTAATAGTTTTTCAGTGTGGATATAAACAAGTCCAGAATATTTTTCTACATTCATTGCATTTCAATATGAAAGTTGCTAGATCAATTTATTTGATGAATGAACAAATATTCAGTTGGTATTTATTTATATATGTATTCTACAATAAAATACTTTCCACATTCTTATGATATTAGTATTAAAACCTTCATTGTTTTGGAATAAAATACTTGACAGGTAGCTATGAAATTTAGAAGAAATTAAATGAAACTACGTGATGTAGTAATAATTCTACTTTCTTTAAGTTCTTTACCACGGCCTAGGTTTCGTTGTATTATAACCTCTGCAGATGGGCTATTAGCAAAGATTTTTGCTAATAGCCCACCTGAAAACTAAGCCCTCCATATGTATCAGTAAGATATTTTACAGTACAGAAATAAATAAAACTTTTTAAAATTTTAAATGAAAATAATGCTCTAGTCTTTGTTATGAATGTATATTTTGTGTAAATACAACGTTTTATGGGATAAACGGAGTAAAGTGGTGACAAAGATAATACATTTTTTTAAAAATTCTGCTTAGCACAGCAATCTGTTTTTCACATTTAGCTGTTATTATTGGTGACTACAGTCTGCGGATATAATTTAGCTGTGAGGAGAATCCATCGATCTCTCTCACTGTGGGTTTAGAAATCTGCTATGAAGGGTTGGAATACTGTTCCTTCTTAGTCGTGAGTGTTTAACACTGCCATATCCTGATAGTTTGGTAGCCAGCACATTCACATGTTCAAATTGGTCTTGGTCTGGTATTTAAGACTTCTGGTGGCTATTTCCTGTTTCACAGTTGTTAGGTTCAAATCTCGGAGTATGTATTAGTTACTTATACAGTTTGGGATTTGGAACATATATCTCATTGTCTTGGTTTGAAA
The DNA here is from genome assembly GCA_039881145.1 of Druceiella hillmani. Lineage (NCBI taxonomy): Eukaryota > Metazoa > Arthropoda > Insecta > Lepidoptera > Hepialidae > Druceiella > Druceiella hillmani. Next base: position 10,724,011 of record JAYKKI010000080.1, read on the forward strand.
TCTTTCCAAGATCTCGATGTTACTGTTAAATGCTGTACCCCACAGCTCGATCCCGTATGTACACACTGGCTTTAATATTGTTTTGTAGACAGCCATTTTGCTTTTATTAGATAGTTGTGATTTTTTCCCGATGAGCCAGGACAAGCTTCGCAATTTCGCATCTAATTGTTTACGTTTATTCCAGATGTGTTTTTGCCACGTCAATCGTCTATATATGTGCATGCCGAGGTATTTAGCAGTATCTGAGTGCGGTATCTGTTGCCCGTTTAAAATAATTGCTGGGCAATCTCCTTTTCTGAGACTGAATGTTACGTGAACGGATTTACTGTTATTCGCTTTTATTCTCCATTCTGCAAGCCACGCTTCAACTTCAGTAAGGTGTTTTTGAAGAAATATAGATGCGGCTATTGCTTCAGAATGTACGGACAGTATAGCAGTATCATCTGCATAGGTGGCCACTACTGTGTCAACATTTTTAGGAATATCCGCAGTGTAGATCAAATACAATACGGGCCCGAGGATACTGCCCTGAGGGACACCGGAGTGGATTTCGTAGAGTTCTGACGTTTCAGTGTTGTCTTTTACTTCAAAGCATCTTTTATCTAAGTACCTTTTTAGAAGTAGATAAAATGAGTACGGTAGATGCTTCTTTATTTTGTATAAGAGGCCCATGTCCCAGACTTTATCGAAGGCCTGACTTATATCAAGAAAAACAGCGGAGCAGTAGTCTTTGTTCTCTAAGGCTTCGTTAATTGTGTTTGTTAATCTATGAACTTGTTCGATTGTGCCATGTTTTTGCCTGAAGCCAAATTGATGGTCGGGAATTATTTCATTCAGTTTGGGTTGCAATCGACTCAGGATTATTTTTTCGAAAAGTTTGCCGACCAGAGGGAGTAAGCTGATTGGCCTGTATGATATAACTTCAGCTGCTTCTTTACCAGGTTTCAAGATCATTATGACCTGGGCAAGCTTCCATTGGCAGGGGAAATGACTGAGTCTTAGACTTGCGTTGAATAGTACTACCAGGTACATTAATCCCTTTTTTGGTAGGTCAGTTAAGAGAGTAGTATCTATTTGGTCATAACCGGGAGCTTTTCTGACCGGGAGAGATTTAATTTGTCTATTAACTTCTTTGGGGCTCACTGGTTTTAATGGAAGACATGATTGACCTGGAGAGTTTAAGAAGTATGTTATTTCTTTGTCTTTTTCCAGGTTGCTGCTCGGTAAAGGCGTAAAGACTTCGTCTTTGAGGTGTTCTGAAAAAGTCTGCAACAGTTATCTTCTGTTATAAGTGGCATGTGTTCTTTCGGTCGCTTAAGATTCTTAGTAGCACGCCAAAGCGAGTAATTACTATCCTGGTAAGGCGTGAGGTGGGCTAGATAATTTTAAAAGTTTAAGTTTTCATGGTCATTAATCATTTTCTTGAGTTCCTCAGTCGCTCTGTTCAGGATTGTTTTATCTGGGGGATACCTAGATCTGTGCCATTCTTTCCTTAATCTACGTCTATAGTTTCTTCATTATGTTCTTAGCATATTCTTTGTTTGTCATTTTATTTATTTTGCTTGTGGAGGTTGATTCTTTGGCTGCTAGGTGGATTGTGGAGTTGAATTTTTCTATACTTTTTTCTATGTCTTCTTCTGTTTTTAATTTGACATTGAGGTCAATGTTGGAGGAAACAATTTTTTTTAATGTGTCCCAATTTGTTTTTTTATTGTAAATTCCGGTAGGTGTATTCGAGTAAATAGCTACTTTGCTCAAAGTAAGGATGACTGGAGAGTGATCTGACGATAGATCGTCGCACTTCTCAACATTTGTATAATTTCGACCGATGTTTTTTGTTATATAAAAATCTAGTAAATCAGGTGTTTTATGGAAATCCGTAGGCCAATAGGTTGGCTCTCCGTGCGAAATACATTCTAAATTAAGATCTGTTGTAGCTTTATAGAGTTGTCTACCCTTTGGATTGATCAGTCTTGAGCCCCAGGATGTATGCTTGGAGTTCCAATCCCCTCCACAGATAAATGTTGGACCAAGCTCTTCGAAGAATTGCTTAAATTCATCAGCAGTAATTGAGTGTCTTGGTGGACAGTACACAGCGGCTAAGGTTTTCTCCGAGTTTTTAACGATGACTTTTATTATGCTTCCTTGTATCTTATCGATTTGTAAGGGTTAAGAGTATAATGTTTAATGTTGTTCTTTAGTATAACTGCAGTGCCACCGTGAGATCTGCCAGAAGGGTGATCGGTCCTATAGATCGTATAGTATTTCATTTTCACGTGGGAACGCTGGGTTAGTCTTGTTTCGGATATCAAAGCCACATCTATATTCTCCGATATCATAAATAGCTCAAGTTCCTGACGTTTTTCAGTAATTCCGTTGGCGTTCCAAGTGAGTATACGCATATTTAAGCCCTCTGTGTGGCCAGACCTGTGATTAGTTGAACCATCCGGTCCATCATGCTGTCCATCATGTTTTTCATGATTTCTTGAAATCTATTAAACATTACGTCCAATAAATTGCTGATTTGGCTGTTGTCTGTTGTTGTGTTAGGTGGAGTATTACTTGACTGCAGATTAGTTGTTTGCTCCATACAGTCTTTGAATTTAGTTTTTAGGGCATCTGAATAACTTCTCGAGTGCTGTACTTTGGTGTCATTTGTAATGGTTTGCGATGGTATTAGGACATCTTCTGAGGGTGTTGGTTTATCCTTGTCTGGTTTTACTTTAAGACGTAGCAAACGGAAATCCAATTGTAAAAACCTGTTCGGCAGTTAAAAAGCGACAAAAGAATATTTATATTGACATACTGAAGGTTAAAATCGTTACCATTCCTAATGTTACTGCCGTATTTTGATACAGAGCAATGAAACAAGAAGAGTACAACTACTTGATTGGGTTCTTTGTACGGTTTCTCATTATTATGTAAGAAAGGTTAAGAAAAATGAAATATAACAGCATATTATATTGCTAGTTTTTATCTGCTTTTTATAGAAAAGTGTTTTTGGGTATTAATAGAAAAATATTGCTATAAAGCAACACATTAACGTGGTTATAATAGTAAGATTTTTGAAATTTTCTGAAAGTGTCCTAATACATGGAACTAACATTTCATTACGAATAAGAAATCGTTTAACTAACTACAATATCTAAATACAAGATTTAATATATTTCGGTATTGGATCCTGCAAAAGTATTACCTTCAGTCATTTACTGAAATCTTCTATATTAAATTTCTCGTCATTTTCATGATTAAAATTGTCATGCTGAGCGGAACCTTAACATATTTTAGCAGAGAAACTTCCTATTATAAATGGTGTGGAAACATCCAATCTTAATTCTCATTTCCACAAATTACATTATAGTGCGGGACATCAGCAGTAATTTATTTGCAACTTGCCAATCTTCTACTTCTACATTACTGTAACAAGATCGTCTTAAAAAAATCATACCTCCGAAATTATGTGGCCAGTCGTGAATTATGATTAGTTTTCTTCGTTAAGATTGTGGAGAATTTAGGCCAAGAAGCTAAGAAGTCGCAAACTTAAATTTAATTTGTTTAATGTCGTGTGTGAGAGCAAAATATATATACGGTTTTGTATTTGCTTAGAGTTTAATTTATCATTCTCTCGTAACCTGCGATCGTGCAAAATGTGATGATAGTCAATGTAGTCCCGGGCGAAGAAATGACAGAGAGTAATTAAATGTCTTACGCGACTATTTCGTATTCGATTGTCCTTAATAGTAATTTCTTCTTAAACTGGTAACAATTACATAGTTGTATTTACAACAAATATGAATATTACCAATATTGGTCATTAATTATAGAAATGACCAATATTGGTAATATTCATGATATATACATTAACAAACGAAAAAAGGCTGACAAATATTAACGTTTAAATTTATTATAAATAAATTTTAATTTTTAATATGCAAATATTTTAATAGTTTCAACTTAAACAATGAAAATAATACTAATGTAGTGTATTGAAATAAAAGTTATTTTCGTTATATTTCGTGTATATATATATATATATATATATATATATATGTATATATATATATATAAATATATATATATATATATATATGTATATATATATATATATATATATATATATGTATATATATATATATAAATATATATATATATATATATATGTATATATATATATATATATATATATATATATATATATATATATATATATATATATATATAATATATATATATTTGCAAGGCCACCATTCATCATGAAATCATTATAAATGTAATACAAATTTTTATCATATTGATGTTTATATTTTTATATTCAGTATTTGATCGATGATCATGGAAGGCAAGCAGGCGCATCACTTTATGATTTCAGTTAATAACTAAAATTTTAAATAATTTCTTTTATATAACTCCCCATACAAGTAAAATTGGGCCAAATTTTTTCACTCACGGTTCATCGAAATTGGGACGTTGGAGAGGACCTGTAAAATGATATTGAGGTTCCATTTACTATTTCATTTTTAAGTGGTGATTAGGCTTGACGTGCAATGGCCCATTATTTCCAATTTTTCAACCACAATTTTAAGAAAAATTGAAAAAAAATCTAAATCTTAGAATTTGATTAGAACTTTGAATAAAATTATTTCGGTTAACTGCTTCGACATTTAAAGTAATGTGAAACACTATGCAACTTTTCTAGGCATTTGCCCCGCTACCTACTTTGTCAGTTTTGTTACTTACGGAACATTTTGGAATTGTTCTGACGAATTAATAAAGCAAGAAGATACAAAGTAAAGTATGTGAAAAAAGTATATTCAAATTTTCTTTGACATATTTCCACGAAATATCTTGATTATTAAGCATAATTATATATTTTGTTAAATTGTAAAAAACTCATAAAAATACTGAAATCATCGAATTATTAGTCGAATTATGCAGACACAAAATTTTTGTGGGGTTCGGGTTTTTTAATTGCCAGGTTACTTGATTTTATGTTGTTCAATCAAGATCTTCACGCAAAATATAATATGCAAAATTGTTATATCTCGGTCTTACTTGCTAGGAAATAATTTACATTTCACTAAAATAACCGTTTTAATGTTTGAAAGTTTTTTGAATCGTAATTACATTTAAAGGCTTCATTATTGAGAAAAAGTTTTATTAAAAAAAACTCATCAAAGAATTGGATTACTAGAAAAATGAATTAATATTTCAGCGAAATAGACTTTTATCGCTCAATATTTAAAAACAAATGAGATATTTGGTATATTCTAGGTATATTCCAGGTGAATTTAAAGTTCAAAGCCGTAAACGTTAGTTTTTGATTTATAATAACCCTACAGATTACATACCAACATGAAATATCTGGTTCTGTCATTATACTCAACCTTTATAACCTATCAATGATTTATATTAAAAAGAAATAATATCATGGATTAAAAAGCAAATATTTTCTTAAATGAAAATTGAAATTGAATTGCTTGTATATAATTTAATAATATTCATCATATATTCTCCCAACGAAGATACTATTTCGTCACATAAACTTTATTCTTCTACTAGAGGGATCGAATCATTCGACACACTGCTATTCTTCTTTAACGAAAGACTTTTATCTTCTCCATACAATTCGGGCACTATTATAAGGCAAGGTAAGATTGAATTTTAAAAAGAGCCTATTGAAAACATTCTTGCCACACAACATCCTTGAAATTGTCAGGCAGAATTTTGGCGGTATATGTTTACTTCTTATTATAATATTTACTCCTTGTCTATTCAGTTTCTTCAGAGAGTTGGAGAATCGTATTTTTTATTTATTCTCAAGAAAGTTTAAAAGAGAAGGGGTTTTTTAACATGATCATCTCTTAAAAACTATTGTAGTTGAATACTCTAAAATGTGTGAATAAAACCTTTATATTTAAATACTAGAAAAGTGTTTCTAGTTTTGTATGTAATGCCGTTAAAGGGAAGATTTTCTTCGATGACCTTCATGTGTATGCTATTTTTTTTGTTTTACCAATAATTAAAGATTTATTTTTACACAATTATGAATTATTTAACTGAATTAAAAATAAATTAAAGTTATAATGCCCTTATAATAAGAGATTGTAATAATTATTACATTTATTTTCATAACTTAAACAAACATTTTTTGAAGTCACAGGTCATAATTTTATTATTATTGGATATCGGTTTGAAATACACATTATCTAGTTTAACAAACAGAGCAAGAGAACTCGGCGAGTGAAATCTAATGCACACGTCGATAGAAATGTTCACTAAATACATTTCTTTTTTAAATTCTCTAACTCATTGATTATATAATAGAATGGAAAAATTGTTTTAGGTCTCTCTTGTATAATTAGTATTGAGGAAGTACAAGCATTACATCAGTTTTTTTTTCATTTATTTAAGTTTTTCCCTTTTAAAAATGCCCAAATATTATAATTGTAAAATCCCGATGGCAACCTAAAAATAATTTTCAGTCGAAATAATCTTCCAGCTTTTGCTAGAAAAAAAGTTTCAAATATTTATGAAATCAACATGAAATGGCGAAACTCTATGTAGTGCGTATGTATCGACAAAAATGATTAGTTCATTTTAAATCCGGCGTCGACCGACTAGCACTCCCTTCCCCCGTTCGTCGGCCTGCATCCGCGTATTTCTATAGTCTGCCGCTGGCTGCCATCCGTGTGAATAAAATGTTGTTTAATTTTTTATGTAACATTTTCATCATCATAACTTTGGAACCGCCATATTAACAGCTTCACTGGTTTTAAAAAAATTAAATTGGTCACTTTAAAAAATAAAACGCACATAAAAATATAATGAAAGAAACGAAAATAAATTTGCGCATATGTAATACACGACATGAAGTAATTTAAAAGAACAATTTTGATTTAGGTCCGTCAGGCTATCCATACAAGTCTCGGCTGGTTAGCATCTGAACTTGTCAATAACTTGCGTGCAATCATATTAGGAGAAAGTGAGAACTAGTAATCATCCGGTCTCTAGACAGATTGAATGAATACAAGCCAGTTAACAAGACTGATATATAGAATATTTACCTGAATTTTAGCATCTACCATAGTTTGTTTTCCAAAAATACGTTTTAAACTAGTTGGGTTATAAATCATTAGGAATTTATTTAAAATAAAGGATAGTGACCAAGAAAAAATTATATCATTCAGAAATGATAAGAAGCTAATCAAAATTAAAGATAGACTTCTAGATGTAAATTATTTAATTGTAAATCATAAACAATAAAATAAATTTTTAATTTATTTTATGATTTAAATCATATACTTCAATACCTTTTGTGTTCGTAAGCAAAAATTGCAAAAGAAATCTACAAATTATGAAAAACATGATTATTACAGATATAAAAAAATTAGAAAGTTATGGGTACTAAAATCCATAAATTTTGTATTTTTAATTTTCAAAATTATAATATATATGTACAATATAACAAAAATAAAACATCATTCTCTTGACAATAATTTCTTGGTATTAATAGTGAAACTCTTTCACATCATCAACAAAACATTTCCTGAAATACCGAGTTTCGTTCCGGGTAAATGATCTAAAAATTTATAGACTCTATAAACACTTTGAATCTTACGAGATGAAAATAGTCATTAAGTTTGTCTCAGTTATTGTAATTCTACTGTATTTTAAAGGAATTACTGTAATAATATTTAAATGTATTTAGTTATATAGAGTGTTACAGTTATGTGAATAAACTAGTAAGATTAAAATGTATTGAATGTTGTTAATTTGAAAAATTGTGTGTCTATGATTCTGACAAGAGACTTGAATGCAATGTTATTATCAATTTATCAAAATTGCATGTTTGTCGTCTTCAGCGGGCGGCCGCTCAATGTAAATGTTTAGTCGTGCAAGTGTACGTTAATTTTATGTCACTTATATATAATCTAAAGAAGTTGGAAAAAAACCACATAAGATCATAAAAAAAATTTCTTTAGTCATTTTCAAACGATATCGTGTAAGTCTCCTTCTGTTTATGCCATCCATATCCATCGGGGATAATTCCTACCCATTTCACTGCAGCTGTTTTCTTGATATAATCATACCAATGTATCTGTAGTTTTCATTGTGGCCGTACTTCTCTCATGATCTCCATTCCACCCTTGCAATGCACCAGGAACGTTGTTTACGGGCGACATGATCAGTTCACTCAGGTTTTAATTTCGATCCTTGCTTTGTCGCATCGCTAATCTTACTGTACTCTCTTAGCGAGCCATTTCTTTGATGATCTATTAGTGCAACGCTTTCTTTTAATTCGAGTTTTCTTTCGATTGCTTTTTGAACAACTATTACAACTTATTACAAAATTACTACAAAGATTCAATACTATCAAAGGGCTTCTTATAAATTATGAATTCGTGTCACAGTGGCATTTAATTTTCAATAGTTTTGTCCATAATGATTCTCATAGTTAATAAACAATCCTTAGTACAGCATCCGCTTCTGAATTCAGCTTGTTCGATTGGTTGGTAGAAGTCAAATTTTCTGGTTCAAGGGAGTTAAGATTTGCATCTTATAATAAACTTGAGGAGATAAACAATTATTTATCCCTCATCTTGAAATTTAAACTTTTAATTACTATTTTTCACTAAACCTTAATACTCATTTTTAATTTTTTTAAATACTAATTATAAAATACCGAACCTTCTTGGCTATCCAAAAATATTTAATATTCCCAAAGAAATATTCAATCAAGTTTTGTCTGTTGTGTTAAAACTTTATTTCCATTTTGTAAGACATTAACGTTTACCAGTGTATTTAATCTGACGAGATACAGAGATGATAATGTCTGTTACAAATAATTTTTTCCCTGAATACAATTCTTGAAATGAAGAGTCGTACTTTAGTAACCAAGAGTTGCAAATTTCAAACAAATTTAAGAATTCACGTCAAAAGACGAAGAAGAAAGAAAAAGTGTTAGAGTCAGAAGTTAAAGAGTGTGCGGTAGTGTATAACTACGTATACACAGGTGCATCACCCAAAATCGGAGGTGGAGAGGAAAATTGTTCGATGGTATGGTAATATGGTATTTTTTAATATCAATAAAATAGCTTATCATATATCCTAAAATACCAAATAAATAATTTCAATTTCAAAGTTTCGTCATTGCCAAAGTTTGATCTTCGATAAAAGCTGGAGTGGTAATTGTAGTCGCGTAACTAAATTTAATATTTTATTTACAGGGGTAAACCATGTAAAGATTTTGGTAATAATTGAAAATAAATTTACCAAGCGAGTAAGTCATCAAAATAAATTGCACATACAACAAAAATTTGCTGAAAATAACATTCAGTATTTAGCAATGCTCAGGAAGCACCAATATTAAAATATTTTACTACTGACGCAACATTCTTCTAAAGTATCTAGTCTCCAAATTTCCCCTTATATACTTTTTTCTATAAAGAATTGCTTTATTTGCAGTTAATTTCGTGATATATTTTAAAGTTTCCATCGTCAGTGTAACTTTAAAAAACAAAGACCTCGGACAAATATTAATTAAAATAATATCCATAAAAGCGCAATACATTTCAAAAAGTACTGGTAATGAAAATTTAAAAGAAAAAAAAGAAATTATTTAATAAATTAGTTGCTTTAAATAAGAATATTTTAGGTGTACCACCTACTCTAAGGTTTTTTTTACAATTAACTAATAGGTATGAGCAGGGTTATATTGAAAATTAACCTTCGGAGTGTGCTAGTGACTTGTAAAATGACATGGCATGGCGCCACTCAATTTCAAGTAATAAGGTTAAAATGAAAGAAATATATTTATATATCATAAGACAGGGAATGAAATAGCAAAAAATAATACGATGATCTACAGCTAATAATTATTTTAGTCGCTTTAATTTTTTGAAAATTCTGTCTGATTTTATTTTGGTTTAATACTTAACAATATGATATATTTCTGTTAGGGTAACGTTTTTTTTAGTTTACTTTTAATTATTTCTTATACTTAATACGGTAGTTACAAATATAAAATTTTTTAAAAAGTATTCCTCCAATAACTTCTGTTTTTTTACAAAAAGGGTTTAATTTTATTTTTTTTGCCTTCATTATTTTTTATTCTTACAAATATTGTGTGTGCGCCTGTGCGTGTGCGTGTACGTGTGCGTGTGAGTGTGCCTGCATGCGTGCGTGGGCGCGCGTGCCCGTGTGCGTGCATGTGCGTGTGCACGTGTGTGTGCGTGCGCGTTTGTGTGTGTGTATGTGCGCGTTTGTGTGTGTGTGTGCGTGTGAGCGTGTGTGTGTATGTGAGTGTGTGTGTGTGTATGCAATACTATCATATGGGAATTTAAATAAACATTTTTATTTGTAAATTCTTTTAAAGAACGCTTTAAAAAAGCCGAACGACTGAATCTTGTTCCGAAGCATGACTGACATAAAAGTTATGGCTACATAAGCTTATAAAGAAAACAGTTTAGCTATATCAAGACTAAATGTCTGCACCTATACTGTTAGATAACAAAATGAAACATAAAAGCAATTCCTTCATTAATGTTAACAATACGAACTCATTTTCTCCCTGATGCTCAACAAATATTTCAGAAATTGTTCTTTATTACGCGAGTACAGTTGTTTCCGTCTCGACCAGGTATGGGTGACACTATACCCACTTTTATATTTTATGTTTAACTTTTATGTTCGGAGGTGTTAGTACGAATAAATGTTTAATTAAAGACTATTTTGATTGACGTGGGATTTTATTTTTAGTATAATCTACAAATATTTGTATATTTACACAGCCAGAAATATGAATAACAATATACTTATTAAACGTGAGTCTAACCCTCGCTACGAGAGATTACACACATTTAAATACATTTACAAGCTTAAATATTTATTGGTACATTATTGTTAACCATCTGATGTATTATAAGTTGATTGACATAATTCTGGGTTGAAATACTTGCTCAGTGCTGATTTCGTCATTTTTTTAACTTTTTAATATGTCTGCATAAAAAATTGGAAGGATGGAGGTATAATGCAACATTTTAAAGACTCGCATTTCGTGAGGTGGTGCTCAATCGAAATATACTACTTGACGGTTTGGGTAGTATTTTTAAGACATATTCTTCTGATTAGATCGGAACATAATAAATACTTCTACTAAAAAACTAACGCAGCTGACCCAATTTGGACGCAGTTTTCAGTGTTGTATTGAGATTAGCTTAAGGTAATATTTAGTTTAGCTTGAACTAATTTTTAGTTTAGGTGATATCAGTCGATTTAGAAATAAAAAAGTTACGTCAGTCTTAATCTACATTCATCGTGCACGCTAATATAAAAATCGGTGGAATCGATTCGACTGTAAACGCTTTATATTAGCGATTTTAGTAAATTGTATGCCCATCGAGTTCGGTGAGGAAACAAAAAATTCCTAATAACTCTTCTTACTGCGAACTCCACGCCAACGAATTCGCATGGCACAGCTAGTCGTGAAATATGGATATACAGTTCTTATAATAACAATTTTGGCATTGTCAAGGCCACGTATTCAGAGTATCAAAGTTATATTGACACGCGCATTCAAAGTGGAAAGACGATAGCTCGAATGAGCCGCGCAACGCAACATTTCATGGAGCCGCTCATATATTCATAGCAATACAAAATATGTAATTGAATTTATAAAATAACTTCAATATTTTTGCAGAATGCATTTGATGTTTTACAATTTCGTTTCTCAGTTATCCCACCGAAACTTTAAGGCGGCACTAAACTGCAGTAATAATTTTGTAAAAAGACTCTTCATTTCCACGTTACCTTTGTAAATTTATCTTTATTTACAAAATACAAGCTAAAATTCTTAGTTAACTGGAATAATTTAAAATAATCTATCAGACAATGGGCAAGTCGGTGTTAAAATTAGTGATATTTGTGTTTGAATATCTGAATATTTATTGGACCGGGTAGGATGTAACATTTCAATAATATATATAATGAAAATTGACTCTTAGCTTATAATATTATATAAAGCAATAAATTTCGATTATTTCATTATATATTTAAATGAATATCTCGTGTCACTTCACTTTTAAATATTATTTAAACGTGGCATATATTCAAGCTGGAGAAAATATTTAAAACATTGTCAGCGTGTATTACACTAAACAAATACAGCTTTTCCTAGCGATTTCCCTATAAATTTTATTTATGCTTGTTTATACCAGTGATTTTTCCCGCAGCAGTGATTTTCTTTAAAATTAGTTTAAATGTTCAGAAAACAAATCTTAAGTGAAAAATCTAGCCTTTTAAACTCAACGTGAGTATGTGGTTATACGTGGGTTGTTATTGCTAGAACACTGACTGTTAGGAGAATGTTGCGATTTGTGAGATCTGAAGACTTTGGGCGGTTGCAAAGTTGTCATGCTAAACCGTATCATGATTCATAATAAATAAAGTTGAATAGCTAACTTTGTGTTCATTCCCCATTTTATGGTATGGTGGCGAAAGCGACAAGGCAAAATATCCCAACATACCATCACTGGTCGAGGATCTCTATGGATCTCCGGTTATTTCCACCGTCTTCTGCTAATGTATGCGTTCTCAATAATTCTCACAATCATTGTGCTACCTATCGGGGCTTACAACTTCATATCGATAAGTACATGAGATGTATAAGGTGGAGTTTCCTTACACGCTTTACATATTAAAAAAAGAGAATAATAATTGGAATGTATTTGAGTGGTCCAATGTACCAAGTGTTAATTTAAATAAATCAAAGGGAGATGTATATTTCTTCTTAATTACATAAAATTGTATCCGTTCGTTCTTATTTGCAGACCATGAAAAACAAGGGAAACAGTCGAAATATCTTGAAATTCCTGACAAGTTAAAATGTAATAAATGAGGAACGGAAACTCAGAGATGAAATATGGCGGTAATTTTAAAAGACTCACCTGGTCCTGACTGGGACATTAATTACGTAGAATTAATTAAGGTGCGAAATTATCATTATAAATTTCATCCACAATCACGGATTTACAATGTTATGTGTATCCAGTCTAACTGTAAGAGGTTATTGATCCCATAAATTGAAAAGGACATGTCAACGAACGTTAATAAAACTACCATGATACAAAAACAAATTTAAAAAAATAATAAAATAAAAATTCAGCAAAACCTCTGAATTATTATTACCTTCATCTATGAAATAATAGTACTAAATATACTGAGTCCTTGGGTTCAAAGTAGAATAATTTGAATCTTCGATCCTCGAAAATCTATTAGATTATATTAGGTTTGAGAAAGCCAAGCCTCGAAATTGAATTTCTTACAAGGAAATTTCCTACTTTCCGATGTGCCATTTATGTTTTGTTTAAGTTTCGTACAAGCTTAGAGTATTTTCTTTCGATACGACTTAGTGCATAATATATATTATACGCGTATTCCATATATAGGTTCTCCCAATCTTTAGGATATAATTAAGTGGTTGGAAATTATAACCTAATTACTAAAATAAGTTTTATTTCCATCTGGAAATATAATGTAAACATTTTTCGGTTTGAAAATATAAAATAAATCTAATTACAAGGTTTGAAATTAAATTAAACGAAAACATAAAGCCTAATACTATCTTTATTGAATTTTGTTTTTATTTTTATGAAATAATTAATTATGTTTAAATAAACTAATTTGAAGTTATAACCTGTTTCACAGAAGCCGTTTTAGTCTCATCTATCAATAAAAGGTATCACAATAAAAAATTTTCTCTTCTCAAAAACAGGCGGAAAGTCTTTGCAATTTGGTTTCATTGGTGAAAAATGAGACGTCACTTAAAAAACGAAGAAACAAAATATTTTTACATTTTAAACGAATTTTTCAAATAGGCACTATTTTTCAAATAGGCACTATGTTTTGAATCCTATGAAAGATACTATATAAAATAAATTGCAATATATTCACATTGTTGAAAATTAATGCTTGTAAACAGATCAACAGAAATAATATGTATGTAATGTTTATACAGGCCGAAGTGTATTCTAACTCCTCGTAGTGCGAGTTCTACTCTTGCCTGAGAGACTTTACGAATATTAATTGTTTAAAACAAAATTATGCCACATCATCTGGAGTTTTAAGAAACTATATTCTTTATTATATTTTTATCCTATAATATTATCTCAGATATTCCTTTTTATTTGGATAATCATATATTTATGGGAAGTTCATCTGTATTAGGTCAACACGTTATGATGTCTTACCAATTTTGAAAATTCTCACAAAATATTTAAATATGTATATTGATTAACGCTAATTTTTGGGATCTTTTGATCAATATTTATTTATATGCAATTTGTAGACAGATATATAATAAATATATGAACCCTCGATAACAATCGAATCAAGTTTTACTTACGTTCAGCTACGTGTGTTTTGGTTTAAAATATGGCATTAACACAAAGTAAGATTTGCTAACTGAGAGAGTGTAATATGTCAAGCAATGTACGCGGGTTGTCTAAAAAAGTTTTCAACTCATACAAGGTGTTAGTGGGACTGTTTTTGATACTTTGGTCCGTTTCGTTTTTGCTTCGCACACAAAAGACAAAAACTCGACGTAAGTTTAATTCTTTCACCGCCTAAACTTCCGCCCAGATTAGATTGCGACGTAGACAAGTCTAATAACATAATTGAAGAGACTTTTGCAGAGACTATTCTATTTTATGTGTGTTCATTTGTGTCACTCTCATTTTTTTTTTAAATTAAGTCGGTAAGATTTTTCTTTATGTATGCTGCCTAAATATTACGAGAATGTATAAAATGCCCACAGTTTTGTGTTAATATGACCATCTTCTAAGCTTTCAAATAACTTTTTAACCAATTTTCACTATTAGTTAAAGTCGTAATAAAAAGTTGGCAGCACTATTTTTAACAATTATCATTCTTAGTTAAAATTAAAACAATTTACATTATGAACCGTCCCTTTTTCTTCAAATGAATTTTTATAATGAGGTAGTCATATAAACCTGATAGAAAATGTCTTCAACCAAAATTTTCTCGTTTAGATTGTAAGATATTTAAAAATAAATATTGAAAGTGTTTAAAATAAACAGTTTTGTTAAAGACCTTGAGTTTGATTGTTACTCCTTAGCGTATTGTCAATTTACGTTATACATTTGACTCAATTTTTTAAAACATTCCTTCGGGTACAGTTTTAAATAATATTGTTGGCATTAATGAGCGGACAAACTTAGGCGACTTATCGAAAAAATTATTTAGACAATGGTATTCGTTTTTAAATCGCTGCTTTATGCGTTCCGTTTTTCCGATTTTCTCATTCCGTATGAAATTAAACCAATCCAAAAAGAAAATTTATAAATTTTTATTTAAATTTTTTAAATACTTTTTGAAAGTGTCACTCTTGTGAAGCAAGTTTTGTAATTAAGTAGTCCTAATTTTTTAAACAAATTGTTAAATAATAAAAACTTTTCTTTCGCCCCAGCTTATAGTTTTCTAAAACTATTAAATATTTCCCATCTGGAATACTCGGAGAATGTTCATCAAATTCTTTATTCGAAATTCTGCAAATATTTGAATAACATGTCTTAAGTAACCTTAGTTTTAAGTGACCATAGTTCAATGATTGCTTAAGTGGCTTTGGTTCTCACTATGTTTCTCCAATTTTTTTTCTTTTGTTGTCTTTTTTGGTCTTAAACCTAACATATTCTCTTCCCGTTACTCTTAATACCTTTGTTTTATATTTTAAATTTACACCTTACTACTTTTATTTTGGGCTTGTATTTTGCCATTATTATTTGTAGCTGTTATTTTATTGGATATTTCGCCACATCAGAGTTACCCGGTATATGAATATATGATGAATGTATAATCATATCATTATCGTCCTCACTTTTTCATCACTATTTCCAGTACAGTAAGGGATTATTTTTGTTTTTCTTTTTTCCATTAAAGATTTCTGCAAAATTACATGCTAGACTTCTGAATTCTGTACATTTACATTATTGGTCAGAATAGCAGTAATTACCTTAACTATTTTTATTTAAAGCTACTACGGCTTCTGTAGTAGGTAGTTTACTCAGTAGGTGTTTAATTTTTCCTGACAGTGTGTGATTAAGCACGAACATATTTATTAGAGGCTACTTTTCTTCTGACTTGATTTTCTTGAAGTTCAAAAAAATAAGTTTTAAAAGTATAGTTTTAAATTTAAGTTTATACCTTAATCTTCAAAACAACATAAGGCAGTTTGAGTCGATTTAAAGAAAAAACATTCCATATATAAGTTAAATCGCTTATGACTCAAATACTCACCATTAGATATTCGATGAAATACTAGTTATATTTAGTAAGTTATAGCTTTCACGTAGTAGGTATAACTGGAGGAAAATATGGAAAACTTGCACATTCATATATAATCAGTGTAATATTTACATATTTCTTAGTAAATATATAAGATATTGAATATATTTGGCGTTAGTTTTTAGAAATTCATAATTCACAATTAAATGAAACTACGTGATGTAGTATTATTTCTATTTTCTTTAATTTCTTTGCCACGACCTAGGTTTCGTTGTATTACAACATCTTCAGGTGGGATGGTAGCAAAAATTGGTCTCTTTCTCTTCTTTCTAATATCCCACCTAATCTTTGCTAATATCCCGCCTGAAGATGTTGTAACACGAAGTGTGTACAACGAAGCCTAGGTCGTGGTAAAGAAGTTAAAGAAAGCAGAAATAATACTACATCACGTAGTTTCATTTAATTGTGAATATATAAAAGTAAACATTGATTTTTCTGCTATACAAATATTCAAACACGTAGATCAATATCGGTAATATAAAAGAGATTTGGTTTATACGAAATGAAATTGCTAAATTTTAAAATTTCATAGCCGGAAATAACTTTGCTGGCATTATTTTACAAAATTAATATGCAAAAAGAAAGAAAAAACGCAAAAAAAATAGAATTACTCATAATAATCCGTCCATTTTCTATACGATTTCAAAAAAGCTGACTCCAAGGAAAAGTACATTTTTGTAGAAATAAATTCTGACTACTGAAAACTTACCTTATCGCACGATTGTTCTTTAATTTTTATACTCTTATTTCAAAATCTCTCATCTCAATAACTGGGTTACTTGAAACTTGCAACGATGGAAATTACTTCCCGGTCCATCGTGCTTCAACTTTATTTTGCAACGTCACTTTAAACTTTGCAATATCTGAATGCTTTTAAATCGGGGTATACACCCACCACCTCCTCACCCGTAAAACTTAACAATGATGATTTGTACTTTTAGAAATTTTAAGTTTAACAATTTTAAATACCATATTTTTGTTTTTTGTTTTGGGAATACTAATTTACGGACTATGTCCATATGATAAATTTTTCACTTCATAACTGCATGAAAGTAAATATGTTATATATATATATATATATATACATGTATATATATATATATATGTATATATATATATATACACATTATAATTGTGTGCCACTATTATATCCATATATTTGTTTATTTTTGTATTCCCTTAGACACATAGAGGAATAGATACAAGTAAATGTATATTTTTTTGCATAATATTTGTTAACTGACTTCAAAAAAGAAAGAGGTTCTCAATTTGTGAGAATCTTACCTGACCTAGTCGGCGGTATAGTTAGTTTGCAAAGTAACTACTCGTAGTAAATGTATTTAATCACGGTTGTTTTACAATATCTATGATTTATAATACATAAGGAGTTACATTGTTTATATCCAGAACTTATCATCGGACCCTGACCTAGCACGTGGTGTAGTTATTTTGCAAAAAACAACTACCCGTAGCAAATATCTTGAATCACGGTTGGTTTTCTGCCATTCATTAAGGAGTTCCATCGTTCATTTCCATCCTCATTGTCATATTTATATAGAACCACATCTATAGCACCCTCTTTCAAATAAAAAAAGGATCATCAAAATCAGATCAAAATCGAATAAAGAATTATCGTTGAACATACATAAAAAAAGAAGGTTCCGACGAATTAAAAACCTCGTTTTTTTAAATCGGTTAATAACCTTGTAAACATAATATTCTCTAAAACAAAATGTTGTTACACGTACCAGCTATATTTTCTTCGCAGCTTTTCCACTTACAATGGGTACCAATTTCCAATATATCGTCGGACAACACTATTCGATAGAATCTATTTTCATTATTATTGGCGTGTAATTAGGGTAGCCCTATATAAATAAGTACCCACCTCCTCGCAACAACGTAATTAGTGGAAAAAGTAGTTTTGATTAGGAAACCTGAGCTTATATTTGATACAAAATTGCTGTTTTGAAAACTTTTCATTTACGAAGGTCTGTTATTTCTTCACTACTTAACAGAAACTTTTTATTTAAAAAATTGACGATATCTATTTTTTTTATGTGTATAAATAAATATTACAATAAATAGCGTATATAAATATGCGAGTATACTACTTTGATATAGGATTTTTTGCAAATTAAAATAAGAAAAGACGTTTGGTAAGATTAACTAAGTTTGTAAGTTTATGTAATTTACTAAAACTATTCAAAAAAAATTAAATAATATTCTGTAACACATTTAGCGCCAGGTGTATCCAAAGCGATACTTGATAGTTGTATGTAAGATCGCTGACCATGAGTATATTTTGAATGCGCATCTAAACTTATCCAAAAGTTGTGTAATTATACAATGTATTGTATACAGACAGGGAAGTACGCTGCAGTACAATTCATTAGCTTTGGCCCAGATAATTTTTGACCTCTGCTCGAGTTGTGGCTTTTGATCACATTTTTTTTGTCGGAATCGAAATATGAATACAAACAAAAAATTATTGAAAGTTTAAATAAGTATTTATTAAGCTTGTAGCTTGGTTTTCGGTATTATTATTTATTTAGCGGTTTAACAAGGAAATAGGATAAACGCAAAATTTCAGTGCCTTTCTTCAAAACAGTTTTTACATATAATAATATTGCAAAACATTATATATGCGTGTACTTTGTGTTAACATTTTGGTTCTCCTCCTTTTCTGATCGATATCTTTGACTTTTCCACCGTACTTCTTCTAACGCTCTTTGTATCGACGACTTTCTTTTGTTGGGGCCTTGCCTTTAATATTTAAGTCAATTTACATTAAGTGGTCTTTCGTACAGATATCTGGTATTTCCTTCCGTGCCATATTTTCTAACATACTGCATTTAAATTTTTTCTCCAAATTTTGTAATAAAAATTTTTTTATATTTTATTTATTGGTTACATGAAAAAAATTGATTTGCAAGACTTCTTTCCCAAACAGTTTTCAAGATAAGTTTTTCTTACTATTGAGTTGGTTTACGTAGTAATAAGCGATATGCGCCCATTAAATCAATGGAAGACTTCATAAACACATATTTTCCGCAGTTAACTGTCAGCACCTAATATTTTCAAATCACAATGCTGGATGCTCAGTTACCACTTTGGCAAGCAAATATTTCTTGTTCGCTTTAAAAAGTGTTTCACAAATCTGTTTTCCTCAATTTAGGGCAATTTATTGTTGAAATAGTAATATAATAATTATTCATATAGAGGATTCGTCCCCCATTTGATAACAGATAGCTTGATAACTAACAGCATCGGTGTCTTTACAGGACTATTAAACTATTAAAAATATTTAAAATGCCCTACTATACACAAACAAGTTCCGGGTATATCCCCTATCCTAACAAACCTTGAACATCTTGATTTCTTATTTTAAACTTTTATTCGGAATGTATCGGAGAAAAGGAAGTTCATCACTACATTGAAATTGCATGAATTGTTTACTAATACAGATCTTGGAATCATGCGTATAATAATGCGCGATTTTTTTTAAAAACGTATCGAAAATCTGACACAATTTTTTTAATGTATGCTTGTGTTCGTCTTCATTATTATTTGAAAAATGAAGACATTTTAAAATAGATACAAACCTACTACAGTTTTGGCTAGAAATATCAACTTTCTAAACCAAAAATCATATACATCTCTTCGATCGTACCTAGATACCAGATAAATATTCTTGAAGATCTAGTTGAGTTGAGTTGCGTTGCAAAGTTAACCTTAACATCCAAGTTTTCGATAACATAAATTTAAAATATTTATTCCTTCTATACTGTTTCTAGGTTATTATTTTATATAGTATGAGTTATCAGAAACCATAAAATGAAACTTTATCTTTCCTATTAGCATCTGCAACGATCCCATTGAATTAAATTATCTCTGCGGCAAGTTTCTCTCCACAATGAGATGCAGTTCTATGAACTCTAAATCTCTAGATAATTATTGTCATAGTTACATCACAGAGAGTTCGTGTGGGCGACTGAGGGCAAAGTGCATGCGATGGTGCATATATAAAGAAAGTGAAAAGGTTGATTTCAAAGAAATATAAAATCGTTTGAACTACGCAACCGCTACTAAAAAAGTGTTTTAAAAAGTTCTTTCAACTTTGAACACCGTTTTGAATTTCATAATAATACTTACCTGTCCATAAAATTAAGTAGAATCATTCGTCTAAATAATAAAAATGGAGCAAAATATAAAAAAATAAATGGCCTTTCCATAAAAAACATTATTTATATTATTTTGTAGCTTATTTCGTTTCTAATATATGCCATTTCTCATAAATAAAACTAGCTGATTTTCTAAAATGATTTTTTTTAAACACGTGCACTATATTATTTTATCAATGAATTTGCCTTTTCCTGCGACTAAAATAATCTAAATGAGTAAGTCAATTAGAAAGTAGATAACTAGTAACAAAAAAGAGATAGTAGATAACACAAATAAGAAATAGCGTCAAAGCAATCTATTCCAAAAAGTTACATGTGCCATCGAGCAGATGTACTTGCATTTATTTTTTGTATAGTGACCATTTTCCACTTTAATTTCTACCAATTGCTGGCAATAATCAAGTTTCAAAATAATATTCCTTAAAAGTAGACATGTAATACCCAATTAAATAGTGATTCTTTGGAATTTCTCGTTTCTGTGGTCTCTCAAAATTCTCATTAAAAAAAAGTTTTCTCAAAATTCTAAATGATTTGCTACTTAAATAGCTGTCAGATGCATAATTCTCGACCTAATAATTTGGATGTGTCTAGGCAAAAATATTTAGAAAAAGCATCTCGTCCATTTTTGCAAATAGAATTCATAAAACATTGAAAAATTTACTTATTTAATCATTAAAATAATCTAAGTGCCAAGTTTGAACTGTATAATGTATGCAGTTTACATGAGA
Source organism: Druceiella hillmani (assembly GCA_039881145.1). Taxonomy (NCBI): domain Eukaryota; kingdom Metazoa; phylum Arthropoda; class Insecta; order Lepidoptera; family Hepialidae; genus Druceiella; species Druceiella hillmani. The sequence goes on from JAYKKI010000080.1 coordinate 10,745,282, forward strand.
GGTTACATTTTTCCATAACTTTCAACCAGTGAATTTACTCCCTTGGTTGATTATTACAAAAAATTTGGCAGCTTAGTGGCAACATTTTATAAGGAACGTACATTCATTTCCCGTTTTCATGACCATCCTAAAGTTTTTTATATAAATTTACAAAATGTATCTTTACAATGTGTTGCATCTTGTAGAATGTATAGATAATAAAATAGGGAAATTCTGTATGAAAGTATTGATATAGAGAGGAAAACGTTATGGACAAAAATACACAATGGTGAACAAGATTAGAAAAATGTCAAAAGCGATAATTCCAGAATTCATTGAAAGACAGAACATATGAGAAAGATAGCACAAAGATGTTAACAGGCTTAACTTTAAACTTTCACTATCTTATTGAATCAAGGGGTGTGCTTAAGACTTATAATGAACGAGAATAAAGTAATATTGCATTGTTGTCATCAGGAGATTTAACAACTCAATTCCGTACAACTTTACACTAAGTTTAGACATAAAATTTTGTCAGAAGTACTAGAAAAATTTCTTACAGCTTTATGTCATTTTAATGTCATTAGAGTGGGCGTTATCACTTACAGGTTTTGGTTGAGGGGTTTTTAATGTAATTAATAATGTTGGTTTAATTGATTTATTTATTTATTCAAAATTCACTACTCTTTGATTTTTATTCTCATTTGGAATTTGTATTGCATTAGTAGAAAATGGAATCTGAATGGAGATAATATATTCTCCCATTGATTCGATTATAATAAATTCGTTTATGTGTTCAATTAAAATCCTTTATTTTTTAGGTTAAGAAGATAAAGTTTTTCTTTACATACGTACGTTATACAAATATTACAAAAACGTGTATTAGATAAGCATAGTTAAATTGTATGTACACATTTAGTTGAAAAATCACCATCGGTAATGATTGAAATATCCCATTAATTTATTTTGAAATATTACTTAGAGTCTAACAATACAATACATAGGATTAGTGTCTTAAATGCTCTTTTCGAAACAAAGATGTTATATATTATCAAGAAATCTGCTTAACGAAAAGAAAATATCGAACACTGCATGTGAAAATAATTACAAAAATTAAACTAATTTTAATCTAAAAATATTATTACTATATTAGGGCATATAAGGAATAGTATTTCAAGAAAATAACACCTGTTAATTACGTCAGAGCACGCAAAATATAGTGTTCGATATTTGAGTAAATATATCATGAAAGAAGAAATGGACGTTCAGTTAATTAATTGTATTTGAAGATTTCTTTTAAAATATAATAAAATTTTAATACATTAAGAAAGCAGGGCTTAAATGTAAAAAAACATTATTGAAATTTTAACTTTGTCTCAAACAATTATATAATGATACTCCACTCGAATCACATTTTTTGTCCAACAAATTTATTTTTCAACCAAACCCATTCAAACAAATGTATGAAATTAAAAAAAAAACATAAATCCGCACGTAAATTAGTAATCATTATTCAATTAAACAGGTAAATGAATTTAATTTATTTCATACGTTATACGTTATGTATAACGGCATTTCATGTATCCGTAAATTTGTCATAAAATTTGTTTGTCAGCAAATATGTAATCCATATTGAAAGAAACTCATTTTGAAGATATTTTTAACACGGCCTGCTTAATGTACCTAGACAATTAAAACCTTGCTCACTGCATTTGGGACAAAAACCAAAATATTAATAATCGAAATAGCATATAACCAATGACAAAATAACATTTCAAAATAAAATTTGTAATTTATTTATAATTTTTCACAAAAAAAAATTGCAGTCGGATATTTCCTTTCAATTAATGAAAATATGCGTTAATAGTAATTACAAAAAAAAAACTGCACTTTTTCTTAACTCACAACGCCAAAGAAAACAATGTTAAAGGAAAGTTTTACCTTTTTTGTATGTGATACAAATCCACTATTAAAGGTTTACGTCAAAAACAAAATCAAAATTACTTACTTAAACTTTTACCTAATGTAAAAGTTTAAGTAAGTAATATTAAATTACAAACTTTGCTCACATTAGAAGCGAAACTCAACGGTATCAAGATAAGAATTAGAAATGAATTTAAACATTAGACGTGTAATAATTTGTTGACCGCTCTGAAAAACTTCAATAATTCTAGGCGATGAGATAGGTAAAATACATAAATAATATTGTATTATAAAAATAACTCAACACAAGAAACAAAAGCTAAAAAATATTTAGCACACACAATCTCAAGAAAGAAGAAACATGAAAATTTTGTATTTAAATAAAAAATTCATATTGGTCAATAACAAAATATTTTAAATTATAAATTCGCCAGATATTTCATAAGTACTAAATAAATTAAATAATTACGTTCAAAATTGTGTCACGGGCAAAAGCTCGTTGGTTGCAACTTTATAATGAAAAAACGTCATCTGTACTTACGGATATTGTAGTAGAATTATATTATAGAGAGTCAAAGAGAAATAGTCCAGTAACAAAGTTTCCACTGATGATGCGAAACTAGTACCGATTATGTTCTGCAATTGAAATTTTAATTAAAATTAAGGTAAATGATATATTACTACGTATTAGGTCTAAAAGATTTATTGTTAAGACAGATAAAGACTGAACAATTTTCAATTTGACCGGAATTCACATGGAAAAGACATAGCTTTCGTAAATAAGTCACATTCTGTTTTTCTTTTAACCGTACATTTTATCGTAAGTTTCTTTATTAATTACTCGTATACAAGATGCTTCGATACTTGTATACAATTTAGAACTAAGTTTTCTGAAATATGGCAATGCAATTCGGAATCATGCCGAAGAGCAAAATAATATAGAAAGGAAAAGTAAACTTCAGTACTTTAATAAGTTTACATGCATATTTACGTCATGTGATTGTGCACACAAAAGATGTGTTTTACTTTATTTTTTTCCATTTTGAAACCCATTCAATTTATATCAACGTTTTAAATTGAAAAAAAAACTCTTTGCAATAAGTTTCTACGTTGCATATGAAATATTTTGCCTAAATAACATGGTTCCATAAATAAAAAACGAAATGAAAAACTATAGTATTCATTTTTTTATTTATTTTGTATTGTGATATTTATATAATACACATAAAGTTATTATTATGTCCAATATACTTTTTCAATATCACAAGAAATGTTAAAATGGCAACATACATCTAAGTTAATAAGCAAATAACCACTGAATTAATCATCCAAAATAAACAAGAAATGTACCAACTCCGGATAACTTTTCCTTTTCCTATTCAAAATATCTATTCTTACCATCTCGAAAACAAATATTTCAGAACAGTAGCGAGAGTTAACTTAAACAAAACTAAATTGTATACCAAATATTACGAAAATTCAATTATGTATACCTTAATAAATAATATAACGAAAACTCTACCTTACAAGTCAAATTTCCGATAAAGGAATTGTAGCAAGACTTGAGTCATATGTTAGCAACAATATCAAGTTGCATATTAGGAAGAATGTTAAGTTGCATATTTACAAATATGCCGAGTTGTATAATTAGCAAGAGTTTGGTGGTTAGCAAGCATGTGGAGAAGTATTTTAGCAAGAACGACAAGTTGCAACTGTTTGAGATATTACATTATAAACACATTTAAATCCCAGGTATTATTCTATAAGCTGTAAAAATTTCTTATTTTCAGGTTCAACAGTTTTCGCAGTAAATTGTTTCGTTTGGCGAGGGATAGGTAAATAAACTAAATGTGATAGCATGTGTTTAGGTCTCATCTCAATAAAATAGTAAACTGATCAAAATCCAAATATTATATGAATATACTTGTGTGAAATAAGTAGGTAATAATTGATAGATAAAGATTTATTATTAGTTACGACGAATTTCCGTAGGTTTCATTGGGTCCATTATTCAGAAAAATGTTACCAGTTACGCTTATGATTAAAATTATGACAAAAGCATTGTGAATATTTTGCGAATCACCAGCTTATCTTTTGAGAGATATTTAATTCAGCAAAAACGGTTTTTATGTCTTTCATATATTATTGTAATGGAAAAAATTAGATTTGTTACAATAAATGTAGTGAGTACTGTGATGTTGGGATAAAATGTAATTTTTTTTAAATTTAAACTTTAAGGGCGATAATCTTGAAAGCGATTATTCTTTAAGTTCACCAAAAACGTGTAATGGTCAGAGCCATCAATCCTATGATATTATATTGTGAGGGAAACACACCTGTATGTGGAATAACATTTAAAGTTTATTAATTTGCCCTAATGGAAAAAAAACATATTTGAGAGTATTAAATGTTTATGAAATAAACGCAGCCTTAATATAAACTATGACGATTGAGTAATTGAACAGTCAAAAATAGTAGAAAGGTGATGTATTCTTTTACTTTTAGTTTCAATAAAAAGTAGTAGCTATGAAAATATTACTACCGCATTAGCTTCAAAAATTCAGATTTATATAGAGCTATTGTAAAATGGTGATAACGAACAAAATAGACATTACTCAAATAGACAGGTACAAATAGACATTATTCCAGAAAATACAAAAAAACCTAAACACCAAAGTCAAACAAGAAAATAAAAGACGTGCATTTTAGCCAAAAAAAGTAATTCAAATATTACTTTTAGTCATATACCTATTGATTTGTTTTGGTTTATAGTGTTCTCATGCTCTCAATAATTTAACAGATCACTTCGAAAATTACTCAAATTTAAGAAAACTGTTTATAACGGTTCCTCAAATTATAGATTGTGGTTCTTTATTTTTAATTGGCCTTTTTTTATTTTTAACTTAAATAATTTTTTCATCTTATAGTGTGTCCCGTTATGGGATTCAGCAGGTTGTACAAATTTCAATGATGACCTTTTTGAAGCTATTATTTTAACTGATCCTTTGTCTATTTACAAAACATTTTCGTGACAAGGAACGTCATCTACTATATAAACAAATTGCAGGTTTCATTGATTTAAAAGTAAATTTCTTCCGGACAATGCTTAGTAACACCATTAATTTAAAATAAATAGAAATATTAGAAAAAAATTTAAACGAAGCTTCTAAAGAGTTAGCTCTTGAATTTTGCTTTGAAAACTTTTCGAAGACGACGGTTTTGAAAGCAAATTTTAGATGCTACTGAAAATAGAAGCATAGGGTTAATATTAATAAACTGGTTATTTTATCTAAGGTTTTTTAGTTTTCGTCGTAGATACTTAAGGCCTTTTGCAAATGTATCTAGTTAAGGCTGCCCAGTTAATAACGGAGACGATGACAACATTTAATTAAGGCCATAGTGGTCGCGAGTTACTTGTAAATTGTTAATTATACGAAGTGAAACTATTTTACAGAAGTAAAATGCTTAATAAACCACGAACTGCAATGTCACTAAATCTGTATTAAGGCAATATGTTACAATGGTATTTCGTTAAAACAGCAATAAGTTTTTGATATTTTGCTCAAATGTCTTTTTACGTGTGATGTTTTAAAACAAAAAGGGCTAAAGGAATTTTTTGTTTATTAAATACTTTGAGAAAATTTAGCTTTAATAAAAATTTTAGCCAACGGTATTATAGTAGTACTACCTAGTGATAAATTTTACAGAATGATAAGGATTTATATAAAGAAAATAATGGACAATGAATTACAACCCCGTTATCCTTTTAGAAGTGATTCTCACAAATTACATCAATAATTTAGTTTACCCCTAATTTAAAAGAGACAAAGAAAAAGACGAACAACTTTTTCGTTTGGGGAAGCAGAAACAATACAATTTTAAATATAAGAATAATATTTTGAAAAAAATATTTCTGATACTAGTATCTAATAATGTTAAATATAATTTTCGCGTTTACTCTACTATACGAACCAAGAAACTTGTTTATTCAACAGAACCACATTATATTTGTCGACAATCAATTAAAGGGAAATGTGAATGGTGTTAAAAAATTTCAAAACGTGAAAAAATAAATTAGATTAGGGGCGCAACTATTATTTTCAAATCGCATGGCATATTTTAATATATGTTTAGATAAAAGCACTTAATATAAAATATAAATAATAATTACTTATATTTAATTGAAGTTTTAATTCCATTTAAAGTTCACCGATTTATTCATCAACACTTAAAGTTTTATTCAGAAACTTTTGTGGATAATAAAACAATACTGACCCCAATACTTGACGTCATAAAATGTTTTTATGTTAAATAACAAAAAATTAACCCTTAACAAACGCACATATTGCTGTAATAACTGAGTTAAGATCTTACATAATACTTCGCTTTAATAGCGAACCTAAGACCAACACGAACTAACAAATAACTTATAAAAGAAAATATCTAATACCCTCATGGGTAATTTATCACTGTGTTAATTTTGTTCATTTTCTCCTTCACTTGCGAGCGGTTCTTATGACATCATACCTCCATTAGGAGCAAACAAGGCGCTCGCTTCTAGTGAGGTTTTCGCGTCTAACGGGGTCAAACTGTATACTCAGCAAAAGCTTGTCTCGCAACTAATGTGTGTAACACGGAAGACAGCGTGTACCTAAACATTCAATTCGATGTATTCATCGTTATAGATTTAATTAACTTTTGTGATTATTGACCACTCAGTACTGTAAACTATTATAAGTTTAGTTCTTTTTAACAATATTACGAACTGGTAAAAACTCAATTTAGTGAATGATTTTAATAATAAAACTTGTTAAAAATCCATCTATATTCTTATAAATATAAGCATAAAAATGAGTATTCTCTGGTTGAAATATAAAGGATTAACAATTTAATATTGCATATATATATATATATATATATATACATGTATATATGTATATATATATATATAAATATATATATATATATATATATATATATATATATATAGATTTATACCAAGATTTTACTCTTTTATATCAGGCAAAAAGTTAATATCATGCAATATATTTTCTTTATAATTGACTGATAGAATTTTGCAACCAAAATAATTAAAAAAAATAATTTTGCTCTAAATCTTCTATGTGCGCTCAACCAGTATCTTTTCGTAATAAATGAATCAAGAATCGAAATATATATTAGTGCTCGACTATTCACTTATTTCAATCAGCTAATCAATATTAATTTTTGTTTGTTCTAAAAAAAAAATTTGCAAAAATGTGTTCTTACTTTAGATGTTCAATGATGAGTTGTTAATTAATTTATTATTACTGACACGCATTTTTGCGTATTTCTCACTTATTTTGTAGAGTAGATGTATACTCTCTCGTAAAAGTAAACCTTTACATTTTACGAATAAACTTTTCATTCAAAAATAAATTGATATAAACGTTTAGTTTTATAAAATATATTGCAATATCAAAGTTTTAAAATAACTGACTGTACCGTAAAACGGGCACAAGTTATTATTGAAAGGAAAAATCCAATAAGACATAATCTCAGCAGCGGTCTCAGTCACCTTCGATACATAATTTCACCGAACGGAATTTATTGCCGAAACGCAATATTGGGACCGAATAAGATATTTCCCATTAATGAAAATGTTTACCAGGTAAATTTACAAAAGATACGTTACACGAGTATCAGCAATCGAAGGATCTATTTAATATACGAGAAAGTAATAACCCATACGAACATTATTACAAAAAAATGACAATTTCATACAAGAAATATTTCGAGTCACTAATGATGTTCTCCATGAAATTCATTGGATTTGTGGTTTGATATGTTTTCAGGGTTTTGTTTGAACATTGTCAAGCAAATAATTATTTATATGTTAGAAAGATGACGACTTATATTTAGTACTGTTCGTAAACTACTTAAATCTGAGTTTGATAGAAATGTTGACCGTTTGTTTCCCAATAATCGTTATAATTTTTTAATGAAAGAACAAGTCTGTTTATGTTTAATTGAAGACATTATTTATCAAACGTATCCTTTAAAATAAATTGAAATATGTCAATAATTCATAAATGACTTTTTCAGATTATTAAAATTTTTAAAAGTTAATAAATAATATTCCTTTTCCATTTGTTAAATAAAATTAAAGACTCCTGTTTTCTTAACATGAATATATATTATCTAGCTGAACTTTGTTGCAGAATTATGTAAGTGCTTTAAATTTGTCTTTAATTGTTTTATCATATATTTTATATTCATGTGAATATTTCTAAACACTAAATGAACACTATCTTCACTTCGAATGAAGAATTTTCATTTATTTATACAGTTGTTACATTTAATGCAAGCAATTTTACTTATTCAATACAAAACTCATTATTTTCTTGCAGGTCATTCTTCTGTTTAATTTTATGTAACAAATATATTTAAAACCTATAACTCAAAAGTCCTATCTGTCTTAGCAAGCTTAGAATCTTGAGCATTTTTTCGGTTACACAAGGATAGGTGTATATCCAAAAAGTGGTAGTGTAAAAAAAAATATTTAGAAATTGCTTGCCTGCAAAAACAGATCGAATTGCACGAAAAGAGATCGATGAGAAAGTACAAAAACTAGATAAATGTGAAAGTAATTTAGTAATTGATTTGTATAACACTACTAGTTGTTGCAGAAACCTTGATAAAATTTAAGTAAAGGTCTTATTTCTATATCAACATATATACATACACAATACACTAGACTCCTGCTGTATTGGGGAACACATCATTTATTAAAGATATTGAAGCATGCATATATAGCACACTAAGCTTCTAAGTCTTGAATTTCAATAAAGCCTGCATTTATAATCGATAACTTAATGATTAAGCACGAAATATTTTCAAGCTCTCCTTTGAACATAAGTTATTCCCTGACACAAATGCGAGTAGAAGTCTATCGCATTAGCGCGTTACCAGTGTTGTTTTATCATTGGAGCAACATTGAGCTCGAATAACTCAAGTTTTGCGTCTGTAGCAGGGTAATACCAAATTCGTTTAGTACAGCCTAATGATGGAACTATTGGTTTTATGGAAATAACAGGTGTAATATACTAATATTGCAATTATGATATATTTTATTTTATTAATTATCTATAATGGATAAATTCAAAAAACAAAAGTTAATAAATAGCATAAAATAAAATCGCTCAAGTGCATATAGAACAATCGCCAAATATTATTCAGTGGTTGTCTACATTTCTTGAATTGTTTAATGTAAGTTAGGTAAAATTACGAAATGTTATTTTATTTTTATTGAAATATTTTTAGATTACTCTAATTTATATTTCAATTATAGAGAATTACAAAAAACGGGAGGTGGCCTACCAATTCACCAACAGTTTAGTCAGAGTCGCCAAAAGAACTTGGAAAATACTCATTCTACACGTTCATTTCTCTGCTATGACTATTTACGAAAGAGGAACAATGGAAGAAAACAAATGAAAGAAAGAAATGTGATATATTAAATATATAATATATATTTATATATAATATATTTACCATTTAAAATCAAAATCAAATAAATCCTCTAGTTGTTTTTAAATAGAGACTCAAATTGTACGATATTAGTTACTTTATTCTTCTAATTTTACCATTCTTTGGTACTGTGTTATACCCATCTAACTGGTGTTATAAGTTTTAATTTACTATGTCATCCGCACACTTATCCACCGCCCACATACATGAAGCATTAACTTAGAAATCGCTCATATATATTCGAATATATATGCGAAATAGTTCATATTTATGTTAACTTTCTGTATAACAATAAGGAAATTTACAACCTTTAACAAATACACTTTAGTAAATAAGAAAACTGTTAAAGGATATTAATTTAAATAGAGACAAACGTTATTACCGCTGAACAAAATTTTTAAAACAATAACTTAACACTGATTTTTATAGGAAATCAGGAAGCGTAGTAAAATAGAGGAAAGTCAAAAGAATAAATCAATAAAACTTTTTAAGGAAAGTGAAAGGAAGCTAACGGGTCTATCCTCGAGTATCCTCGAGTATTAATTGTATAAATAAATAAATAACATAATTAAATAGCTTCGTCAAGGTATTTGCGGTGGGTAAGGTGGAAGGAAAGATACCCCGCAGTCGATCATCTAGCCATTGAAGTGATCAAGTAACTGCTTTTACTGGTTTTCCTTTAGCAATCGCCATAAGGAACTGAAAACCGGACAAAGCAGAAAGAGCTTTTAATAAAGCCATGAATGCCTTTCAATGACAGGACCTTGATAAATGAAGAAGACGATTAAGAAGAAGGCAACGAGTATTGTGTTGAGTAAATTAAAAGTTTATTTAATCTTGTTGCACTGCGCTTTGAACCAATGTTACTTTTCCCCGGTCACGCATTCTAACTACTTAAACAATTAATGTTAACTTTCATCTAAATGCACTAAATATTAAACTAATCGAATTATTGTCCAGTTAAGCTTTTTACTTGTGCTAATACAATTAGGTTTTGACAAATATAGCTACTTAAATTAATTATTTTAAAAAAACACACAGATTAGACAACATACTTGAATTAGTATGACGAACATAACGTTTAAATCTGACCTAAATACAAAATATATTGAACTAGTCCAGTTATTCCATGGTCAAGCTTCTTATGTGCTAAAAGAAGAAAGTTTTAACAAACAAAGATACTTAAAATATTCCGTAACAAACACACGGAAATTTTATAACATACATAAAATAGTGGGTCTAACAAAACACTTAACTTTGAATTAAATACACTGAGTTTTGAACTGATGCAATTGTTGCACGGTCAAGCGTTTTAATATTAATGGAATTATGTTTTATCAAACACCGTTGCTTAAAATAATTCTCTGTGGCAAATACAGCAAGATTACATAAAGAAGTGCGCCGAATAAAACATTTAACTTTGACCAAGTACATTCAATTTTGAACTAATGCATTTTCCATCCGGTGAAGCGTTGTAAGTATTTATGTAATTAAGTTTTCAAATCTTGAATATATTTGGCGTTAATTTTGTAGAAATTTGTTACTCACAATTAAATGAAACTACGTGATGTAGTATTATTTCTACTTTCTTTAATTTCTTTACCACGATCTAGGTTTCGTTGTATTGCAACATCTTCAGGTGGGATATTAGCAAAGATTTTTGGCAAATATATTCAATAAAGTATTTAAAGAAATTAAAATATAAAAGAAATTAAAGAAAGTAGAAATAATACTACATCACGTAGTTTCATTTAATTGTAATTAAGTTTTGTCATATAAAGCTACTTAATATAATTCCTTATAATAAACACATAGGGATTAGATAACATACATGATGTTGGAGTACGAACAAAACGCTTAACTTTGACCTAGATACACTAAATAATCCAGTGCAATTTTTGTATCTTCAATGCATTTTAAGTACTTATAGAATTAGATTTTGTCAAATATCGCTACTTATAATAAATCCCTATAGCAAATGCAGAAAGATTAGTTAATACACCTAAACTAATACAATTTTAAACCAATGCAATTTTTATTCAGTTAAGGGTTTAAAGTACTTATGCAATTAGATTTTGTCAAGTAATTTTTATAGATAATACACAGAAATTAGATAACATACATAAAGTAGTGAACTGAACAAAACACTTAGCATTTACCTAGATACACTAAATATTTTATTCATGCGACGCTTCGCCCCCTCTCGTTTTTTTAAGTATACTGTCCGACTTAAAATCGAATGTCAGGATAATCGATATTGATTACGGCGCAACATGAAATATGCAACAAATGAGTAAGGGGTAGTAAAGTAAGACCAAAGGAAATAAGTTTTTATAGAGTCTTGTAATATATTTTATACTCTATTCCATGTGACAAGTTTTCCTTACATAACACGACATTGATGTTCACACCGTACAGAGGAAGATATGTTTGAAAAACTTTGAAAATAATACGATTTAGTTGGGTCTACTTTGAATATATTTTTGATTATGTGACTGCATTTTGAGATTTGTATATTACTTAGTAGTTAAACCTTAGTTTTAATGCCACGTTATAAAACTTTATTTATTTATAACACATTTTCGTTTCGTAACAGGCTAAAAATGCGTAATGTTAAAGTTCTAAGTATTAATTTTAAAACAAACATGCAATAATTCTAAACTAATGATAAGAAATCAATAATTTGAATACACTCGTATATTCTTATTACCTACATACGTCAATTTCACAACAAACAGAAAAATAAATATAGTAAAGAACATGAAATATTATATTGTATTATCCAGAATAATATTTTGAACGACGTAAATATTTCAAAAACAAATTAGTTTAATTGCCTGGTAATGGTTTTAATTTACTCACTTAAAATGCAGTTAGTTGTATATTTTCGTAACTACTTTCTAGGAGGAATATTTTTTGATCGAGCAATAATACTACGCTTACTACAACTATCTAAATGCTGATAATTTAAAAATTTTTTTAAATTATATTTCATCCCTCATCATCCCTAAATCTAATTTTTCTCTAGTTCTTCCTTTTTTTTTCTTAATAAGTAAATACCGAGATCGAAACTATTTTCCTTTTATTACTTTTATTTAAAGTAGAGTTGGTGTCATTTTTATAAATGTTGAAACTTTTTCGTGGATATTTCGTTTAATTTGTTAGCAGTTTTATGAAAAGGAATTTTTCTACTTTATCAGTATCTTAAATGGATTTCTCTATATTTGTAAGTAAACAGTATGGATATACGTTTACGTATAAATTAAAATCCGAACAATTAAAAGTATCATCACATCTAACAAATTTGAAATAAAAAACGAAGATATATATATTTAGAAAACGAAATAACCTTATTCGAAAAAATAAACTCTACTTAACGTGTTGATGTCGGTGTAAAAATCACCCTCTCTGGACTTGCCCATTACGACTTTCTTTCATGCAATGAACACAATGAATTTAGAAAACTTAAAATGGACCTAAAAATGTTTCAAACAAACGAGTCATATACAGTGGCATAAGCACATATTTCAAATTTGATTCCACGTTATATTTTCTTACAAATCCGACGAGATTTCAAAAAACATAACAACATTTGGGTTGTTAGTGAGAACGTTTATCTTAACATATATGTTGTATTATAGGACTTGTAGCACCTCAGTACAAGAATAATTTAATACCAAAGCAAATACCTTCCGATATGCAACTTTTACATTGTCTGACTGTAAAAACTTGAATTTCTGGTCAACTCGTTGCAGAAGTTCCTCATTGATGATTTTCTAAGTCAAAGGTGTCGACATCATTCATCTGTATGCCCGCATTTCGAATATTTTTATAAGTTTCCTGAGATCTTTTAATTGACCAGGCCCCGCATTTCTCTAGGTGTAGCATTGTAGCAGACGAATTCGAAGTGGGATTTTCAGGCTTGGATTTCAGAGTACGTTTTTTAATTTTTTCAAAAGCAATAAACTATTTTTCTCTTTTGAAAACAATAACAAAAACACTATTTCCATCTTTGAATTTTTACATGAAACTTTTCAAAATACAATATCGGGCAAAAAAAACTTTATTTCAATTAATAACGTATCCAATGAGACTTGAGTTTATATATGTATATAATAAGGTATAATATATTTACATCCTCTGTTAACACATTACGAAAACAGTTGAAATAGAAAATTGTTCTACAAGAGTAATATTGATGCCCTAGTTAACTAAATTATCATCAATAGTATTTTTAAACAAGACAGGAATAATTTTTAATGAGACCTTTTTTCCCTAAAATTATTTTAAGTTTTTTATTTTAAGTTTAAAATTATTTTCCAAAAATGTAATCTTTCTTCACCACATACATATCATAAAAGAATTATGATTTCTCTATAACATATAATCGAATTAGAAGGACTGATTCCATAATATCATATTGTTCCAAATACTAAAATGATGTGAAATACTTTTGTTTGCTTGTTCAGGTGAATAAGTAGTACATCATCAGTGGCTTTGAGTATGTGGAACAATAATCAAATATAAAGCATATTCGTATACAACGTAGGACACAATGAAAAATATGTTAGTATTCCAAGTAGTATGCAGTGAAGTGTATTAGTATTCAAGGTAGTGTATTAAGAAATGTGTATTAGTATTTAATCCATTATACAGCAAATAGATTAATAGTATTTAAATGTAAGAGTTATTAAGCAAATGTTTGTTATTCAAGCCTTCCTTAAAATACAAATCGATTTTTATGAAACTTGATTAAAGTGCTGTGTGTAAATTGAAATATTTCAATACACATTACTTTTTATTCTCAGAAACACCATAATTCTTTCAAGATTATACATAATTCTTTATGGAATAAAAAAACATTATTTCTATAATTCTCATGTAGCTATCGAAACGTAAATTTCAAATCTATTGACAATTGGTTTCGCAAACACATAACGTGCATGTAAATTACGCTGCCTTAGTCGAAAATACAGGCAAGCGACCTTCATGTAGGAATTTATTCATATAATAAAATCACAAAAGAGTGAGTCTGTGTATTGAATATTTAAAAATAAAAACTAAGTACTACCTACTGAAGATTCGATACTAACCCTATAACAACTTTAGAAAAATTTTAGAATTTTTCTAAAGTTAAAAAATTTTTAGAATTTTGGTCTGTTTATCTATTTGTTTATTTGTTTTTCGCGTTTTCGTTATGCGCGCTAACCTCAGCAACGGATAAACCGATTATGACGCGTTTTTCAGTGAAGTATATTTTATGTCAACATTTAGGCTTTATTTTATGTCAATCGGGTCACAACGATGGTTATACGGTTATTATAATGGTTATATTCATTGCGCTGGTTAGTACTAAAATCGGTGGAATCGATTTGAAAGCCAACGCAAGCTATTATTGTTTTTAAAAACTTTATGATAATAGCCTTCTGAGAGAAAAACGAAAAAAATTCCTAATAAATTTTCTCATTCCGAATTCCATGCAAAGGAAATTGCAGGCATAGCTAGTATAAAAATATAAATTGAACGTAGAAGCAAGAATTGCTTGTGACTTAAAAAGAAGCTTAAAAATATCTGAAGAGTATTTAGGCTTCGGATGCGCAGTATGAACGCAGTGAGACGTTTTACTTTGAATGTAGCATGTATTTAACTAACGCACCTGTGCCTTGTCCGGGAAGCAATTTTATTTCCAGTTAAGAATTTATTATTTACTTTATCATGTTAAATATAAATAGGTTACGCAAAGTAATTTAGTTAATACATATGAAGTTGGAAAAAGAACAATATATTCGCTTGTAAATTCTAATTATCTAATATAATATGTATTATTCGAGCCTAGATAGTAATATATATATATATATATATATATATATATATATATATATATATCACCATGAAAAGTTTTCTGCCATAAATATTAACTAATTAAACCGTTTCAGAATATCTAGCTACTCATATGTTCATTCACATTTATATTTATTAAAGCAAACATAACTCATGTAAATTATATTTCTCTTAATTTGATGGTTTAATTAATATTTGAAGAAAATAAGTAAGTTAGGAGTATTTAGGAGTAATCAGAGTTCTAAATATTTAAATTTTCTGACCAGAGATCCAAGACTCCAGTGAGAAAAACTTTGAGGAAATTCCTCCGGTTTGCCATAGATGTGTGTTAATTATAAATTTAGGATTATCATTTTTCTTTCTATTTAATTTTAATTATTTTAATACACAACGTCCAAATGTTATGCCTTTAAATGAACAGCATAACCAATCGGTTAGACATGTACCAAAAACTTGCCAAGCAAATTCAGTTTACGTGAAAAAAACTTAGCTCACGTAAAAAAATGTTGCATCACCCACTTCAAGATAGCCGCTTAATAATATCCTCGTCTATCTTTGCCATTATAATCACAAAATGAATAATTAAAAAAAATAATAAATTACATACATAAATCTCCAGCCACAGAAAGGACACCAAACATCAGCGGAGGTGCCGACTACACAGCGCTCAAATCTTCAACTTAAAAATAAATATTTACTTCAATACAGACACCACATAAAGTTGAAGACGGGATTTTCCTGTAAATCTCGCCATGACATTAGTTTTATAACGCCGTCACAATTGAAATGGATAATTCCTGGATACCGAGCTAAACATTATTATTTTTATTTCATTTGGCACATTGTTGCTAACAAAATAACCACAAGACTCTCCGAGAATTTCACAATAATTTGAATTATTATCACCATGTTATTCGTAAAAGATATGGTGGAACATGCATAAAAAAAAGGTAAGTTTATGGGGCTCATAAACATTTACTTACGGCTACAAGACCTGTCGAGTAATCAAAAAGTTATACAATCAGCACGATTTATAGCATTGCTAGATTTATATAACTAGTACGGACATTCTGTGAATTGCTCATAACGTGAAATGAGCACAGACAAGTGTATATTTAGATTAAATTGAAAATTTATTAAAAATGGCTAAAGGTTATTAATGATAATCATTTTACTATGAATTTCAGTACTGTAATGTGCCAGTTTCCGTAGACGGTGTTAATTATTAAAACCAGCTCTGTATATAAATTCGATGCTTATATTTGGGAGAAAATACGATTTTTCAATTGCAACTTGAAGTCGAATCATTTTAAGAGATTTCTAGTGAAAAAAGGAATTTTTGCAATTTCGTCAGATCTATCCTTCCGTCTGTCACTAACTCAAAAATTCTACAAATTAAAGCCTATATTCACGAAATGCTGCTATTAGATCTTTGATATTTACATCTCAATTTTATCAATATATTTAAAGGTATTTGTATATCTCCCCAAACATCAGAGGTGGTGATGAAAATTTATGTTTATTCTGGAGTTTTTTACCATCCTTTTTTTGAATATTATATCTTTGGACAGATATTTCCATTTGGAAAAATCGTTTCGAAAAAAATGAGTACAAAATTGCGATTCCAGTGAGGAAAATTTATATTTTTTGCAGAAAAACGTTTCAAATATACATAGTTGACGCATAGAAATATTTGTATAAATAATTAATTGTTACATGATGTATATTTTTTTCTAATGTTTACCTATTTTTCTTCTTATAATTTAAGGAAAATGGTAGTCTGCCGTTTAACAAGCTACTTTTATGCTTATGTATTTTGTACAGCACATAATTTAGTAACGATATTTACGTAATACAACTCAATGAAAAGTAATATCATCTTAGCGAAAACAAGCAGTTAATTTCTCTTCAATTTCGGTTTGAAACGAAAACTGAAATCAGATCCATAATGTTTACTCGGCATAATTAATTACTAAAACGGCCATAGTAAAACGATTCACAGTTTTTATGAATGTCAAAGAGTTTCAAAGTAATATTTTTTTTTATATAGTGATAAAATGTATCACAAATGGCTGTATGTGTTTATACCTATAATATAAAATAATTCTTTTAACTGAAAGAAATATTTTAAATGCTAGTTATTAGTATGATAACAAATTTACTCATATACAGGTCGATTTTTTATCATACTAATTTTATAAAAAAAAAAAATTTTCTGTATATTTATTTAATTTTGGGTTTGTTACCAAAACTGTTTATGTCAGTGCAAAATTTACTGTTGTGTAAATTTAGTTTCCATATGGATATAGAAACATAAATTATATATTTAAAGTTTTGAATGAAATAAGTTCAAATATTGGGTGCACTTTCGACTCAAACTTTGAAATTATTGGAGATAAATCAAACTACTCTATAGAGATATCACAAAAACGAATACAAAAAAATCATATCTATAGATTGAATTAAAATATAACATAAACTTCATAAAAGTGAGGTGTGTTCAAAACACCTGTCAAGCACGAGTAGTACTCGCACTACGGGGTTTCCGTACACATTTAGGTATTCATAAATTTTTAGTGTACACAATATTCCCATTTAATTATTTAGAAAATTTAAATTTTTTGGAAAGCAAATATATTGCCTACTACATTTTTCATAGGAGCATATTTAAAAAAATTGTATGTGTACTTATGTACGCGCATTAGCAGTTAGACTTTTTTGACATAGTACAAGAATAACTTTATTAAGCACGCTAATAATTAATGGAAACATAAAAGGACTGGAGGATGATTATAAATACGGTTTATAAAACCAAAATTCAATCAAATAATTAAATTTTAAAAACTAAAATTTATTTCATCATAAAGAGTAGTAAACAAGTTTATCTTTATATTTAGAATTATAATCAACATCATCTAATTTTTAACAAAGGAATAAGCTGATACTTCATTGAAATTATTCATTTTCAGTATTTAAT
Source organism: Druceiella hillmani (assembly GCA_039881145.1). NCBI lineage: Eukaryota > Metazoa > Arthropoda > Insecta > Lepidoptera > Hepialidae > Druceiella > Druceiella hillmani. The sequence continues at coordinate 10,763,511 of JAYKKI010000080.1, forward strand.
AAATGATAAAGTAATCATTTATAATTTATAATGTAAATAAATACGTACCAAAACTAAACCTCAGAGAAATACATTTCAAAAAGCTTATAAGCTCTATTTCTGTCACGAATATTCACAATAAAGCTTTTTATCATATGGCCCACTAGTAAATTAAAATTTTAAAAAAGTATTATTTGGAAGCACAGATATAACTTAAATTTGAATATACGACACGTGTTGTGTATTTACAAATATTGAGGTATTTGTCTGTCATTAATATAGTATCAGTCACTACGTGTATGTAAATATGTTTACTGAGCAACTGCACCGTCTCGATTTTTGTTGCATCTTGAGCAACTTCGTAATGTTGATTTTTGTAGTATCGTGCGTGCGCATTGTGACCAATTTCATTTTGTCTTTTTTTTGCGTCGTGCGTGCGTAGGCACGCATTTTAAAATTTCACTCTTATAATTTTTTCATGACGCGTCTTAAAGTAAATTTTTTTAACTTTTAAGAATCTGCTTAAAATAATCTTTTATATAGTGATAAATGTATCAAATCAACGCTTAAACTTATATATGGATCAATTTGTTATCATACTAATTTTACAAAGAAAAACATTTTCTGTCTGTTTATTTATTTTAGAATTTATTATCAAAAGCGTTTATTCTTTTGATATGACATTTTCACTATCGTATGAGTTTAGTGTTCAGATGGATATGGAGACAAATGATATATTTACAATTTTGAGTGAAAGAAGTTAAAATGTGCCGGGAGCACCTTTGATTAAAATTTTTAATTTATTAGAGCTACATCAAAATAATGTATAGGGATGTCATAAACGTGATTACAAAAAAGTATATCGTATTTATTTATTTATCTACTTTAACGTATCTAATTAACACATATGGCAGATTTATTGCTCCGAGAGTTTCTTACAGCCAACCCTAGATCAGCCCCGATCGACAAGGGGCCGGGAATCGAACCCGTGTCCTCGCGGTACCCCGCGCCGTCAAAGGCTGTATGCATTGTGATAAACTCGATACACCACGGCGACGACCTCACACACTACGACGTCGAATAGTCTATTGTATTCATAAATTGCGATTTCTTTTATGGAAATTGGTTATTTTATACGATTTACCAACTGCCATTCAGTTTGCTAATTTTTATCACCGACAACATTTCTAAGTTTTGTCACCGACAACATTTCCAAGTGTGTTTGTAACACACTCTCTCTATCAAAATATGTCCAAAGTTAAGATGACCAACTTCATATTTTACAGAAATATTTCGTTTCATCTCAAACAGCAAAGCTCAAAAGCCTACTAACAATGACAAACTTCCTTAATATATGAAGTATCATTTCGAACACAATTTCAGAATTTAATTGCCCCACTAAATCATTTCAAAAAAACATTTTTTAGCATAGATGTATATTGATTATTTTATAGTACATATATTTTCTCCGAAACTTGTTCTACGCCCGTAAATGTTTATTAAGACTTGACGTTTGTCACCGGTCGGGCGTTGGGATATGCAGAAATGAGAACGTATATATACGATCTCTTTGCTGATTCTATAATTATACCCTGCCTATACAATGGTTATTAGTCTAGACCCTCTCTCAAATACAGCAAAAACGTGCCATGAAAATTTGGCTTTATCAAAAGAAATCTAAAAGTTACGTGGCTACTTAAATTTTGCAACTTGTCCATCGAGAAAACCACTTTATACTATTATTTTATATGAAACGAACAACCTAAAAAAATGTTATATTTTCTTTTGTCTCCGGCAACATGAACGAGATCAAATATCGACGGAGGCGCTAGTACACTGCACAGCGCTCATATATTTAATATAAACGATTGCTTCAAACAGACGCCACATAAAGACAGGGCTTACCTGTATATCTCGCTATGACATTACTTTATTAAGACCGTCATAATGAAACTTTAAGTGATAAATACTTGGTGTTCGAGTTGTGGGATATTATTTTTATTTCATTTGACCTTATTACTCGCAACTATAACAGTGAAAGTCTCTCCAGCAATATAGTAGTAATACAAATGACCTGATTTTGAAGGTATATTTTATAAAATATGTGTATTTATGAGGCTTAGAAAATTATTCACGACACGATAATCTAATGATTTCCGATAAAGAAATATTTTTTGTATGGAAACACCCGTAAAATATTTTCTATTTTACAATAATGTAACTCGTTACGTCCTTTATTTGTTTTATTTGATTGAAAGATCTAACTATTTTTCCTCCTGCCATTTTAGAGAAAGATAGTCTGCTTCTGATTAAACTATTTTTTATTACAACTATACCAACGATGTCTACCTAATACACCATATTAATTAATGCAAGCTTTAATATTGCAACATCTTCAGATGGGTTATTATCAAAAATCGTTGGTAATAAAAACCTAGGTCGTGGTATAGAACTTACAGAAAGTAGAAATAATACTACATAACGTAGTTTCATTTAATTGTGAATAATGAATTTCTACAAAATTAAAGCTAAATATATTCAATATTGAAAAACAGCCGATTTGGTTACATTGGCAGCGTACCGCTCACTGCACTGGATAGTGTACCGCCGACAACGAATTAAATTTCGGAAGACAATACAAATGATTTGGTTCAGTTAAAAAAATTTCATTGGAAACATATTCTATTTACAATATATGTTTATAAACATTTTTAATTTTGTTTTCCGAGGTATATATGTACAATTTTTTTCGTATTTCCTACTCGAGAGCAAGCTACGTATAGTTGACCGTGAGAAAAGAATAAGTCTTTCTTTCAAAGAACCCTGTCTTTGAGGTTGATGTCGCAATGTACTAAAGTTTGTCCTTGCGCTTTGTCAGTTGTAAAACTATAAGCTAATTTGATTGGAAATTGCAGTCTTTTAAATTGGAATAGCAGTTCAGTAGAAATCAGTGGTATTTTGGGAAAAAATACTGTGTGTCCTTTGTTGTTTCCAGTCGTAAGTTTGGCTTCGATAATGTTTTTCGACAGCTGTTTGACGATCATCCTTGTACCATTATAAAGTTTTGGTGAGTTGACATTTCTGAGTAGTATGATCGAAGAATTAATTTTCCGAAAGCAGTGTAATGGCATTACATGAAAAGAGTTTAAAAATTCTGTAGGGAAATTGATACTATTTTCAACGTTTATCATCGTGTCGATTAATTTGTATATTCTCTTTTCACCGGGACTTTTATTTTGAATTTTAAAGTTGATATCGTCCTCAATATTATTTTTACTTGACAAAAGTGCCTTCTGAAATATCATCTCCAGTTTGGTGTAATTATGAACGATATTTAGATAAATTTATAAATGTACTGTTGTTTCGTCTTTCGATAGTTCAACTCTCATATTATTTGTTAGTGGCAGTATTTGTATGTGTGGCCAGAGATGTGATTTTTTAAGCATTAATTGATTTCGTGTGCCGGTGTTGACTTAGGGATAACTGGAAGTGTTATCTAAATCCCCTTAGAGTATGAGTAGAGCTCCTCTCATCACTTCAGAGTTTCTTCGAAAGTCTTGTAATTTTCTGTCCATGGCTTTGAGTGACTTTTTATGTGCCATTCTGTATTCGTCCCAGAAAATAATTTTAGCTTGTTTTAGAATTTCACTATGTCCAGAAACTCTTGAGATTTTACATGCAGGGAATTGTTCTTGGGCTATGTTCAAAGATAGTTGTAGAGCGGAATGGGCAATTCGTCCTGTTCCATAAGTGTGGCGGCAATGCTGGATGATGCACGTATTATTTCCAGTAACAGATTTGTAAGAAACGTTTCCCTTGTGTCGCCTGGTGCATTCAAGTGAATAATTCCGTTAGTTTTGTTTTTGATCCGGTTCATGATAACGTTGTAAATTTTGTTTATCATCATTGAGGAGTGTTTTTTGTGAGCAATATATTGAAGTAGTTCGTTGATGGTGCAGTTGCTTTCCTTTTTAATTTCAAAGTTTAGCAAACTGAAAGCATCTTGTCGTGGTGCTGGCATACCAAGTTATACTAAGGTTTCATTTTTATTGCTAAATATTTATCTTCTAGGCGAATGAGTGTTTCATTGAAGATGTCGTCGTTGAATTTGATGGCCAGTTCTGGATGAGTTTTGAATTCTATAGGTCACATGTTGTTAGTATTATGGCGAATAAGTCTCTGATTAATTCAGCTAAGGCTGTGATTAAGGCTTCTTGTAGTGTTATTTTCCATTCTTTGCAGTTTTCCAGTATTCCCAAGCGTTTACATGGTTCTCTGTACGTCTGGCATAGGTAACCCTCAATAGTCTTGAGATCTGTGAAACTTGTTTGCTCCCGAATTTCGTATAACAACATCCGGAGATAAAAACGTTTAGCGTTGTTCGGATGTATGGTGTATACTCGGCCTAGTGCGTTAATTTTCCCGATTCCTGGAGGATTTTATACTGTAATTCCTTATTTTCGTCGTTGAATAATTTATCTTGCTGTGTTCCACGTATAATAGGTAGGGAAGTCGAACTAGAGAAATCGTATAGTAATGTTTTCGCGAATGGATCCGTTTGGCACAGTTGGGAAAACAACTATTAATGTTGTGTGCTTAGGTGGTTCGCTTGAATTTTTTCTGGCGGTGTCTTTTGTCAAGTATACTCTCTGTCCATTTTTCAAATATACAGCTAGATGTTGCAAAGTTAGTTCGTGTTCGTGTATAAAAAACCGAAAATCCGTCACGTTGCTTCGTTACTATTGATGTATCTTCCCATTAGGTATATGAGGATCTCGTCGTTTCTATTTTGTTGTTAACTGTCTTTGGCTATTTAAAATATTGCCATGTCAGTACCTTTGTTAACATCTTTACAGACACATTTAATGGATTTCATTGAATTGCAGTAATCTACCTTTATGTGTACTTGGGACATTTTGAAAAGTGATAAGTTAGTGGTACTACCCATTGATTATCTATTTCCAGTTCGCCTCTGCCTCGTATTCGAATTTTTGCTATGAAGCCAACTTTTTTGGGTGATAGTCTTCTGTATTTAGGATAGTCATCATCTCAGATTTGTGTGTCGTCCACGTATGATTTTGGGTATTTTTTTCTAACATTTTCCATCACTTATACATGGCAAAGTGGGGTTAAATGGCCCGCTTGGTTCGTGAATCATATTTTTCACAAATATGTCGTACAGCTCTGGATCTTATTGTGGATTGAGAAATTCAGCTTGGATTTTTTTGTCGATATCCATAGGATGAACTCTGTCGTGTAGCCATATGACATTGTGTGAGTGAGGCAGTCCTCATTTTTGCCATTCGACATTGTGTATATCCAGTATCTAACGGTTCAAAATATGTGTTATTATGTGATGATTCCAAAAATCTCATTTATTTTTTTCTTGGAATACTCGGACTATTATGTCGAGTCGATCCACGGGAGCTATTCTTTGTTTTCTGGTCACAAAGAGTTATATATTAATGTTATGAAGAAGTCAGGTCGTACATATTTTCTTACGTGGTTCATGGCATCTTGAGTATGTTCGTACAATTGTCTTGGACTTCCTATGTAAGATGATAGTAACTTTACCGCTGTTCCAATGTCGCCAATGTTTTCGTCATTTTATGATTGTATCTCGAAGGTGGATATATTCTTCGACGCCTAGCATCTTCCGATTCAGTCTTATGTAAAGCATCTATTCTATTTCTATTTTTGCATACAGAACTAGCAGGAATTGATGGAATAAACGACGAGTGTTTAGAATGTGATTATATGTTTCATTGTCTCTGATCATAAAGGGGTAAGCATAGAACTACTTGGAAGTGACTTTCTTTATTTCTACGCCTGTTTTAGGTTAGATTTTAATGTGAAACAATTAAAATGATATCCTTCTCCTCCGTGCAGTAACATTAATGGATATTTGAGGGCATCATATGAACGGTGTGTCTCTGCAATGCCTTTTAGTCCTTCTTTTCTTTGTTGTACAATTATCACGGTTTGAAAATAACAAAAACACATTTTCCACAATTCTGATGGAGACTTCGTCTATCTGAGCTGCATTAAATCGACGTCCGTATTCTCTAGGTTGTTGCTTGTTGGCTCGAATTATAACTTTATAGTCATAAGAAATCATTCGGCCTGGTGGTGTTTTGAATATATGAATAAGTTAATTGTATTTGTGTAAGATCTTCTGTAAATCTTGTACTATTTTTTGTCTCAATCCACTGATATTCGTGCATCGTTGATCAATTTCTATTTCTGATAAAATATACTTGCAGAAATTTATAGTCTTCGTTGGATAGTGGTAGCGATCATGTAACGTAAAAATTCTTGCGGAGGTGCTTCCAGTGGTGGTGATGAAATTTTTCCGTTTATTCAACAGATTCCTGATGTTTTTGTATTGAATATTTTTACGTTGGCAGACGTTATCCTTTTATCTGATTACGCCATGTTTATGTTTGTTTTTCTCAGGACTTAGTGCAATGCTTCATCTGTTACTATTTACCTGTCCTCGTCCGCGCTTTCGTAGGGTAATATTTTCACGGGTAGCTTGCGTTCACGACATTTTATTGGAAAATATTGTAGCAATTCTTGATTCTTCAATTCATTCATTTCATTGTTCTTAGGTTTCTTTACTTCTCACGGTACTCGATCTTGTTCGTTGGGAAAGTAAACGTGCTTCGCGTTCTTTAACTGTTTCGTTTTTTCACTGTTCTTTTTGTTTTCGCCGTTTTAGTTCAGAACTGGAAAGATATCCTCCTCTTTTACGTTTCCGAATTGTTTAAGATATAAATCAGATCAAATTTTTACTAAAAAATACACGTTCAAACCCACGACGGTTCTTGCGGGATATATAACTCTATCAATGGATAGCCATAATACATATTATAATTATAATGATATATTTATAGATCCGGAAACTAAGTTAAAATTGTCTATGGGAAAAACTCACCTTGCAGCACATCCTCAACTGCCCAGCCATCATTAAAAGCCTACAGACAATTGACGGCTTTTGTCGGCGATTGACGATTGACCATTTCAGAGAAATCTCTACAACAAAATTGTGGACATTGGCAAAGCTATGATCTTGGCACACGGTTTAATCCGGGACTAATTTGACTTTAAATGGACACGACACCAACCAACCAATGAATAGCCCCACCCATACAGGAAAAGGTTTCAAATTGTACTTACGAATGTTCCAGAACATTCGAGAGTGTCCTGGAATATTCTATATTGCTCTGGGATGTTCCAGGATGTTCCCGAATATTTCAGACTACTCCCAAATATTCCACTGCATTCCAGAATATTCTGGGATATTCTAGAATGTTGTGGAATTGTCTCGAATGCTCTCAAATGTTTTGAACTATCATAAAAATTTCTAGGGGCTGAAACTTTTCCATCTTCGAAATGTATCTAACAACATCAATACCTAACACTTAGGTTTATGATTCCCTTCTGACTTACGATAACTTTTTAGTCATTTATTAATCTAATTTAATATGAATGTGTTTACATTCTTAACCGTTAGTGCAGATTAAATTGTTTCTAAAATTAATTTTAATATATTTACGAAATTAACTTCCCTTTTATCTCACGTTTACTGTTGTTAAATTAACTATCTTATTAATTTTTATTTTTGTAGTGGAATAAATAAATTTTTATGACTTTTATTTATTAAAATATAGTTTTAATTTTTTATTAAGAAAAAATCTTATAAAATTTTATACTTCGTCATACATTTTTATAACTTAATATATTTTAAACAGAAGAATCGTTGCAATTAATTAAATTAGGAAATTTAAATATTTGTTATGTACTAAATATTTTTTCCTCGTATATCGGAAATGGTAACAACGAAAAATATTCATTACAAAAATAATTGACAAAATGAGGTGTAAGTAAGTAAAAAGACTCGGAAAGATGAAAAAATATAAAATGAACCCCATATTAATACTCTAAAGGAGGTCAGCAAAAGTCCAATAATGTTTAGTTCGCATGTTACAAAAATAAAAATACACTCACATATGGAGAAAAATTTAAAGTAAGTTCTAACAGTAGTATTCAAATCGTCAATTTGGCAAATGCCAAATCTTGTCCATTTTCATGAATGTTCAAGTTTTTTCCATAACAGTTTTTAATGATATTATATGGAGCTCTTTGTACTAATAATATGAAAGAAAATATACTCAAATATGTCCTGTCATATTCTTTATACACAAATATTACACGCTAATCTGTGAAACTCGTAGGTTCAAAAGGGTCGTAGAGAAAAAGTAGGTACAATTTATAAAGGGCGAAATAGACAAATGGATTACAACACAGAATTAATGCTAGTCAATTTACACATATCAATTCCTTTAGACGGTACATTAAAATATACAAAATCTACACATTTAAAAATTGAGGGATATTATGATTCTAAAAACTTACTACGTTTTTCATTAGATTTCTGTCGTTATTTTTATTTCTCATTGCCAATTTTTATTTGTTAAAAATGTAAATAAGCGCATTTAAAATTATATTTTTTTAAATTTTTTGCTCTTTCTTAACTGTGAGTCGGTGAATTGTTGTTTTTTTTAATTTATAAAGTTAACAAAAAAAACGAAAATTTTATTTTCAAAAAATGCAACAGAAAATATAAAAATAATTTTCTATTTCTGTAATTCTAATTCCACTATGGCGGGTCTCCTTTTTGTGAATTGTTTTCCCTCTGAAGGTTAAGTTACATGGTTGACTAATTTTTTGCCTCTAGTTTGTGGGGGGCAGAAAACATCATGACCGCTTACTTTTATTTTCAATAACGTGTAAGTAATATTTTTAGATTTTACGTATGAGGGAGCATCATAGTCAAGGATGACAAACTCTATAGAAGCAAAATAAGATAATCTTTTATATTTCCACCATAGTAATAAACACGAGAATAACCGAATTGTTGGTATTTAAATTTCATTTCCTTTTTATGTATTTCATTACCATCATAACGGACCATTCAAAATAATATATTTAGATCCTTTCACCCGAAAATCATTCGATGGTTAATAAAACTTTTATCTCCATTTTGAAAGTATGAATATATTTCTTACGTACTGTCTCCCCAGCGAACAAAGAAAAACATCCCGTCAGAGAATTTTCAAATGTTTTCCTTAAATTATATCTTGTTCAGCTTTGAATCTCACCAAAAGAAAAAGTTACCCATTCGTTACCAATCAAGCGAATCGATAAACTTGAGCTTGGAAATGTTTTCTTTTCTTCCACTCGCGGGCTCTTTTGAAAAAAGTTTTGCCGTACCGGAAACCGACTCTGTGTCGAGATACGGCAACTTATTTTTATTCCGCATATATTGTTTGAGTAATGTAACGTTTGAGTTTTGAAACTTGTATCTTGTCAGGTTGACAGTCATCTGCTATCTAGCATGGCTGCAAACATTTCAAAAAAGGCTACTAGTAGCGTATATAGTACTAATAACATTAACTTTGAAAATATCCTTATATGCGCTGAGGCTCTAAAAATAAATATGATGTATACTTATGTTACCAATTATTTTATACTATTAGACTAGATTGTGAAAACAGGTAACAAAAAAGAATATTTTATACATGTTTTATACATTAAAATTAATTCACCCGCCATCCAGTTCTATGTATGTATCGTGTAACAGTACACAATTTAATTCTCCTCACAGAATGTCGCAAGTGTTTTAAATTTACACTATATTCCTTTTTACTCTTAAAGGCTAAGAAATCAAACAATGTAGTGAAATTTACACGAGCTCTTATTATATTTATTTTAGTTGGTTTTGCTGGTATTCAAAACTATATAAAATGTGAAATTAACAAATTAAAAAACCTTCAAATAATTACTTGCCAATTCATTACCTTTTCCAATTTGAAACACTTCCATATTGGTTATAACATGTTTGTTATAACATACATCATAATAATGTGATATTTTTCCATAAATTCTTAAACTTTTTCACATATTTTATTCGTACGGCTTGGATAATAAATATAACTTCATATCAACTTATAATTATGTAAGTCCACATACAAAAAAGTCGAAAACAAACTTAAATTATAAAACACAAGTAAAAACCAAGCATTAAAAATGCTTGATAAATCGATATCACGATATTTTTTCCGTTATATTTTCATATTATATTTCAATACGTATATGAAAATTACAATTTCATAAAAGATGAAATAAGAATTTACGAAATAATTAATTCTATAATTAAGTTTTGTTGCCTTTTCTTTAAAATAAGGTGTCATTTAAACTGACGTATTAACGGCTTTAAAAAAACGATGTCATAAAAATATACCAATGAAAGACTTTTGTGAATAAACTCGGCGTAATCAGATTATTATATATCGTCGGAAAAAACAGATAATTAATTTTAACTGTTTAGCAGAAAATTAACAATTCTTTTCGTTTTTTAAAATTATACTTAAATCATATCTGTTTATTTAAAACTTTATCGATTATTTTAATGTTATTGAGTAACATGGTATCACCTAACAAATTTAAAATATGTGATAAGCTATTTATACTTTGTTAAACTTGATAAATATTTTTTTTTAAGAAAGAGATCATAGATTTAATTTACAAGCTTAAAATTTTGAAAAGTTAGTAACAGAATAACCCACCCGAGAACTTTTAGAGAAACCACTTGGCAGAATTCAGTCAAATAATTTTGAATTCGTTTAATGGTTTAGATTTAATGATGAAAAATATGTAACAGAATTTTTCCTAATTTACCATCCTTGAGTCCAGTTGCACACTACTACTTGCAACTATTTAAAATAAGACATTGTTTGATAAAGTGCCGAAAAAGTTATGTTATTCGTATTAAACTTAATCCAGAAAAGCGGAAGATGTGTATATATCTAACAAACTTGATAAATAAAGTCTGAAAGTGAAGTATTATTGTGATTCCAATATTGCTATACAAAAAGAAGGTCGATTTAAGTATCTGGGGAAATACTCAAATTATTAACCATCTCTTGCTAGACACATTGTTAAACATTTGTTAAAATTCGTATCTGAATCTAACATCAACATTGCTAAAAATTGTTTGTGGACTTATTTAAAAACATTTTAGAAATATAAAAACTAAAGAATATTGGTAAAAATAAAAACCAAAACCGAAATTCCACCAGGGTATGTTACTCCTGACCTGTTACCATTGTCAGAAGTATGATACTCCTGAAAATGGAATAGATTTGTAGATAATTCCGTATTTCTTTAAAATACGCACGGTAAGATGTAGATTTCTACTTACTGTCTCGAAAAGTAATTAGCTATTTGATGTACTTTATTGATCTGAGATCGTTTAGTAAAAACAAAAGATGAAAGTTACAGAATGATATAATTCTATTAAAATAGATTAGGTAATGTAGATCTGATGTATCGCCTTTACTGTCACACATATTAATGTGGCGGTAAATACTGGGAATTTACTAAAACGTTTTCCAATTGGCATCCATAAAAGCCTTCAAAATTCCAAACTTAAACGGATTGACCTTTGATAAGATAAAATAGCATGTTTTAATGTCTTTTGCAAGTTGATGTAGGATTTGATGCTACTATTTATAAAGAAACGGTGAATTATTCAGAATATCAGACATAAAAAAAAATTGGCTCAAAATATCAAATAAGCGTGTCGAAAGTTGAAAATTTTAAGTATATATTTACCAAAACTTAGCAGAGTACGCAAGAAGTTGCATCAAACCAATATGTTATGTCAACTATATCAGCTGCACAAAAAGCTAAGCCTAAACAAGACAAATTTGTGCTTTGTCAACACAAAATAGATAAGAAAATTTAAAGACTTGTTATCTTATTTGTACTCGTTATAATTATATTTTATTACTTTTAAAAAAAATTCCAGATTTAGGTAAAACAAAATAAAGTACCTTTATTTTAGAGAAGTTATGATTGATTTGTGTTTAGATTAGCAGATTAGCATAAATTTTACATTTTTTGTATAAATATTGTTATTTAATAGGTACATTTTTGAGGAGTGTGTACTATAGTGCAAATATAATAACACTGAATAGTAATTTATTCCCGTCTGTTTATCCGATTTATTCAAGACGTCTGTAAAATTAATATATTTTCGAGAATATATTTCAGTTCGATAAGAATATATAAAATAAGTTAATTTTAATCTTTAAGATATTATCTATTTTCACTTCAAATGTTTAATTAAATTAAAAAATACGAGGCTTAGGTCTTTAATGTCTATTAAACCGGAAGTGCATTTAAACCTGGTTACTTTCCTAAAGGGGATGAGGATTCATAAGAACTTTTAAATATTAATCACCGCTCTTTAATGTAACTATGTGGGAAATATTGTAAAGGATAAAACGACCCTTACATTATATGTGCAATAATATCATACTTTTACTTAACACAATACTTTTCTCCCTTTCATACATCCATAAAATTTATCATTATGTTAGAAAGTAGCCAGCAAAATGTCATGAATTTGTATAACCAATAGAACTAACGATTGACTTTTATATTACAGTATCTGTATTTAGTGTTCATTCCAACTCACCGTATCGCATACATTAGCGCCAACCTTAGTGGAACCGGGAGTCAAAGAAAGTGGTGAGTACGTAATGGGAACACATTAAGGATGGGCCCACGTAAAACACCCAGTGCGGCGTGAATGCGGATATTCCGGAAACAAAACGCTTTTTTGATCCAAGAAGCGGAAGGCAGAATTTAAGTATATCATTTCCATTTTGCTATTTGTGCTCATTTAAAACAATGACATATAAATTATAGTGAAAAGGTATTTAAACGTAACAAGTGTATTATGATTGTTTTTATTTTAATTTATTATTTTGTGATATTAGGAAGATTTTAAAATAAATTGCAATGTTTATTACTTCAAAGACAGTGTCTTGTGTAGAAGAGTGTTTCACTAACTCAAGACTTATATAAATGTAAATTGTAAATTTTTGCAATTACATAAACCCTTATTAAACTTATTAATATTAAATATAAATAATAACCTATTCCACCAATTAATGTGAGCTATTTAAAATAATGCTTGAGAAAAATAACATCAACATTAATTAGAACCTACTTATTGGCATTACGATAATCAAACTAAATAATTTATTTCATTTCCTAGAACAAGTTTGATGACAATGACTGACAGGTCTATAATTGATTACTATAAATCTGCTCTGGTATGTACAAGTTTAATTCATATTCTCAATTTAATGGCTGCGAATAGCCTCTTATTTTTCACCCTTCATCTTTCTATGAGCAAATAAAGTGATAATTTTAGTACAAATAATAAATAAAATTTAGAAGTTGGACTATTACTTGCACTACGAGGATTTATATCGACTTATCTACAATTAGAACATTAAATATTTAATGGCAATTAGTATTTGTGCTACACCATTTTGAAATATTAATGTTACTTTTTACTATGTAAATATACTTGTAATATATCTTTCACAAGTGTAGGACAAATGACTGGAATATCTATATCTCTGATATATACAATGCAAGTTTATCTCAACAATCTTATATTGAAATATTTATTTTGTATTGGTAGCCTGGTTTTTTTAAGGATTTTTTACTTTAGTTGAAGGAAGTGAGGCGAGTGCAAGGCGTCGGGGATAACTTAATCTTACCATTTTTTATTGAATTTTAAAACTTACCTTTTATACCTCTTATAAATAATGAATGTTTCGTGAAGGGCCTCAAGAAAAGGTTAAATAATATGTACATTTTTATTTTGAAGTTTTCACGTAATTCAACCATGTATTCTTGTAAAATATCATTATAAACAAACTTAAACTAAAAAAAAACTACGTGTGAACAAGTTGAGAAAAGCGAAATATGAGAGTTTCGATTTTTCTCATTTAGCTATTGTACCCAAAAAAATATGTTCCTCGTTCGTCATCAAAACTATATATAATCACCCCAGCTATCAACAAGCGTGTAACTTTGCTATTTATTAAATAAAATCGTAGTGTCACAAGTTTGTGATTTTATATTTTGATGCTATCCGGCTGTTAATTTTCTCATTACATTTTATAATTATAAGATAACACGATAATATATAAGAGATATAATACTTTCATTGAATGAAATATATTCTATTAAACCAATTTAAAAAAAGTTAATTCAAACACAGTAATTCTTAACTCCAAAAAGTTATTTTCGATAAATAAGTTACTTATTTTTAAATTCGGTGCCAACACTGTCGATTAACTTAAATCTATATTTTAATTTAATTTCTATTGCAAATAGCAATACAATGTAAAAGGTGTTATCTTAACTTCTAATTGACTTACAATACTAAAGGGAATATTTATAATATAAAATTTAACATTGGTTTAGGTTAATGGGCGGAAAATATGATTAGTAAAATAACGATTCATGAAGTAAGAAAAAAGCCAAATAGGCTATAAAATAAGCAAGTTGTAAGCTTCTAAATTTCATAGTAGGGAAAGTGTATTATTTTCTCATTTGTTTTCATGGAACATAATGACCATAACCATAATTATATCATAGTTCATTATTGCCGTCTTTGTCTAAATATTAAATTTTTTCTACTCCTTATTGGCTCACTATAAGGCTTTACCGCTTTCATACAATATTATGCTGCATTCAATTATAGAAATGTTTCAAATAATTTCTCTTTTCCCATCTTCTGTGTAATTCTTAAAGTTACGAGTAGTTTCAATTAATTAAAATATTAGGTATGATAAAATAATACAATTTTAAAATATTAGTATTACACATGTTATGTTATATAACCTATGTTTATGTATGTTATGTTGTATAACCTATGTTTCGATTTTCCAGAGTGACACTTCCAAAATTAATGAAAAATAGAATAATAAATTCAACCTACGAAAATATTATATCTCTCTTTATTGTAAATATAATATATAAAAAGCTGTTTACCGCTGATTTTAAATATTATTACCTTCGAAAAGTAATATTCAGATCGGTACACAAAATAATATTTCATACGTAAACTGCGTTAATTGAATGACAAATCACTTTTCCATACCAACGTCACCTCGTCACAAGGTAATAATGATAAATGTGTTCGACGGAATTGTAAATGAAGTTATTCAAAAACATAATTGAGCGTATTTAAATGAAAATAAACTGAGGAAACGAGAGTGCGGTGACAACGCAGAAAATTATATTTGCGGGTGGTGTTTGTTACCGACATACATCTATGTTCAAAACCTTTATGCTATCTCCTGAAAAGGCAGATAGAGGTTTAATTCTAGATATCACAGCCAAAACTCTCTAAATTTATATCTTCCACCTAACATAATCTTCACTAATTAACATACAAGTTTTCGTTATGATTCCTTGCTGTAACAATTAATAATTTCGTCGTAGCTGTCTGTTCGTCCGTCCGTCCATTTTCGTTTGTCCGTTTGGCTACTTTTTTCTCCAGTAGACATATGTTCATGAAAATTTAGAAGTAGATAGAACAGATAAAAAAAAAATTGACCTGTATCGGCAATTCCATGAAAATTGACAGCGAGGAATTCGTAATTTATGCTCGTCTCAACAGCTCTTCGCCGGTTGCATATTTATAATATTGGATGTATTTGCAACTAGCCGAGAATAACTCATTTTGCTGGGTAATTTTTTGGTATATTTGTAGTTTTTTTTAACCTAGTATAAAAAACGTTCATTACATTTTTTTTATTCTCACGTCTTTTTCGGTATACAAGATTACCTTATATATCAAGTCATTTTATCAAAATACAATCTTATACATTATATTTGGTGTCTTGTTGTCTGTCGCATACACATGCAGATTTTACTCTTGTCCGATAAGTTATGCAGCAGCGTATAGCTGAAATGATGAAAATTATTTTAATCTCGATCCTTCCATACTAAACATTCATTACATTCTGGTATATTACTAAACATCTATTACATTCTTCTACACCCATTACATTATTCTAGTATAATACTAAACATCCATTTCATCCATTATACATACGAAACATCCATTACATTCTAGTATATTCGAGGATATTCTCGTATATTTGAACTAATTACATTTAATGATGTTAGTACATTTAATACTTGTCGAATATTCCAGAACAATCTGGATCTTTCGATCCAGTTCATTCTAGTATTATTCGAGTATTATCTCGTGAATTCTATTTTATTTAATGACGGAGGTTTAGTGATCTTAGTGATCACATTCATCGATACATTTCGGTACACGTAAGAAATGGCAATAGTGCATGGTTACTCTTTTGACTGATAAATAGTGAATTTGACTTGTCTAACCATCCCTTTCATTTTCATAGTTTTTCCATAAAAAGAATAAAACAAGAAAAGGATGTCAAAATTAATTTCAAGGCCAACTTTGTTTACATTTTGTAAATCAAAATTATTACCATTTAAAAATATTTAACATCCATTTATTATTGCCTCAAATATGAAATGTTATATAACAATTATTATCGATTTTTAAAATAAACTTCTCGGAATAACTATTAATACGATATTTTTTCATTTGTCGTTTAGATAAATTATTATTCGCTTTTATTTAATAAAATAAAAATAATTTTAATTGGTTATATCAAATTCATCTTTATGGATTATTTATTATTTAATATGGCAACCCTCATATATTTATTCTGGTTAGAAAATATTTCAAATTTTAGTTTGACATATTGGTTGATTGGTTTAATACGATTTTATTCTATTATAAATGATTTGTTATTTGTGATATAGAGTGAGTGAAATTACAAATATGTAGTTTTGGGTTATTATTGGTATTAATACGCCAAATGTCATTATAATAATCGTAACACCGTACGTCGAACTTTATCTGACTACCAAGTCTTGTTACGATCCATTCAATACAGGAGGATAACCCGTCATTTCAGCGATATCAAGTGTTACTTCTGCAACAATATCAACAAACATGGAAAAAAATGTGCTAACTCATTCTAAAAGGAAGCAAAATTCGAACATCAGACGCGAAACTTAGATAATTTAAGTCACAATTATTGTCGTCGGTTGCGAAAGTGCGGTATGGAGAAGAAAGGGAAGATACTTACACGGAAACGGAATATAAAATTTAGGTGTGTGTAAATACTAAATATATTCCAAAATTAAATTATTTCTTTTTAATTACTATGTACGCATGTTTAAAAAAATAGATTTTTTGAAACGAATAAGTGACACTTCATTTTGACACTCGAGAGTTTACAAAGTTTTCAATTGCGTTGCGAAACTGAAATTTAGGGATTAAATTGTTAATTTAATCATAATTATGATTTGATACAAAATTTAAACTTTAATTATTTTCACAATTAAATGAAACTACTATATGGTATTAGCAAAGATCTTTGCTAATATCCCACCTGAAGATGTTGTAATACAACGAAACCTAGGTCGTGGTAAAGAAATTAAAGAAAGTAGAAATAATACTACATCACGTAGTTTCATTTAATTGTGAATAATGAATTTCTACAAGATTAACGCCAAATATATTCAATATTTAATTATTTTATAAACTAGGCGACTAGTGGACAAAAATAACATTGTCGGATTACATCACATTTGACAAAGTTTCTGGAATATATGCACTTTAAAACCAGGAACAAGTCGACAATGTTGTTTAATCAGATGAAAGTATACACATTAAAAACTATGGTATATGTGTATATATATATATATATATATATATATATATATATATATATATATATATATATATATATATATATATATATATATATATATATATATATATATATATATATATATATATATATATATATATATATATATATATATATATATATATATATATATATATATATATATATATATATATATATATATATATATATATATATATATATATATATATATATATATATATATATATATATATATATATGTAAACGAAGTGAGTGACACTTCATTCAGCATGAAGTTTGCATATGATCTGTGCTAGCTCTCACGTGGACATGTCGCCACGCCACGATAGAAAAATAGGTTATGTTCTTAGAAACGATCAATGAATTATAATATGATATATTATAATATTTTAATACTTAATTGATACGAACTAGTGAAGCAATAGCTTTAAATGTTGTTTCTCTTTTCAGGTGAGTTTGTGATTAATTAATGTTATAAATTGTTTTGTAAAAGTGTAAACATTTGTTTATGTAATAAAGCTCTTTTCAGAGCAACTCAATGCTATAGTTTTACTGTTCACCATATTATCCAAGGATAAGAATTAGAAACACATTATAAAACAACATTTCTACAGCTAATTCCCAAGAATAATGGACAAATTACAGTTCGAATTCATAGTCAAGGCCAATGAATATGTGAAGACAAATATTATTTGTATAACAACAATTACCGATTTAGATGGCAATACCTTTGTGTTCCCGGATAAATTACAACCGGTAAAACTACACGATGCAATAATAAAATCACAAATCTTTCAAAAAATCAAAGCTACTTTACAAAAACGGCATGACAAGCGACAGGTATGGATATCCATGAGCCCAGAAACAAAGGCGGTTTATTGTGATGAAGATGGAAATAAACAGTTCATGGGATACCTTTTAGAGGAAAAAGAAACACCGAAAACTTCTACAGCAGGAATCTCTGAAGAATATCTAATAAAAATCATGGAAAGCTTCGCTGAAATGAAGAATGAATCATCAAAACCTTTTAATGTGGGAAAAATGGCAGAAAAATTTGTTATACAAAAATTTAGTAGTAAGATTACCAATGTGTCCCAGTGGATGAGAATCTTTGAAGCGGAATGTGCACGTTTAGGCATAGAGGAGGATATGAAAAAAAAATTGAAATTTTTAGGTTATTTTTAGAAGATTCCAGTAAAGACTGGTATAGTTCTATGCTGATTAAATACACAATAAATTCAGAATGGGCTATGTGGAAACAAAACTTTAGTGAGACATATGCAGATAAGAGTTGGTCACCGATCAGGTATGCAATGTTATTTAAATATAGACAGGGCTCATTACTGGAGTATGCATTAAAAAAA
This sequence comes from Druceiella hillmani, assembly GCA_039881145.1. NCBI lineage: Eukaryota > Metazoa > Arthropoda > Insecta > Lepidoptera > Hepialidae > Druceiella > Druceiella hillmani. The sequence goes on from JAYKKI010000080.1 coordinate 10,782,535, forward strand.
GAGAAACTGCTATTAGAAATAAATAAGTCCATAGATAAACATACTCTAATTGATCTAATCGCCACCGGATTACCGAATTTCATTGCGGATAAAATTGATAGAAATATTTTAAAGGAAACTCAAGATTTATTTAATAATATAAGAAGTTTAGAGCACATGGTAAATAAAAAAACATTTGATAAAAAGATAATAGCTTCCGAAAGTAAAATTAAAGATAAAAATGTAAGGCCCATGGTTAATCCGTGTAAAATTTGTGAAAAAGAAAATAAAGGTACACGTTACCATCCCGAATCACAATGTTGGTTTAAGATAAAAAATAATGATAGAACAAAAAACGATCAGATAAGGAGTGTATACAATTCAGAATTAGAGACTGAACTAAATGAAATTAACCAAAAAAACTGGTAGTGCCGCCATTAATTAAAATTAAATTACTAATAAATGACATTTTAGAAACATCAGGAATCTTTGATTCAGGATCTAATGTGTCCTTAATAAATTCAAGGTTATTATTTTTAAAAAAAATACCAACTCATTATAAAAAAGCAGGTTTGAAAACAATTAATGGCGTAAAAAAATCAATAGGAATGGTAACTTTAAAACTAAAAATTTTTGAAACTGAAAAACATGTTGATATTTTTGTTATAGATGAAGAAAACTTCGACTATAATTTTCTAGTTGGATTAGATTGTATACAAAAATTTAAATTAACTCAAAATGAGAATTTAGAAATCATGCAAAATATCCACAACAATAACAATAAGACAAAATACATAAAAAACAAAGAAAAACAACCTATAATCACAAAACAAATTCCTGGCATAGGAATAAATAAAAATGAAAAACAAGTTATTATTCACAAATATGAAATAAACTTTAATGAAAATATAAGGGTCAATGATTTGGATATTACGATAAATCATTTAGATCATAAAAAAAGATCTGATATTGATCAATTGATATGCAAATATAATTCAATTTTCGCTAAAGATAAATATGATATAGGTACAGTAAAAGGTTACGAAGCACATATTGATCTGTTGATAGATAAGTACTGCAGTAAGAGACCATATAGGTGCTCTATTGAGAACATGAAAGAAATTGAACATCAAATATCAAAACTACTAGAAAATAATTTAATCGAGGAATCATATAGCCCTTTTGCGGCTCCGGTAACACTAGCATTTAAAAAAGAAGAAGGAAGAAGATCAAGGCTTTGCATAGATTTTCGAGAATTGAATAAGATTGTAGTTCCTCAATCGCAACCGTTTCCTCTAATCGAGGATTTAATGATAAAAACGAGGAAATGTAAATTTTTTTCAACACTTGATGTAAACTGGGCGTTTTGGTCCATACCTCTTAAGATTGAAGATAGAAAAAAAACTGCGTTTGTTACCCAGAATGCACACTATCAGTGGACACGTTTACCTTTTGGCTTAAAAACTTCGCCCGCCATTTTTCAGAGAATCCCGAGTAGTATTATAAGAAAGCATAAATTGTCAGATTTTACTGTTAATTACATAGATGATATTTTAGTATTTTCAGAAACGTTTGAGAAACATATAGAACACTTATGCTTCTTATTGGAAGCAATTTTAAAAGAAGGGTTTAAATTTAAATTCACGAAATGTAACTTTGCACAGGACTCGGTAAAATATCTAGGGCATATAATGAAAAACAACACGGTAACTCCGCTAAAGGATAATTTAATTGCCATAAAAGAATTTCCGATTCCAAAAACACAAAAAAACGTTCGTTAATTTTTGGGAAAAATAAATTTCTATGGAAAATATGTACCAAATATATCAAAAACGCTGGATCCATTACATAATTTATTAAGAAAAGGAGAAAAATTTGTCTGGTCCGATAAATGTCAAGAATTATTTGATACTATAAAAAAACTACTTTGCTCAAAACCAATCCTAGCAATCTTTGATACAGACTTACCAATCAATATTTATACAGATGCTAGCATACAAGGCATAGCTGCAATCTTAAAACAAATTCAACCCAATGGTGATGAAAAACCTTGCGCATATTTTTCCAAAAAATTAAACAATTCCCAAAAATAGAGAAAAGCTATATATCTTGAGTGTCTGGCTATAAAAGAGGCGGTTAAATACTGGCAACATTGGCTTTTAGGAAAAATATTCACGGTTTTTTCAGATCACAAACCCTTAGAAAAAATTAATATAAAAGCCAGAACGGATGAAGAACTGGGAGATCTTACGTTTTATTTGTCGCAATTCAATTTTAAAATAATATATTCTCCGGGAAAATATAATATAGAGGCAGATACCTTAAGCAGAAACCCAGTGTTAGAACCAGATGAAAATGAAGAAAGTAGTTTAAAAGTAGTTAATTTTATCAAAATAGAAGATATACAACAAGATCAAAATATAAACGAAGATATAAAAGAGAATATAAATAAACTTATTTATAAAAATAATATATATTATAAAAAGATTGGAATATATGAAAAGATTATACTAACTGAAGACTTTAGTAAACATATTATAAAACAAGTTCATCACTACTATTGCCACATAGGAAAACAACAAGTAGAAAAAAAAATAAAACTCTTTTATCAAGCTAAACATTTATTAGACAACATAAAAAAAATATGCGAAAACTGTGACGTTTGTATAAAAAATAAATCAAGAGGAGCATACAAGTTTGGACTAATGTCTCACTTAGGACCAGCCGCACATCCGTTCGAAATAGTGTCTATAGATACCATAGGTGGATTTGGTGGTGCACGTTCAACAAAAACGAATTTACATCTTCTAGTAGATCACTTCACTCGTTACGCCTACATTTTGACATCCAAAACTCAGAATGCAAACGACTTTATAAAACTAGTCCAAAGAGTAACACAAGATTATAAAATAGACTTGATTCTGTCAGACCAATATCCGGGTATAAATTCAAAAGAATTTAAGTATTTTTAGATAAGGAAGGTATACCTATAGTGTTCACTGCAGTAAATGCATCATTTTCTAATGGATTGAACGAAAGATTAAACCAAACATTGGTTAATAAAATTCGTTGTAAAATTAATGAAAAAAGAGATAAGATCGCTTGGACTACCATTGCTCACGAATGCACAAATAAATATAACGAAACCGAACATAATGTGACAGGGTTCTCCCCAAAATATTTATTGCAGGGAAAAAGTGTGGACATTCTACCAAACGAACTGAAACAAAATAAATTACAGAATCAACATTTAATACGAGACCGGAAGATTGCCTTAGAAAATAGTATAAAATCACATAATTATAATAAAAAAAGATTTGATAAAAACAGAAAAAATTATGAATTTGAAGTCGGAGATTTAGTATATGTTGAAAACGGAAATCGGTTAAACCGAAAAAAACTAGATGAATTGAAAATTGGTCCATATCAAATTATAGAGAAAATATCTAATTCAATTTACAAAGTAAACACGGGACACAAAAAGGTACAGTCAAACCTTTTCCACATAACAAAACTCGTTCCAGTGGTAGTAATATGTTAAAATTTTGATAATTACCTATGGAGGGGGGGGGAGATGTAAACGAAGTGAGTGACACTTCATTCAGCATGAAGTTTGCATATGATCTGTGCTAGCTGTCACTTGGACATGTCGCCACGCCACGATAGAAAAATAGGTTATGTTCTTAGAAACGATCAATGAATTATAATATGATATAGTATAATATTTTAATACTTAATTGATACGAACTAGTGAAGCAATAGCTTTAAATGTTGTTTCTCTTTTCAGGTGAGTTTGTGATTAATTAACGTTATAAATTGTTTTGTAAAAGTGTAAACATTTGTTTATGTAATAAAGCCCTTTTCAGAGCAATTCAATGCTATAGTTTTACTGTTCACCATATTATCCAAGGATAAGAATTAGAAACACATTATATATATATATATATATATATATATATATATTCATATTTAGAATTAACTTTAAATTTTTTAACGTTACATTGATATTTTCTCCAAAAACAGTATTACATAGTTTCATTATCCTCTATTTTTATACTCGTCGAGAATAAATTTTAAATTTCTTAAACAAATAGACAATAAAAATAATTGTGCAATAATATTTTTCAACCATTGTTACCTTGGAAAATCGATATTTATATTCAAGCATTACATTTAACTAAGTAGATTTCCGATCATATTTTAAACTGATTATTATCGGACACAAACATCTATTATTAGCTATTAATCAAATAGATTTCAGAATAAAGTACTTATTCACATAGCATGGCCATTGTTGACCTCCATGTATTTTTCTTTATAAATGTAACTAATAACGAGTGGCTGGATATTCGGGAGTCATATCAGGCCCGAAGAGCAGTGTCAGCGTTAGTTGATTTATTTGTAAAGAATTTTTTTATTAATTTCCATAAAAAAGTGTACGTAGTTTTTGTAATCCAATTTGTAAAAAAAATATTTTGGTACCAAACTAAAACATGGTTTTTGAACTGTTTTATATTTCAGTTTCTGTTAGAGACTGACTAATGGCTACATAATTGCTTCACTGTTCCAGTGGACTCAGCTCGTAACTTGCCTTCATATTCAGTTCATTCCTATTTGCTTACGCTACAACTTCTTCGTACCTGCTTGCTGATAAGTGAGTCATCTGTTCACGAATACTGAACTTTGATCAATTCTTACTCGCCAGTTATAAGGTCGCACATCTTATGGTAGCAGTGTTTTTATATCAGCATGGGCTTACTTCACAATGTAAATTTGTTAAGAAGTTCTTATGCTAACAGATATTTATTTCTATTAAATACTTATGTAAAAGCTAGTAGAAACATCTGTCTTATAAGCTTTCATTGAAAAATTACTTTAAATACAAATAACATTTGCGACGGCCGTAGATCGAATGTTCATTTTAAAATATCCGTCGTGTGTGGAGGAGTTTATCGTTTCTCTTTCTCGTTGACGATAATGACCGATTCTGGACTCTGATTTGCCTTGAGTTTAAGTTAAGTTTTCGTAGCGCTTTGACTATGAATTGCATGCAACTCTGAAAGTTTTGAATTTTTTGAGCGCGTCTGATGTGTTTTATCAAGAAATATGCAAAAAAATACAACTCGAACTGGTTTTAATTACTATTTGGCGATTATCGTTTCTCCAAACATATCATGGGTACATTTTAAGGAAATTAATTCTTGAAAATGTTGGTAGTTGCCAGCATATTCCTGATAAAAACAACGAAATAATTTGTTTCACACCTTACCTAAACGGTTATGGATATTCGTATACTTATGTATTAAAAACTATATTTATATTAATTGTTTTAAATTTTAAATATTTATACCTTATAAGGGTGTACGTAGCTCATATAGCATAATGCCTATATGTATTTAACAAGTTAATTTTGATTTAGTACCTTACGCACGCAAACTCAAACACGATATTATTACTTAAATGCCATTATTTATAACTGATCTGCCAAGCCGCATAATTGTAAAATTAAGCTATTAAAAGCTTACAAGCATTAAGTAGCTGCTAATTACTACTTTCAATATAATTTCGCTGTATTCGTTTGTATTTGTGGAAGAATGTGCGTGTCTGAACATAATAAAGTATGTAGCAGATAGTATATTTCAGTTCACGTATTTTAGAGAAAAATGTGAAATATTTATTTTAATAAATAATTACACTCTCCCTCCGAAGGTAAGTTCTATTGAAATTACATGACCCCGTAAAGTCAGCGATTACGGGACGTTGACGTTGAATATTTATGTACTAACCTTTTAACGACTGGCTTAGTTCCGTATCTCGTACCACATACGCACGAGCACACAAGTGTATCTTCATTCATGTATTTACATATTAGCAATATTAACGATGCTGTGTAAGAGATATTTGGCACAGACAAATAAATGAATATAAACGCTACCATACTTTTAAACATCTAAATGTAAGATGTGTTAATAAATGTTTAAACCCCTTCATAAAAGTTGCATTTTAAATTCATGTCACTGACGAATAATGTGATAGTGTTTTAGTGCAAAACATATTTGTTTCTATTAGGTACTATATATAATATATGAATAGCTGGGAACTGCCTTAATTATTAAGATTAGTAACATCTTCTGTGATAATAACAATACAGGATAAGGTACCTTAATGCAGTTTCTTCCATACTACTATATTAGAGGTCAAGTTTTCCAATATCTATTAATTGTCAGGGTATCTTCAATAACACCTTTTTTTAGAAAATAAGTTTTTTGATAAAATCTTTGCCATTCATCAAAAATAATTATAAATAAAGAAAATAATAAATAAAATATGTCAAACTTAAAAAAATAAAAAAACTATGTCAAACTTTAAAACTAAATAATTATAAATAAAGAAAATAATAAATAAAATATGTCAAACTTAAAAAAATAAAAAAACTATTTTTAACAATGAACGAATTTTAAAATTTATTTATTAGTTATCGAAAATCTGAACACTTCTCGATCATAAATACATAATATTTGAAAAAATAAGGATAAATATGGATTCAAAAATATACTAAAATTACTTACCATCTATACAATACTCAGACTGTTTAGGTGATATGGCGATTGTTGAAGATCAAACTGTACTGTAAAGCTATACCCTTCATCCATTCAGCTTCTTTATTACCTCTGTAATTAATATATTTTACTCTGGTTGTTGGGGCCGCAAAGTAATAGAAATTTTTGACAGCAAGTTTTAATTTGATCAAGTTCAAATTATGTTGCTTTTATCATTTGAATCAATAAATCAAGAAAAAAAAATGCCAGAATTTAAAATACTTAAGTGTAAATATTTTTATTAGGCGGAATTTAAAAATTGAGATGAATTTACTCAAATTCATTTCTTGTGGAGTTAGGACCACGAGCAATAATATGACGTATAAGTAAATTTGTTTATGTTTGCTTTACGTTGTTTTGTTCCAGATATATTTCCTATTCCCTATAAAAATATAACCCACTGATAGTATGCTTTGTATTCTCGGCGTAATTATATTAATTTATGTATAAATTTATTAAATTTTTCTTTTGGTTTCATAAATATATTAGTAAAGTATACAATATGTTTCGTTGGAAATTTGTGCATGATTTTTCAAATTACATTTACTCTTTATAGAATGAAACAAAATTATTAATGAAATGATATACATCTGCGATTTTTTTTTTATTTTTCGATATTTCAATGAAATAATAAATAAAATACGCAAAACGTGGGTAATAAATAACTATTTTTATTGACTTATATAGACTTAAATAAGCATAAGCTTATTTATGTCAAAATTTTATCGTTTTAAAAATCTATTTCCATTTTCATCTTGGGATTATAATTTTGGAGCGTGTTTATTTTTGTATATATATATATATATATATATATATATATATATATATATATATATTAATGAAATATGTATGAAATTACTACACTGTTTTTTTCATATATATATATATATATATATATATATATATACATATTATACATATAGTTATAGTCATAAAACCTATCGACCTACTTACATTTCAAGTAATTACGAACAAATATGTATGTAAGTGTTTCAGGAGGGCCAAATAAAATGACAATTTTTTTTAAAAACATACATAAATACGTGGGTTGTAAGATGAAAAAGAAAATTATAAAAAATTACAACATAATTTTTTGAAAAAGTTTTGTAATATTATTACTTAAATTTTCTTAAAAATATCTATATTTTTTTAGAAATTATTTTATTTAACGAAACTTGAAATTTTATACATAAATGAAGTGCATTACCAAGCATATATTTCAGAAACGAAAACCCAACAATTTTTTTAAAAGAATTGCATAAGAATTATATGACCTAATAATATCTATTTTTTTATGGAAAGAGGGAATTATAAGGTTTCCAAACTATTTCTAAGAGAAAATGACAATGACATTTAAATAACAAAATTAAAATAACTTGTTTCTAACTCAGGCTTTCTTGTATTACTTTTTTTGTGCAGATTAAAATATGAGTGTAAATGTAGGTTCTTTATAATTCAGGTGATAGATATTATCTCTCTTGCAACATTCCACTTTATTTTCCTTTACAGCGTAATTGTAAATCGTAAATGTAAATTAATATAGTAAAAAACTCCATGAAATCGATCTACCAAAAATGTGCTTGTAATCGGCTAATATATTTATATATATATATATATATATATATATATATATATATATATATATTTATATTTATATATATATATAAATATTAAATCAATTGACAACAAATATATAGAGTATGTATGTAAACGTCCGTAAACGTAACGGTTTTGTTGATCTTTATAGAGACGTCCTGTTCCATTAAGCTCTATTTGATTCACACAGGCATAGTGCTGCACAACCATACTTCCTAGCGATACCTTCTACTGCCATCTGATATCTGATGTCGTCGCGCATTTCTTCGGTTTGGACACATTTATTTCGAGTCAAATTTTGCATCTTACTTGGTTGAGGCGTTCAATTTTTTTCTGTGTGTATCCCTACGTTTATAGTCGTCCAGTTTCTCATAAACTTCATTCTCTACCTGTTGATAACGCTTTGAACGACTGTGTCAAGCATAAGGAGAGTAAGCGTGCGGCCTTGTTTCAGACTGGGTTCAGTCAGCTATTATGCTTGAGTTAATGGTGGTGTTCTGATACATTTATTTCATTGCTAGATATTGGATCCGTTTGAACGTTGTACGTTTCAAAGTTGACGAAGATCGTTTAAAATAGCGAGTGGAAATCGATGGACTACTCCACATTAATACTTAGGGTATTTATTCGATGAATCTAAAATCTGTTTTTCCTGAACCTGGTTTGGTTCTCCCTGAGCTTCTTACACGCCTTGTCCTTGATGCGGGTTGAGGATGACTTATGGGAGAACGTTGATATCTACTGACAGAAAGTTGATGCCTCGTCAGTTGCTTTGTTATGTTACATTCCTTTTCTTTAAAATCTTAAGAAGGATGCTGCACTTTCAGTCCTTCATACTTACTCTAAAAATAAGTGCAAAATATCAACTGTAGTTTTTGAGTTGTTTTGAATATTTTAAGCGGATTGGTGTATACTACAGTTACTTGCCTGTTCATTGCCTCTTTTAATTCTTTCACGACCTCGACTTTTTCGTTGGCTGCTATTCGCAAGATTGAGTCTAGAGCCATTTTATCAGTTTTGTTCTTCTTTTTCCTGTACTCCAAAGGGATTAATATTTGGACTATAATAACAAAATTTGAAAAGTTAAACTGAGTCCAGAGTTACAGTTGTTCTTCTTCAATAAATATACCTTCCTTGTCACATACTGGTTTTTAATCACTCCTATTCTCCTTTGAAACGCTTTTTTACCTTATATAGTTCCTTGCAGCTTCTTTTTAACAAGAGTGGTCATGTTTTTTATTTATTTTTTCCTCTCTCCCCTAAAGTTTATCTATACAAGCAATTGAAATTTACAAGCATTTTTGAGTTTTTTTCTCTTTTTTTGAGGCCATGCTCTCACGTTTCTTCCCCTTTCGTCAATTCGATACAATTTACTACGTTTTAACCGATGACGGGTTTGAATTTTCTGGTATCACTTATTGTTTTTGTCGACTTGGGTGAAGATGATCTTTAAAACCTGCTAATTCAATTTATTACGTTTTCAGGAATTCGATCTCGTTGTAGGTTTTGAGCTTCGCTTCTAAAGAAAATTAAATTTTTGAACTGCAGAGACACGCAGTTGTAGTAATTATTAAATCACATAATCACATGCTATTGTTAGAAGCCTTTGATAATCAACGTGAATATTGCTTAGTAGGACGGATAATTAAAGTAATAAAATTATTCTTAAAAAAAACGCTGAATTAATTAGCCAATTCCTCCGTTGAGGCGCATGGAGCATCAGTAATATAATTTGGATAAGCTTACCGCCATGTCCGAACTCCACATTTATATGACAGTTCCAAATTCTCGACCAGCAAATGCAGGATAACTTGTTAACTAAACATATCCAGAAAAGAATTGCCCTGTATTCTTAACTCCAAATGTTCGATAAGTAAATAGAATCTAAAACAGAAACTTGAAATACTTGACATTTTTTTTTCAAGATGTATCCATGAAAATGGTATTCAGAAAGACATGAAATTTTAAAATATTTTTTCGGGTACATTATTTAACTTTTAATGTCAATAAAAATATTTTTGAATAATAGTTATTGACATTCAAGCTCCTATTTCAAACGAATTTTAAATAAATTTATGAAGATTGCATTCTTTTTCTTACAAAAAGACGTAGAGCTTACAATACCTGTTGATTTAGTTAAAGCAAACCAGGAAAAGTTTAAATTTTGTGTCATTCCATAACGTTTAATTTTCTTTTTAGGAAAATACGACTGTATTTTGGGATACGTAATTAATTAAATTCTTCCTTTTACGGAATTGCATCAAGGTTAATCCCCGTCAAAATAGGTATTTTAATCAAGAATATATTTTTCGTATTAATGTTTGACTACACCCTAATTATATTTTGTTTATGTTCTGGGTTTTTTTCTTTAAAGAGATTTTTAAGTGGTTTTTCTTTCTAGAAAAATGACTTGCCACTTTGGCCTAGTTTTGATTAAAAGAGCACGCAATAATAAGCCTACGAATTTGGTATTTTAAATGTAATCATTTATTTAAAAACTAGTTCAAAAAGATTATTTCAAATTTTACTCCTTTTACTTACATTACACGGGCGTAGAATATCGTTAACATGGTTTTGCGTGTGTTATCTATTAATGACAGGACGTTAATTTTTCTTATAATTTTTATAGCATATTAGATTTTGCGCGTGCGTTCATAATATTTTAATACATCCGTTGCTTTCTTTCTATAAAGTATAATGTATTTTTTATCCCCCACCTTTTGATCCAGGATATATATTACCAATATGCAAATTTAATGAAATCCGTTGAGACATTTAATTGTGAACGAAAGGCTAACAAACATTTAAACAGATAAGGTTTCATTTTTGATGCGTTAATAGTGATAGTGCTACCATTTGAAACAGAGACATTAGTAATCCTCAAATTAAAGATTAAAAAAAATTTCTGATGCAAGTTGTAGTTAGTGTGGAAACGTGCGATACCGGTTTGTATTCTGCTTTACCTAGTTATTTTTTGCAAGTGCCGCAATAGTATACAGCATGACATACAGGTACTCCATTGTAAGAAATATTTAAAAAGTTATAACGTTTTTCAAGTTTCAGGAAACTAGAAAAACGTTTTGTAACATATTTTGACTCTGTGATAATACACCACGAGAATAAAAATAAATGTATCGGATCAGAAAAAAAGGTTATGAAAGAAATGCTAGTCATGCATTAAAAACACTCGCCTAGCCTATTTATTTATTATTTCATTAAATATTAATATTTTACTGGATAAATATAAAATATTTAATATCATTGTGTACTATAATGATGAACATGAATATGAATATGTTGCATTGACAATTTTTTTTAGAAAATTATGCAGTTCTTTTTTTACACAAAATTCATTTCAAATAGAATAACTTGCATGCCATTTGAAAATTTAGGGCTATGAAAATTTACTACAAGTCAAGATGTCACATTAACTATCCACATTCACTTACAACTAATTTTATTTTAAATAGTATTACTTGTGCTAACACACCTTTGCTACATTAAGTTAAATTATATAAAAATCTTATTTTTGTGTGTACTACTTACATGTGTACTAGCACTTGTTTGTTTAAAATAATAAATAAATATAGTAGACATTTTTAAAAGCATTATAAATAATTTAATACCAAATTTTCCTAATTGAACTGTATTTGCTCAGATTACAATTTTGAAGCGAAATTTATACTTGACGAATGGATTTAATAATATTTAATGAATGTAAATTAACAAACATAAAAATAGAAAAATTATTATGTATAATTATATTTTACTTCAGCTGAAAATGAACATAAGGTATTTTACGTTATGCATTAGGAAAAAACAACACAAACCTGTTAACCTCTGGTGTAAAACATGTCAGTCTGAGGTCAGGTATAGAATATTCCGCATTAAGATTCAGGGAAATCGGGTAAATATAAGTTAAAGTTAGTTAATATAAGTTAAAGTTAATTAAGATTCAGGGAAATCGGGTAAATAAAGTTAGTTAGTAATATAATTTTTTTAAGCTAATCGCTTAAAAAAATTATATTTAAACTCAACGTTTTCATTATTTTTTTCCAGACATGTATTAGAATTACAGCTATTAATTGTTATTTATACCGTAACATATTTTCTGGATGAATTTGCTGCACAAGTTCCTGTGGGCTATCAAAATAGCAATTTTTCATTAAAAAAAATATGAATATACCAATGATCGTGTACTGTTACTAACCCGACCAAACTACACAAAACAGGTATATCGGTAACTTGCTTAAAACAAAAGGAACAATATTTTCGATTGTTCTTTCCGTTTCTGGCATCCATTGTTAACTTCTGTGTCTGTGTCAATTTTATCTTATTACTCCTAAAGAATGGTAAAATAAAATTTGTAGTGGACAATATCTATGTTTTATAGAAATTAGCTTTAGTTCTTTTGTCTATAGGATCATTTTTTTCCATCCGTCCATTAAAGCTATTTTCTCAAAAACAACTTGATATATCATGTTAAGGTTAACATTTTAATCTAAGACATGTAGCCTTACATTGTTGTAAAAGTCTTTTGTTTCACACAGCAAACTATTTTGCTTTTTAAAAAACAATTTTTTTATTCGTAATTAAACGAAACTACGTGATGTAGTATTATTTCTACTTTCTTTATGTTCTTTACCACGATATATGTTTCATTGTATTACAACATTTTCAGGTGGGCTATTAGCAAAGATTATGATAATTAAATCTTTGCTAATAGCCCACCTGAAGATGTTGTAATACAACGAAACCTAAGTCTTGGTAAGGAACTTAAAGAAAGTAGAAATAATACTACATCACGTAGTTTCATTTAATTTTGAATAATGAATTTCTACAAAATTAACGCCAAAAATATTCAAAATTTTTTTTGTTCATACAGTTGTCTTACTCATTATCAAAATATATATTATACTTCCAGTCTACCCACGATATTTAAAGTCGGCGAAATGAAAGACCTTATATCACAAGTAAAGGATAAGCCAAAAGTTAATGATTTCTAATTCTCTATAGACTTATACATTTGTACAATTAATTTGTATTTAGGCACGTGAAAGATATAGGAGGTAATATATTTACATTTTGAAAATTTATATATGTAGAATTTAATTAGGAACACCACGCGCACTTAAATATTTTTAAATGGCTTTCCACAGAAAGAATTTCTAAAATCAATGATTGATAATAATAAAAGGAAATAGATATATTCAATAATATAATAATCAACAAAAAAATTTGATGACAAATGTAAAAAAAAAATTGGAAAAATTTTTTTTTGTGTGTTTTGAATGAGTTGTGTTAATACAAATTTGACTACGATGCCACTTCTAATAAGTCGTCGGCAAAACAAAAATTCACGCGTCGTGTGTTTTATATTAAATAAAAAATTCTAATAAAAATTAAAAAATAAATTCTAAACTACGGGGAGAAGGTAGAAGAAAACTCAAATAAAATGAAGACAGAAAACCGTCGCCGAGCGCGAATTGATATGAATATTCCAGCGTTATATGATTTGAAATTTTGATAATAAATAACTAATAAATGAGAAATTAATCCTGACCCAACTCAACCTAATGAAATTCTAATTACATTAGGTCTATTAATTAATAATATTTTTGATAAAAAACAATAATACTAAAATAATAAATACATTTAAATTTATTTCTGAACTTTATACCTAATAACTACAGAAAAAATTAACATTACAAATCTTTTAAAAAACATAGAAAATGAATCTGTTAAAATAGTTATAAAAATTACATTTTAATTTATTTTTTTCCCATTCTATTAAAAAAATAAAATTATTTGTTATAAAAAATAAACAAATTCTGATTAATAATAATAAGAATTTATAAAACAAATTGAATTGTTAAAAATTATCATTTAAAATGGTTATACAATATTTTTGATTCCGCAATATTGATTTTAATTTAAGTTATTTAAAAAAATAAGGATATACATATGTATATATATATATATATATATATATATATATATATGTATATATATATATATATATATATATGTATATATATATGCATATATATATACATATATGTTATTAAAATCATCAATATATTTGATCAATTGAAAAATGATATGCGTCGCCGATCAAAAATCTGATGTGCATATCATTTTTGAAAAGCAAATTTAGTGCAAAATTAATATTTTTAATAAATAAGAAAATTAAAAATTCTATATTAAAGGTTGATAAATTGTAAAATTACTGGTTAAAATTCGTTAAAACTCAAGTCTGTCGTGCTAGCAGTTTGTAAAGCACGCGTCCTCGGGCTATGCAATATTATTGATTTTCAATCAATAATTTGGGTGATGTTTACGTTTAACAAACAGCTAAACTTATTAAAATTTTCATTTGTAGTATGTTTCAATAATATAAATTTATTTACTAACAAATGTAGTCCAAGGGAAAACTTCTACTTCACTTATCAAACTAAACGAATATTTAAAAATAATTTTCAATTATTTAACATAACTCCATTTTTCTAACAATATATATTTAATTACATTAGATTATTAAAAGAGCTAATTTGGTCTAATGACGAATAGTGAAGCACAACTCTTCTTACTCATATGTCGCCAGTGTGGATTCAGGAAAAATTAAATGCAAAGAAATCGCACGTCTGAAGATAGAATTATATTTTCTCCTCTATCAATAAAAAAATTTCACCGATATAAAAAAAAAATCTTCGAGCGAACGCGGGTATACGAATAAGTAAACTGTGCTTATCTAAACGCATATTTTAAATCAAACTATTACCTAAATATATGAAAGGCTAATAAAATTTATATTGATCGTTACGACTGATTGGAGAAAATGGAAACTCTCTCCTACGAGGAAATGCCCTTCCCGAATACAATAAAATAAAAGACGGTTGAGATCCTTCACAAATTATGCGATAAAATTTTTCCTCATTTTCTTTTACGGTTAGACGTGTCGCCTGAATTATACGTTCTGGTTTACAATTTTCTTGAAGTGAAGTTTGTTTGCTTAAACAACAAAATATATAAGGGTTTTGCTTTCTAATTACATATAAACGAGATTTTTAGTTCATTTTTCAACGCTTATTTTAAAATATTTGAAATGATCTAGCATATGGACAAGTATTATAAATTATTTTCAGCAGATCTAGAACAATCTACTTCTTATAAAATACATTACCAAATTAACTTTTGATCTATTATTATATTTCTTCGTATAAGAAGAATGAACTGGATAATAAACGTAAAGAAAATAAAGAGCGCAGTTCAAATAAAAATCACATTAAAATAACTTGGATATGATAAAAAATTAAGGGCTTTTTTTTTCAGGAAAGCGATGACTATAAATTTTAAAATAAATAGTTTTGAAATCATTATATATATATATATATATATATATATATATATATATATATATATATATATATATATATATATATGTATGTATAATACGTTGCTCTTTGCATTGGTATTCTAAACGATAGGCAAAAATTGGTTCGATGGTTGTGAAACATTTTAAATTAACATAGATATTTGCTTTAGCTGCATTAGATGAACAATTTCTAGCCGATTTATATCAATTTATTTCGGCCACATGTAAATAATTGCTTATCGAAATTTTGACAGCGCAAATAAAAATTGTTTTCTCTATAAACCTAAGCTAGTTCATTTCAGGTGTGTATGTATACTTTGTGCGTTAATAGCCTGTAGATATGATCCTCGCATTATCGCTGTGCGAGCGCGACTCTCTCGCTGCGCTGTGTTCCTCCTGTCAATACTACTTGCGGCTCCGCAGTGTGATAGCCATTATAGGAGATAAAATGACTTCATATGTGTCAGTGATATTTGCAGAATCAAAATGAATTCAATGATACTTCATATTCAAAATATGTTAAAGAATGCCCGACATATATACACGTTATGTAAAGTCGAATACAACAAACCCCTGAGAAACATTTCTCTTCGATATCTTGAAGGGAACAAATAAAAAACATTTTTTGAGTTTCAATGTGAAACATCCAATGACGCGTTTGGATGGGAGTTAAAATGTTTTGATGGCACTTCATGTTTTGTTATTCGGCCAGCTTCGCGTCTTGTCGGCCCTTTCCGACTTAATTCACCCAGCTTCTCGTGTTGTTGGTTAAAGAGTATTATAGCATTGAAAATATATTTTCAAAAGATTGTTAAGAAATGTTTGTTTGATAAATAATTTAATAAAAATAAAACCATAAAATTAAGCTAATCTTTTGTTATTAACAACTAACTCATTATTAGTTTTTTTTGGTTTCATTTCATTCAAATAAAAATGCTTCAATATTACATTATTAAAAAATTTGCATGCTTTTAATGTGCCAGGCAAAGTTTTTTTCTTTTTCAAAGTATTTTTTGAATCGAACCTTTGATTCCGTAAATTAGCGCGAACAAACCAATTCATAATATTATTATATATATTAGAACTTATTAAATATTTCAAATATGTGTGTGATAAATTATTTAATGACAATAAAACAATAAAATTAAGCTAATGTTTTGTTTTTAAGAACTAGCTCATTATTGGCTTTTTTCGTTTTCATTTCATCCAAATAAAAATGCTTCAATATGACACTATTAGAAACTTCAATTTCAAAGTATTATTGAATCGAACGTTTGATTCCGTAAATTAGCGCGAACAAACCAATTCATATAACTACTATATATCTTAGAACTCATTAAATATTTCAAATATTAGTACAAGTTTGTCTGGAATATATCAAAGAAAAATATTTAATTAATATCGCATACGTAGAGTTTTGATTTTTCTTGTTCTTTGGAAATAGAAAATAGCGTAAGAAAAAGAAAATTTTTTCTTTTTCCAAACCATTATAAATCGTATCACTGGCCACATACAACAAATCCTTCCGATCCTTTATCAAATCGGTCTGGCCACTAAAATAATACGAGTCGGTAAAATAATGAGCATGTATATTTATATATATATATATATATATATATATACATATATATATATATATATATATATACATATATATATATATATAAACACGCCATATTATATACATAGCGAGTGATTAAAAAATTACCATTCTTTGGGTAACAGTTAGCTTTTAGTAAAGTTGGAAGCAAAGCTTTTATTTATTCCTTCCTTTAAGCACGTCTACATTGTCCAAATTTTCTCTTCTAAATCTTCCATTATCTTTTGCATAAAGAGTAATTAAATTATTTGTTGAGTGTCATTAATGGGTGATGAAATATGTGAACTTTATCATATGAGTAAAATATGAATGTGACTACCTCACAACTGGCATATACTGATGCTGACGTCATCTAATTGTTGTATAGCTCATTAAAATAATCGGGGTCATTTATTAATTTGTTTAGTATATTGATGAATATTTGCCCCTATGATATAAATAAGTTATGAATCTAATTATCCCACCATTAGCATATATTTCTGCTGATATAATCTAATTGACACCTTATATATAAAATACGGATGTTATTATCTCATCATTAGAACATATTGATGCTGATGTCATCTAATTGAGTATCGATTCGAAACTCGTCAATCCCACCGGCTCTACATTAAATAAAACTAAACATTAAAGACGCAAATTGATTCAAACATATCGTAGACTTAATATTTCTTTACTCTTTGTTTTATATGGATAGCTTAAAAATGTATTATTATTTAGTATACTTATCGTACAGTGAAAGAAGTATTCAGCGTTTTAAGAGTTCTTGGGTTTATCCCCAATAACTTACGTGAGGGATCTTGACTGATCTTATTATAAATTTTCAGGCATTAACGTGTGCAGTGTAAATGCGTGGAAGCTTACGCGTATAATTTTGCTTATTTGAAAATACTGCCAAAACTTTCAAAATATTAATTTCCGCTTGCGTATGGCGGGCTTGCACATGCACCTGCACTAGCGCCGAAAAATTTGATTTGTTTGAATTTTAATTTTTTCGCTAACATCAAAATTTACAAAATAATTTTTTTATGTAAACCATCTTGACCTATATGTAAAAAAAAATTTCAGAACTCAAATTTTTCCAAATCTAATAATACACCATCACTCATTTACTAAAGAAATCTGATCAGGTTTCCGGTAAAAAATATAAGTGAATTGTGTCTTATCTTGAATTTTAAAAAAATATTAAAAAAATAATTAATTTTCACGCGTCCGTACTGGGAAGACGGAGCGCGGAAGAGGGTGCGGGATGTGGGGCTGCAATTATTACTACTCTGTTATCGCTCAGTGACACAAGCACTTTATAACCGTAAAAATAGCGTAAAAGAATCATAAAACATATACGCTATATTTCATTAATAATTTTTCATTTATTACGATTTTGTTCCATGTATTATTATAAAAGTCTTCTTTATACATTAAAATTACTTGGTAATTTGTTATATTTATATATCATGCATAAAGATATATTCTGTTAAGAAACTTTAAAAAGCGTTAATAGAATTTCTCCCACTAGAATACATTTAAATATAAGACAACTGTGAGTAACATATACAGAGGTCTATTTACAGAGCACGGCGAGCGAAAGACAACGAACTTTCCTAAAACAAAGTGCAAATAAAAGAAAACAATCTACTGCACTGCAGCCACTGTGGTACTAGACGGTTGAGTTCCAAGTTAAAATACTCGAGAAACGCTTTAGAGGCGAAGCGAGGAGGTGGCCGATCAACTTCCTGCAGAAAAGAGTATACTACAGAAATGCAGAAATATTTGCATGTTAGTTTCTATATGCATTTAAGGTAACAACAAGCAAGAGAGAATTTATATGCAGAAATGAGGATCAAGAGTAGTTTGATATATTTGGAAATGGGTGTAAAATAAAAAAAAACAGATTTTGACACTTTTTTGATCACTTACGCACAATAACATAAATTTAAGTCACGTAAGTATCGTATTAAGTAATTATCGAGAATATAATTAAAAAACGATGTCAGGTATGTGTTGGAATTTACAAAGAAAGGTAACGTAATTATATCACAAAAAATTAAGTAAATAAAAAAAGAATTTAAAGACGATTTTACACATAGAGTAATAATTTTGTTGCATATTAAACAAGTAAAAATTACATTCTAAACATTCAAACAAATGTGGACTTCATTGAAAATAATATTCAATTATTTCTATAAGAATATATTGCCATGATTAGAAAATATAATTACATCGGAAACATTTGTTTTCGAAACAAATTTTTGAAAAAAAAATGTTTCCTATATAACATCGATGCCTTCTTATGGGTTGAGTGAGAGATTTGTACATAATGGGTCATGAAGAAATACGTTTCATGAATTCATGTCTGCAAAGTTTGAACTGTGATAAATTTATTGCATCCTTCATAAAAAGAAATGATAATGCAAAATAAACATAGATCTTTTTAAGTTGAAAATATTTAAAACTTGTTATTCTATATAATTTATCATCATTTTATAAAAGGGAAAACATTTCTTTATTTTTATTTTAGAAGGAAAAGTACTAGATTTACGGAGTTAAACATTTTTGAAACTTAAATTAAAACTTTCAGATGTGATTTAAATGTCCTGGATACAATAATATAAAAATAGGTATAATCTGTTATTTTCAAGATTTCATAATACAAATATAAAATAAAAATTTGGAGAAAATTTTACGTCGGCTAAAAATCGAATGAATGTTCGAAGTGATGCTGGCAGGAAATGCTTTAGAAGGCCCGTCGTCGTAAATGTGCTGCTGAAGAGATAGTCTTAAAATTAAGTGCCTCAACGTTTCGTGCCTGATGTATCTAGATTAAAGTCTTTAGGATGTTCAGTTCACTTCAGATAGATTTTAGTGTGTTCTTCTAAAGTAGTGTCATGTTTTTTTTAAATTTTGTTTAAATCTGTGTGTGTAATACGTTCACGAGGCAAAGACTATAAAGGAAAAGAATGAGTTGGGGATTTTAAAACCATGTGTTATTTTACACTATAGAAAATAAACATTATAATAAAGAAACATAGATGTATGGTGATTTTGATCTTAGTTGAACCTTGCTTATTAAGAACTTGATATTTGTAAAATAATAAACAGGTTTTTTGAATACGTTTCTAAATTATTTCTTTGGGCGATAAAGAAATTTCATGTTATAAATTCGTGTTAATATATACAGGATTGTTTGAATTCAACGCTGCATCTTATGGAATTCGGTTCGTACCAATGTTAAACTACTCGGTAGTATGTAGGTACATAATTTTAACATTATTTTTGAAGTATTCAAAGAATGTTGTCATCCTACCATCCACGTGAATATATTTTATATACTTACAGTGAATATTGGCACCAATGTCGAAAATATTTTTCGTTATGAATATGCCATGGACATAATTTTAGTTCTGTTGCGCATGGTCAGTCAAGTTTGTATTATCTTATAACATAAATTTAAGAATCCCTTTACACATCCTCATTCTTATTCTAAGCATCCTTAGCATTATTTTAACCAGCAGATTAATTTAACCATCAACATGAAACTTTATAAATTGGAAAGAATATTCGAAATAAACCGTATAAGGGTTGTTCTCTTCCACTCGCTTCCAACCGTTAAAGTTATTTTCTACTTAATAAAAGATTCTCGAATTTAATCTTATATCTAACAAATTATAACAATAGCACATTTTAGAAACCTGTAGCTCAGTACCAAGGGTAACACATCCGCAGTTGCGAGTCAGTTTATTTTAAGACAATGGATAAGAAAATGATAACGACAATTGAATTTCTTTTCCGGAGATATTCACTATTTTACGTTTGCTTTTAAATTTCAATTTAATGATCATAGCTTACGAATGATGTATTTCTGGAAGTCGTGCCTATTTATAGGTGATATAAGATACTTCTTGATGACAGTTAAGAGAAAGAGAACAAAGTCATATAAGACACTGTGTATTCATATGAAGTAATGTTTATATACAAGTAGAGTTCACAAGCGTTGTTTTAAACGTGAACATACAGGACGCAAAAGAATCAGCATTTATTATTTAACAATGGAGAGAAACTTATGGAAGTGTTGGAATTGTAGGAATATATTTCATTGAATGCGCAGGGGATGAAATGGGGTTAAGTGTAAAATACGTTTTCAATCTTGTGTACTTTGTATTATAACAATGTGTCCTTAGTTTGTTATTTTGGTTATTTCCCAAGAAGAAAAGAAATGGGCCTTTCCTAGTTTAATGAAAACATTTTTAAAATTTTACCAATTTTGTATTACATGAACTTTACATATGTTCTATATTTGTTAGTATCTTAAACAGATTCGGCTTGGTCTCAAGAATTAATGTATGGTGGTGCAGTATATATATATATATATATATATATATATATATATATATATATATATATATATATATATATATACATATATATATATATATATACATATATATATATATATATATATATATATATATATATATAGACTATATATACATATATCTCTGCACAAAATTTCCTAAGATTCTGGTTAACAGACTGGTGATATATTTGTAAAAGTTGCAGTTGGTTCTGTATGTAATTTTGAGTAACTTATGTAACCTATTATTAGCACAATTAAATTGAATACTAAAACAAGGTGCCTATACAAAACGATACTCAAGGTGCGATAAGCATGGACAGTTGGTATTTCAATAAATGCCTGCAGCACTGACTCACTAAGCTTCAGGCGAGTAAAAATATTCTATTTTTAAAATATTCCAATGCTTTTTATACTTAATTTACGGTTTACGAACTAGGAAAGAAATTTTCATAAAATAAAAATACAAGTCTACCATTTACTTATTTCAAATACAAAGTTACTTTTTAAATTATATTTTCGGTCGGTAAGTACATACGTGGATGCATTTCGTAAGTACTAATATCGTAAAAGACACAAGCAATTCAGAAAAATTCATAAAAATACCACGCTCGATCGTACTTAGCAAACATTTTTAAGTTTCATCATTAATATGGAAATATCGTAATTAATTAAAGCTATATACAAAACAACATATAATCTCTTAGTACCTCTTAGTACTCACAAACATTCGCAGACGACTATACATATGAACAGTCAACGTCGCGAGGCGAAAAAGAAGAATAAACAGACGTTTTGATAAAATATATATCATGCGACGGATGATAAATATGAAATAAATTCAATGTAAAAAGCAAAAAAAAATGAGCCACGGTCGCCTCAATTGTATCAGATCCCGCGACCAAACTTCACGTACGGAATATGAATCCTACTTCCGATATGAAATGTAGTTGATATGAAAGATGAATCCTTTCAGTTGAACAATGCATGAAGTTATACATTGAGATTGCGGAAATAAATGTATGTTAATATATGTGAGATGGCAATTAATGAGGAAGGGGAAAAGTAAAGCTGAGCCAACCTGTCTGTGACATCAAACTTATGAGGGCGAATAGTTAATGAGGAGAGGAATCGAAAAATTTAATTTAATTGTAAAGCTGCTGGAGATGTTAAGAATAAAAACCACACTTGTTGCAATTTCAATACCTTACAACAATTAAATTTAACAGGCTTATATTGCTATAGACTGCTATTTTTAAGTTACGTTTATTTCACCTTACTTTATTTGACCAAATGCTTTTGGTGTAAATTATATGCATTACGATTTATTTCAATATGAAGTAAACCCATCACGATGTAGCAAAGATCAACGGTGGTCAACTGATAAATTTCCACCGCTTCTTCGCTGACGTGTTGTTTTTTTAAACATTTATCTATTCGTAAGACTGTATAGTTCCCTAAATTTTTTAACTAATAACTCGGAGCGAGTACGTTTTTGAACCGTACATCACTACTTCGTGTGAGTGGACCATTCCAAAAGTTCAGTCAATTGTAAATTATAAGTATAAATAATAAAGTTTCAAATTAGTATTGTATTATTGGGGTAAGTTTGTTTGCTATAAATCCAAATATTTTCTTATATCTATATATATAAAGAAAACAATGATTCGATTATAGTCAATGCCTAAATAAGTGCACTTTTTCAAGAGTTAATTTTTCCCTGTTTTATTTTGAATGATTAGAAGAAAATAATATTTAGAATAGCTACAAAAGCAGCTCATAATTTAATTTATAAAAAAATCAGTACCACTTATCCCGAATTACAGGTTTTTCAAATTATTCGTATTTTTTGTTGCAAAATACTTAATATATACTGATAAGAAAACAATTTATCAAATATTAATAAAAAATTGTCAAATGCAGTTTCCGTACTCTTTTAAGAACTTATGAACCTTTTGAATGTACATTTCTATTAAACTATATAGATTTATTTCACATTACATTTTATTTTATGTAATCTATTAGCAAAATTTACCATATTCAATTTTTAAGTCATGATACATAAAATAAAAAAATTAAGGCCTTTATTCATCCACTCTAACATTTTAAAGAAAGCAATCCACAATGTATGTACTAATATGATGTGTTACTATGTTAAATTTGAAGTTTCTTCATTGCATACTTTCTGAGAAAATGAACTGTGAATATAGAAAACGTAAAATATAAATATTGCCCACTACATCTTTCATAGGTACAAAAATATTGCACATATTCAGATACCACAATCAGTAAAGAAATAAAACAAAATATTCAAGTACTTAATTTACCCCGCTTAAAATTTCGATGATCTTTTTTTATTTTTAGCTAACAAACATTTTCGATTTTAGATATAGAGATTTGTACAATTTAATGTGTTTTATATCTATGCCACATTTAAAAAAAAACGGCTGTGACGGAAGGACGAAAAGACCCAAGAGAATGATTTTATAAACGGTCCATTTTTTTCCTTTCCCGAAAAAGGAAAAAAAAGTTTCAAAAGTATTAAAAGTATTTTCAACGTCGATTATTTGTGAGCATTACACATTACATATTCTCTATAAATCAACTCGTTATGTTTGCACTCGTACCTTTGCTGATATTTTTACTTTATTTTGTATTATTTGAAGTAGTTTTCTCTTTTCAGAACTTCTGTTTACGGTTTAAAAGTGTTAGAAAATTTTTCTTTCCATCGGATCTACCCATAGAAGTAAATGGCAGTAAAGTCAGTGCTAATGACGAAAAATGGCTTAAATAATTTTATAAACATTAATTTTTAAAAATTTAGGCGAATTCACCTCCCGTTTGCCAATAGAAAATTTATTTACTTTAATGCAAACTGTATTTGAACTGTTGAATTATAAGTACATATATTCAAGCAAATGAAGAATTACAATACGAGTAGCTTGTTAGATGTTTTCGTCAGTCAAAAATATAATTTTCGATGAAATGTGAACGTTTTCTTTTGTATTTTAGTCTTCGTTTTGTAATTGAGAGTGCAATCAAATGACTCCTATGGTTTTTATAGAATAATTTTCCTCTAATTTTGAGGAAGTTCGAACTTCTTTTTACAGTTTAAAAGTTCATACAGCACGAGTAAAACTCGCTATACGAGAGTTTCGTAAATATTTTGGTACTTATAAAAATTTAAGCGTACGTAGTGTTTATTTTAAACTTTTTACAAGGATTAATTTTTCACAAGGTCGATATATTACAGCTTATCGTTAATTATATTTTTCACACATGTAAAATATTATGCAAACTACAAAAACTAGAAGTTCTAGGAAAATCGCTTTAACCTTTTAGTTAGATTTTACCAACTGCGCTTTTTCATGATTTTTGTTTCAGTAGTTTTAGAAATAAGGGGGCAGCATGCCACGTATTTCTAAATAGTCTTACAATGTCGTTTGAAATACATTTTAAAGTGGTAAAAAAGTTATTTATGTGTTTCTTACAACAATTCTTTGAAATAACGTTCAACACGCCAATTTTTTCACGAATATTTAGAAAAATAAGTTGGCGACATAAAATATGTGCAAAATATGTGAGTTAATAATATGTATTACTGTGCCAATTTTCAAGTTAGCACATTGCGTGGTTTCTAACTTAATCGACTTTGAAAATAGAAAAATGTGAATATGTTGCCTATTATATCTTTCATAAGCGTGCAAACGTTTAAAAAGTGATGTATAATAGTCGCTGTAGTTGTCCTACAATTATCCAAGGGCTTCTAAAAACTAATTTTTTTTAATAATATTAATTAAAATATTTTAGAAAAGCCTCTTGTTTTGTATGAACATATTTATTTTCATATTTCTCGGTATATAAAAAAAACAATTGTGAAAAAATTGATAGACTACTTGTCGGTTTGAAGAAAACTCTAAATTAATTGGAGGCCGGTTTGAAGGAAACCCTAAATTAATAGTATACATGTTCTTACATTTTGAGCCAGAAAATAACCGACGGTCGTAATTAAATTTAATATTATCCAAATAATGTTGAAAATGGTATATTGAACAATTATAACCGAACAATACACATATATTTGAAAGTACCTATGTGAACGAATAATTTAAGAAATATTCACCTATTTTGATCGCGATAGTTGTTACTATTGTATAAACAAAGTCAAAAATGAGGCAAAAAGATCTTGTTTTTTGATATCAACATATTTTTATTTTAACAGAAGTTTTTGTACTTCTTGATCATTGATCAGTAATTTTTTTTGTACTTAATACAAATTAAGAGTGGACAATTATATAGAAATAACTTTATACTTTTGTTAGTTCTTTTATATATCGTTTACATAGTTTACGTTCTTGTATAATGAAACATTTGATATTTGTTGTTAAAATTAATGTTACGGATTAATTTGGTAATTTCGTATGGGTTTTCGTTTTAAATATTTTCGAGTTAGTTTATTCTCTAGTTTTATATATCCCTAACTTATATAATATTACCTTTAATATTGAACTGTAATTAACCTACAATATATAGGTGTCCATTAAAATAAGGCAAAATATTACCTTTTCAGAAGCACAAGATAAACATTTAACTAGCAGATTTTATGTTATCATAATGTTCTATTATTTTAATTGACATGTTCAGAAAGATATTGGTGTTGAAATACATTTATATATGGTAATTCACAGTTTAAAATTCCCACAAGGTGACAAATCTTAGTTTACCGTTGGGATTACTTTAGTGTCCACGACTACATTCTTCATAGTCATACCCTAGGTACTAATATCGTGCTCAAGTTACATTCATAACCATTTTCGTGTACGTA
Source organism: Druceiella hillmani (assembly GCA_039881145.1). Taxonomy (NCBI): domain Eukaryota; kingdom Metazoa; phylum Arthropoda; class Insecta; order Lepidoptera; family Hepialidae; genus Druceiella; species Druceiella hillmani. Next base: position 10,808,860 of record JAYKKI010000080.1, read on the forward strand.
TTAGTAGTATCATAAGAACCACTTATAAACTTGGTTTGATGGAGTAACACGATTGCGGTCCTTTTTTGCCGCGTATATTTCTCAAGCTATTTTAGTGCTTTTAAAAAATGTAATCCTTCCAATTTCTAACGGGTTTCGGTCTTAAGACGCAACATAATTAAAAAGACATTAACATGGTTGCTCGTGAAATAGTATTACATGAAGTTATGAAGATAAAGAGATAAGCAGCGTTCAAATATTATAATGTTCAGTGAATTGGCTCTAAGATTTATGGACGGGGGCAGCTGGTGTGATCCCGCACCGCCAATTGGATATTAGGTCGAATCGACACGAACAATTCAATTACCTTGCCAACCCCTACACTTTCAGTAGCACCGGCTATAGAGCTCATTGTTCATTGTATGCCCAAATTCAAGTACTAAGCTGCAAATGCCGGAAAACCAAATCTGCGATTCATTACCATAAAGAAAATTTATTGGATAAATAGATTTTCGTTATAAGTATTTAATTTCTTTTTTTTATATGAACTTATGATGTTGTTGTTAGGTTTATGTAGGTAAAACAGTGAAAAAATGATTGGATGAAAGTAATAATTTTTGATCTATACCTATTGAAATAAATCACATAATTACCGTCGAATTAAATTGAAATGTATTCCACTTTTGAGTAATTTTCTTGACGTAATAAAACACGTATTCTCCTAAGAATATTAGTAAAATATCAACAGGATATCCATGTTTGTTGCACTTTAATAAAAACTATACAAATAATTAATTACTAAGACTCTTTTTAAGTTTTTATAAGGAATAATTTAGGACCCAATCTCTAACAGCGTTGTTTCACTTTGCAACAGCTTTGATAACTTATTTGAAGTTAAATACTTGTTAAAAATAAAAAAGAGTGAAATTTATATCACGGTACGCGATGTGCATTTCGGCAGTGAGTCAATGAGTAAGAGGAGAGAGGAAAATTTCAATAAACATTGTGTTGAAATTTTCATTCTCTTCTTCAAATTCTTTGAAGATTAGTGTTAATCAAATTAGATTCCACAATAAATGAATGGAAAATAAAATTCATAATAATCTTCCTTGCTACTTTATAGAATCCTAAAAAATAATAAAGACAAAAAAATAACAAATGCCATATCGCAAGCCAATAAAGCATTTCAAAATCACGTTCTTGAAATCATAAACCGAATATAAAAGTTTTGTTACGAAAGTTCGCTCAGTAACATTTTTGAAAGTTTAAATACAAAAATATCAGTATATGCACACACACACACACATATAGGCACACACATACACACACACAAACACACACACGTATACACACACACACACACACACACACACACACACACACACACACACACATATATATATATATATATATATAATAAAAGTGTATTTATGGATTAAAATTATTTTTAAATGAATTTTAGGGGGATGAAGGAAAACGGATAGAATTCATAAAGAATTAGATTTATGCGTGCCTGTGTGTATGCTTATGCATGGAAGACTAAAGACTGTTGGGCTTGAAGAAACATTTACATTTTTCAGTACAATGGCTTCACTCAATTAGAAGACGTGCAAATTTGAAAAATTATTTACATTAACTTAGTCTAAAAACGACAAAGAAGATTCTACTGCTGCCCAAAGCGTAGTAATAAGATAAATATATATTGTGCCTATGTATCAAAATACAGTCCTACGTATTTATTAAATAGTGTAATGATCTTTCAGTGTACATACAGTGGCGAAATAATTGTCCCGGATATGAAGTGTGGATAGGTGCTTGACACAATACAAACCCATGGGGACATGCATCGTTGTCGGTCAGAATATAAACTTTTTCGATATTGTATGTATTACTTTGTTCTCCCAATTTGTTCCAAATTTTGATGTGTTGTTGCGAACACAATAAAATCTACTATTGTGACTTTTATTGTGTTCACTTCTTCTTGGGAGTAAATATTCAGTTAACCCAATTAAATTCATGGAAGCAATATTTTGGGCCAATTTGTTTTACAGCAAATAACTTGTTAAGTTGATTGACAAAACTTTCAATTGCTTATTGCATATAATTTTGAGGGTAACATGGAGGGCATTTTATCACCCCACTTTAAGAAAAGCAAAAGTGAAATACGTCGAGGAAACTTCCACTCATAAAAGTACGCTAAATATTTTTATGAAATTAAATGAGGTGCAGAACATTTAGAGATGCAAAAATAATCTACAAATTATTTTCGAAGAACATATATAATAAATACGCTTCTAACCCTGAATGTTTTATTTATTATTAATAGGCGTTTAATGTAATTGACGTCTCTTTGAAAATCTGGTTGGCTTAAAACCTTCATATTAATTGACATTCATGCAAAATAAAAAGATAATACCAATCACTGATGAACTAATAACTATCAGCATCTGTAAATGCGGTGTCTTTTAAAATAAAACTACAGTATTATTCAACTTAAGCTAAAGTAATTATTCTTGACTTAAGATATACAGAAGTGAAACTATCCAAATCGAAGTAAATTCGCCTTCTATACTACTTTATGCAATAGGAACCGAATTTTCTCCGGTCATAAAACTGCGGTCTCTATTAGCAATTTACAATACGACCGACACCTATTTGTTCTTTTCGAAATGAGAACTCAACCCGAGCCAATACTTAATAGATGAGACCAATCCAATCGCAACTCTATCTAAGAGAGGGCATCCGCCGTACAATTATCCCTTCTAATTATATTCAGAAAGCGAGCAAGCCGTTCTAACTGTTAACGGACCGAGCTTGTTCGGGACTGAACAGGTCGTTTGGGATTTGAAACAACGATCGTTTATCCCCCGGCTGTTTGACGTGCTGATATCATTCAGGAAGTTAATTTGTGGAAATGAATGAAATTTTACTGATTGAGTTTTCGATGAAGAAGAGTTATTTTATAAAATGTTCCCCTATTTACATTCTTAAGGAGTTGAAATTAATAGCGTGTTTCACTTAAACTGTGTATAATAAATGGCATATGCAATAATGTATGTACAGCATCATCGAAGATTCCAAATTTTGAAAATAGTTAAGAAAGTAATTATGTGATGAGTAAAATAACGTACGTTCACTTACGACGCGATGCGTAAAATATAATTGTTTTTACATTTAATATGTGCTTTTACTTGTTTTTTTAAGTTATTAAAATAATATTTAATTAAAATTGATCATGTGTTGAAAAATGTTGAACTGTCGAAGGTCGTTAAATATTAATTTTATTGCGAGCAAATTCTACAAACACAATAGATACACGTGTAAATAATAATATGCACCAAATAAATACCGTTTACATATTGTATTTAAAGTTTATAAATATATTGATATAAATGTTGGGTTTAAAATACAGAAAGTATGTATACAGGTTTAATAAAAATTGTTTACTGTACATACATGATGACATGATTTTGGCTATGAATCAAAGAGTATTTCTGCAAAAAGAAGAATAATTTTTTCGACGAAATGTTGACTGTTATTTTTTTCAGAAACTGTCTAAAATTTTCATGCAGTTCTTTAGCATTTCTTGCTTAGTTTGAAGCAAAGAACCACCTCCGTGATGAAAAGATACATTTTTGCTACACCTGTACGTGGTGCATGGGTATATATCATTCATATTATGCCTTTTGCGAATTTGTAGTTAAATGTAATTTTTTTACTTTATTATTGTGTTAATAATTTTTCTTTGGGCTCACGAATGCTCGATAAAGGTAATAGGTTTTTTTTCCATTCAAATCCAAAGAGGTATTGAAATCCAAAGAGGTATTGAAAATATCAGAAGTGACCGGAGCCACAATATCTATTTGGGTTTAGGAGCATTAATATTTAAGCCACCATTCCTATAGATTTGCGTTTTATCGCAACAAGGTCAGCTTCAACTTCGGACTTACAGTATCCATTAACGTAAATAGATGTTCACTAGAAATAAATGAGGTCGACATACAGTTTATAATTGCAGACTAAACAGATAGGTCAAATACCACGGGTGGCATAGAAAAGTGTGAATTTAATTGGTCGACATCCAATCGCCAGCTCTCCAAAGTGGTAGAAGACTTTCCAATGCCTAAAGCACCCAGAAACTTCCAAATATTATTAGAAGTATCTCGTAATGATATAGAAATATGTGTTTTTTTGGCATTTTTGCACATTTCCAAACATTTATTTCCAACTACTATCAAATTCATATGTCACGTATATTTGAGTTTTAAATTTGTTTATCGTATTTCTTTCAGAAAGTAGAGCTACTGATAGACAGACAGATAAGGATGGACGGAATGATGACTTCATCTAACCAATAGATAAAACGTCAGATATTAGTTTTCTTCGAACCTTTCAGTTACCGAACACTAATATCTGAAGTATATGCCAAAAGTTATTTAAAATGCTGTAAAGCTACTAAATGCTATAAAAAACATAATGTCGGAGAATATAATTGTTTATTTACTCCTTATTATTTTTTAAAGTCCACTTATAATTTTAAAATGATATCGTTGCTTGAGTGCGGTTGCAGATGAAAATCGATAGACTGCCTGCATATTTCTAGGTACTAGAGATTTGCTTGATGGAGATGAGACTATTTAATATGATGAATTAAACCGTTTGTTCTTCTTTGAGTAACTTTCTAAAATAATTGAAATGACATAGGCTTTTCGAAATAAACCTTCAGAACTTAACAATTTTCTTAAATAATTGAAAAATATTGTGATAAAGGAAATTAAAGCTACTGTTGCTATTTACTTTAAAAAATCCTATGGCAGAATTGTGTATAAAAAGGCATATAAACAGTTGCTATAAGACGTTTGTGATGTTCGTTAAAAAGAGTGAATGAAAAATGATGAAAGAATTAAAAATAAATAAGTGGACGTGGACGTAACGATAAAACTTAAATTATATGTTAACCATATATGATTATGTGATGATGAAGATGCTCTAACGAAATAAAGGAGAACAAAAGTAAATTAAATACAGTTAGAATAGCTCTATATTAGTATCTACAGTCATATATGAAGGTTTGTTTTAAGAAGACTTCGTAGATGACTTTTCAACTATACGACTAACAAAACAGAGAGGACTAGCAAAACAGAGATGAATCCCTGGACATAAAACAAGGTAAGCCTTTTTATAATTACATACGTAATGTTCGTCCGTCACTTATAAAGTATCCCCATACCCATACCCAATACTAAAATATACCTATTTCTACAGAAACTTTATAATTATAGTTTTATATTACTCATAAAACATATTGGAAGCAAAATATTTAATATCATAAAGTTAAATTATGATTTGCTAAACTAAATGTTTGTTTAATTTAAAAACCTATCAGTAAAGGTGCTCAAACATGATTATCGGCAGCTTCTAAATAAAAAGAGCATGAAATAGATGCAAGACACGTATGACCTTAAAACTTGTTTCCTAATAGATGTTAAAGTTGGTGGTAATTTAACCGTCAATGAATACAAATTTCAATAAAGCGTATTTTTTTTATTAGTTTCCAATCGTTTTAATATACAGAAATAAAGAATAAACATTTTTAATAAAACAATTTTCTGATATAATATGTCGCAAGTAGTACACTACGTATAAACTGTGTATTACAGAAAAAAATATTGTTGGGCGTGGCTATACTTGCTGAAACTTTGTTGCTTAATATAAGGCCTAAAATCACTAAATTTACGCAACAATTCATTGCAATACTTATGAAAGTAAAGCCAAAATTTTAGTATAAAAGTAATATCAAAATGGGAAAGGTAAACAATTTGTTGTCATCGTCCAAAATTTGCCAAGGTTTACTCATGAAAGTACGTAAATTCGACGTTTTGACGCGATAAATATTTTTAAGGAATTTTATATTTTTGTCATGATTTTAATTTTCAGATCATGGGCCTTCTTAAGACTACGAAGTACTCGAAAATACTATTTATTATACGATATTAAAGAATGCTTTTAATCATGAAAAAAATTAATATTTTGAAAACGTACCTCAAAACTATAGTTTTATAATTATGTTTACGTAAACATATTGATATGGTCAATATATTTATATGGCGGGATATAACGTTAATATTTGTAGCAGTTTAGTATGAATACTCTACAATCGTAAATATTTATGTATCTCTGTATGTGCGAACTTCTCATACCGCGACTTTTACTCGGACTTTTAAGGCATTTCATACATATAATTTTATTCAGTGTGTCTGTAAATGGGTATTTGAATGCATGGTGTACGTACTAGTATTAAAAAAGGCATGTGAAATCCTAAAAAATAAATTTTACTAATATAATTGCAGTATATCATTTTCGGAAATCAAAAGTAACTTAGTAAATTCATTATTTATTAAAGCTGCCTAAAATTAGCTGACACAATAACTAAAATTGTCAATTTTGACAATCCTTCATAAGCAAACATAAGAAGAACAATAGGCTCGTAAATATAATACACCATATGTTACGAACGTGGAATAACTATGAAATACGGAAAATATACACATAAACATCAAAGAAATTTGAAAAATGAAGGAAAAGGCAAAATAAGACGCTCTTAGTCAAATTCACGTTCGTACTTCAAATGTGAGACAAAGTTGAAGTGAGAGAAGTGTCTTTCTGCTGAGCACACAAGGCCTCCACCTTTATTTTAGTCTACAAGAGCGCAGAAATAAATGCTAGTTAATGTAAGTGATGCGATAGTTAACAAGGTAAGAGAAGTATGTGGAATGAGAAATATCGGCTGCGTCATTAATATTGTGAGAACGAATATTAGCCGAGAGGAGGAAAATAGGAAAACTAGATTTAATAACAAAAATGTATTCGAATTTAATATAAATGAAGAGAATAAAAGTTGTACTTAAAACGTTCAATCATTATCTTAATAATAAGCTAGCTTATACGCCGGAAAGCTAAAATTGTATTTTTAATTGTGATGTAATGAGATATTTATTTAAACTTATTATTCTTTTGATAGAAATTTATTAATTGTGGCAGGTACCACATAATAACATCGTTCGAATTTTGTTAGTTTTGAAAGTAACCGTTTGAAGGACAAATTTTATGTGTTCTGTGATTAAGTCATTCAGATTTATGATTTGATACATATTTATATCGATATGACAGAATAAGGTCATTATTCCACCCTAATAAATATTAACCCTACTACATATTAACAATTACAATTTGTAGCTACTAATCTATACAATCACGCTGCCTCTCGCTGCCGTGTGGTAAGCACCCGTTATAATGAAGACATATTATAATTTTATATTACACCCGTTAATATCTTATGAATTTCTCTTGCTTCTATTGCTGATATCCAACTTGTTATATATATTCATCTAGTTTTAAGAATATGTTCTTATTAGTCGACTGAAAGTCATTTCCGTTTGGAATTGCCGACTAGGGGGATATTATTATAAGTGTAATTTTAAAACGACTTTACATACCATGTCTATTTAAAGTAATAACTTTAGCAACAGGATAATTTCAGTTAAGTCACATATTTAATAATCTACAAACAATTCTATTGTTATGTATTTTTAAAATGGTAAATTTTTCCAAATTATTTGTTTCTCCCGCATTTGGTAACAAATGAAAAAGATTTGCGATATTAATAAACTGCACAACAAAACATTTAAAACCTTTCATATTAAAACGACTATGTAAAGAAGATAATCTGAAAAAAAAACAATCCCACAAATACGAGAAAAAGCTAGTGACTCTTGATGGACCTTTTTAAACAATAATAAAAAATAAGAATCCAAGAAAGAAAAGCAAGTCACACGAGACACAACTTGAGCAGACTACGAAAGCCCTTAGTTTACTGAAGGCACGCAAGTAGTGCTTCAGATATAAGATGAAGGTCAACAAGGGGGTGCTGAACGATATATATTAAATGGAATATGGTATACATTAAATGCGACGAAATATACAAATTATTTATTTCGGTATACATGTAAGGTGACTGTAAATATGGTGGAAATAGTAAGATATGAGAAAATTTTTTCGGATATTAGTTTTATGAATCAAATAATAAGAAACGTTATGAATACTTAAAAAGTTAGATGAATAACAAATACCGCAGGCAAATTTTAAATTGTGTATCACCATTTAGTATGTTCAACCGTGTTGTTTAAAGTTATTTGCCGTCTTGAATAATAAGTTATTCATTCGAATTACTAAAATTATTAGAATGGATCACTTATCATTCAAGGCAATAACTTACATGACAGGTAATATTGATGAAAAATTATGTAAAACCGTTTTCTTACCGATTCAAACATTTAATATTGATGAAAATGCTAAACTTATTACTAACCAGCTAATCTTATATGTAAAATTAAGATCAGTTTTGATTATGAGGTAATATTTAGTCAAAACTACATAATAATAACCTAAAATCATACCCTGACCACCTTAACGTCATAAATGGTGGTATTATCCCATTGAAATTACCAGTCTCTTTTAATTTAATAGCATCTGGGCCTCATGAATTAGATTTATTTATATAACAAAAGATTTGTTTTTTCACTCTACCATTCACTGTTTATATTTTCGAATTAACTTTATACTAATTAATTTATGCCGCTTTGTAAGTGATAATTTGTTTCACTCACATTCTTAAAAATCATTCATTTCTCACGTTCATTGAGTACGTCTTTTTGTTTTTCTTACCGATTCAAAGAAAGAAATAAATATTGAATTTAGCGCGTAGATGTTATTTATTCATATAAGTTCATCCGTGACTCAGAGACGTATCGAATAATTTTGATGATTTGTTTTTCATTTGCAAGCAAATTATTTTGGGTAAATCAAAAAGTATAAAATATAAATGATAAAAATCTAACAATAAACTCCGGAGATATCTTAAGAAACTCCATTACGGATGAGCCAATTTAGAGAAATTTCAGGTTGAGTTTGAACTCATGGGATATTTCCACATAAGCACTTATGAAGATTGTGCCTGACGATATAGCTGTAAGTTGATATTAAATATTCTCAACGGAAGTGAGTAGATTCATCAAGTTCGGGCTGATTTGATATCTGCGATGAATTATACGATCAAACATTTTGGCAAGATTTTGCTAAAGGAGCCGGAAAACTGGAAGCCAAAAATTACTAAAGCTAGTTAAAGAAACTGCTTGATGATGAAAATTTACATAAATAGTCATGAGATTATACACAAATACTCGAGTCTTTCAATTAAGATCTGAATAGATTGATAAGTAAGTAGTTGGGGAGGTACGCAAATGTGTAATGATATATATAAATGCTTGAATTAATTAACATATTTCTATGGTTTTAACTTTTGTCGTAATATATGTATAGTAAATTTATTATATTAGTCTATTCAGCAGTTGTCTCAAGTCGGTTCAGTTACCTTGCTAAAATGTTTATGCGTCCAGGTTAGTTATAGCCGACTCCTGGTCAAATAATTTTTTTTCTCACTCTCAGAGTATCCAATTCTTTAAGTTTCACTAAATATTTCACCAACATCATTTAAATTGTTCATATCTGTGGAACTTATCTTCTTGGACTAGTAGACTAGTAGTTAACTTAAACTTTAATTAAAACACAATAAATATGCATACACTTCAATTAAATAAAATATTACCTTTTTAGAAGCACAAGATAATATTTAATGAATTTTAATTGAATTTGATTGTGACCAGCGGAGATATCCAGATTTTATGTTAATTTAACTTTCCAACGTTTTAATTGGAATATGCTGACTAATATTAGTGTCGAAATATATGAATATATTGTAATTTAACACACAGTTTAAAATCCCTATACGACGCAAATGCATCTAAGTTTATGGTTTGGTTATTTTTGTATCCACGGATAAATTCCTCATAGTCATTCTCCAGATACTAAATACCATGATCAGGTTATAGTCATAATTATTCACTTGCATGAGCTTGTTAGTAGTATTATAAAAATTACTCGTGAACTTGGTTAATATAGTAACCCGATTGCTAAACTGCGTGGGCATATTTTTCAAACTATTTTAATGTCTTTAAAAATTGTCATCCTACTGATTTTTCAGAGTTTTTGGCCTTAAAATGCAGCAATAGTAGAAGAGACATTAATGCAGTTGCTCGAAATATTATTACAAGAAGCAATGACGATAAATGTACTAAAATATTATTATGTTCAGCGCATTTGCTCCAAGATAAATAGACAGGGGCAGCTGGTGCAAACCCTGACAGACAATTGCCAATTTTGGGTTGAATCGACACGGGCAATGCAATTTCCTTGCCAACGCCCATACTTTCAATACCAGCAACTAAAGAGCCTCTTATTAATTATACATACAAATTCTAACAGTAAGCGGCAAATGTTAGAAAACCAAATAAAAACAATACAGTAAAAAAAAATAAGGCGAAGCCTTAATTTCATTTTGGAAATTGTTAGTATAAACCGATTATCATTCTAGACATTAAATTTGTTTTTTTTTTAAAGGGTATAATATGAAAGTTGCCTTCCTTTTTTTCTTTATATAGTTTGAAATGTTTAACACTTGTTAAAGAAAAAAAGATTAAAACATATAGAGTGGCACGTGATTTGTTGTTGCGAACACAATAAAATCTAGTATTGTGGATTTTATTATGTTCAACTATTCTTTGGAGTAAATATTCAGTAAAATGCTTGTTTTTAATTTGAATGTTTCCTAACCTAATTAAATTCATAAAATCAATATTTTGGGTCTATTTTTTTACGATAAATAATTTGTAAAGTTAATTGATAAAACTTTTAATGACGTATTGAATATACTTTTTAGGGTAAAATGAAGCATAGCAAACGTTTCATCACACTATTTCAAGTACGTTACATTTGCAAATAAAATTATTTTCGAACATAACAAATATGCTTCTAACCATAATTGTTTTCTTTATTATTAATAGGTGTTTAATTAAAATGGCATCTTTTACAAAATCTGGTTGACTTTAAAACCTTCATATTAACATATATTTACGCAATAACAGATAATAACAGTCAATGAACTAGTTGATCTAATCAGCATTTGTAAATACGGTGTCTATTATGATAAAACCAACTACAGTATTATCTAACTTAATCTACAGTAATTATTCTGGGCTTAAGATATATACAAGTAAAACTATCCAAATCGAAGTAAATTCAGCTTCTATACTACTTAATGCGATACGAACTGAATTTTCTCCCGCCATAAAACTGCGGTCTCCATAAGCAATTTACAGTACGACCGACACCTATTTCTTTTTTTCGGAATGAGAACTCAAAGCGAGCCAATACTAAATGAATGAGATCCATCCAATCGCAACTCTGTCTAATAGAGGCCATCTGCCGTACAATTATCCCTTCTAATTATATTCAGAAAGCGAGCAAGCCGTTCTAATTGTTAACGGACCAAGCTTGTTCGGGACTGAACAGGTCGTTTGGGATTTGAGACAGTGACCGTTTATCCCCCGGCTGTTTGACGTGCTGATTTGATATCATTCCGGAAGTTAATTTGTTGAAATGATAGAAATTCACTGAGGTTTCCGTAAAAGAGAGTTATTTTATAAAATGTTCCCTAATTTACTTCCTTAAGGAGTTGATATTGTTAGTGTTTTTCACTAGAACCGTGTAATAAAATGGCATATGCAATAATGTTCGTACAGCATCCTCCGATATTCGAAATTTTGAACATAAATACTATTATTATTGGATGAGTAAAATAGCGTACGTTCAATTACGACACGTAAAATGTAATTATTACAAATATATGCTTTTACTTGTATTTGTTGAGTTACTTGTAATAAAATTGAATTAAAATTGATTACGTGTTGAAAAAGACTGAACTGGTGGTTATAAAAAATGAATTTTTAATGCATGCAAGTTCTACGTATACCGTCGATACATATATAAATAATAATATGCACCAAGTAAGTAACGTTTATATATTGTATTTAAAGTTTATAAATATATTAATATAAATTTTCGGTTTTAATTAGTGAAAATCTATATATACAGGTATAATAAAAATTGTTTATTATATACATATGATGACATGATTTTGTTTATTAAATTGAATGTATTTAAAGCGTGTTTCTGTAAAACAAAGAATCATTTTTTTGTTGAAATTTTGGCCGGGATTTTTTTCAGAAACTTTTTAAAAATTTTGTGCAATTCTTTGAATACATTTTTTTGCTATATCTGTACTAGGTGCATGGATGTATGTCATCCTTGTACATATTATTTGCGAAGTCATAGTGAAATGTTTTTTTAATTTTATTACTGTATTAATAATTTTATTAATTTTTGGGCTCGAAGAACTGATAAAGCGCTTTATCAGTCCTTCGTGAGAAAACATTTCATCGAAATCGGTCAAGTGCTTTAGGCGCTATCAGGGTGAGGGTAGCGCACAAAAAGTTTTTTTTTATTTTTTAAGTTTTTATATCCATTAGAACTTTGGAATAAATTCCCATGAAAATCTTTAGGTTTTTATTTTTTGATGATTGCAATATTTTATTCATTCTAATAGTTGCTCGAAAATAAACAAAAATTAAGAATTTCTCCAAAGTACATATTGAATACTATTTCTTCAGGAGAATCAGATATAAAATTCCTATAAAAATAACGGTATTCGTGATTATAGACTCATATCACTATGATTACTGTGATGCTTTCTCTTTCTATTGTTGATCACATTTTTTTTAATTTTTGCAAATTAACTCTGAATTTTGAGACATGCACGTATATAATCCTTTATATAATGTTTTGGAAGTAAGTTCGTCCAATGTACATATGTATAAGTCGAGGTGGCCATATGAGCAGTTTTTACACACTAAACACTAGACAGAAGGACTCCATACTTTGGAGAACTGCAATCTGCTATCAGAAAAAATACAACATGATAATTTCTCATATTATTTATTTAAATTGATAAACTTAAGACTTACACTCATGGAGAAGGCAGAGAGAGAGAGTAAGGTAGTATAAGGTAGTGATAAGAAATCGAACTGGAATATTTTTTTATTTTTTACGATTTCAAAAAATTCAAATAGATAATATATTTAGTAGAATAGTTTGAAGTTTCTTCTGACGTTTAAAATAAAGATATATTGAAAAAAATATATCTGATATATTTGGAAATAAGTAGAGCGAGAAGGGGCTCAGAAAATGTCTGAGATCAAGAATACCTAAAGATTCGAATTTGAATTCCAAACGTATGAAATATAAGCTGTGTCAGATCATTACCTACATGCAAATGATGTTTAGAATGAATTCAGAATTATTCAATAAAATGGCATGGACACAAATTAAAAAACAAAAGAATCAAGGTCATTTTAAAGTGAAAGTTGGTTCATTTAGATTAAGTACTGGGAATTTTGAAACTTCGTTTATGCAAATAAAGATGAAGTTTAAAAAACTCGGACAGAAAAAATGTCAGGGTCTGTAGAATTTAATGCGTAAATTATTTATAATGGCAGTTATTTAGTGAAACCTGCCCGCGAAATAATTAAAACGCGGTTGAGAAGGTTGCTTGCTATTATAAGATTGAGTCATATAAATATAAATAATTACTTTTTAAAACTAAACATTTCGTACATGAAATTAATTTACTACATCGGTTATGATTATATAAAACCGTTACGTCATAAATAATTTATGAAGATTTTCCAGAAAATCCCATTTTATAAAAATAGTAATGCAAATCATGCAGATATCAATTATATTATTATTTAAGTATATACAAGTTAGTATTTATGTTTAATATATAGTAATATGTTGAAAATTGAATATTGATTACATATTCGTTAATTTGGCCTTATTTTACCTTTAACAGACCAAGAGGTTTGGTTAAACTTTCAAATATTTTTTACAAGTGCGCGACGTCACATATCTGTTGTTAATAAGTAACACACGATAACTTTATTAAGGTGAATATGTAATACGAACTCATGTGTAAATAAATTTCATTCACAACCTGTAAACAAATTTACCTACAAAATTTCCATCGACGCGATATTCGTATCATTCATAGTTTAGTAGTTATAAAAGTAACTACTTATGCTTTTTCACATATACGTGGTATCCATGTACTTCAACCTTATGGGGAATTCTGGAGGATGAAACATATTTTGTACGTCATGAGGTGAAAAATACATTCTCTTCATACCACCCGTGCAAAGCCCCTGGTAAAATCTAGTTTGAAATTCATTATGAAGCAGAATATTAATGTCAAAAACGTGCAAAATCAGCTGCTTGTAGGTCGTTTAATTGAAAGGATATTAATTTAGAATTCGTGTTCGTGTTTATATTTGTCTATTTCTTTGTTTATTGTGGCATCACACATAAACCACTAAATGAAATTCTACATAGTTTTTACTATTGCAGATAATGTTACAGTAAATTAAAGTGCAATATAAAAACTTAAATATATAAGCTTTATCAACGAGGGTTGGAATATAACAACAAAACAAATTTAAAACCTGAAATCTATGTTGGGGCGAGAGTAAAAATTACTTCACGGTTTTTGACTAAGTTTGCCACATTTGAAAGTTAAAAGGAAACAATATTTAAAAGAATGAAAGCATGAAATTTTAAAATAATTTAAGTCAAAATATATTGGGTTAAGAATAATAGGCTTGAAAAATCTAATCTTTTAATGTTATTTTTGAGAAAAAAAATTACTGCTTAAAATATGGCTTCGCGAGCGCTCGTGAAATTTGATTACTTAACGTAGATTTGTACATTCAAATGAAAAAATCGCAATACTAATATTTAAATTTCACGAATTACTTACCATAAATAGCCATGCTTTTAATAATTTTTTTTTAAAAGTAATTAAATTTATTTGTTTACTACATACAAAATGATTCACACGAATTTCTCTTGGTTTTCTATATTTTAAAATGTATGAGTTTCTAATATTACAAAATCTGTTCCAAGGAAATCTTATATTCAATACTAATCCTTCTAATGTCTTTATTCTACCAATCACATTTATTAAATCAATAGATATTTCTCCATTATCTTCAACAGCTTTATCTAATGTTAAACCTTGAGGTTTGTGAATGCTGCTTGTTATGCTTTCCCGATATTAAATATTTATTGTTTCTACGGCTATATTCCGCCATTCATATGGTAGGTTTATTTATACTTGTTTTGAATCTTCATAATGTCTTTGTATTCCAAATTTTGATTTTTAAAATTATGTTCATATATAACCTTATAAATGGCTATGTACATGGGAATAGTTCCTTTTTGAAATATTTTTTTTTTAATTTAATACTATACTTTAGTGCACGCATTATTTAGAAATTTTGAAAGAAAAAATTATTTTAAAATAATTTTTTTTCTTTGTTTGACAACACGCTTTAATATATTTTTATACCTGCACTACACGGATTAAGTGATAATACGCTAGTATATCACTTAATACGTGTAGTGCAGGTATATAAATATAGTTAATAATACGCTAGTATAAATAAACTGCTAATATTAATTTTTTTTTTCAATTTCTTCTAGATACATTGTGGAAACATTAGATATGGTATCATATCGCTTCAAAGTGACATGAAGTTTAAAGATTCGTGAACTGATCTCAAAATGAAATAAAACTTTCTGGCAACAAAATTTAACTTTTTTCAAATAACCATTTATGCACTAACCGTATGAAATTATAAACATACGAGTATATAGTTGCAATTTTAAATTTAAATATATACACATATATATATATATATATATATATATATATATATATATATATATAAATTCCATCAGAATCCGTACGAAACTGAGCGCATTACGATACCATGACATAGAAACGTTCAAGCAGTTAGCTGGACGTGATGAAATTATAAGCGTTTTCACCAATTAGGTGTTGAACCTTAAAACGAAAATATATTTTCATTCGAATACGTTCAAAATAGTATATTTATAAACACTTAATAAACGACAGATCTCTAAATTATATTTATCATTACTGTGGCCATAATATTTAAACTAAGAATTATGCTTAAATAATTTTATGATGAATTATTGCAGAAAAATTAATTTTTAGGATTTGCTTTGGTTCCATTCCCGACCTACAAGGTACCTTTCATACATTTGTAACTTATTTACCCGTCTATTAATTTATTCTACAGGTGTAGTCAAAACTTCAGTGGCCGTCCAAAGATATACAAAGATTTACTTGTTTGGTCTTCACCTTTCTAACCTTTGCAAAACTTTCTGAGAAACTATAGATGTTATCTTTTCAGTTAAGGTTTTAGGGTGTGAAAAGTATCTATCTTTGCGTATAAGTATAAACCATATCCACTATGTACACATTGCACTTCTGTCGTTTCGTAAGCGTAGTAGTGAAACCAGTATTATACAAACACTCCTGTTTAATGGAGGCAGTGCAGCGAGTTTTGGATATCAGAAATAAAATTTAGTTAAGAGGGTTGGGGAACTTTTTATATTCGTTCTCAATGTCTTTATTTACTAACTGTGTATAATGTAGCAGATAAGCAGTATTTTCTACTTTTATATTGTTTTGATTTTTAAAATGATTTTATTTTTTTAAGGCAAAATATGGAGTTATGGATTATTTTACTTTATGTGTCGTGCGAGATATCGTTAAAAGGGCTAGTTATAAGGAATTCGGAAATTATTTTTGATAGTTATAAGTGGCAAACACTAGTGGATATGAACCGAGAGTTACAAAATTTAACTGTACTTCCCCTCCTTTCCGAAACTATTGAACTAAAAATCAAGAAAGAAAAAGGCTGGTAGAATCTGACTAGAATATTGCAGAAAAATTGTAAATGTCCTATTTTTAAGATGTGCTCCGTATATTCAGGCCTGTGAAAGATATGCTCGACAATAACTTTACATGGTGTAAAATTATATTGTGTTACCTGTAAATAATTTAATAGAATTTCATAAGTAAATAGGATTGAACGGAACCCTCGTCGTCCGAAATCTGCTCACAATTAACAGGTTTAATTTTATTTATTTATCTACATTAAAGTATCTAATTGATACATATGGCGAACTTATCGCTGCGGAACCAATCTCTTAACCGGAATCGAGCCCGGATCTCCGCGGTTCGCAGCGCCGTCAAAGACCGTCAATTGTCTTGCGAATGACTTAACAGTAAGTGGGTATTATTTTTGAAGACTTTTATTTAATATTCATTTTTCTACTATAAGTCAGTTTAGCGCGTGCGGTTTTTGAAATCAATTCGATATAATAACTTTCACGAAAAGTTTAAAATTCATTGTATTGAAATTATAAATATGTGAGGAGACTTTTCCAAATTCATGGCATTAGAATTATAGCATAACATAAGAATTGTTTTTATTTGAGAAAAAAAATATACCAACGTCTATGTTTTACGATTTCATAGTCGGATTTATAAATATTCATTTGTAACTAATAGATATATTTGCATGTAAGTAAGAAAACATATTTTTAACTGTATTTCTACAAAATATGTATCCACCGTAATTCGTTATTTGTTTTATCTATTTAACATCATTTGCAAATTCCAGCAAGGGATTTTTTATTGTTTTTTTGTTTATTACACTCTTCATGTATCTTCCCACATTTTATAAATATATGCAATGCAAAATACGTTTTTTTTATTTTGTTGAAATATTAATTGCAATTAATTATATCTACTTCACCACAACAGATCAAGTTGTCTGAATGAATAAAATATTGTGTGCTTATATGTACGTATTTATTCGCTTTTTCTTTTCTTTATTTATATATTTAATATCTTCATTATTTTCACATATTCTCCATATTTTGTGATATGAAAACCTTTCCAACACTCGGTAGCCTAATGGCAAAATCGGAACTCTTGAATTTTCATTACGTCCATCTGTCCATCCAACTGCATCAAATGTATCAAAACTTTGTAGCTCTTTAATTGAGGAATCTCTTATTTTGATTGTAATGAATTTTTACAGACAGAATTTTTAGTCGAGTTTAAAAAATATTACAAAATATTGATTGTGTCCTACATAAAATACTTATATTTATTCGGAAATAATGTAAATAAAAGCATACAAATTTATTTTCTCTCTGTAATAAATTAATAATTCTTTTACTGGAAATAAATAATGTCTTTTCACCACCATTTCAATGGATTTTACGCATGTCGAACATTGTTAAAATATTTTAATGTCATTTAAGTTCCATAGTTTTGGAGAAATTCACAACAATTTATCCAATTGAATGATTTATTGTTTAATATATTGCATATTCTCATGACAAAAAGTTATAAAAATACTTGCAATTATTGTAATAGATATAATAAGTACTCTTAAATGTTTGAAATGTCATATGCACCCGAGCATGTTCTCTCTAGTTCGGTTTCTACTTGTATTTAACAGGTTTTTTATTATACTACAGGTCAGTTGCAACTGCACACAATAAAGATATATTCAAGGAATAGAGTGTAACTCTCTCCGTATTGTAGGTTAATTACTTATGTATTTGTACTTGTAAAACATTATAAAAAGAAGAAATTGGCCTTGTGATTTAAGAAATAATTTTTTTTTTCAGAAAGTAAACGACTATGATATCCTCAAATATCTATTGCTTATATTGCTCTGACATATTAGTGGAAGGAGGGGTTTAATAAAATTTTAATTTTATACTAACATATTGCCTTACACTAATCTTTATATATTTAATTTTACGTATATTTGCTGTTGTCTTGTTACTGACGCCATATATTTATGTCTTACAAAAAGGTTTAATGTATGACTCAAGCCAATATAGCTATAAATATTGTACACATTTGCTTCATCACGTCCATATAGAGAATCGCATTTATTCCAGATAATATGCGTAAATATGTATTAATTATCTAAATACATTAGATCTCATAAACCCGTCACGCTTTTATTTTAGAGATCTGTAAACGTAATTTGTGCAACTTAATTTTTCTGATGTCGTTTACAGGGCAATACATTCGAACTGATAATATAAAGGTTTAAAGTACTATGCCGCCAACAATGTTCATCAACATTTTATTTCAATAATATTATTTAATTCTCTTATGTCATTTTCGTAATTCTGAGGGTAAATGGTCATTTGCACTAAACGTGGGTTGAGCTTATTCTAAATATATGAAAGATTCATGCATTTTTCAGTAGCCTAGAACTACAAAAATAGGTTTCTTTTGTGTTTTTACTCTATACATGTATACATATATAGACCTTAAAATATTAAGAAAGCCAAACAAAAGAATTTTCCATTTAATTATATTTTGAAATTGAATTATAAAAAGGTTCGCACATTTTTAACGGTTTAGGAAAAGAGATTTCGAGAACACAATTGTTCTGGGCCTTGGTGATCAATGCTCGCTTTGATAATTTAAAATTGTTTCATTTGGTGTATTTACTTTAATTATAATTTAAAAAATTCCATCAGAATCCGTATAAAACTAAGCCTCTTATGATACCATGACATGCGAACCGACAAGTAGTTAGCTGGATGTGATTAAATTATAAGCGTGTTCGCCATTTAGGTGTTGAACCTAAAACGAACATGTATTTTTATTCGAAAACGTTCAAAATAGTATTTTTACAAACACTTAATAAACGACGGATCTCTAATTTATATTTTTCATTACTGTGGCCATAATATTTATACTTATATTAACAATTATTAAGTTTAATCTTAAATATTTTTATGATTAATTAATATGGGAAAATTAATTTTTATGAAATTTTTAGAACTTCGACACTTCAATATAATTGACCAAATGTAATATTCGTCTATTCATTTATTTGATAGGAGTAGTAAAAATATACACCAATTCAGTGGAAGTCCAAAGAAATACAGAGATTTAGTTATTTGGTCTTTACCCTTCTAAGTTTTGCAAAACTTACTGAGAAACTATGAATATTTTCTTTTCGGCTTGGGCTTTAGAGTATGAAAAGTATCTACCTTTGCGTATAAATATAAACCATATCCACTATGTACACATCGCATTTCTGTTTCTTTGATAGTGTAGTAGTGAGACTAGTTATAATGTAAACGCCCGTGAATTACAGAGGCCGTACAACAAATTTTGGGGTTGAGAAATAAAATTTAGTTATGACGGTTGGCGAACTTTTTATTTCCGTCCTCAATGGCTTTATTTATTGACTATATATATAATGTAGCAAATGAGAAAAATTTTGCCAATATGTAAAAATAATAGTGTTTGATAAATTTTCTACTTTTTCATTGTTTTGATTTCTAAAGGGATTTTGTCTGGAGTTTTTTTTTTAAAAGGGAAATATTGAGAAATTAATTATTATAGTTTACAAATCGTGCGAGGTATCGTTAAAAGGGCTAGTTATACGGAATTCGGAAATATTTTTTGAAAGTTATAAGTGGCATACCTAGGGGAATATGCATCGAGAGTTGCAAAAACGTAACTGTATGCTCCTCTCCTTTCCGAAACTACTGAACTTATAGTCAAGAAAGAAAAGTCCCGTAGAATCTGACTAGAATATTGCAGGAAAATTATAGCGACTATTCTAAATATCCTATTTTTAAGATATTCACCGTATTTTCACACCTGTGAAAGATGTGCTGGACAATAAGTTTTAATGGTGTAAAATTAAATTGTGTTATATGTAAATAATTTAATAGAATTTCATAAGCATATAGGATTGGAAGGAACCATCGTAGTGCGAAATCTGATCATGCTTAATAGGTTTTATTTGATTTATTTATCTACTTTAAAGTATCTAATTGATTCATATGGCAAAATTATCAATGCGAAATCAACCCCTTAATCGGAATCGAGCTCGGATCCCCGCGGTTCGCATCGCCATCAAAGGCCGTATGCATTGAAATCAACTTAACAATAAGAGGGTAATATTTTTGACAACTTTTATTCAATATTCATTTTTTCATTATAAGTCAGTTTAGCACCTGCGGTTTCTTGAAATCGATTCAATATTGTAAATTTCATAAAATGTTTACAATTTTTTATTTTTTAAATATTATTTTGATGGTTTTCGGTTGTAGAAAATTTAGAAGTAACAACTCAAAGTAAGATTCATTTGTTGGCTTTTCCATGCATCATATCTTTCGAATGTCTTCATTTAATAACACACAATATGACCAAAAATATGTCTAGCTAGTTATTGCTTGGTGTAATCAATGACTCTCGTTATTAATTGGATTATAATGCTTATTAGGACAATTGAAATAGCTTTTACTTTTAAAAGTAATACTTTGTTTAAATAACTTTATTCAGTGCAGTTGATTTTATTTTTTATTCACATTCATGGCATTAGAATTATAGCATAACATTAGAATTGTTTTTATTTAAAAAAAAATGGTCAACATTGATGATTTACGATTTCATAGTCGGATTGATAAATATTCGTTTGTAACTAATAAATATATTTTTATACGAGTAAGAAAACATATTTTTAAATACATATCTAAAAATATGTATCCACCGTAAATTGATAATAGTTTTATCTCTCCAACATCATTTGCAAATACCGAGGTATTTTTGAAAGCTTTTTTGTTTATGTGTCTTCTCACATTTTATAAATATATGCAACGTAAAATACATTTTTTTTTGTTTTGTTGAAATAATTATTGCAATCAATTATATCTGTTTGTACAAATAAAAAACTTCATCACAACAGATCAAGTAGTCGGAATGAATATAGTATTGTGTATGTATATGTATGTATTTATTTACCTTTTTAAAAATTTAGTGGAATGAAAACCCTTCTAAGACTCCGTAGCCCAATGGCAAAACTTGAATTGCATTACGTCCATCTGTCCGTCCAACCGCATACGTTAGTTGAGAACTCTTTAATTTGATTGTAATGAATTCTTATAGGCAGAGATAGTCGACTTTAAAAAAATATTAGAAAATATTGATTGCGTCACACATGAAATACCTATATTTAGTCAGAAATAATGTAAACAAAAGCATACAAATTTCTTTCCTCTCTTTAATAAATTAGTGTTTTCTCACCACAATCTCTATGGTTTTTACGTACGTTGGACGCGGTTAAAACATTCTAAGTATCATCTAGGTTCCATAGTTTTAAAGAAATTCACAAAAAATTATCTCTGTGAATGATTTACTGTTTAATATATGAATATGCATTCACGTGATAAAAAATTATAAAAATGTTTGTAAGTATTGTAATAGAAATATTAAATATTTTTAAAATTTTAAAATTTCATATGCGCCTGAGCGTATTTTCTCCATGTCTAGTGCGGTTTCTACTTGTATTTAACAGGTTTTTATTTATAATAAAAGGTTAGTTGCAACTGCACTCAATAAATGTCTATTCAGGGAATAGATTGTAACTATCTCCGTATTGTAGGTTAATATAAAGGACAACATGCGGACAGTCATTACGAATGTTGCATCGGTATTACGTGGAGTTTACTGTTTGTATTCTCAAAGTTTCTGCGGGTTTGCGCGTAACTTTGTTTATCAGGTAAGTTTTGAAGTAAAACTTCCCTTGTATTGATGGACAAAACGCTAAAGGATAATTGCATCGTGTTTCAGGTACACATGATGCTATCGTAACTCCATCTATTGATTAATTTGTAGTTCTGTTCTAAATGTGTTCAAGTAAGTTATAGTAACCATTTAAATGAATGTTACAATTTACACGACAGACCATAGATTATGATATTCACTGTTTTGATATTTTAAAAAAAAGATGTTTTTGTACTCAAATATGGAAAAACCTCAACTTTGTCCATCTATTATAGAAAAGATGTAATTATCAACCATGGCACGCGGTTTCACCCGTGTAATATTATTTTCATTATTCTGACCTTCTTCCCCTTTCCTCTGCGATCAGTAAACGTTTCCACTTCGTTCGCCAAATGACAGCGATCGTTATGGTCGGTGGTATATGGGCGGGCATACTTGGGATGTTCTATCAATATTAACTCGGTCCCTCTCTCTCAACCTTCCACTGTGTAAGCAGTGTTTCCGGATTTTTATTATATTTTTATTACAGCTCAGTTTCTATAAATTGCGGTGTGGTTAAATATAATCTGTAACTTTCCACAATGTATTTATTTATTTATTGATCTACTTTAATCTATATAATTGATAAAATAATAATAAAATAATTAAGATTTTTTATTTCTTTCCAGAATATAACAAATTAAGTAATCTTAATCCTATATTAGTAAGTTATATCATATTTAATAAATGGTTAATCTGCAAGAACCCCTCCACGAGTGAAGACCTCCTACAAATAAACAAAATTTTCCTCTCTCTTGAACTGTTTGCGTCCAGTCCGTTCCAGCTATTCTACTAATGAAGAATGTATAAAGAAGTACTTAACCTTTCAATTTAAGAAATGAATTTTTTTAACAAGTAAACAACTATGATGTCCTCAAATATTTATTGCAGATATTGCTCTGCCATGTTATCGGAAGGAGCCGTTTCAAGGAAGTTTCATTTTTTACTAATATTTTATATTCAATTGCCTAACATTGATCTTTATATATTTAATTTTACATTATATTAGCCGTTGTCTTGTCGCTGATGCCATATATTTATGTCTTACAAAAAGTGTTAATGTATAACCCAAGCTGATATAACCATTATTATTGTAGACATTTGCTTCATCGCATCCATACAGAGAATCGCATTAATTCTAGCTAATATGCGTAAATATGTTTTAATTATGTAAATATATTAGATATCATAAACCTGTTACGCTTTTATTTTAGAGATCGGTAAACGTAATTTCTGGAACTTAATTTTTCTAATGTCGGTTACAGTGCAATACATTTAAACTGATAATATGAAGGTTTATAATACTAAGTAACGAATGACGTACATCAACAATTTATTTAAATAATATTATTTATTTCTGTTATTCCATTTTCGTAGTTTTGAGGGTAAATGAACCTGGATTGAGCATATTCTAAATATGTCAAAGATTCATGCATTTGTCAGTAGCCTATAGCTAAAAAAAAAAATGCTTGTACGTTTTTACTCTAAACATGTATACACTTATAGGCCTTAAAATATTATCATAGCCTAACAAAGTAATTTTTCCGTTTGAATATATTTTGAATGAAAACAAATTTATAAAAATATTTGCACATTTTTAACCGTTTAAAGAAAAATTCGAGAACACAATTTTTCTGCGCCTTGATGACCATTGCCCGCCTTGACAATTTAAAATTGTTTCATTTGATGTATTTTTTGGAGTAATAACTAAACCTATTTACCCACAGATTTATATATCCATAGATTTTTCCTCTTTGTTTTTATTTATATTCGGAGAAGTATTTTCGTAGGCAAAGGAAAAAAACGAATTTTGTTACACTTCAGTAATTGCTGTTATTGAGGAATTAGTGTTGCTGTACTAGTAAGTTTTAATACAATAACTAGGAATTTTAGTCAGCAGTTACTGGAAATAATAAATTCTGCTGCTTTTTTGATTTAGCTATTTCTATATTTTAGATAAATTCTGCTGCTTTAATAATCATAGACCGAATTTATTTTAAAGTTAAATTCAATACGTTTCCAATTTCTTTCAATTCAGTATTTAAATCATTTCTGAAATTTATAAGGAATAAATACTCGGGGCAAAATTGTTACTAGTGGTTTGAATCAGCATTTGCTTACACAAAAATAAATTCGGCCGCTTTTTTTCATCCGAAATGAAAATAATTTTAAAGATAAATAAAAAATGTTTTCAATTGATCTCCATATCAGTATTTAATATATTTCTGAATTTTATAATGAAGGAGTACTCATAGGATATTTTTTACAATATTTATCTGAAACAAACTTAAAACGGCCTGCGCAAATTTTATAGAATATTGAAAATAGGAACTTATAATGTCTATTTCACAGCTTTATAGTTTCTTATAATAAGCGTCCATTCACAAATGAACCAATATTCTATGAACCAATGACAAAATCACGTTAGAACATATAAATTCAAAAGTGCTAATAAATCGAGCCACCAATAAAACCTTTTCATTATTAGCCAGTCCCAATTCAAAGGCAATACGAACGTGATAGAAAATAAGCAAAACAAAAGCAAAATACAAGCCAGAACAGACAAAGGCAGGTATTACCTTGCACCTCACGTCCGCAGATCCAGTCTCCGGAATCGAGTCTCCGTTAATTACCACGACACCGACTCCAAAACATATTTCCTTTACCCCGTTTCACCTCTGCCTATTGAAATCATCTCCGGAATCTGGTATCTTTATTGTTAGAATTTTAATAAGTACTTTTAAAGCAGATCCATAAAACTGAGGCAAATCATAGGCTTTTAATACCCCGGTGACTGTAATCAGGCAGTCAATAATCTGTTGTTTGTAAAGGCAATCTGTTAAATTTGCACTGAACGAAATAAATATATTTTCTCATTTCGCTCCGATTTAAAATCAAAAGTGAAATCTTTATATTTTCTTAATAATAATATTTTAGTCGAAAATCTGAACAGCCAAACAAGCAAATCAAAAATTATCTGACATAATATACAATCAGTTTGGTTATAATAGAAATAATTACTTTGTGCAAACAAAAAATCCTGATTATATTAGCCAACAATTACTTACTTAAATCCTATTGTGAACCACTTTTTCAAATACCTTAGATATTGCTGATGAAATGGATATCGGTCGATAATTTTCGAAAGATTGTTTCCTGCCAGATTTATGTACTAGTATTATGTGCGTAACTTTCCAGCATCAAGGAAATTTACCCTTAACGATACACATGATAAATATTATAGTGAGTGGAACAAAAATATGTAACGTATGTGTTTTTAAAAAATACGGATTCGATGTTGTCTAGACCTGCTCCCTTAAAGCCATTAATTTTCTTAAGATCATTAGTTATTTTATCTCTTTGAAAGTAAATGGAAGTAATATTAATATCTGTCTGAAGTGCCAAATTGTGGAGAGGAGGTAGTTTTTGTTCGAAAAATTCACAAAAATTATTTGGATTGAGAGGTGGATTCCGTATAAAGGTAGATTGGAATAATTTAGAAAATATTTGGCATATCGTTTCAATGTCATTCGATTCATAATCTTAGAAAGTCATCAAGGATACTTCCGACTTCTTTAGGGATGACACGTATGACCAGAAACCTTTAATGTTATTGCTAGCGACCAGCCTCTGTTCCACGTTGTCAGGTATTTAGACTTGATTTAGTTTAAATTATTCACACTTTACTTCGAAATCGGCGAAGTGAACATAGACGGAGTTTACGTTTGAAATTGCGCTCAGCAGATATTGAAGGGTGTTACCATGTAAAAATTTTAAAAAATCAATATTAAATCAGGTATCACTTTTAGATACGTTAATGATTCAAATTTATGCATTAGAAAGACAATCCATAAATTATGAGTTGAAATTACGCTACGAGGGTTCTGTGTGCATTCAGGTATATAAACAAATTTCAAGCATTTAAAGACCCTAAGAATTTTTTCAAAACAATATTATATAAAAAAAAACGGAATTACACGCCGAAAACAAGACTACATTTAAAATAATTATATTACTTTTATATAGTTGTGTGTCGTTTACTTTAGATGAAAAGAGAAGAATGGGGGATCCTTTAATTTGTGAGCGCCATAATTGGTTTATGTTTATATTAACCTAGACAATTGAATAAATATTATCTCGAAGGCATTTTCAAATGCTCCTTCTAACAAATATCGTAAGTATGCAATATTATGTACAAATTTGAAATTTTTTTCCTGTTGTACTTACAGGCGCACATATCCCCAATATTTTTGCCTAATTTTTGTTAGGTCTGTTGCTTTCGCTTGTAATTTTATACAATATCTATGGAAAGTTTACAGTTATTATTAAAAATAAAATTAGTCCACGAGATCGGCTGAATAGGAAAAAACATATTAAAATAAATGGATGAATCGGTTAAAAATGTATTCAGCATATATTAGCGTAACTTAAAAAAGTTAAGGAAAAGTGGATACGAGAGCATGTCAAAAGATAAGAATAGTGCAACTTCCAAATATGACTATTTTTATATAGATCAATTAATACCATATATCGGAATATGACCTGTATACGGATAAGTTACGTGTAAAAAGTATATCAGATGAGTGAAACCTGTAAATGTTATATTTCCATTTTTTTAATAAATCTGGTAGAATCATATCTGAAATATGATGAGGGGGGCACGAAATTAAAAAGGAGTATACACGAAAAAGACAATGCAAAAAAATAAATATATCGGAATAATGGAACCTCAAAATTCCACCTTCTTATCTACCAGATGGATCAAGAAAGAAAGGTGTATACGAGAACATTCGAAAGTGTATAGAAATGACCGCATGTATGAAATATATAAGTGAAGTTGTAGTTACAAATTTCAGATTGCTTTTTTGGTAGTGTCTATGATATTTACAATAAGAAATTCTGCAAAATGACACTATTATGACATTTTCTGACTTCTGTCAAATCATATATTGCTTTTAAACAGATTACCCAGAGATTAACAAAGATTTTTATATAAAAGTGTAAGATTGGCTAAAAATAATAAAGACTTGACTCTGCATAAGACCAGATTATATTTTATGGTTAAAGGATCTCAGGATATGGTTTTGTTTTTAGATGATAAGTCTTTAATAAGATATGTTGTATCTGCATAAAAACAAAAAGTAACATATAGGTTAACCCAGGTACTAATTTTGGACTAAATCTCTCTATTGTATACGGCAGATATGATAATTTCCATGCTTAGTATGATATTTATAATAATTTTTAAGTGCTAATGCAAATATGGTTTAAACGGTTGTAGGGAAAACTGCCACAATATTTTCATCAGCAAGGTTATTTGAAGTTATGTATAAACTCGTATATGGTTTGATAGACATTTGAAAGGACCACCATCTACGTTTTTATATTTATACACATATAAAAATAGCCATAAAATAAAATTCCCGACAAAGATAATTCAAAAATATTTTGAAATTTACTTTCCAATACTAAAGTATTCTTGTGAAATTAAACGTGTAATAGAAAAAGGATTGAAACCTTCAACATAACTTAAGGTCCACAGTAACACCACATACTTTAACGTATGTAGTCATAAACATTTTCACTACTCACACATATACTCAAAACTAAAAATTAAAAAAAACAAAAGCAAATTTAGAACGGCGTCATAACCCGCGATTTCCAATGGCTATTCCGGAGCCAAAAGGCTAAAGATGCTAAACGGCGAACGTGACGGCTCTTTATTATCTTTTAACCTACATTTTTTCCTCAATTTCCTCGTATCCAACACTGACAAATTTTCTTCATCCGGTTTTGGATGACTATGAAAACCTAATTTACTTTTTGTGGAATGAAAATATATTCGCCGTCACAACGTTGCTTTAAATTGCCTAATAAATTATAAGAGCGCCGGAGCTCATTTTTATTTTATTATTTTTCACTTTCAACTTGTCAGTTAATTGC
Organism: Druceiella hillmani; assembly: GCA_039881145.1. Classification (NCBI taxonomy): domain Eukaryota; kingdom Metazoa; phylum Arthropoda; class Insecta; order Lepidoptera; family Hepialidae; genus Druceiella; species Druceiella hillmani. Next base: position 10,837,325 of record JAYKKI010000080.1, read on the forward strand.
GTTATTTAAAACCTGAAGCGGTTTGAAAATACTATGATTTATAAAAAATAAATAAATATTTTGGGATAACTTATCTTATTTTATAGCTATAAAATTCGGGTCAGTACTCAAAAATAGTTGTTTTTTTATTATTCGTAATATTTTAATAGCTGGATACAATAAAATATTACTAATAATTTTTAAATATCTGCTCATAATTTAATAAAATCAAAAGCTATGCAAGTGTTTATTTTTTTACAGCATGTTATTATTAGATGTAAAAATATAAGTATAACAAATTTCATAAAATATAGTTAAAATAGATATTTAAAAGTGAAATATGTTCTTAGATTAATTATAGTGAATTTATTTTGTTTAATTTAATTTTGGTTTTGAACTGACTTTGATTCAGTATTTGTAATCTTGAAGTACTTAAAGAGTTAGTTGTAATTGCCATATATTTAATTATAATGACTTGTATAATAATAATGCAGTTACAACTGTTTTGATTTTGGGTTATTATTTCGGAGAAAAAATATAGTCATACCACTATCGTACTGCTATTAACTTTCGTTCGCGCAGAATTGTTTTTGATATTTTACTATGTCAAGTACTTTAAAAGTGGACAGATGAAAAAATTTAACTTATTGTATTGTTCCTAAATACTTTAGAAATAAGCAAATTTAACAAAATGCTGTGTCAGGTCTTTCATTTATCTCTTTCGTACCATCGTGTCAGTTATTTTAACAGTATTTTATTTTCACTCGAAACGTTCTTGTTTCACTATTTGTTCATAAATTAAAAAAAATGTTTTTCATTTTATGCTGTAATAATCAAATTAAAATGTTTGCAATGATATTAAAAAAATGTCCAATATCACAATGTCGTTGAAAAATCTAAGTGAAATTTTAATTTTTCACGTATTTTAGTCGACAGCAAAATATATATACACAAATGGTACGACATTTTTAATTTAACATTTTAATTAGAAATAATGTGGGAAGAAAATGTTGAAACCGAAGTCTTTTAAGAATATCAGGACTTGATAATGTTATATAATTTTTATCTAATATAATTAATTACGTTTTTAGTCTTCATTGGCCGACATTTACCTTCCCTTTATTTGTGAAATATCACCGAATTGTAGTGTGATATGTACATATATATATATATATATATATATATATATATATATATATATATATATATATATATACATATACATATGTATATATATATATATATATATATATATATACACCCTTGTCAGTAATTTAAATCATTGATGGATGTTGGTGGACTTAAATAGATGATACTACAAAAATTACCTATATATTGCTTTGTTTACTTTGTCGGGATAATATAACTACATACAATTCTTAACTTTGAGTTAATTTTATATTAATTATGAACAATTATATTATAGTCATTTCAGTCTTTTCGATTCTAACAAAAATATACTTGTCTTCTTTTAATATTGTAAATCTTTGTAATTTCTGGTAAAAACAACCGTTTTTCATTTCACTCGTTTTTTAATGTGCTAATAGTTTTATGTTTAGTAGGAATGAAATATCATAAGCCCAGATAATATTTTCCGCTTACTTATTTCATTCGGATTGTATTTTTTGGTTTTGTATTAAAACATTTATTAATTATTTTCCTCTTTCATTAGAACTAATAGCTAATTTCATAAAAAGCTTGCTAAGTATGGCTATAAGAGAACTAGTTCAATTAACGTCGTTTTATTATTTCCATGGTAAGATATCGCAGACACATTTGCAACATTTCCTTATGTAGTTCCATTGCTCATTATAAATCCAACTCTCTATATCATCAACTGTAACATCTGAGTTCAATTTAAGGCCACTTGTTATCGTTAGTGAATTTCTATCAAAGTTGTGGAGGAAATATGAAGATTTCGAAAGTTGCTGAACCAATTTTGATCAAGCATAAATTGCAAACTTCTCTATAATATACATTTTTAAATAAAACGTATGCATGGTATCACCTTTGTGGCAGTGTGAAATACACATACTTTAACCAAAACTGACTTTGGTAGAACGGATTTGGAAAAATGAAAAATCCGCCAAGAATTTCAGGCCCTATCTGCTTCCAGTTAGGATAAAAGTGAATTAAAGCTCAAGAGACGAGCGCACAAAATGAAGCAGAGGTGAACAGGAGATGCATAGATTACTGCACCATCTTGAAAGAACTTTCGTTAACTTTTGTAATGGTACATTAATTTGCAATTTTAGATGGAACAGAATTAAAGTATAATTACATTTCCACGAATAGCATTGAGCAATGGATAAAAGTGGGAATTGGTAAATTAAGAGAAAATAACGCGTCTATAACATTAAAATTCGGTGATATTTCACAAATAAAGCAAAGGTAAATGTCGGCAAATGAAGACTAATAACATAATTAATTATATTATATAAGATTATCAAGTCCTGATAATTTTGAAAGACTTCCGTTTCAACATTTTCTTCCCACATTATTTCTAATTAAAATGTTATATTAAAAATGTCGTACCATTTGTGTATATATATTTTGCTGTCGACTAAAATACATGAAAAATTAAAATTTCACTTACATTTTGGAACGACATTGTGATATTGGACTTTTTTTTTAATATAACTGCAAACATTTTGATTTGATTATTACAGCATAAAATGAAAAAAAATATTTTTTTAATTTATGAACAAATAGTGAAAAAAAAACGTTTCGAGTGAAAATAAAATACTGTCAAAATAACTGACACGATGGTACGAAAGAGGTAAATGAAAGACCTGACACAGCATTTTGTTAAATTTGCTTATTTCTAAAGTATTTAGGAACAATATAATAAGTAAAATTTTTTCCTCTGTCCACATTTAAAGTACTAGACATATACAATTGAAGATCCTCGCACTTTAATATTTAAAAGTAGCTTTGCGGCTAGGACATGTAGTTATTATCCATGCCCGTCTTTTATCGTTATTAATCAAAGTATTCATTATTCTCGGGTCCGTATTTTATATTCTAAGATTTTACTTCACTATTTATATATTGGGAATGTGAAGGTTTACTGGTATTTTTAATTATTTTCTTATTAATTCACCGTCTTTTCCCCACCATAGTTATTCGATGTAAGAATATATTAGGCATTCATATTAATATCATTATCATCATCACTTTGTCATTGCTTCTAGTAGAGTAAGGAATCAACTGGGTTTATTTGTTCATAGTTGTTCAACAATTTTGATAAACATTAACTATTGCACCATTAATTATATTCCAACCTGAAGTAAGAGTAGCAGAATAAATCCGCAGAATTGAATTGTTAGTTAAGTTAAAAATAATTATATTATTGAATTACAATCAGTTTCTTTTATTTTCACTAGAAACGTTTTTGTTTAACTATTTGTTCATAAATTAAAAAAATATATATGTTTTTCATTTCATGCTGTAATAATCAAATTAAAACTATAAAAAAAGATATATATAAATATGTATATATATATATATATATATATATATATAGATATATATATATATATATATATATGTATATATATAAATAGTGCGAGGATTTTTATTTACATATTCTAGCGGTAAGTTCTGTGAGCATTTACTTTAAATTCATAAAGGCTAGTGTAATTATTGTATACCGTAGCTGCATAATATCAGTTTCTTTTAACTCTTATAGTGCGTGAACAATCTTCACATTGAGCAGCATGGCCTTGGCAAAACTATAATTTTAAATCGGAATGTGCTATGGAACATTAATTCGAGAAAGTTCTATATCCTAAATTATAAAAATAAAGAATGAAACTGGTCCTGATTTTTTATTCGGAAGACACATTCAAAAGGTTTTCTCCAATTTAAATCACATAGTGAATTATCCTGCGGACCAACGACGATCGATCTTCTATCGGGACCACTCGACGATCTGCTTTAAATATTTTTGGAAAAGACTTAACAATGGTTAGAAAAAAGTTTTATTGTATGCCAAATTTTGAAACAAAGTTTAGGTTATAAATCATATAACTTGTCTCGCAGGCATAACACACTTGAAAACTATTTACACAATACAAATAAAAATTTAGAATTTTGCTGGTAAAAGTTCATATATCTTCTAGACATTCTTTATTTATAAAACAATTCTACAGTGTGTTGGTTTTACTACGCATAGAAAAAAAAACTCCTCTAGAAAATCTAAACGTGCACAATCCGTTTATAAATTTGAATATCGACGTCTACGGAAATGTTGGAAAAAATTCTACATCATCTTCAATGGGCCCTTCTGGTGGTGCATCAAGTGACTTCGAGAGCCATTTTGTTCCCTTAAAATCAGTGAATGTCAATTTTTCATACAGATGGCGACTTTCGTTTGTCATAAAACAGTAAAAAAATGGGTTTCATCGTTTCATTTAAAACTTAATTTAATTATTAAAATATTAATTCGAACCTAAAAATTAATTATTATAACATAATAAAATATTTTAACAAATTAGTCAGTATTTGGTAATATAATTCACCATTCCATTAAGATATTCTGTCAGATTTGAAATTTTGAGAATTTTTATTTTTCTTATGGCGTTCTGCTGTTTACACGCGATTCGCCATAATAAACCCAAAAAATACGACCATTTATGACGCATATTTTGACACTTGCAAATAAATCAAGTCCTGTAGGATACTTACAGTTGACCCAAAACCATGAAAATTGGCAAGAAGCAAGATCTTAGAACGCATATAAAAAGGAAAAAAATTAGCGAAATTTTATTTGTAGTTATGTCACATAAAACATATTTGTTGTCAATTACGCTCCTATGAAAGATATAGTAGACAATCCAAAAGATCTATCGCCTACCTGAATGTATTTATCTAAATTTTAAACAGAACCTGTTCCAATATAACGAGATATTTAAAAGACGAATCTATTTATAGAGCTAGTTACAGATACTATATGTTCAAATAAATGAAATTCTTAAGTAGTGTAGGAATAGGATAATTTTGGGACGGGATACTTGGGAAAAGTTTATCAGATTTCATTTTATATTGTCTTATATATTTTAAGCGCAAGTAGAAATACATGTGCAGACAGTAGGATAGAAATATGTAAAAGATTTTACGTTCAAAAAACATTCTCTACTTTAGGAAAGTATCGTAATAAAAACTAAATTCTTTGGCTAAAAAGAAATACATTAAATTAAGAGCGTTTAAAAAACATGAAATTTAAAAATGTTTATAAAAGTATACACGTATGTATGTTTAGAATTTAACAATTTTGTTTATGTAGAAAAAAATCAAATAAAGAAAAATACAACATATTTTTTTATTTTATGCACTATTATTTATGTAGCTTTTAATATGGTTGTAAAATGCCATTGTAGATTTCCCGTGAAAATTTTGTTTCATAACTGCTAGTTTTATATTTCTGTTATCCCAGAAAGTTTATGCGACAATAAGGTAATATTTACTTACAAGAGGTTACATCTAATTTACCAAAATATAAATATAAGTTGTTTGAAATTCGTGGCGTTTCTTAGTTTTATCTAAATTTTCTTCGAGTCCATTTGGGTGAATGTTACAATGAAAATAATTTAAAACATTATAACAATTGAGGGTTTTTTAAGTAACTCTGAATATTTCACTTGCAATGCTATTTACTAAATTTGGTGATTACGATGTGTCTAATTTGAATAATAAGCACAAATTTTTGGAAGTAGCACAGATATCATTAACGGCTATTTTTGTTGCAAAATTAGATGCTACAATAATGTCCGCCTAGTATCTTTGTAGTAAATATCATTATCAATATATTAATTTCTAATTATTTTAAATATTATAATAAAAGTCTGTTAACATCTTTGTGCTATATTTCTCATATGTTCTGTCTTTCAATGAATTCTGGAATTATCCCTTTTGACATTTTTCCATTCTCGTTCACTATTGTGTATTTTTGTCTATAACATTTTCCTCTCTATATCAATACTTTCATACACAATTTCCATGGTTTATTATCCATACATTTTTCAAGATGCAACAAGATGCAATCAAGATGCAACACATTGTGAAGATACATTTTGTTAATTTAAATAAAAAACTTTAGGATGGTCATGGAAACGGGAAATGAATGAACGTTCCTTATAAAGTGTTGCTACTAAGCTGCCAGACTAAAGATTACTACTAAGATTTTTTTGTAATAATCAATCAAGAGAGTAAAATCAGTGATTGAAAGTTATGGAAAAATGTAACCTCTCATGTAAACTGCATACATTATACAGTTCAAACTTGGCACTTAGATTATTTTAATAATTAAATAAGTAAGTTTTTCAGTGTTTTATGAATTCTATTTGCAAAAATGGACGGGATGTTTTTTCTAAATATTTTTGCCTAGACACATCCAAATTATTAGGTTGAGAATTATGCATCCGACAGCTATTTAAGTAGCAAATCATTTAGAATTTTGAGAAAAGTTTTTTGATTGAGAATTTTGAGAGACCACAGAAACGAGAAATTCCAAAGAGTCACTATTTAATTGGGTATTACATGTCTACTTTTAAGGAATATTATTTGAATTTGGAATGAGACTTGATTATAGACAGCAATCCATAGAAATGAAAATGGAAAATGGTCACTATACAAAAAATAAATGCAAGTACATCTGCTCGATGGCACATGTAACTTTTTGGAATAGATTGCTTTGACGCTATTTCTTATTGGTGTTATCTACTATCTCTTTTTTGTTACTAGTTATCTACTTTCTAATTGACTAACTCATTTGGAATATTTTAGTCACAGGAAAATGCAAATTCATTTATAAAATGATATAGTGCACAACGTGTTTAAAAAAAAATCATATTAGAAAATCAGCTAGTTTTATTTTTGAGAAATGGCATATATTAGAAACGAAATAAGGTACAAAATAATATTTTTTTATGGAAAGGTCATTGGTTTTTTTATGTTTTGCTCCATTTTTATTATTTAGACGAATTTTTCTACGTAATTTTATGGAAGGGTAAATAATATTATGAAATTCAAAACGGTGTCCTAAGTTGAAAGAACTTTTTGAAACACTTTTTTAGTAGCGGTTGCGTAGTTCAAGCGATTTTATGTTTCTTTGAAATCAACCTTTTCACTTTCTTTATATATGCACCCCCGTCTGCACTTTGCCCTCAGTCGCCACACGAACTCTCTCTGATGTAACTATGAAAATAATTCTCTAGAGATTTTTTAATTGAGGCGTTATGATTTTTATCAAAATTCTATGTGACGTAAAACAAAATTAAGCGCGGAGATTGCGTGCATTCAATAATTGTCTTTTTAGAGTAACGGTAAAAAGATCATTTTTATAATGATAATTAATAATTTAATATAAATATGAATCATTGTAATAACATTTTTACTGAATCCTTTATATGAAGTCTAAAAGCGATTTAGTACTTTTTCGATAATAATCACCGTATTTCTACATTGCTTTTATTTAATACATTCTTATGACAACATTATCTATGAAGTAGATATGTTTTATTCTCTTCTAGCTTATCCTTCCATCCAGCTAGCGTTACAAAGTGAAAAATCATTATTGAGATTTTTTCTGATTCCAACCAAGTTTATTTCATCTTTTATTGTTATTGTTATAATTACCAATGATTTGTGACAAATTTAAAATATTATAATAACACTACTATTTTAGGTCAGATTCGAACAAAATATTTTAGAATTAAAACGCTTGATGATTAAGCAAAACACATTTCCAGAAAATATTGTGCCTACTTGGGAAAATGTGCATAGTGCGTTTATTTAAGCTTTTAATTTTTTTGAATAATTTATTTTATTCAGTTCATAGAACTGCATCTGATTTTGGAGAGAAACTTGCCGCAGAGATAATTTAATTCAATGGGATCGTTGCATATGCTAATAGGAAAGATAACGTTTCATTTGATGGTTTCTGATAACTCATACTCTATAAAATAATAACCTAGAAACAGTATAGAAGGAATAAATATTTTAAATTGATGTTATCGAAAATTTTGATGTTAAAGTTAACTTTGCAACGCAACCCAACGAAACTAGATCTTCAAGAATATATGTCTGGCATCTAGATACGATCAAAGAGATGTATATGATTTTTGGTTTAGAAAGATGATTTATTTGTGAGGCACTTTTTAAAGCGAACAAGAAATATTTGCTTGCCAAAGTGGTAACTGAGCACCCAGCATTGTGATTTGAAAATATTAGGTGCTGACAGTTAACTGCGGAAAATATGTGCTTATGAAGTCACCCATTGATTTAATGGGCCCATATCGCTTATTACTACGTAAACCAACTCAATAGTATGAAAAACTTATCTTGTAAACTATTTGGGAAAGAAATCTTGCAAATCAATTTTTTTTATGTAACCAATAAATAATTTTTATTACAAAATTTGGAGAAAAAATTTAAATGCGGTATGTTAGAAAAATATGGCACAGAAGGAAACACCAGACCCCTCCACTAAAGGCCACTTTATATAAATTGACTCAAATATTAAAGAAAGTTGTTGATACAAAGAGTATTAGAAGAAGTACAGTAGAAAAGTCAAAGATATCGTCAGAAAAGGAGACTCAACATATCAACACAAAATACACGCATATATAATGTTCTGCAAAATTATTATATGCAAAAACTATTTTGAAGGAATGCACTGAAATTTTGCGCTTATCCTATTTCTTACCTATATCTTACACTAATTGTTAAACCGCTAAATAAATAATAATACCGAAAACTAAGCTACAAGCTTAATAAATACTTATTTAAAGTTTCAATAATTTTTTGTTCGTATTTATATTTCGATTACGACAAAAAAAATGTGATCAAAAGTCACAACTCAAGCAAAGATCGAAAATTATCTGGGTCAAAACTAATTAATCAGTCTATAAATTTTACTGCTGCTTTTAATGTACTTTCTTGTTTGTACACAATACAATATATAATTACACGACGTTTTGCATACATTTAGATGCGCATTCTAAACATACTCATACAACTATCAACTATCGCTTTGAATAAACCTGGCGCTATGTGTGTTACAGAATATTATTTATTTTATTTTAAACAATTTTAGTAAATTATATAAACTTACAAAAGGCCACACTTAGTTAAATTTACTAAACGTCTTTTCTTATTTATAATGCGAAAATTTCTATAACCAAATAGTATCCTCGCATATTTATATACGTTATTTATTGTAATATTTACTTATACACAAACAAAAAAAAGGAATTGTCAGTTTTTGAAATCAATAGTTTCTGTTAGTAGTAAAGAAATAACAGACCTTCGTAAATTAAACGTTTCCAATAAAGCAATTGTGTATCAAATATAAGCTCAGGTTTCCTAATCAAAACTTCTTTTTCCACTAATTATGTTGCTGCGAGGAGGTGTGTACTTATTTATATATGAATACCCTAATTAGACGCCACGTTAATGAAAATAGATTCTATCCAATAGTGTTATCCGACGATATATTGGAAATTGGTAGCCATTGAAAGTGGAAAAATAAGCTGGTACGTGTAAAAACATTTTGTTTTAGAGAATATTATGTTTACAAGGTTATTAACCGATTTAAAAAACGGACGAGGTTTTTAATTCGTCGGAATCTTTTTTTTTTATGTATGTTTAACGATAATTCTTCATTCGACTCTAATCTGATTTTGATGATTCTTTTTTTATTTGAAAGAGGGTGCTATAGACGTGGTTCCATATAAATACGACGATGAGGATGGAAATGAACGATGGAACTCTCTAACGAATGGCAGTAAACAGTATTAATATTTTGCAAAAATGTGAATATTTTTCCCCAAGTAAAAACTATCATTATATTTATTATTATTCTACTGTACTCACTGGAACACAGTTCCAGAGTAAGTATTAGAAAATAAAACCCAAGCAAGTTTGAGGTTAGTTCAGTTTGAAGTTTTTTTTACTAAATTTTAAATCGGGATCGGACATTCCTTTGATGTTTTTAAATATATAAGAGGTGATGAAAAAATTTCGCCAAAACTATATAATACAAATACAATATATAATACGAACACAATACATCTTACGAAAGAAACTTTGAATTTCAAAACATAAAAGATAAGAACGACAACATTTTTGAGATTTTCTTTCCATTTTACATGCCATTAGGATTATAACTCAAATTCAAAGAAAATGAAATTTTTTTTAAAATTTTTATTTACCAAAGTATTAGACAATTTTATAATTTGACTTGAAGTTCTTATTGTTAACCAAAAAAAATTACCATTTTATTTTCGATAAATCATTTTTTAAGAGATGTCAGATCTTATAGTTGCAGTATTTACATTTTTATAAAAAGGAATAGGTTAATAATAATTGAAATCTATTAAAAAAATCACCCATTTGTGATGTGTAAAAATTTATTTAACTCTTACTCGATATTTTATTTTACAGGACAGTGACTGTGTGGCAGATTTCAATCTTTGAAATATTGTAAAACAAAAATTACACCTCTAATACAAAGTAGGTTTATTTTAACTTTATAACAACAAAACGCAGATTTCATTTTTTAAAAACCACGTTTTCCAAATGGCGGCCATTGAGTCTGACACCCTCTTCGAGTCTAGCACACATGTTTTCAAAAACGCGTTTGCAGAGCGACTGGGGTATGCTACTGACTTCGGCTCGAATATTTTCTTTAAGTTATGTCACAGTGCTCGAATTTGTTTTGTAAACAACGGACTTTAAGTATCCCCGTAAGAAAAAGTCACATGGGCTTAAATCGGGTGACCTAAGTGGTCACGGTACGGTACCATTTCGGGATATGTTTTTTTTCTGGAAATAACTGCCGCACTGCATTCATGGACACGATTATTAAATCGACGGCGTGCTACAAACAGCGACAATCCACTCGAAATATACGCCTCGACGGCAAAAGCGCGGTGCTCTCCATTCCACTGTTCCATGGCTACTAAAACATCCGCACCGGTTGCGCCTCAAACGACGCCCCCCGTGCCCCTCTTATGTGTTGCGTTCAGAAACTATGTTTGTTCAAACTTTGAAATCTGCCACTGGCCACCCCTGATATATATATATATATATATATATATATATATATATATATATATATATATATATATATATATATACACACATATATATATATATATATATATGTATATATATATATATATATATATATATATATATATATATATATATATATATATATCATATGGACTTAGTCCGTAAATTAGTATTCCCAAAACAAAAAACAGAAGCAAGGTATTTAAAATTGTTAAACTAAAAGTTTCTAAAAGTACAAGTCACAAGTGACGTTGCAAAATAAAGTTGAAGCACGATGGACCGGGAACTAATTTCCATCGTTTCAAATTTCAAGTAACCCACTTATTGAGATGAGAGATTTCGAAATAAGAATATATAAAATTAAAGAACAACCGTGCGATAAGTTAAGTTTTCAGTAATCAGAATTTGTTCCTAGAAAAATGTGTTTTTCCTTAGAGTCAGCTTTTTCGAAATCATATGGAAATTAGACGGATTTTTATAAATAATTCTACTTTTTTAGCCTTTTTTCTTTCTTTTTGGACATTAATTTTGTAAAATAATTCCAGCAAAGGCTATGAAATTTTAAAATTCAGCAATTTTATTTCGTATAAACCAAATCTCTTTTATATTACCGATATTGAGCTATGTGTTTGAATATTTGTATAGCAGAAAAACTTATGTATACTTTGATATATTTACTAAGAAAAATGTAAATATTACACTGATTATATATGAATGTGCAAGTTTTTTCATATTTTCCTCCAGTTATATCTGCTACGTGAAAGCTACAACTTACTAAACATAACTAGTATTTCATAGAATAACTAATGGTGAGTATTTGAGTCACTAACACTTAATTGATACATGGAATAGTTTTTTAAATCGGCTCGAACTGCCTTATGTTATTTCGAAGATTAAGGTATAAACTTAAATTTAGAACTATACTTTTACAACTTATATTTTTTCAACTTCAAGAAAATCAAGTCAAGAGAAAGGTAGCCTCTAATAAATATATTCATGCTGAATCACAAACTGTCAGGAAAAAATAAACACTTCCTGAGTATGAGCTACCTACGTAGTAGCTTTAGATACAAATAGTTAAGATAATTACTGTTTTCTTGACTAATAATGTAAATATACAGAATTCTTGTGCAAGTTTTACTTTGTCGTGATTTAGCCGTGATTTCCATAATTGTCTTGTATGTAATTTTGCAGAAATCTTTAATGGGTATTAACAGAATCGAGATAACTCCTTACTGTACTGGAAATAGTAAGGAAAGGAGGACGATAATGATATTATTATGCATTCCTCATATATTCACATACCGGGTAACTCTGATGCAGCGAAATATCCAGTAAAATAACAGCTACAAATAGCAAAATACTAGCCCAGAATAAAAGTAGTAAGGCGAAAATTTGAGTTAAAATATAAAACAAAGGTACTAAGAATAACGGAAAGAGAATACGTTGGGTTTAAAACGAAAAAAAGACAAAAAGAAATTTGCTGTCTGTAAAGTCGGTTTACGGACGATAGTTTTATGTGATAACGTCATAAAGAAACATTGATGAAAAATTGCATACCTTTATGATGAGAATTGAATTATTATCACTGAATTATTATTATTTTGTATAATACAAAGGAGTTAATTGAAAATTAACATTTTTTCGATAAATTAACATTTATTTACACTCGTTAATTCAAATATTTTTTTAATTGAATTATACAGATTAAACAACTGATTAATTAATTACACGCTCACGTAGCGGCGGCAGTAGCAGAACTATTCGAACTACTAGCTCTGACGTCACGCGAGAATAGAGATAAATTCCGACGCTTGGGCCGATCGTGCCTCTCTATCACTTATTCCGCGCTCTCGCTTGCACGCTCGGGCTCAGGCGGAATGTAACACTTTTTCAAGCGTGCAGCCGGTGTTAATCGATTGTTAAGACGTTACCACGTCAAAAGAAAAAAAAATTGGAGAAACATAGTGAGAACCAAAGTCACTTAAGCAATCATTGAACTAAGGTCACTTAAAACTAAGGTTACTTAAGCCATGTTCTTCAAATATTTACAGAATTTCGAATAAAGAATTTGACCAAAATTCACCGAGTATTCCAGATGGGAAATATTTAATAGTTTTGGAAAACTATAAACTGGGGCGAGAGAAAAGTTTTTGTTATATAACAATTTGGTTAAAAAAGTAGGACTGCTTAACTACAAAACTTGCTTCAAAAGAGTGACACATTCAACAATTATTTACAAAATTTAAATAAAAATTTATTAATTTAACAGATGTTCATGAACATAGTAAACATTGGTTGGGAAACAGTTCAACAGTGAATTGGTTTCAGTTCATGCGGAATGAAAAAATCGGAGAGATAACGCATAAAGCAGCGTTATAAAAAAAATACCAATGTCTAAATCATTTTTTCGATAAGTCGCCTAAAGTTGTCCGCTCATTATTGCCAAAAATATTATTTAAAACTGTACCCGAAAGAATGTTTTAAAAAATTGAGTCAAATATATAACGTAAATTGACAATACGTTAAGGAATAACAACCAAACTCAAGGTCTTTAACAAAACTGTTTAATTTTAAACTCTTTTAATATTTATTTTTAAATATCTCACAATCTAAACAAGAAAGTTTTGGTTGAAGACATTTTCTATCAGGTTTATATAACTACCTCAATAGAAAAATTCATTTGAAGAAAAAGGGACGGTTCACAATGTAACTTATTTTAATTTCAACTAAGAATGATAATTGTTAAAAATATTGCTGCCAATTTTTTAGTACGGTTAAGAAATTAATAGAAAGCTTAGAAGATGGTCATATTAACACAAAACTGTGAGCATTTTATACATTCTCGTAATATTTAGGCAACGTCGTACATAAAGAAAAATCTTACCGACTTAATTTTAAAAAAATGGGAGTCCTAAATGAAGACACATAAAATAGAATATTCTCTGCAAATGTATCGAGAATTATGTTACTAGACTTGTCTACGTTGCAATTTAATATGGGCAGAAGTTTAGGCGGTGAAAGAATTAAACTTACGTAAAAAACGAAATGGACGAAAGTATCAAAACGAGTTCCACTAACACCTTGTACGAGTTGGAAACTTCTTCAAGCAACCCGGGTATATTGCTTGACATATTACACTGTCCCAGTTAGCCAACTATTACTTTGTGTTAATACCATATTTTAAACCAAAACGCATGTAGCTGAACGTAAGTAAAACTTGAATAGATTGTAATCAAGGGTTTATATATTTATTATATATTTGTCTACAAATTGCATTTAAATAAATATTGATTAAAAGATCCAAAAAATTGCCGTTAATCAATATATACAATTAAATAAATTGTGAGAATTTTCAAAATTGGTAAGACATCATAACATGTTGACCTAATACAGATCAACTTCCTTTAAATATATGATTATCCAAACAAAAAGGAATATGTGATATAATATTATAGGATAAAACAAAATACAGAACCTAGTTTCTTAAAACTCCAGATGATGTGGAATAATTTTGTTATAAACCATTAATACTCGTAAAGTCTCTCAGGGAAGAGTAAAACTCGCTCTACGACGATTTAGAATACACTTCGACCTGTATAAACATTACATACATATTATTTCTGTTGATCTATTTAGAAGTACTCATTTTCCACAATGTGAATATATTGCAATTTACTTTATATAGTATCTTTCATAGGATTAAAAACATAGTGAATTATTAATATTAAAAACATATTTGAAAAATTATGATATCTAAGATAATGCCTAAAATTTTCCTGTAATATTCTACTTAGATTTTACCTGTCTCGCTTTTTCTTAGTATTTTCGGAAAAAAAGGCGGCAGTATGCTATATTTTGATATAACTTGTAGAATACATTTTCAAATATGCGGTTTAAAATTGTGAAACAAGGTTTAGTAGTCAAATGAATCTTCATATTATATTACACAAGCAAAAAAATTCTTTAAAATCTTTGTTCGCCTCCTCCTTAATTATAATATGAATATTTAAAAAAAAGTGATGATAAAAAATATGTGAGTTATCAAGATGTAATAATATCCCAAATTTTAAGTTTCCACGTCACATGGTTTCTGAGAAAGTCGACTTTGACAATAGAAAAGTAAAAATGTATTGACTACTATGTCTTTCGTAGGGGTAGAAACATGAGAAATATTTAAAAAATTATGACATTTAGAATAATATAGTTTTTTCGCAACCTTCTGAAATGTGGGCTTCCTAAAAACTATCTATTTTTTATAATTTTAAGTAAGCCTAAGTGGCCTTGATAATAAAAAGGAGTGAAAATAAAGTGAGTGTATTTTATTATGTATTTTTCAGTATGTCTTAGAAGATATAGCACATCAAATTATGTGTGTGTGCATAATCGAGCTTGTGTGTGCATGTGCATGAGTGTGTGTGCATGCGTATGCATGTATGTATGTGTATGTGTGCGTGAGTGTGTGTCTGTGTGTGTGCGTAGGTGCGTGCGTGCGTGCGCGCGTCCTCATGAGCGTATGTGCGTGATCGTGTGCGGGCGCCTGAGCGTGGGCATGTGCATGTGCGTATGCATGCACCTGTGGGTGCGCGTGTGCATGCGCGTGTGCATGCGCGTGTGTGCGTACGTGTGTCTGTGTGTGCATGTATGCATGGGTATGTGGGTGCGTACGAATGTGGGTGCGTGCGTGTTGGCATGTGTTCTTGCGTTCCTTAGTGCATGCGTCCCTACATGCATGCGTGCGTGCGCGTGCATCTGCTTGTGCGTGTGTGTGTATGCGTGGGCGCTGGCGCGCTGCGCGCGATACGCGTGTGCGTGAGCGTGCACGTGTACGTATGCATGTCCGTGCGCGTTTCCATATAAGTGTGCATGTGTACCTGTATGCGTGTGTGCGTGAGTGTGCTTATGCGGGTGCATGTGCTTATGTGTGTTCGTGTGTGTGTACGAATGTGCATGTGTATGAGTGTGCGTGGGTGTGTGGATCGATGCGTATCTAAATTATTATTTTTCTGTTCCTCATTTATTACATTTTAACTTGTCAGACGGCCTTACTAGCAATTTCAAGATATTTCGAATGTTTTTCGTATTTCGAACGAACGGATACAATTTTATGTAATTAAGAAGAAACTAGCCTGACCCGTGCAAAGTCTTCGCATTATTTATTCCATTATGAAGCTCAGATGACAGATCAAACAAATATTTTACTAAAATTGACATATAGAGGCGCAAGTATCAAAAGCATTGAGCTAAAGCGCCACTTTATTTATACGTGAGTGGATTTGAAATTAAACAAAAATTTTACCGACCGTCAATCATATTGAAGTTGAGCCGTTAGATGGCAGCATTGCTGTTTTGTGTATATAATTTTAATAATTAATTAATTTGCAAAAACAATATCAATAATAAATTTTTTAGTTGTGGATGCCGGTAGAGCAAGCAATTATCTATAAAATGATATATAATTTATGTGGATTAGTTGTGAGGTTTTTTCTAAAAAGGGAGTATAACATCTTAACCTTAGCGTATTAATATATATGATGATGATGATGATGATTAGCGTATTAATATATATGATATACACCTGGCTTTGATTTATTTAAAATAACACTTGGTACGTTGGCTACTCATGTACATTGGAATTATTGTTCTCTTTTTTTTAATATGTAAAGAGTGTAAGGAAACTTCATCTTATACATCTCATGTATAAGATGAAGTTTCCTTACTTCTACATGAAGTTGAAAGCCCCGGTAGGTAGCACGCAGATTGTTAGAATTATTGAGAACGCATACATTACTAGAAGACGGCGGAAATAATCGGAGATGTATGGAGATCCTCGACCACTGACGGTATGTTGGGATATTTGGGCTTGTCGCTTTCGCCACCATACTCTTTTATATATTTTTTAAGCTGAGTGGTAAAAGGGGAATAAACACAAAGTTAGCTATCCAACTTTATTTATTATGAATCATAATACGGATATAGCAAAGCATGACAACTTTGAAACCGCCCAAAGTCTTCAGATCTCACATATCATAAGATTCTCCTAACTAAATGTAAGCTCAAGCTAATTCTCTAAACTAAATATTAGCTCAAGCTACTAAAAACTGCGTTCAAATTGGGTAAGCTGCGTTAGTTTTTTAGTAGAAATATTTATTATGTTCCGATCTAATCAGAAGAATAGGTCTTAAAAATACTACCCAAACCATCAAGTAGTATATTTCGATTGAGCACCACCTCACGAAATGCGAGTCTTTAAAATGTTGCCTTATACCTCCATACTTCCAATTTTTTATGCAGACATATCAAAAAGTTAAAAAAATGAGGAAATCAGTACTGAGCAAGTATTTTAAGCCAGAATTGTTTCAATCAACTTATAATACAATCAGGTGGTTAACAATAATATACCAATAAATATTTAAGCTTTGTAAATGTGTGTAATCTCATAGCGAGAGTTAGACTCACGTTTAATAAGTTTATTGTTATTCATATTTCTGGCTGGTTTAAGTTAATTTTATACTTTTTCGTATTTAATATTTATTATTTTGTTAAATATACAAATATTTGTCGATTATACTAAAAATAAAATCCCACATCAATCAAAATAGCCTTTAATTAAACATTTATTCATACTAACACCTCCAAACATAAAAGTTAAATATAAAAATTGGGTATAGTGTCACCCAGACCTGGTCGAGACGGAAACAACTGCAGTCGCGCAATAAAGAACAATTTCTGAAATATTTGTTGAGCATCAAGGAGAAAATGAGTTCGTGTTGTTAACATTAATGAAGGAATTGCTTTTATGTTTCATTTTGTTATCTAACAGTATAGGTACAGATATTTAGTCTTGATATAACTAAACTGTTTTTTTTATAAACTTATATAGCCATAACTTTTATGTCAGCCATGCTTCGGAACAAGATTCAGTCGTTCGGATTTTTTAAAGCGTTCTTTAATAGAATCTACAAATCAAAATATTGATTTAAATTCCCATATTATAGTATTGCATACACACACACACTCACATACAAACACACGCTCATACGCACACACACACATACACGCGCACACACACACACAAACGCATACGCACACACACGTGCACACGCACACGCGCGCACACGGGCACGCGCACCCACGCACGCACGCACGCACACTCACACGCACACGTACACGCACAGGCGCACACACAATATTTCTAAGAATAAAAAATAATGAAGGCAAGAAAAATAAAATTAAACCCTTTTCGTAAAAGAACAGAAGTTATTGGAAGAAAACTTTTTAAAAAATGTTATATTTGTAACTACCCTATTAAGTATAACAAATAATTAAAGGTAAAATAAAAAAACGTTACCCTAACAAAAATATATCTTATTGTTAAGTGTGAAACCAAAATAAAATCCGACAGAATTTTCAAAAAATTAAAGCGCCTAAAATAATCATTAGCTGTAGAGCTTATGATATATAAATATATTTCTTTCATTTTAACCTCATTACTTGAAATTGCCAAGTCATTTTACAAGTCACAAGCGTACTCGGAAGGTTAATTTTCAATATAACCCTACTTATACCTATTAGTTAATTGTAACAAAAACCTTAGAGTCGGTGGTAGACCTAAAATATTTTTATTCAAAGCAACTAATTTATTAAATAATTTCTTTTTTTCTTTTAAATTTTCATTACCAGTACTTTTTGAAATGTATTGCGCTTTTATGGATATTACTTTAATTAATATTTGTCCGAGGTCTTTATTTTTGTAAAGGTACACTGACGATGGAAACTTTAAAATATATCACGAAATTAACTGCAAATAAAGCGATTCTTTATAGAAAAAAGTATATAAGGGGAAATTTGAAGACTAGATACTTTAGAAGAATGTTGCGTCAGTAGTAAAATATTTTAATATTGGTGCCTCCTGAGCATTGCTAAATACTGAATGTTATTCTAAGCAAATTTTTGTTGTATGTACAATTTGTTTTGATGACTCACTCGCTTGGTAAATTAATTTTCAACCAGAACCTTTACATGGTTTAGCCCTATAAATAAAATACTAAATTTAGTTACGCGACTACAATTACCACTCCAGCTTTTATCGAAGATCGAACTTTGGCAATGACGAAACTTTGAAATTGAAATTATTTATTTGGTATTTTAGGATTTATAATAAGCTATTTCATTGATATTAAAAGATACCATATTACCATACCATCGAACACCTTTCCTCTCCGCCTCCGATTTTGGGTGATGCACCTGTGTATACGTAGTTATACACTACCGCAGACTCTTTGATTTTTGACGCTAACACTTCTTCTTTCTTCTTCGTCTTTTGACGTGAATTCTTAAATTTATTTGAAATTTGCAAATCTTGGTTACTAAAGTACGACTCTTCATTTCAAGAATTGTATTCTGGGAAAAATTTCTTTGTAACACACATTATCATCTCTGTATCTCGTCAGATTAAATATATGGGTAAATGTTATTATCTTAATAAATGGAAATAAAGTTTGATCACAACAGACAAAAAATTATTGAATGTTCCTTTGGGAATATTAAATACTTTGGGATAGCCCAGAAGGTTCGGTATTTTATTATTAGCATTTTCACAGTAAAAATGAGTATTAAGGTTTAGTGTAAAATAGTGATTACAAGTTTAAATTTCAAGGCAAGCGATAAAAAACTGTTTTTCTCCTCAAGTTTATTACAAGATGCAAATCTTAACTCCCTTGATCCAGAAAATTTGACTTCTACCAACCAATTGAACAAGCTGAATTCAGAAGCGGATCTTGTACTTAGGATCGTTTATTAATTATGAGAATCATGTGACATGAATTCATAATTTATAAGAAGCCCTTTGACCGTATTGATTCTTTGTAGTAATTTTGTAATAAGTTGTAATAGTTGTTCAAAAAGCAATCGAAAGAAAACTCGAAATAAAAGAAAGCGTTGCACTAATAGATCATCAAAGAAATGGCTCGCTAAGAGAGTACAGTAAGATTAGCGATGCCAAAAAGCAAGGATCGAAATTAAAACCTGAGTGGACTGATCATGTCGCCCGTAAACTACGTTCCTAGTACCTGACAAGGGTGGAATGAAGATCATGAGAGAAGTACGGCCACTGCAGTGAAATGGGTAGGAATTATCCACGATGGATATGGATGGCATAAACAGAAGGAGACTTACACGATATCGTTTGAAAATGACTAAAGAATTTTTTTTTATTTATATTTATAACATTGCATTCAAGTCTCTTATCAGAATCATAGACACACGCTTTTTTCAAATTCACAACATTCCATACATTTTAATCTTACTAGTTTATTCACATAACTGTAACACTTTATATAACTAAATACATTTAAATATTATTACAGTATTACCTTTAAAATACAGTAGAATTACATTAACTGAGAAAAACTTAATGACTCATAAGATTCAAGTGTATTTCAGGAAATGTTTTGTTGATGATATGAAAGAGTTTCACGATTAATACAAATAATTCTCAAGAGAATGATGTTTTTTTTTATTATATTGTAAATCTATATTATAATTTTGAAAATTAAAAATACAAAATTTATGGATTTTAGTACCCATAACTTTTTAATTTTTTTATACCTGTAATAATCATGTTATTCATAATTTGTATATTTTTTTTGCAATTTTTCCTTACAAACACAAAAGGTATTGAAGTATATGATTTAAATCATAAAGTGAATTAAAAATTTAGTTTATTGTTTATGGTTTACATAAAATAATTCATAACATAAATTAAATAATTTACATCTAGAAGTCTATCTTTAATTTTGATTAGCTTTTTATCATTTCTGGATGATATAATTTTTTCTTGGTCACTATCCTTTATTTTAAATAAATTCCTAATGATTTATAACCCAACGAGTTTATAAGGCATTTTTGGAAACAAACTAAGGTAAATGTTAAAATTCAGGTAAATATTCTACTTATCAATCTTGCTAGGCTTGTATCCTTTCGAGCTGTGTAGAGACTGGATGATTACTAGTTCCCACTTTTTGTTTAATATGATTGCACGCAACTCGTTGATAAGTTCAGATACTAACCAGTCGAGTCTTGTATGGATAGCCTGTCGGACTTAATTGAAAATTTTCACTTAAATTACTTCATGTGGTGTATTACATATGCGCATATTAATTTTTGTTTCTTTCATTATATTTTTGTGTGTGTTTTATTTTTTAAAGTGACCAATATATTTAATTTTTTTTTAAATCAGTGAAGCTGTTAATGTGACGGTTCCAAAGTTATGATGATGAAAATGTTATGTAGAACAATAAACAATATTTTCTTCACACAGATGACAGCCAGCGGCAGACCATAGAAAAATGCGGATGCAGGCTGACGAACGGGGGAAGGAGTGCTAGTCGGTCGACACCGGATTTAAATTAAACTAATCATTTTTATCTAATGTTAGATCATAAAATAAATTCATTAAAATACGCACTTTATTTTGGATTCCTTATGGATGGAATTGTAAGTACCAATAGTATTCAATAAGAATTAACAAATATTTGAAGCTTATTCGTAAGCTAGAAAAATCTTGCAAGAGTTTTTGCCCAAGAATTTTTCGATACATACGCATTACATAGAGTTTCGCCATTGTATGTTGATTCCGTAAATATTTGAAAGTTTTTTTCTAGCAAAAGCTGGAAGATTATTTCGATTGAAAATTATGTTTAGGTTGCCATCAGGACTATAATATTTGGGCATTTTTAAAAAGGAAAAACTTAAATAAATGAAAAAAAAACTGATGTAATGCTTGTACTTCCTCAATACTAATTATACAATAGAGACCTAAAACAATTTTTCCATTCTATTATATAACCAATAAGTTAGAGAATTTAAAAAAGAAATGTATTTAGTGAACATTTCTATCGACGTGTGCATTCGATTTCACTCGCCGAGTTCTCTTGCTCTGTTTGTTAAACTAGATTATGTGTATTTCAAACCGATTTCAAATAATAATAAAATTATGATCTGTGACTTCAAAAAATTGTTCGTTTAAGTTATAAAAATAAATGTAATAATTATTACAATCTCTTATTATAAGGGCATCATAACTTTAATTTATTTTTATTTCAGTCAACTAATTCATAATTATGTAAAAATAAATCTTTAATTATTTGAAAAACAAAAAAATAGCGTAAACATGAAGGTCATCCAAGAAAACCTTCTCTTTAATGGTATACAAAACTAGAAACACATTACTAGTACTTAAATATAAAGGTTTTATTCACAAATTTTAGAGTATTCAACTCGAATAATTTTTAAGAGATGATTTTTTTAAACTTTTTTATACTTCCTTGAGAACAAATAAAAAATACGATCCTACAACTCTCTGAAGAAACTGAATAGGCAATGAGTAAATATTATAATAAGAAGTAAACATATACCGCCAAAACTCTGTCCGAAAATTTCAAGGATGTTGTGTGGCAAGAATGTTTTCAATAGGCTCTTTTGAAAATCCGATCTTACGTTGCCTTATAATAGTGCCCGAATTGTATGGAGAAGATAAAAGACTTTCGTTAAAGAAGAATAGCAGAGTTTCGAAGCATTCCCTCTAGCAGAAGGATAAAGTTTATGCGACGAAATAGTATCTTCGTTGGGTGAATATATGATGAATATTATTTAAATTATATACAAGAAATTCAATTTCAATTTTCATTTAAGAAAATATTTGCTTTTTAATCCATGATATTATTTCTTTGAAATATAAATCATTGATAGGTTATAAAGTTTGAGTATAATGACAGAACCAGATATTTCATGTTGGTATGTAATCTGTGGGGTTATTATAAATCAAAAAGTAATTTTTACGGCTTTGAACTTTAAATTCTTCTGGAATATACCTAGGATATACCAAATATCTCATTTGTTTTTAAATATTGAGTGATAGAAGCCTATTTCGCTGAAATATTAATTCATTTTTCTAGTAATCCAATTCTTTGATAAGTTTTTTTTAATAAACCTTTTTCTCAATAATGAAGCCTTTAAATGTAATTACGATTCAAAAAACTTTCAAAAATTAAAACGGTTATTTCAGTGAAATGTGAATGATTTCCTAGCAAGTAAGACCGAGATATAACAATTTTGCATATTTTATATATATATTTTGCGTGAAGATCTTGATTGAACAACATAAAATCAAGTAACTTCAAAAACCCGAAGCCCCACAAAAATTTTGTGTCTAATAATTCGATGAATTCAGTATTTTTATGAGTTTTTTACAATTTAACAAAATATATAATTATGCTTAATAATCAAGATATTTCGTGGAAATATGTCAAGGAAAATTTGAATATACTTTTTTCACATACTTTACTTTGTATCTTCTTCCTTTATTAATTCCTCAGAACAATTCCAAAATGTTCCATAAGTAACAAAACTGACAAAGTAGGTAGCGGGGCAAATGCCTAGAAGAGTTGCATAGTGTTTCACATTACTTTAAATATCGAAGCAGTTAACAGAAATAATTTTATTCAAAGTTCTAATCAAATTCTAAGATTTAGATTTTTTTCCATTTTTCTTAAAATTATGGTTGAAAAATTGGAAGTAGTGTGCCATTGCACGTCAAGCCTAATTACCACTTAAAAATGAAATAGTAAATGGAACCTCAATATAATTTTACAGGTCCTCTCCAACGTCCCACTTTCGATGAACCGTGAGTGAAAAAATTTGGCCCAATTTTACTTGTATGGGGAGTTATATAAAAGAAATTATTTAAAATTTTAGGTATTATCTGAAATCACAAAGTTATGCGCCTGCTTGCCTTCCATGCGCATCGATCAAATACTGAATATAAAAATAAAAACCTCAATATGATAAAAATTTGTATTATATACAGAAATATATTAAATCTTGTATTTAGATATTGTAGTTAGTTAAACGATTTCTTATTCGTAATTAAATGTTAGTTCCATGTATTAGGACACTTTCAGAAAATTTTAAAAATTTTACCATTATAACCACGTTAATGTGTTGCTTTATAGCAATATTTTTCCATTAATACCCAAAAACACTTTTCTATCAAAAGCAGACAAAAAAGTAAAGAAAAAAACTAGTAATAAATTATGCTGTTATATTTAATTTTTCTTAACCTTTCTAACATAATAATGAGAAACCGTACAAAGAACCCAATCAAGTAGTTGTACTCTTCTTGTTTCACTGCTCTGTATCAAAATACGGCAGTAACATTAGGAATGGTAACGATTTTAACCTTCAGTATGTCAATATAAATATTCCTTTGTCGCCTTTTAACTGTCGAACAGGTTTTTACAATTGGATTTCCATTTGCTACGTCTTAATTAAAATCTATTTGACAAGAGATGCTGCGATCACGTAAAATATAGTGTGCAATGATAAATGTTCAGCCCGTCGTCTCAACCGTAAGTGTAACGATGTATATCGCTTAGTACATTACAACATCAAAATAAGTGCAAGTACAAAGAGCGATGGCAGAAACCCCGATACAAGTAAGAGAAAAAGAAAAATCTTTGACTCTCAAAACCTTTGGCTCTTTCGCTCAACAATATCGACAATCGTAAACACCAAAAATTATTCAATAAAAAGTCTAGAATAATAAACCTTTAACAAACGGGAATTGAACAACAAAAATTATTAAACAATTTTTAAGACCTTTGGGCGCTACAACCCATATTTATACATATTTAATTTAAAACATATAATGTAAAATACTACTCACCATAATATGTTTTGTTTATAGCTGTAAACGTATTTAAATTATAGATACTGCATGGTAGTTAGACTTTCCGCCAAACCCAAAACAATATTATTTTCAAAAATATTTTTGGTTGTACTTTTCATTATATTAAAGCTTGTTCCAAATTTTTCGTAGTGGGTTTTAGATTTATAAAATTTACTCGCAACTTATTATGCACTGATTATAGTCATCGATAAGTAACAATATTATCTATTAATCAGGCTAAATGAATTGAAATGTATTATTTGTTCATTCACATTTCATCTAACTTCAATAATTTTTTTGATACAGTAGAATTTTAAATAATTACAATAAAATTTAGAATAAATATAATTACAAAGAGAAAGATTTCGATGCCGAAATATTACTACGTTTAATTATTTCACAAACGTCACGTTCGAGTATCTAAAGTTCGTGTAAATTTCGCGCACATAAACGCTGCTTGTACATATATTTTTGAGTGGTTATTCGAATAATAAATTGTATGTTTCTGAATTTTAAATAATTGTTAAAAATTTTAAAAACTGGCATCAGTGAGTATGTTGTTATTATATTCAAATATTCATGAAAGTCTACATAAGGGTAACATTTAAGTAAGACAGCCCTCGGATTAACTCGAAATAGGGAATAGTATCGCGAATCATATATAGCAATTACGGCCAATCGGTACCAAATAAAAAACTGTTTCAGATTTCGAAGCAATAATTTATCAATACATCGCCAATATTTTAAATACACGAATGAAGTTGTTATGGGAACAAGTAATTATAATTTCTAAGAATGACTACTTTTTATAACGTCACTCTTTACGCGGATAGTTCAAGGTACAAAACAAGATGCAAATTCATACAGTTTGTAAAGAAATACAAAGATGATTTTTTCTGTTCTATTGAATATCGTCAAGCCTGTTAATTAATGTATCATAACTGAAACCTCCCACAATCTGCGTCGAATATTTAACCTTCTATTTAGAATCGAAACTTTAATAAGGTTGCTGCCACATTTCAATCCGCTTAACCTTCGTGCTTATTCAAATGAATGTTGCAGAATAAAGTAAAATTTTGGAAATAATTTAAGCTGTGTTGCTTGTGTTTAAGATATGTACGCGCATTTGTATATCATTGTACTCAAATCTTTATATGCCTTTTTCTGGGATGATCACATGATTGTTTTTAATTTCATGTGGATAAAATTATGAATAACAATAATAACTTCATTTTTCGTTTTATTCATTTCTTACCTTTAATTGTGGTAATTATTAAATTCCTATCTCATTACTGTAAACTAGCGCTGAGTAAACTAGGCTGAGTAAAACTATTTTAAATCGTTGAAATGATAATAAGTACAGCTTTGTGGAAGTTTGCTTCTTTGCTTACTGCACATTTAAATATTAAAATACCTTACTGCTAAGTGAGTGTGACATATTTTGTAGTCGCTTTAAATTATATTCATGCAATTGGACATTGCTAGCAAATAGTTTATTTAAATAATTATTACCTTAGCATTAAATTAACTTTTACGTCAAATAATAACATCAATAAAAGATAGAAATATTTATAGCTGATAATGATTTGATGTCACATCGGTCAAAAAAGTAATAGTTGCAAAACGATCGCCAAATAACTAACACTAAATAAGATAATAAAATATATAACTGAAAAAATAAACTGGAAAGTGGGTTTATGAAGGACACAAAGAGATTAAAATAACATCCTTAGCTGCGGCCAACCAAAAACCTAAAGCAGCTATGGGTGACTTATCGATTCTTTATAAATACTATAATTTCTACGATGTGTGAATAATTCGCATACAAAAATAGATCCAAAATGGGAAACGACAAACAAAAATGATTAACAATAACATGTTTACATTGAATGTCACCTAATATAAGGAAATATTGCAGAAATATATGTAAAATTTAAAAATTGTATGAATAATTTCGCAAATGAATCATCCTCTTCCTTTTTATAATATTGTGTGCCTTGAAAGTAAAAAAACAGAACCCTTATAAGACCATTGTAGTGTCCTTCAGGCTGTAGTACATATCTGTTTTTTTTTTTAAAACCATTTGATATAGAAAAATAAAATGTATGGGGCATATAGTGGCTTAGTGACGGAATATGTTATCTCCTATCTATTTCACTAGTTAAGACTTAAAATATTCATATGAAAGCTTTAGAGGGGACCCATAAAATAATGCACTACTTTTTAAATTTCGTGCATAATGTACTCCACTTTATACACGAAATTCAAAAAAGTAAATTATAATAATTCTGAAACTATTTACGCAAATTATATTTAAGATATACTTAGAAATATTTTCGAAAAAGTACACGCCGTCGTTCTCAGAAACACTTTGACGTATTCAATTTGATACAGTGAAAAAAGAGAAGGTTCTCATTTTGACCATATTTTCTTGTTTCTTTATTTTAATTCATGTTTCCGTCGTTTACAAGTATCAAACAATTTAGATAATTCTTTTGCTTTTAGAAGGATATACCCCTAGTGTTGTCTCATTTAGCTAAATGTTTACTAGAACTTTAACTAGATTTCGAACCGAAAATTGAAGGTACACCAGAGAATTTCCTAACAATAAAGAGCACAGATGCTGTGATCAAATTTGAATAATATTAGTCTAATTATATTTTAAGGGGACACGATTAAACGCGACATAAACTTTTTGTAGCAAATCTGGATACAATTATGGAACCCGAAGTTATCAACTTCAGGTTTAGGAACTTTTCAGTGATGGCGACTAAACTTATTGGGTTTTATCTCGTGACACTTGTCTTGACGTAAGCAAGAAATTGAAAATATAAATAAGTAAGTATGTGTAAGTATATACAATGATATATAGCAATTAGCATATTAGTATATATATATATATATATATATATATATATATATATATATATATATATATATATATATATATATATATATATACTGAGTACGGGGAAAGCAAAAAGGGATGTGAATTATATGTCCGTATGCAAGAATGTACGTATGTACGTATAAACGTATGCAGGCATGTATATGTGCGTACACACAAATATATTAATTTCATTGAATAGGGCAAAAGTTGGTTTCGAAAGGCATACTATTAAAATTTTCATAATTTCTTAACATTACAGTAAATTTAAAAATACTTAGTTAGAATTTTGTGAATAAAAATTATTTGCTAATACCATAATTGTGGTGTGAAATGTCACTTGGTGAGGAAATTTTTTTGAACTTATAAATGTACAGCATATGCTAACTTGACGATCAAATTTATCTATCCTTCCTCCATATATTGGTTATATGAATACACCCGTTCGTGAGGCGAAACTGATAAACACTGTTCGGAGATTTGATTCCACCGACGTTATTCATCTGCTTCTCCCGTTCTATTAAAACTCGTAGCAATAGTCACTTTTTTATTTTTTGTCTATTTGACAACATCTACATCGTTTATTTCATTGCTTTTTTTTCTGTAATACGTGGTGGAATTCCAAGTATACCCAGATTTATGGTTCCTTACGCACACTATTAAACAAGAGATGCGTGGAAAAGTAATTGTCATAATGAAGATATTGTCCGACATATTTAAATATTATCTATTTAATTTGTATATATAAATAGCAAATTAATCATATTTCATCAGTTTTACCTGCTTTTGTGGTAGCATCTTGTGGTATAATAATAACAGTGGACTGAACGCCTCTTATCATAAAACTTATAAATATTTATACCTCAAGGATTTTGTTCTTTTCTTTTTTTCTTGGTTCCTCTTGGTTGAAAATTTCTTGTTCTTTTCCGAACATTATCTATTCTAAGCATAATCTGATAGTTTTCTGGTGCCTTTTAATAATCATATCATGACTGCCCTCATTATCGTTATATATAATTGAATTTTCTAAGCGTTGTAACAAACTATCAACATTAAACATTTTGAAAAGTCAAAAGCTGAAAAATTAAGTTTACTCAGCATTTAAAATCATTATACTGCCGTTATACACGTATTTTCTATGCAGATATTATATCTATTGAAGTAATAATAACAAATAAGTAAATTTATTCTTAGGAAAAAAAAATAATGTAAAATAAAAAAATGTAAAGAGAATGTTAAACAAATTGTTTCGTAAAAGTAACTAATTTTGAACATAAAAATATATCATCAATATGAGTTACGTCGCTGAGGCAGGCCATGATAACAGCAAGCAGCGGCAGCATCTTTTATTTTAGTTTCATATTTATATTCCAAGAAAAGTTATGAAATATTTTATGTTTATATTTTGTGTGAAGAAATATTTTATGTGCTATAAACAAGCTTTAACCGTATGTCCATCATATTGTATTATACGCGAAGTGGGAAGGATTAAAAATTCACTCCGCACCAAGCTTCAACGTTTTACATAATTTTTTTTAAAAATTTACATACAAATTACCCTTGAATAATTTTTCCTTGAGATGTATCGTAGCCTATTACTTGGCGTTTTGTGAAGTAAAATTGTAAAAAATTTAAAGAAAATATTTGGGCGCATTTTTCGGAAAAAAAAGGCTGGAGGTATTCATAATAAAATGAAAAAAAAAATTATAATATTAATTTCATCCACGTCCTCTCACTGGTTTAGGCAAGCACGCACGTCAGCGTCCATTTTCCAGTAAAGTAATGTTGTCGATTTTTATCAAAAAGTTGACTTAAACTCTATGGATTATTTCAATACTCTTTTGATCCCTTATGATGCTCGCAATTAAAAAATAAACGTTTTTTAAAACCTATGCGTCTTAGCAAAAAATTACGAAAATAACAAACGTTTTTCACTGATTTAAAACAGTATGTTTGTCTGAAAGCAATATAGCTAATACGGGTGTAAGCATCTGCTTAAATTTAATAAATAATAACTTGATATTTTGCAAGATTCTAATATCTGCGAATGATAGTATTTTTTCATGCATCTACAACCGTTGACTTTTCTTCATTTTCCTAATTGTGACGGTCATAGTGTAGATAACCGTAAATCGCATTACAATTTCCTATAGAAAATGGCATCGAAAAATCCAAGCAAACTTTCTGGTAGTTACTTTAGTGCGGACGGATCAAGGGCGATCTCCTTATTCTATTCTATGTTATAGGAAAAGTTTCATTCTAATGTCTTCTGAAAGAAGTAGAATGTATACTTATAATACAAAAAATCTTGTGATATTTTGCGTAGAAATCAAGCTTGCTAATTAAATTAAATTCTAATTTATAAGCGAGAATCAGGCACAACCATACCCACGCCACATGTTACATTAAATGTTTCATTAAATTATTACTGTATAAACGATCGAATTATTCTTGAAATAACTTATTTTAAACATAGTGAAGTAGATGAGCGAGTTAAAACTTTGCACCTATTTTTTTTAGAGATCACATATGTGATATTTAAAATGACCTTGAACTCGATAACGGTGTAAATGTATCACATATTAATCGTCTTAGCAAGCAGAGTTAAACAAAAAGAAATTTGGTCGGTTTTATAAATCTCATTATATGACTAAGCGATAAAGAGATAAGATCTTCATTGTTGTCAGATATATAATATTCAATAATTCTAAATGTAAAAACCTTTCTCTCCTCCCTCACGTACATGTATATCCACACACAAACATTCAATACATTTCAATAGCACCAACTCTATTCTTATCAACCTGCATTAATGTTCGGAAATGATATTTTACCGCAAAAGTTCTAAGTATTTTGGATATTTTCACTAGTTATTCGGTAGTTATCTGAAATCGGTTCAATTTTATTGTAATAAAATTTTATTTCTCTATTCTTAATGCCCACAAACATAACATATTTTGCTCAAATTATCACGAATTTTTGATGAATTCAATAACAATGACATCTCATGTATTGAATTTGGTCGATTATTGAACGCTTATTACGTTAGCAATGTTTAATAAAATTTACTGTTTAAAATCGCAGAAACCGCTATATTTATCAAGGAAAATAAAATTAAATCTAAATATATAATTCAAAATAAATTATTATAGTATATTTAAAGACGTGTTTACGTCTTTTAGTGTACATATTCCCCAATAAGAAAAATAAACGGTGAAGACTCAAAAAGTAACGTTGACAATTTTAAAATTATCTTTCAACCAAAATATTGCTGATAACTTTTTATCCACTGTTTGTAAGTTTATAAGCTAACACTAAGTAATGAAGGTATTCCACTGATTTTTTAAAGTTATTTTACGATACTGTTATTAAATACTAACGCAAACAATATTTTTCTTTACCTAAATATTCACGACGCTGAAACTAACAGCATTTAAGTCAACCGAAGGGATTGCATCCGAGTGTCGGACAAACTTGGTATTAATAGTATACGTAAATTTAAATCAATTTTAAACTCGCACTCTTTATTCACTACAGTATTTGCAAATACGGTCAATTTTTACGAGGTCGCATACATGTAAAATTGGTCATAATTATTTTTTGGTTAATAAAACTTTATGTTATAGCATATCAGATTCGTTATCTTCTGTTGAGGAAAATGTTTTTTCATCTATACTTCTTTTTTCTTATGATTTTCACAAGTTACTATGCTTGTTTATTATAAGGCTGACTTTTTCTTCCTTCCCATCTGAGAATAGTTAAAATTTAGCATGAGATCCAATGTTAACACATTGCTGTTGAGTACATTCATGTTACTTACCACCTTTGAAAGCTGCAAAATTTGGTCCCTGCTCTCTAAAATGTTTACTTTTTACATCTGCAACTATTTCAGAGATAGATAATTGACTATGAGCAATACTTTGTAATTGTTGAGTGATTATGTATAAATATTTTTTGTAGAATGAAAGCAAAACATGTTTTAAAATCAAAAGTTTAATGGTTCTATTCCACGCATGTATTTTACTAGTTTTTATTTCCCGTATTTTGTCGTATTCGTGGACGATTGTACCATTTCTTTTATCGCAATTTATGCCCCACTTTTATCTGCTTCATGTTAACTTATTTGAGCGGCATTCATTATAATATTCCTTCTGTCTCGTATTTCCTCTGGTAAATCCTTTGTTTTGCGTCTTTCGAAGCGATCGCTACATTACACAAATTCCTTTGTATAGAAAATATGTATAATATCTTGAATATATCAAAGAACAACATTTTATAATTTCTAACAATTCTAATTCCTTTTACAAACGCTATTTGAAACCTTCTTTTTCAAATTTTCCTGGTAACTGACTGTTTGGAGGTTCTTTTTGCACAGGTTAAGACATTTTCTAATATTTAAAAAAATGATATCGCACGATCTCTTCGAAATATACCTTAGTTTTTACAAAGAAAATAATAATGGTACTTATTTTGAAAAATTCATACAAAAGGCATGTATGCCTTTAATACAAAAAGAATTATCGAAGAAGGCTTGAAAAGGTGAAAACTCTTTTAACTGTATTGTATAGCAGAAACACTGAACTTACATATTGAATTATTAACCAAAGAAATTGTCCTTTCGTGATATACAGCAAGACTTTTACTTTAATGTTTGAAAGAGAGAAAAAATAAAATGTCAGCATTAAATATTTTAAAACACGAAAAGTAGTTAGTTTTTTTGGTGATACATTATGTAAAGTTCAATTTTGAATAATATACCAACATTACTGGTAGAACATTAACAAATTGTAAACACAAAAGCGAAGTGACAGTTTTCAAAACTTCCCTTAAAAAAGAAATACGAGTACTATACGATTAAATTTGGACAAAGGTCAAAAGATAGTAAAATTATTTGAATATGTCTGTAAGATGACGTCACAGGTATTAGACTAAAAAAAAATAAATCAGTATAATTTTACCAGTAAATTTAATTTTTCAACTTTTGGTCAATTTCTAACGATTGATATCCCTATGAGTAAAACTCTGATACTGTATTGCATGTAAAAGTAAACATTAATTTGATTATTGAAAAAGTAATTTTTGTGTAACCAAAGTTTCCTTCAGTAATAGGAATAAAAAATGTGATAAAAATTAATATACACTTGTATATGTGTGTGTACATATATATATATATATATATATATATATATATATATATATATATATATATATATATATATATACATATATATATTACTTGTACCCAATGTAACTATTCTTTGAGAATCATTTTATAATGTTAGGAATCAATACTTCTTTACATTTTAGTAATACGAGTACATTTATCAAGCTGACTAGGTATTGAAATCTTTAGTATCATGCCGTAATCAGAATAGTCTATAACAGCAAATTAATATTACCTAAATAATTTTTGAATATATAAATATAATTTACACTGAACTCGTTGCCATCTTTTTATGTTTGTTACTATATTTACACAAGTGAAATAATTTTTCGTACAAAAAGTAATTTTCATGTACCCACGTGCATACATTTGAAACAGGTATCACAACACTTTGTATTGCAATAATTCTTTAGGATAATATTGCTAATTGGCACTACATTAGTTACATTTTTGCTTGAGGGATATATTGAAAAACATGTTTTGAATATATTTATTGATTTAATCTTATTGAATTCTTCCGATTTCTAATTAAACTTGGAAACATTAAATCAAAACAAAAACATTTGAGAAATTCACCTCATATCAACGGTATTAACAACGGATCTAAATTAAACAGTATCGTGATTATATACTTTTTCGCACTATTTTTCGCTGTTCAAACTTATATAACATATTCTGTTGGTATGAATAGAGGATAATTTCTTTGAAGTCCAAATAACGTAAAATCTAAAATTCGGTTATTATTTACTGACAAATTCAGTAACACCAAAATAAAACTTTCGTTTACTAAGTATAATTCCAATAAAGTTTAGATAAAAAGTTACATATTAAATAACCAGAATGTATATATTAGTCAATGTACAATAATTTCCTTGTCCAGCATTTGATCAACATTTTGTGGAACAGAATTTTTAGTTCAAAAAGTTCTGTTAAATCTATAGTAGTCACATTAATAATTTGTACTCAAAGTTACCAAATAAATCTTTGACCAAAAAAGTTCTCTTTTTAATTTTAAAGGAAAGAGGTCAGAGTGCCGTTAAACATCAGCTAATAAAAATATATTTCTGTCAACCAAGTTTTTGGACTCATTAATCAATAAGTTAGATTTTAATTAATATATTATATGGTAATTAAAATAAAAGGCAGAAAAGCGGTGATACTTTCGGATTTCGGTGTATTTCTAATATACTAATTCAAACTGAAATTTTCAATGTTCCCATTCATTTCATCCTTTTATTTTATTTGGATTTTATTATAATATGGTAATATTTCAAATCAGAAGAAGAATTTAAAATGTATTTCAACATTATGCATCCTTTATTTATCCGTATACGGAGGATTCGATGGTTTGATAAATATTTATATCTAGCAAATTCTTTTGTATTCTTATCATGTAAATATTTTTTGACTAGTCTATATATAATACAGGCAAATTTTAATATACAATTCTCTCTGAAGAATTAACAGAATTTATGTATAGTTTTAATATTCTAGATCTTAAATTAATAAACAGTTCTTCGTTTACCAAGTCCCCAATATTTTCTGGATTATCTTTAACATTATTTCTTTTCGACAATAGTTATAACAGAACCAAGCATCACGAACATTGAGCGATGCGTTTCTCACATTCAAACTTGAAAACCATTCACATAAAAAACTCAGCAACGTTTGACGGCCATTTAATTTATGCATCGTGTTTCTTATATGATATTTTAATTCGATTGCATATTTGATAATTAGAATTTTTATTCAGTTTTTGTTGAAGTTTAAAAAAACATTAAATTTGAACTTCACTACTATAAACACAATTATATTCAATATAAATTAAAGTACCCCTCCAGCGCGTCGGTGACTTTCATTTAATATCGGCGATTGCACCACGTCGTTAATATGTCAAATAATGAATGACTCCAAAATTGTTGATTTCGCTGTAAAGAAATATTTGTGTGAATAGAAAAGAATTATAGTTACATTTGTTTTGTCACATTACAAATAATAAAATAATGAAAAGAGGAAACACAAAGTTTTCCTTTCCTTGTAAAAAACAAAAGTATTTTACACAATGTAATTTTTGTAACTACCATAAAAATATACAAAATAGTTAATACTTTTGGTATTAAGTTATATATCCTAACAAAATTCATCTTAGGAGTAAGGTTCCAACCAGAATAAAATCACCCACAAATTTCATTATCACAGCGGCAAAGTTATTGTGCGCTACACACTACTGTACTCTATTAGCATTCCATTTGTTATTTCGGTCTCTTTCCTGTGGTATAATCGATTGACTATTTCGTTCTCTTTCCAATTTCCATATACTTGTCTCATTTTAATCTGATTATCTACATTTAATTAGCGCTAATTTTTATATCATTTTACAAGTGACCTCAATTCAAGGTTAACCTCACGCCCTCGAGAGGTTAACCTCGAATTTTATATTGACACTCAATTTTAATTTTAATTCAAGTTATTAGTACGTATATTCTTCTTTATGTCGTTGATTTATATCGCTAGTAAAATATTTCTCATTTTATAGTTTACCTTATGGTTATAAGATGCGAAGGATACACGAGAATATAGTGGAATGAGAACGTTTAAAATTTTATTTCCACTTCCTATATTTGTAAAAATCCCAAAGTCCAAAAACCTCCCTTTTCCACCTTACATAATGGTCGAGATTATTATGTTGAATAATGTTGATGAGCAAAAGTTTATTAGTTTAAATAAGGATTTTTATTTGTATGTTTACACTAATATTGTAACTACTAATTTACACAATTACTGATTTAACTTTTACACTAAGGTGATGACAGCGATGACGAAAAATTGCATTATATCTTTGTGTTGTAGCGATACACTACAACCTCTTCAGGGTACGATTCTATGGAAAATAACACTTAAGATAATCTTTACCTCTAAGGCACTATTAACAATCCGATAAAAAATAATTTACAATTTGTTAGCATCCACTAAATGTGAAATGTTGATACAAATATTTAGACTCTTTGTTAAAACAGAATCATAAAAACTGTTTATTCAATACCAAAATTTAATTTGATCACATGTTAGGATTATTGGAAGTTTTACTTGCGTTATATGTTCTACACTCGATATTTGATCTAACAGAAAAAAAGATCATGTAATGAATATTCTTGGAAAAATATTAGTTTTTTGTTATTCAGGGTGTGTGTAAAATTGTTTTAAAACAAGTTGGTATAATCTCCAAGAGAGACTGGAATAATCTTTGTTTCAAGATAATTAGGTATCAGTATTTATATTAAACTTAGACGTTATTTATATTCAAGCATAGTTTTTCTGAATTTTGTATAATATAAGTCTGCTTGTAAGATTTTTGTGCAGGCAAATATCAAATATGTACCGATGAATTGTCTCGAATTATAATACATGAAAGTACAGAAAGAAAAAAAAATAGATATGTAATTCTATGTGACATACAATTAATCGAAATATTTATTTCAACTTCTGTTAATATTTCTACCATTATTTGTTTATAGAAAAACAATCGTTGTAAACTTTTTTATAGAATTGGTTGAAATGATTTTCAGTGTAAATTCATCTGCTTAGATATTTTCATACAAAATGTCGAAAGGAATCCACTATTGCTCACATTCGGGTAGGAGAATTGAAAATAAAGTTATAACATGAAGAAGACCATCGACGACCCAAGTTTAATTTATTAATAACTCAGCCTCTTCCCGTTGCCCAGCAGTACTATCCTATATACGATTTCAAACATCACATATATGAAGGAAGTTTAATCATCCAAATAAATGCAGTTCAATACTTGAGGTTTAGGGTTACCTTTCATAGGTAAAGTCCATTGTCAAGACCGGTACGTATTTTATATACTATTGGTGTTATAATAATTTATTTAAAAGTCATTTTTATAAAGGGACTTTTGCAACGAGTTAACTGTAAATTAGGATTCTTACTTAGCCTTAAAGTTATGAAATTATTATTATAAAACGGAAGTTGATTCTGTGAGAACTATTAAATAGTAATGGTAAGATCTGTTCGAATATAATATTTAAATTAAAAAAATAACTTGTAAAGAAACTGAAGAAAATAAAAATATATACTTAAATGGATTATTAACCCTTTTCTATGTAATTTTTAAGTAATCTTTGATTTTATTATGCGTTCTGTCCAAATTAAATCAAAAAAATAATTTATGAGATAAAATTTTAAACAATTATTTATGAGATAACAAAAATAAAAAATTATTTAGTATAGTAGATTTAGTTTAAACCAATAAAAATTTTAAAAATAATAAATTGGAAAAAATCTCTTATTTTAAAAAAATGTCTAATATTAAAAAAACGAATACGAAAAGTTGGAATGTCTCAAATACATTCCTGTCTGTATAAAATACTTTGATCGATCATCAAACGATTTCTGAAACATTGTATAAACCGAATTTATGGAATTTTCGCTATATTTTTGGCCTGAAATGCAATCTACGTTTCAAGGATATTTTAAAATTAGATATTTGCAGTGGAGATATTTGATAATATTTAATTAAGTACAAAACTAATTTTCTTGATCTACATGTCTCACTGTAGGTCAAGAAAATTAGTTTTGCAATTTTCTTGACGTAAAAATTAGCCACTTCTTTTCATCCACTTAGGGGTTGAATATAGAAATATGCTTAAATACTCGTTTCATTTATTCTATTGGAAAGTATTAATACAAGTTTTTAAGCAAAAATTACCATAAAATTTGTTTCCTATTCAAATTTATCAATCCCTTTTCGCCCCCTTAGGGGTTGAATCCCGAAAAATGCTTAATACTTTTATTTTTTGTTTCATTATTTGTATTGAAAAGCATTAATATCAATTTTTAAGTACATATTACCATCACAATTTTTCATATACAAATATAGAAACCATTTTTTTATCCCCTTGAGGGATGGTTATTGCAAAATGCTTAAACACTTGCTACATTATTTGTATTGAAAAGCAGTGATCAAAATGTTTAAATAAACATTTCTATTATCTTTTCCCATACAAAATTAGCCATCCCTTTTCACTCCCTTAGGGGTTGAATACCAGAAAATGCTTAAGTACTGATTTAATTATTGGTATGGGTAAGCATTAATTAACAATTTCATTCCCATACAAATTTAGCCACTACTTTTCACCGCTTAGGGGTTGAATATCGGAAAATTCTTAAATAATTGTTTCATTATTTGTAATGTAAAGCATTAATGCAAATTTTTAAGTAAAATCACTCTTCACGCTCATACCATCTTTAAACGACTATGATAAAATTGTTACTTACCTTTATGTCTCGCTAAGTAATAAAATAAAAACAATTTTTTTAAACTTAAATTCTTCGAAAATTTCTGCAGTACAACTTAAATTTAGAGCAAGGTAAAAATTGAGTACTTCTTTGTGGTCCAGAATATGATTGTTTAATATTTTGTTATGTTATACCTTTCCCTATGAACATATTTGACCTGTAATATAATCTTTGTGATTATTGTGTTTTCATTGATCCATTTAAACGTGATTGGAAAATGGTTGTGTTGTATAACATAATAAGTACGTTTTGATACCAGTTAGGATTTCATAATTTGGGAAGTCATTTATGGCAATCTGGTCTTGTATTAATACTTAATAAAATGAGCATATATGAAAAATATGTCGAAATTAAAACATACTGAATTTATATTTTAATTTAGGCTTTAGTTTAGTAAATAAAATTAATGCTTGTTTACTTGCTTGATAAACATTGTTTATTAATGTTTATTTAATGCCTTCTTGCCTTTGAAAATAAATTATAATATATTATGAGAATAAATTTCCATTTAAATAATTTCAATAATTTGAAAATGGTACACTCTTCTATTATCCGATTTTATCTTTCACTTCTATAGACTTCATTAGATTTATACTTACAGTTCTTTTTCAAAAATATTAATTAAAATTAGATTTATATCAATTACAACTAATTTCATAATTAATATAAGTTATATTTTACACAATAATTTTTTATTAGAATTATATTTATATCAATCATAAGTATGTTATTTATATATTTGGTGTAATGAGAGTATTATTAAAAAAAGTGCACAAATAAAAAATGAGCTGAATAACGAAAAATTTAATATGATTTTAATAAAAGGAGATAATTACTATTACATATATTATTAATTTACTAATAATACAGAAGATATTATAACGAGAGACCACGATGCTTTTGTACTTTTATTTGTTTGTTCAACAATCAATTCCAATAGAGGCATGGTAACCCCTTGCATATATTTTTGATGTAATTTCGAGTTTTACCTTATAATATATTTAATACTGTAAGCTTAGTATTATTAAATCAAATTAAATTAAATAATAGCCAATTCACTGTTTCATCATTTGTGTATAAACATATAATTATAACTCAGGCGGTAAGTTTTTTTCACATTTTTGCGTTCATCACTATAATATGTTATCCATCAGTGATGTTATAAATATTTTGCATGCAACGTTACTCATTAGAATAATTATCACGGTACTAACTACCAATTATTGCATTGTGTCCAATTTCATATAAAACCGCGTTCACATATCTTAGTGCTAACACATATTTACTTACATAAATATGTCTCGTATCCCAAACCGCATGGGAAATTGCTCCCCCGGATAATGTTTCGTGATATATAAGGAACAATGCAAATTATTTCGCTGGCATTGTTAGCTTGTTAGATTTGTCGGACACAATTAATGTATCGCTGGGGATAATTTTGTGGCTTGTAGTGATGGTGATGATACTTGCTAAATGAGGTTCATCGCGTTGAAGAAACGTTTTCTCAAGTTGTAATGTGCCGCGGGTTCCTATTTATAATACGCGTAGTTTCAAATTGTATAAATATTTATTTTTTTGGAAATCTGCTCATAACGGGTTAACATTAAATTTTTGCTTCGTTCTAACAATATGCCTCAAAATATGAATGTATCGCTCTGTAACCATTGTTCGTAATATTAAATAACCAATTTTATTGCTACTAATTGATTCGCATTTCTATTTCTCTTGTTTGTTATTTTTATTGGGCGGTGTTGGAAACAAATGGTATTTTCGGATAATTTTAGTGCACTCAATGTAAATAATAATTAATAAGTCTTTACAAGGCAGATTAAGAGAGGGCTGTGCGAAAATAAATATATTTTCCTCAACATTGAATATCGTCTTAAGGTTATGTTAAAATTGTACATTATATGTCTAAACAAAAATATAGTAAGTGATATTCTTTCTTACAGATGTGGGAAAACATTTTAGTAAAACAGCATGACAATTTAGATAATTTGATATTTTATAAATTTCATGAAAAGTTTTTGAGGGTAAAATATTAAGTAAAGTACTTAACGCGACAAAAGTTTGATTACTCACAAAATGTTATTCACATGAATCACATTGGTCCTCAAAACAATGCTCTGCTATTATACAGTGGATAAAGGTAAAATATTGAATAATTTCCTCCCTCTTGTTGATTTTATTAAATTGCAACAACATTAAATTAAATTGATTTTATTAAATTGTAGCAAGCAAAAAATATTTAAGATATTTCTCAATAAAATCATTTCGTTAAAATTAATTTGATTATTTTGACCGTTTTTCATTTCTGTGTAGGGAGAATTTTCTTATATATATACGTCGTCACCGTGGTATGTTGGGTTGATGACAAGGCATACGAGCTTTTACTACGAGGTGCGCGGCGGAGACCCGGTATCGATTCTCGGTCGCACGTCGAGTGGGGCTGGACTAGTATTCTGGTTGGTTGCAAGAGATTTTTCTTGTAGCAATATATCCGCCATACGTATCAATTAAATACATTAAAGTACAGAAATAAATAAATATATTTCTTCATAATTTTTCTGAAATTTCAACTGCACTATCCAATGAAAATAAACTTAAAATTATATCATGAAAGAAAATCGTTTTAGTTAATATTTAATTTTTATTGAGACATTATTCATGACATTCATTCAATGGTTATGCTATAAAGCATTTTCCAATAACCGTGTTATGTTTTTTTTAATTTGAATAAAATAAGACGCGCTAGTGATATAATTTTCATTTATTTTTTTAACGGTAACTTTGATATTATTAGGCTTAAAAATAATTTCGGACACACTTTGGTTGCTGCTCAGTATTCAGAGGCGTATCTATTATGTCTCATTTTCAATGATGGTTTCGTATA
This sequence comes from Druceiella hillmani, assembly GCA_039881145.1. Taxonomy (NCBI): domain Eukaryota; kingdom Metazoa; phylum Arthropoda; class Insecta; order Lepidoptera; family Hepialidae; genus Druceiella; species Druceiella hillmani. The sequence goes on from JAYKKI010000080.1 coordinate 10,878,378, forward strand.
AAGTGAGTTGAATATTACAAACGACGCGCGAGACATTGTTTTCTAGGTGGTAAATTGTTTTCATTGTATTAATACTAGCAAGAGATTTAACATTGAAACTTAAAAATGTATCTTAAGTGATAAGTGATACGATATTAGCGGTCAATTTTTATCAATACCACAAATACCTTGGAAAATATATCTGGGGCGAAATAATAAAGCCTTCAAACTTGTTTTTAGCGGTATTTTATTAAAAACCATATTTAGTCTATTCCAGGTAGGTACTTTCCAAGCGAAGACATAAATAATCAATTGCATAGCCTGAAAAAACTTATATTGCCACTGACACTGAAAAGAAAAAAATTCTCGTTTTCAAAATTATCATCTTTATAAGGTAATTTGTATAAAGTAAACATTTGTAAAAATCTATCTAATTAAAACCCTTCTATTCTTTTATACAGATAATTAGGCATGTCATACTTCTGGCGAATGGATCCCCATTTCTGTAGTAAAACATACGAATTTTTATAAAAATTTTCACTGTTATTTGTCAAAAATAATTAAAAATTTTGGTGCTCGAGAATCGCTTATGATTTTAGTAAAATAAATTATTTTAAAGTTAATTGGTAAAAATTAGAATTTTATTGTATCGAATTTGGTGTGATCTTCTATCACACATTATAATTAAAAAAATGGAGATAATATAAAAAGATATATTTTCAAAAGAAAAGAAGAGTACGTTAAGAATACAAAAATAATTGTACTTTAAATATTTCCCTTTCTTTCAAAGTATTTTTTTTAAGTTTTATAAAGTAATCTAGATGTACACTAAATATCTAATTAATTTAAAGTTAACATAGTTGTATTTTATAATAAAAAGTATAATGGACATTTTTATAAGATTTTGAAATATTTTATTATAATCATGAGAAGTAAATGAAGTCTCCTTTTCGAAAAATGTTTTTGAAAATTGTATTTCCTTGTTTCTTTATTTTACATCCAGATGACAACTCAAGTATCGACTTTCGCATCGAACATAATCGGACGACCGTATAAAGACGTTGTAACATAGAGGATGCCTCCTTTTTGTGCAGTCAATGGAACCAATTTGTCATCAATAATTTTGTTATTATATATTATTAAATATAATATTATATTGAAATATTTTTTACTATCGAAATAAAGGTTTTCTAATTGTATCAGAAAATTTGCTAACGAAAAACAAAAGATGTTGAAGTTTGAAAGTACTAAGAATATAATATTAAATAAATTGTTAAATTATTAAACCCTTCTTTTCTTTTGGTCACATGTACATGTTCTACCTACTGTTTTTATTAATAAGGTTTAACATTCTATTCACACAAATTAATTTTTTTTTTTTGACATCATAAGAAAATACGTATTCTGTAATATATTATGATTTCAAATATTTTAATGGTTAAATAACGATAATTGATAAGAAACAGATGATCGGTTAAAAACAAATTGTTGACTAATATTTATATTAAGACATTAACTGATGCAGAAAAAAGTATTGTAATCAAAGATGTTATAGCTGGTAGTTAAAAAAAAGGTCTAAGTAAAAATGATACAACGCCAATTTATCTTACAAAGGAGAATTGTAACTAATATTTCAAATCAAAAAGGCAGTTGATTCATTATTTATTTCATTGTTTGTTTGCATTTGTGGCATTTTGTTTAATTATAACAACTTTACCAATGCATTCCGATATTAAAGTAAATGAAAACACGGGCAAAACTTGTAAGTATATGCAACTAAAGTTGGTCAATATATAATTTATTTAAATGACATAATGAGTGGATTCATGAGAAAACAAGTTATAATATAATGAGTTTAACGTTTAAAAACAGATTATAATTACAGCGAAAAAAACGGAACGGTCGGTCAAAAAAAATTATTAAGTTTTGTGTTTAAATATGAATTCGAACAAACCAATAATGGATTTAAAGTTATTTAGTCTGATTACTGACCTAATAATTTTTTTTTATTTTGATCGAGGCATAAAAAGTTATATACACATAAAATTAAAGTTTAAATAGCTACAATTCGACTACAAAAATTATGAAAGCGGCTTTAATATAATTACAAAAAAGTGAAAAATAATTGTTACAGTAATGATATGCTTTTGTAGTCGAAGATAGGAGTATCATGCGTTAATTATAAAATACTTATATTTAACTACGAAAACAAAACTAAAATGTTTTGAAAAATATTAAATAAATTATTGCGCCCAAAATCTTTTGAAGCTTGTTTCATACTTTTTCGTAGTTGGATTTTTTTTTCCATATTTTCCAATAAACATATTTCTATGCCGGAACAGGCGATAATTATGCAATTTGAATAGTAGAAACTTTTTGACCAACGGTTCCTTCCTTTCCTTGTTATCGTACCAGAGCTTCTTCGATACCCCTTTGTATTTGCACTGATCTTGATTTTCCAACGTACTTAGCAACATACATCTTCACATTAAAATATAAGACAATGGGCGTAACATAAACCTTAGTTCACTAGGCTGTAAGTAATTTCATTAATTTTCACCATATTTATTTTAAATTTACATAATGAAAAGTCGTGTCAAATACCAACCTATTCTTAAAAATCCGGTAATTAAAGAGATATAAACGAATATTTCTATCAACAAACCGAATCTTTACATCATCACCCATTGACCCTAATAACCACTGGACAAGAAATTAAACAAATTCAATAAGAAACAAATAGTGTCAAAATTTGAGGACACAAGGAAAACGTACTCATTTCAATTGTCTATATGGATAGGTTTTATGGCAATCGTTAACGCGCTAATTACAGGCGCTTTAAATCGTGACTGTTGTGGCTGTGATAATATCGATATACATCATTCGAAAGTATTCAATTACCGGGCCTAATACGGTCTAACTGTTAAAAATGTTTTTTTTTTGTAATGTATACTTTGTTTAAACATGATCCAACTAACGTTAATTATAATTTTCATCTACGTGAAAACATTCTGCATGTAGTAAGAATGACTGTTTTTCATCATTTATGACTTCCTTAGTAACTTTAAAATTACCAAAATTTGCACCAACAATAAAAATTGTACGAATGAGTACGAAGTTGCCTTTTGCCTTTTAAAACGAGAGTAATCAGATTTAAGTAAAAATAATGTCCCTATATTTTAAAGTAAAAAATTAACAAAAATAACATAGGCGTTTGTCATCTCTCAAAAAAATTAAAAACAAATATATAGGTTATAAGTTACAAAATATGAGGTTCTGTCTATGACCAATGACCTTCGATCAGACATTAAAAATAGGCCTTCTGCTCTAATTACTAAACAAGGATAAATACATCGTTAGACCAAGTCATAATCTCTTGTGGTATCTGGAACCAACAATCCCTATGAAGAATCCCAGATCAGAAAGTAATAGCCATATTGCAACTTTAATCGCTAATAGAGTCACATTCATTATTATGCGGAACATGGTAAGATACTTATGTATAGTTAGTTGACAGCATGATGCACAAGAACAAAAAAAATAGTTTATAGTAGATTAACAAAGATAAAAATAATAATAAATTAATTAAAAGTTTTATTTAATTAAAATAAATAAACTGTGGTAATAGAATTAAAAGAGCGAGATTCGTAACTGTGGTAATAGAATTAAAGGAGTGAGATTCATAACCATCGAACTCGTGAGTAATTAAGAAAGAATCAGAATATCCAAACTTAGTTAACAATATATTTCATAACAAAACAAGTTAAGTACAGAAGATGTAATGGAATTCGCTTTTACATTTAAAATATTATTCCGTGTATTTCGTATCTATTCACTAAGAACATAATTAAGTCACGAAGATGATTAAAATCCTAAAGGGCTAATTTTAAAGTTGAAATTCGCGCATAATTTTATTTCTTCTTAATACGCAACAAAATAAAAATATTTTCATTAAACTTTTTCAGTAGTATCAGAAAATATGAGGTCATCAAATTCATTAATACAGATATAATTTATATCGATTGCCGACAGCCACAAAATTTATCTTAAATTACATAGCATCTACTTAAGATGCTACATACCATATGGGCAGTACCTCTGTTTCTCACCCGAAATTTTCTGTGTCGTTGATATTGAATAAAAATCCATGAATTTGCGAGCGTATCATTTTAGCAACCAAACATTTTTTTTTCTGATATTAATAATATTTTGCTTATAACGTTCAGAAAAATAAAAACATAATAAAAGAACAGGTGCCACTGGACAAATAGAATTTTTCAAGAATTTCAAACCTCCTTTTTTTTAACTTATTTCCTTTGGAGTGAGTTATTTTTTTGGCGTTGGTTCGATATATAAAATTTGTGCAAGGTAGAGGGTATATGAAAAAAAATCACTGTTTGGTGATTAAAACTACTGTAATCATAAAATTGAAATTGGCTCGTATTGTTCTTTATATGGATAGTTTTTAACAATTTTTTCACCCATATATTTAAATGTTCTTGCGAGAAGATTTTAGGCTTTTGAGACCAATAGAGAAGTAGATTGGCCAAAGATAATAATTATATTCCCACAGTTTAATTTAATTAATTCTCCGTGATATCAAAGAGAATTTAATGGTGTATAGTATTTGTCGATTGCTGGATCACGTACCGCTATATATTCGGAAATAAAAATTGTTGCTGTTGTTACTTCAATATTAATTTCAAACTTGTAAGGGCCATGAAGAAAGTGAAAATTATGTTAATGTTAGAATTATTTACGTAGATAGGCGACATTATATTGACTGTTAAAGTGAAAACGATGACTGATATTTATTGTGTTTAATTATTAACGAAAATTATTGTAATCCATTTCAGTAACAACTTCGGTAATTAGATATTTTGCTTTAACTTTTATTCAAATTTTGCTTGTTCTAAGAACACAAATGGGAAGAAAATTATTATCTAACATTTACAACATTAACAACAATTTTTTTGTTTCCCAAGTAAGTTATTTAAGTATGGCACAGAACTGATTTCACACATTAATAAAAAATAGTTATAAAATATTAATTCGGTTATTTAAAGAACATACTTTTTCTCGACAAATTAATTTTCATGGTACCTATATATAGTTATCACAATAATTTCATTTTATCAAAAAATGTTCCCCCAATTCACCAACCATCTACTATATCGTACTGCTGACAGAGGATTATTTTCTAAGGATTTATATAGGGTTATTTTCTATAGTTTATTACCATAATTATTGTGTCATAGGTTCCATTGTCCACTAAAACATATATTTTTAACCCGTATTTAGCAGGTATACATGATGTGAATTGGAAAAAAATCACACTTTACACTAAAGTGGTGTAATCCTACTTAACTTCTTCAACAATATCTGATTGCAGCTAATTGGCTTCTCTTTTTTCATAAGGCCACATTTTCAAAATTAATGTTCTTTAATAAAAACTAAGTATGTTAGCACTCATTATATCTCAATAAATACCTATTGCAATGACGTCTGTAGCCCAAAGGTCTATTTTATTTATTATATATATAGTCTTAAAAATTTGTATAAATTTTTGCCTAGTTCACTTTCAATTTTGTGAGTCAAGGGAATCGTGATAAGCTGTTGTCAAGTGTGCTTTTTGTTAATATAATTCAAAATCTCATTCAACTCATTCTTAACTGAAATACATATTTCTAACTCTTGAGATATAGAATAATATTTTCGGTTCTAATGCGAATATTAACTCGTAATATGTTACCATGTTGTTCTCCAATTTATTCATGCAGATTGATAAATATTAGGTGGGTGATGCTCCACAAGTTGTGTTTCATTACGTTCCATTCAAGGTCATGTTTGATGCTCAACTGATTCTTTGTAGGAATCTCATATTCAAAACATACAAGTGGATCAACTTTGTTTATAATATTTTAATGAATTCGAAAGTAAATTTTATTGATAATTTTGCAGATTTCTTTTCACTCTTATATCTAATTCCTTTCTTCTTCGATGAGACAAAATTAAGAAAAATTTTGAGAATTGCCTAATCGGTGAATAAATCTACAATACTGAATATGCATTAAGTTTTTACCACTGAAAATATGACTATCGCCATGAAATTAATACACGACTTGTAACCGGCATTAATTATTAATTATTGCAGGAAACGTGGCAAGGTTACTAATTTAGTTTTATCAGTCAAGGATATACTATATTCTTTAGTATGACAGGTTCAGTAGTTTGTATAATTGTTATGTTTTGTAGCTCAAATAAATTTTTAACATATTATTTTGACCTCTCAAAATACGTAGACACGAAAGCTTTTCATTTCGTCGAGAAATAACATCCCTATCATTTTTAAATATAAACATAACTAAAAGAGCACGACTATCCTAATTGTAGCCATATTCCAGTTTATTTACCTTTCTAAATAAAACCATATCTTAGTTTGATTTCGTCGGTTTTGAAACAATAGTTTAGATATTTTACATAAATTGAGCAGTAGACCTCTCACGTCGTATGCCTTAAGTGGCGGATTTGAGTAGGCACGGATTACGGAAATATCTATTTTGCGTTGATCGTTAATATTCAAATAAAAAAAAACATTTTTAATTTCTTGAGGAATAATCAATATTTCCTTCATTATTTTTTATGATTTTTGAATAAATGAATTTTTTAATACGATTGTATATTTAAATTTGTGATTTATTTTTTGAGTTGTTTTTTTATATGTCGGTTAGACCTAGTCCTTTTGGTGGACTAGTGCATTTGGATGTATCACAATATGAATTACTTTACCGCTTATATAGGAGCAATTTTATAGACAAAGAGTGGTATAAACCAACATCAGAAAATAATTTTTAAAGTATTTTAATAAACTGGAAATAATTGTGTAGGCATTTTCTCACCAACTTATAGATTTTCCTTCAGATATTGGAAAATAAATAGAATTGTTTAAACTTTCTTTGCATTTTTTTTCTAATTTTTTATTAAATTTTTTTCAACAAATTCGTTTCTATTGAGATGATAGCAAGATTACTTTGAGGGTTTTACCTTATGGTTGATCTTAATGATTTTTTTGGTGTTTTAATTTTCGAGAAACCTATTTTAATTGGAAACGGAAACCAGCATTGTCAATAAAATAATGACGTTTGATGTTTTTATTAGATAAATAATCTCTCAAGTCGTTTTTATTTAAAAAAATTACATGTGTTATAATTTCTTAATAATTTCTTAGTAATTATATCTTATTTTTGGTAACTTCAATTTTCCAGATTAAATTCTAAATTTACAAATATTCTGTTAACTTTAAAATAAACATAATAAAAGGAAATGATTTGAAACTCTTTATCCCAATATGCGATCGACAACGTATGGAGTGTTGAAAAATAATCCATTTAAACTTTAAGTTTTGTCACGCATCCCTTCATCGTCACATTGATAGCTAATTTTTTTTTTCTTTTCACTATTTTATTAATATAGTTTCTATACATTAGATCGTGGCAATTTCCTTACCATCTATCAATAAATAAATAAAATATATCGGAACGGTCGGGTTTCAAAAATGTGTTCAGAATATTTAAATACTCAACGTTAAACAACAAATTCGGTTTTTGAATAATTTCAGAAGAAATGTTAATGTTATATAAAGTATTATATCACTAATGCTTATTTTGGCAAATGTACTCAAAATTTTTTATTTGCATGTTGCCAAATTTTTGGAAAAAAGAAAGCAGAAATTTCACTGAATCGAGTCCAGTTTTTTGGAAACCAATGTGCTTGTCACAACATTGACCCCAAAAATGGCTAATGTTTATTTATTCTTTTTCCAAACACGAAAATGATTTTACTGAACCCACACCAAATATGTGATATATAATACAGGATAAAATAATAAAAAGAAATGTTCTCCTGTACTAAAACTATGTACTAAGTAAATATTATACGAACTAAAATTTATTCTTGGTGACTAGTTATAGAGTGCAATTCAATAATTTTTAAATATATTTTAGCTCTTTAGATAGGTGTCTAATTTTGTATTAAATAAAGACAAATAAACAAAAATACTAGTTCCACTTGTATAAAACATAAAACTGCAATTTTTTTGGCAATCGTAAAATTACTAATTATTTTTTTTTAATTCCTTTTCGTTCAAAATTGCTGTTCTTATTTTGAAAACGTTTCAAACAAACTACCGAATTCAATCCTTTATGTGCGAGTTCTGTAACCGTCTTTACCAAAAGAGCAAACCAATTTAATTTTCATGCTGCGTACAAATCAAATCAATTGGTGTTCGCATTGCTCATATGAGCCGAGCCCATTTGGAAATATTGGCGAGTATAAGGAAAAAACAATTTATATGTGATGAGTTATCAAATAGCTTGTGCACTTATTGAGTTTCAATTCCGAAATTTTCAATAGAAATGAGTAAACTTGGGTACGTATATTACATAATATACAGTATGTATAGGTAGAAGACTTTGTCACTTCAACCGCTTGTCCGATTAATCATGTGTAATTCGACGAAATGTTATTTTGTTCAATCAGTCGCCTAGTTTATAAATTAATTAAAGTTTAAATTATATATGAAATCATAATTATGTTTAAGCTTACACCCTATAAACTCCACACTAAATTTCAGTTTGGCAACGTTGTAAATTTTGCAAACTGAAATCTCACTTATCGGTTTAAAAAAACTAAGAAACACGAGTACATAGTAATTTAAATCAAAATTATCGTGTTTTAGAATGTATTTACATTTACCTACATTTTGTGTTAAAAGTGTCGTCCTCCTTCTTCGAGGCACTTTTGCAGCCGACGACAATTATTCGCGTGAACGTACTTCATTAGGTGGGGGTCCTCTCGAATGCGCTGTCTTATTATGTTAAAAGCTTGTATAATCCAATTTTTCATTTCGGCTTCATTTTGTGATTCCTTGCGGAAACAAGCTGTTTCACCCAGTCCCCAAAAAAAAATCTAGTGGTATTAGGTCTGGCGAGCGTGGAGGCCACTTTACGGGACCGAGCCTGTGGAGACGGCTATTGACTTCAGACGCAGTGTGAGGTGGAGCACCATTATGCTCAAACCACACATCTCGCAGTCTAGCTAGCGGAATATTTTCCAAATATCTGCTGAGTGGACCATTGAGCAGCACCACATACTTTTGGCGATTCGAAGTGCCGTTAATCAATAATCGTATCACCGTGTATACCAGCCCATACATTAATAGTCCATCTTGCTTGATGAGATAACTGGCGTATGATATGTGGATGTCTGCCCTTATACAACCAATGGTGACAAATTGGCCGATTCACCATTGAATTTCTCGTAAATAAACATTCATCAGAACAAATAACATTTTCGACCCAACGAAGATTTTCACTACACATTTCTAAGGCCCATTCAGCGTGATTTATTCTACGTACATAATCTGCCGTCTCTAACGCTTGTGTTTTTTGAAAGGCTATTGGGTGTCTTTTTTGTTTAATTTTATGTACTGACGTATGGTTTATGTTAAATAATCTACCACAGCGCCGGGTACTTGAATGTAGCTTCCCTCTGAAGTAACTTAACACAGATTCAATGGAACGATGGGCCCATTCTCACGTAATCTTGTAATTGCGTTGATAATAACTTGGCCAAGTTGTCGCCGGTTCGGATAATGTTGAGCGTATATTCTGATGGCTTATCCGGTATTGTAATGGCATTCGGCATATATTAGTGCCATATCCAGATATTCACCAGCACTATAAAACGACATATTGCAATTCCGCTCACTCGACATCATTAATAATAAAAATTATTTATTAAAAAGCGATGCATAAGACACTAGTAAACTGAAATGTCAAAACTAAACTTTCAAAAACATTTAACGTTTTTATTGGTCGAAAAATTATGTGAGAGTTGCCATATTAAATAATCCATAACAATTTCATTTAAAAGCGCAATTTAAATTAATATATTGTTATTAAAAACAAAGTAATAACAATTCATATAAATGACAAATGAAGAAATATCGTATTAATAGTTATTCGGTAAGTTTATTTTTAAAATCGACGAGAGTATTTTTTCTAATTTGAAATGTTTGAGCGAATTATGGATTGATGTTAAATATTTTCAAATGGCAATAATTATCATTTACGATATGTAAACAAAATTGACCTTGAAATATAAATTTGTTATATTTTTCTTTCTGCTAAGCTTTTTGGTAAAATGATGCAAATGAAAGGTATAGTTAGAAAATTCAAATTATCATCGATCGCAAGATAATTATGCAATATTGCCACATTTCTTACGTTTATCGAAATATAAGATTTAGGTGAATGTATTTGCATGTTAATGAATTACAACAATTTTTAAATATCAAAAAAAGTAACATGATTTAAAAAAAAATGGATGCGCTGCAATTTACTCATATAGTACTATTACAGATTAAAGTCCCAAAGTTTCCTAACTTCACATAGTGTATACAATGGAAATACTTCATGATTATACTCTAAGATTTACAATTAATTTCATTAACCCCTACTACAAAACGTAGTAAGGGTGTATTCAAAATTTAACTAATTATTTCCTGTATTTACGAAAATAATAAAACTTGAAACTTGCTTCTCTCAATATTGAAAATGTTTGGAAAAAAACAAGTAAAAGAATTCCATGATCATTTTTGGAATTTTTGTACGTTTATGTAGTTATATACGTATCAAGTGCAAACAACTGACACAACTCGAAATCATTTCAGAAACATAACGTTGTAATAAAATTGAAGTAATATTTAATTTTGTTTTACTGCAATCAGTTTACGCAATCAAATAGTATGCGAATTTACTATTTTCAGAAAATTCAAAACAGAAGAAGTTCCTAGCTGCTCGATTTGTAATAATTACACAAAAATATAGATTATCTACATATGTACATGAATAGAGAGTGCTCCGTGTATTTTAAATGGTGCTGTATAGTTTTTGTCCCGGATATATATTGGCAATACATAATAAGAGTGGCCAGAAATTATGTGTGGAGTGTAGTTGTCGTAATTGACTCTTTTCCGCATTTATTCCTCAATTTATTACAAAAAGAGCTAAAGGGATTTTGATGAAGTGTTCGCTGTTTCACTGGTGAAATCTCTTGGGTTTGACGTAATATATTAGTTTTATTTCATAATAATCTATCAACTATGAAGTAATTGAAGAAATTACTTTTTTACTTATTCAAGTAGCTGGCGTTACATGCATTAATCTAACAATTATCTCAATAATCTAAATATCTCTAGACATTCGGGGATAAAGCTAGTTTGTATTATATAAACGTAGCTTGCTTAATTCTAAAAAATTTAATTTGTTTCTCAAGTTGATGCAGACATACCTAAGTTGTATAATAAAACCAGATTTTTGCTACAGGCGCACGTGTGAATCGGTATGTTTGATGTATATACATTCTCGTGTATTACACCTGGAAAAAAGCATCAGCTCCAAGGTTCATTCAATATTAATGGATCTTTGAGATATGTTGTATATTACCAGACATAAACATTTCACTTTAAACGTTTAATGAAATTATCCCATGAATCTACTGTAAGTGTTTTTACGAAAATTTGTTTAATGTAATAATTATATACTATATTTATGTACCAAAAGTAATGAAATAATGATAGTCTTATTGTAGTTTTGTTTCTTTTTAAAAAATTAATAAATACTTTATTGTTTCAAAATAAAAACCCTGGAGTATATGTGGACTACGGTGTCTTAAGTCACAGGCACTTTTTTCAGGGACTATTTCAAATAGTACGTTGAAAGTTAGAGAAGTTGTGGGAAGTAGTGACTAAATTGAAGATATTAGCAAAAAATCGTTCAAGTAAGAATATGACTGAGCCATATTCTTACTTGACGAGACGTTACTTGACGAGAATTTCATACCCACTTAGGTAGTCTCGTTCTCCGAAGGTAGGTAGTCTCATTTACAAGGGTTTCATACACACTTAGGTATATATATATATATATATATATATATATATATATATATATATATATATATATATGTTTATATATATACATATGTTTTCAAAGGAATATATTATTCCTAATAAATAATTTCAAATATTATTATTACTTTCACGATGTTAAAATATTGTTAAGTGTGACTTTCACAAGTCTAAAAATATCGCGAATTCTTCAAAAACTATAAGATATAGTCATTGATGTAGTTTCTCAATAGATTTTTATAAACGCACTTTTGTCATAAATTTAGATAAATTGATAATTTAGATAAATGAATTCATCGATTTCTTGATTTAATCCAAGTTTTATTTCAAATTAAAATATAGCTACCAAACTGGAATCGCCAACATAAAGAGATTCAATGAAGCTAATGTGTTCTCAAAGACGAGAATTTTCTCAGAAAATTATCGCTGTGTCAATTCAGAACTGCGTGTTCACTGACCTGTGCTGATAAATATTGCAATAAAAAGGAAGGTTTTTTCTTAATGAGAATCTGCTGGCATCCCTAAGACTAACAAAGAAGAACCTAGAAGCCTAGAATGGGAACTTTAAGGACTCATTCCCTTCATATACCGAATACTTTACGTAATTCAAAAAAATTAAGTGAAATTTATTTATGGTATCGTCATATAGGTTAATATAACTAGTCGAATATTATTTTTAAAGTGGTGTCCGGGAAAAAGGAAGAAATATGTGATTACAAATATAATTAAACAAAATTTTAATAAAATGTGAAAACATTTTTTGACACCGGGTAGGCGAAAACGAATCTGCCTAATCCATTAAAAGAAAACAGTTATTCCCGCTATAATCCTATTACCTAAAGTAAAAATGCCCAAAGCATTTTATGAATTTTTTACAAAATATAAATATTTATGAAAAATTGCTCGGTATCAGAGTCATAACTCAAACATATGAGTCCCGGACTCATATGTTTAAACATACATAAAATGGAATATAGATTGTTTTAATTTAACAATGTGGTGCTTTGTCAACTTGAAATATGTTTCGTGAAATATTTTGCTTTCAATTATATTTGAGATTAATACATTTTCATGTCTTGTAGACACTTCTCATTTAATTATATGATACATGTATGTATGAATGCATTTGTATATATATATATATATATATATATATATATATATATATATATATACATAGAAAATAATAAAAATTAATTAAGTCATTTTACTATAACGAGAAATTTCATAACGTGTATTTTAATATGTAAAATGTATTCATTTTTGTTTGTAAAGTCTAATACAAATTGTGCTGAAAAAGTGGTTTATTTTCATTAAATTAATTTTTAATATGCACACGTGTGACGAAAAAAGACCGAAACAAATCTGAATTAACATTTAAGAAAATATGGTATTCTTACCTCACATCAGCTTTTTATTTTAAAGGCAAAACTTTAACTTTATTACCAATTTTAACAATTCTTATTTTAATTCTACTCAATTTGATTGAATTTCAATTAATGTTTAAATAGTTTTATAAATTTCATATTATTTAATTTTGCTTCAAGTCCGCTATTTTGTTTTTGTCATATTTTCATATATTTTGCAGGATTCATATTTTCGACAAAATTGTTAGCAATTCATGCAAGGTCAAGAAAATATTTCTGCATTGTAATCATCAATTTAATCGTGCTTTTAATAATTTAATCAAGAAAATTATACGTATTTACATTTTGAAATAAAAAAGGAACTGAGCGTTGAATGTAATAAGTTAGTAATTTGCAAGACGAAACACTTATAAATATATTTTAATCATCAATATATCCTCCGACATGTTTCGCCATTTTGTTTTTTAACATTGTCACGAGGAGACATAAAGACACATTAAACCATTAGTTTTGAAAAAAATTGTCAGGGTTCTGAGATCGTTTTTAAAAAAAGATCAAACTGATTTGATTTCCTGTGAACAAAGCAAATAAATAAAAGTTATCCGGTTTGCTGGAATAAGCCGAGCTCATTTACATGTGATTGGCTCGTGTAAATGTTACCTGAATCGGGTATTAGGAAAGGTTAACTTCTATGTGAATAGTGAGCAAAGTGTTGTGTTTTTATTCAGTTTTCGTTTTCTTATTTTGGATTGAAATGGGTAAGAATTTTGTGCGACTGCTATATATTATGTGCTACACTACGTATTATATTTGCTATAAGGTTAACAATACATTTGCACTATCCTGACCTGCAAAATATAATAACCGTGTATTGAAAATGTTTCCATTGTTATGCAGCTAATACTCAGATCAAGTAATTTTGATAATTATTTTATATATCCCTGCATAAAGTAAAACTATGGACTTTTCTTGTCTTTACACTGAAAACATTTTCAAAAAATTTTTTTGTGTTTATGAAGAATAATTTATGGATAGCACGAACATCATTTCTTAAAATTCCTGCATTTCTGTGTTTATTTGTGCACGTATCTCAAAATAATTAAACAATTTTCTTTGGATAAGGAGTTAACTTGAAATAATATCTAGATTTTTTTTCTCCGCGATCGGTTTACTAATTCGAAATATACACGAATGTAATATTTTCAAAAACTCGTTAGTACAACAACGACAAATGAATTAGCTTCTCGATGCACAGAAACATAGTTCAATTGATTGCATTACATTTATTACAAATCATCTAATATAGCTTTCTCCTCGGACATGTATAGGCGCACGAGTAGGACAAAATGAAGTGTGGAATAGTGCGTGAGCTTGAGTATATAACTCGAATACGAGTTCATGCATGAAGGCAGGCTTCTTATTAATCACCTTCTGCATATTTTGTTTCACGTTGCATGTGTTCGATGTGAGCTTATTTTGTTTCCCCAATTTGGGGCATGAACAGGTAGAAATTTCAATGAAGTTTTTAATGATGTATTCTTTTGGATGCATGTTGACTTATGGGCTACTCGTATATTATTAATTTTACATTTGAAAACAAAGCGCACTTGCATCAAAATTTACTTTCATAAATATTAAAATATGTGGTGTCGCGTTTATTAATGTTATACTATGGTTATTAAAATAAACTATATTATTGATACTATTATGATTAGCTCACTGAATTCTATATTATCGAATTATGTTTTGTCTTATTGCAGTTTTCTGTTTTATTTTAAGAAAATTTATCAATTTGTTGAATCATAAATATATGGTCAATATCATTTAAACCGAAGCAGGTGAAAAAAACAGATTTATCTAAAAACTTAATTGACCTTTTTGGCGAGATCTATGAATGGTAAGGGGCTATATTTTAATTATGAAAAACCTAAACATTATAAACATTCAACGTATCTTCAAATTATCAAATACAGAATTGAGTTTTATTTTAATTAATGGTAAAAAAAAATAAAGTCTATGAAAAAAATACTGCACGCTGGATTTGTAGATGAGTCTCGCTAATGACTCTTGACTGTTCCATTAAGGGAAAACAGAAAAACCTTCTGATATCCGATTACCTGCTGCAAAAATATCCAACAGCCTTGGGGGAATTTTTACAAAAATATATCTATATAAACTTGCACTTCCGGTATCCGGATCGCATTAACATTTATAAAATAATTATACTTTAAAATTTGGTCCTTTTTTATTTTGTTATAAGTTTTATAAAGAATTAAAATTTTATTTGTGGTTAAATGAGTATGTTTTTGTTACTTAAATAGAAATTCTCATTAAGTTGTTTAAAAATAACTGTATTATTGATAAAATAAACCAGTAATTATATGCGCTAAAAACTGAGGAAAACAACATATATCATCTTAAATTGGAATTTGTTCAATATGTAGTTGAAAAGCGATATGATTAAAGACATTTTACTTTAACTATATCGTTTTTCAACTGCACATTAAACAAATTCCAACTTATGATAATATATGTTGTTTTCCTCAGTTTTTTAGTAATCCCATTTTATAAAATCTGATATTTGAATATATGGTTCTTATTTTCACTAAAAGTACGATTTAATATTAACAATGATAATCTATTAATCAGTTCGTTACTTAATTCTTCTATAGGAAAATTTTACTTTGTGGAAGTAACAAGAAAATACCCGTACTAAATTATATTTATTTAAATGATTTTTGATATTGATATGATGACTTTGACGATAATATGACTTTGACGGTAATATTTTTACTAATATAGCTTTTTATTTTACAATAAGTTTAAACTTTTCGTTATATATTTCAGAGACAGGTTAAGATTCAAATTATCTTTTACAGGAGTTTCATAAATATGTCGGTACTTACTTTTGTTTTGCGGCTAATATTTTAATCCTTAACAATTTAACATTATTTGAGACTTTCTGCATAACTGAGAAAATTCTCAAGTACTTACCTACTGAATATCCGGTGAGATGCATTTGAGCATTTTTTTTTAAATTACAATTTTAAGTAAAGAAAAGAAAATAAACATTCCTTTTATTAGTTAAGCCATTTTCAAAATAATGTGCACATTTGCAAATATGTGTCACATGTCAACATATGGTATTATGTCCAAATGAGGTATTCTTAAATACTTGTGTCTAATTTATATATTATTTCTATAGCAAGAGATAAGTTACGCGAGTATATATATTCCAAAATCATGATTCTATGCTTGTGATATGAACTAAAAAGTTTCATATCCCGTGAGTTCTATCCTTTTTCTCTGGCTTCATATAATGTTACGCATATAGGAATAGATACAGCTGGAGAATTTTACAATACATTTTATAATAAATTTCATATTCAGATAAAAACCAAGTAAAACTTTACCTTTTTTTATTCACGTGCAAACTTTAATAAACATATGAAAAAATTGACGATATAGATATTTAGGAAAAACTACCTTTATTTTACTAGCTTTTTCCAATTTCTTTGAATGGATAAATTATTTATCAAATTTTTCCCCGAGGTTTGTTTTAATTGTACCATTTTCAAAAAAATCTAGGAAATATCAAAATATTTTTATCGTTTCTCTGAAAAATAATATTTAACAAATATCAAGCTGTTCGTGTTCGAATATTATCACATCATTTTCTCAATTTGAGAAAGAGCTCCAGATGAATAGCTGTTTTAAGTGTATTAAAAATCAATGGAATACTCTTGATACCGCTCCTAATAAAATAATTAATAGAAACGAGCCGCGATTTGTTGAAAGTTTGAAAATAATTATTATTTGACTATTAGAACGATTAAAGTTACTACAAACATATCTCTGTTTGAAAACTCAACATGTGGGGAGTCCAAAATTCCAATACGTTGTTAAAACATAGGCAATACCAAAAAACATACAGACTCTTCGTATATTTATAATACGTGCAATGAAGCTGATGAAATGTGACTCATAATCTGCTACCGTAATGACGTAAATATATGCATGATACATAAAGAAGGGTGGAAGAATTTCTTATCAATAAAAGCAAGTAAAAGTATAATACTAATTTTGTTCCTTTTGTTTGTTTATTTTTTTTATGTAAAGTTAGTCTACCTTTTTAATATAGTACTTTTACCATGATATTGTGTTCAGAATAAGTGATAACGAGTAATAACCAGTTAATGTCACGCTCATTTATGGCCTTCAAAAACAAAACGTAAAATTCCCTAAAATTATTCCCAAATATACGCAGCTAATTATCAAATACTTATTATTGGAGTTTTCTTTATTAGAAGACTGAACCGTACAGTTCAGTACTGAACTACAAAAAAATATCTCAATCATTGAGTACACCCTTAATGAATTACAATTTAATATCCATTAAAATAAAGAATTAATTAAATTAAAAAAAGTGGGTCAGTTGAGTTTTTAATTGGTGGTGTATAAATCCTTTTAACTAGAAATCAACGTATGTTAGAGATCGTCACTGCTCTCTGGCAGCCTACGTGGACCTACTGGGTTGTTTCAGGGCCCCTTTCGGGAACTCGTAACTTACAAAACTTGCTTCCGCACAACGGGATTAAGTATTGTCAATACTTAATGATTCATATAGTGCCTCCAATTTCTCTAGAAGACTTTTGACGTACGCTTTAAATGCCTCAAAGATGGATTCACACAAAATAAAATCCCGATAGCTAAAGATACCTCGTCCCAACGATTCGCGTAATTCTACTATACTGTTATGCTGACGTATGCTCTCAACCAAAACTCTATGCATATTATCATGCTTACCGCAAACGAACAAAGCATGATTCGCGTATCGAAATTACAGGAGCACGCCGGACTATTCGTTAAAGCAAATCTATGTAAGCTCGCGTGGATGACGCCTTGTCCCACTAAAAACTATGAGGTATAATAGTCGATAGTGAGCTAATTTTATTTAAGCGCTCAGAAACGTCAGGTAAGAAAAACCAAGTAGTTTCCTCTTTGAAATCAGAGGCGGTCCATCTGGTTTGCTAGTGAGCAATTATGATCACTAATATACGTCGCTTACCAGTGAAAGGGGTTAATTCCCCGCAAATTCAAAACTCAACTGACCCGTATTAAAACTCCAGCCAGAATGAAACTAGCTAATTGTTCTACAATCGCGAGGTCAGCTGGCACAAGACATGTTGAAACCGGCAGAGTATCCGTTAAATGGGTTCGTGCAAGTTTTGGTAAGAGCCAGGAGCGGTGCACGCTGCGACCCAAACACTACCTCCTCATTTGTTGGATTCCGATACAATACGAAGCCCACACCGTTGGCGCTTAGGCGAATATACTAAGGTAATTGCCGACATTAGTTCGAGGATCCGGCTATTCAGCCCCGGCTAACATCGGCAAGGCCAGTCCATGGAATGAAAAGCAAACCAAGATTACTCCCAGATACGTCCCTTACGTCCCTTGCATAGATCCTAGACCCTCCCATCACCACAGATTTCCTTGCTAGTTTGCCCTTGAAGAGGACAGCCTCTGACTTTTGGGGAGCAACGCTGAGTTTGATTTTATTGCATATATTCATATAATCGGCATGGGAGTCCGCCGCTCGCATTTCCATCTCCCTTCGGCTTGCTCACCTTACTGATAGTGGCATGTTGCCCACGTAAGCGATGACCTAGTATCCCTGAAGGGATACTGCGAGAATTCCATCGACAATCATTCCATAGAATTGGTCCGAGGAAAGAACCTTGCAGACAATCTCTGAACGACCAAACAACACGATCGCTGAAGTAGTTCATAATTATTAGACGAAGATCCGCTGACACTCCTCGTAATTTTAACGTGGTCAAAATGGCTGGCCAGTAGGCTTTATCAAACGCGCCGGAGATGTCCAGGAAAATAGAGACCACATACTTATCTGGGCCCGCGTCTACCCAGGATAAAACCACAGAAATCGCATCTGAAGTACACACTCCAGATCGGAAAGCATGTTGGTGTGAAGAAACCGGCGAGAGAAAAGTCTATCAATAATAGAGCCGCTATAGTTCGTTGGCATGGTATATTATAGTTTTTCAGGATTGCACAAATGGTTGAAAGAAGCGTAATGGAACTGTAGAACTTGGATCGATGGACGATTTCCCATTATATTTAACTTATATTTGTGTGTGCCCGTGTGTATGTGTGTGCCTCAAAACGGTCGTTGTGTGAGTTCTAATCTCATTTATCCGATTAATTTTTCAATATAATAAGATCCGTCTATATAGTCAAATTCAAATTTTACCACGACGCACTTAAATATTTTATACACAAATTTCACTAAAAAAGTGTTAAATGCAATAACGGGCGAGAGATTTTGTAAATTCATATTGATGAAAAAATGAAGTGGGTAGGAAAGTATGTGCAGCACTGGATTTGTAAAGGGATGAACCTCGTAATTTACTTATCTAAAAAGAGATTCATTATTGAGAAACTTAAAAGCCTACTGGTATTCGATTAATCAGTGTACTTTGCTATAATATCCATAATAAGCGGAGGATTTTTTTCCATATATAAAGATATGTGTACATCCAGTATTTGAGCCGCTTATTTATTTATTTTTACAAATAGAATTTGCATTTAGAGTGATGGGGTTTATCATTTTTAATAGATCTTACGAAAAATTAAACTTTCTACTGACTATTAGAAGGATTCGTTTTATAGTGTTTTTAGTAAAATGAGCAAATTACCAAGTGATATTATGAAAATAACTAAAAGTAGAGATTAGTATTTTTCTAAGGCTCCACTAGATGGTAAGAATGATAACTATTAAGGCTATTGTTTTGCATACTTAAAAGTAAATTATAAATAGACATCTACTTCAAGCGCAGTATATTATTATACATTAATTTTAATAGAATTCACAGTAATAAAATATCAAGTAGAATAAAACTATAAATATATATATATATATATATATATATATATATATATATATATATATAAATGTACATATAATGTTTTCAAAAGTATTTCCTCTCTTAATATTAATATTTTAAAATAGAAACACATACCTTTGAAATAGTGGCTTTAACTGACATTAAAATTCAATACAATGCTCGAAAAATTTCTTGTTTCGATTTTACTTAACTTTGTTTTACGTTTGACGTTATTCAAATGTTTTGTTGCCTTAAAGATGCAAAAGCTGCAATATAAACATTTGGATTTTTAGTTTTTTCTTTGACAGTGTAGAAATATATTTGGTGCAAATGTATGACATACTTGACATCGGTGAAAGCTGCTTTCAAAGAGTAAATAAAACTTTCCAAGTACATGTAAAACTAACAACGTGATTGTTGTTTTTATATTTGAGTACTTAGGGAAGGTAATATGACTGATAAACTGTTTATAAATGTAAATTTTTCAGAAGTAAACGTGTTGCTTATTATAACTTTAATAGATATAAAACCATGGTGTATACTTCAAGAATTATTGCAACTAGGATCATCGCTACAGTATCTCCAAAACTTTAGTGTAGGCTTCTGAGAACTTAATTTTTTTTCGTAATTTTACGTCGCACGGCTATAAAAACAGGGAAGGGACCACGTTTTTTCTATATTTTTAGCACATTTTCTATATTTTTAGCACGCTGTGAAAAAAGTTAATGATCGTAGTTAAAATAGTCGTTTTTCTGAGAAACCGTTTGAAGTACAGTAGTAGTAAACGTAATAACTTACACATAATTTAAATTTGTCACTTATATTATTTATGTGAAAATTGTAAACCATGCAACTTAACAACCAGGTTTTCTATTATTATTTTTGCTTGTTTCATATAATTGCATGATGCATTTTATAAGGATCCCGAAAACATCTTTTTCTTATAATTTTAATTGATGGATGTACGTAAATAAGTATATGAATATAAATATTTTAAATTATTAAGAAAAACAAAACAATTTTGCATAAAACTGAAACAACTTCGAATAACCTCTGGAGAAGGGACGCATTGAAAACTTTAAAATAATACATTTTTTAGTACAATATTTTAGCGACCAAAAATAAATTTGCAAAATACTACTGTTGTAACAAATTCTAGGAATTGGTGCCTAGTTTCTTCTTTTTCGAATATATGCACATGGATTAATTATGCAAGGTAATGTGCTTTATGTATACATATATGTACTTACCTACCTAACTATAAACATCTTAGTTTTTGAATGATTTTTTATATGCCCATACATATTTACTTACCTACCTGCAAACCTAGCAATGTCTTAGCTGCTCCACGACTTATATGCGTTCATGTACGTATTTGAATACCAAATCACGTTAACCTAGCTTTTCGGTCTATCAGCATTTATTTCAATATTTTATTACCTTACTTGTATCAAGGAAAATCAAGCAAGTCTAAACTCGATGAGTTCACTCCTGACTGCTGAAGAGTTTTTGGCACTACCTTCCGGCTATTAAGTTTTGGCCCCTATTTATGACCAAAGACCTACCAAAGCAAGTCAAACGAGCTTAAATTCAACAAGTCATCCCATCGCCATTGATGATTTCCTGTTGCCGACTTCGGACTCCATAATCATATCCTGGTATCTAATAGTAACTAAAGGTCTCATGAGATAAAGTGAGCACATGCATTATGTTTATACTATTAATGGTAACCACATTTACAATATCAGTATGTTCCTGATGATGTATTTTATGGGTATCAATAGGAATATCTCAGGAACTCCTGAATGGGTGACAGTACAAATATTTTTAAGACTTATTATGTCGGCCGAGGTATTAGATATTTGGTTGTCTTTTTAAAGTTGGATAATAATCGAATTTCTATTATTTATCTAAAGTGAACCGGCAGAATTTTGTCGCCAAAGACAGCGCGACTCGGAGCTCAGAGGAATGAAGTATATAAAGTGGAATTTATATCCTTAGATTAAAAGTGTTAGTAAATATAAAATCTGTGAATCACAATAGTTTTCTTAGCCACGTTTAGCCGATAGCTATAATATTTTTTAGTTTTTCTATGAATCAGCATTTATAGAGCTTTATTTATCTCAAACAATGATCAAATTAATGTAATATATAACTGATATATCTTTGTTTATATTTAACCTTTTTCGACCAAAGTTATTTAAGCTTGATGACAGTTATGTAAGCTTGTACACAATAATTATAAACGGACATGGCAAGTTGTTTGCCTTTGTCATATTATTTTTGTCTTTTTTCCAAGCATACGTAAAATAAAATTCTTTTCAAAATCAGAGATTTTATGAAAACATTAAGAAAAATATAAGAAAATTGAGCTTTTCTCCAATCATATAACCTGACATGTCACGTCTTGTGTGATTTATATTTTGGTTTTTACAAAAAAAACATGAGTAAGAATTGTATTTAATAAATATTATTAAAAAGGTTTGTCATCAAGGATATAAATTTACGCATTTCTTACAATATATTCTGTTTCACTTTACAAAGTCCAAACCTGCTGAGGAATTACCATATAACAGTAGTTATGAATCACGAACCAGTTTTTGAAATAACAGTTGTTGCAATGTTTTTCTCAAATCTAAATTATTCTCTTATATTTCTTATATCTCTTGAAGAACATATTAAAATATTTGAACAGTTGTTTAGTACTTACATCTTCATCATCATCAATATAATTTCCTCATATTTCATAAACTTCTCAGGATATTGCCCCAATTTTGTTTTAAACAGTTTAGTAAAATGTAGTCATTTGAATTTTTGACAAACGAGGTTAATAAATAAAAATTAAAAGATACTCGTACACACAATCAAAGACTCACATGTTTACGAGCACATACAAATCTGTATACATGCACTCACGCATGCACGTATGCCGCACAGTGGTATAAATGCACAAACGCACATACGCTCACTCACACACATACACAAACATTCTAAAATAATATTAATTGGCATTTTCAATTATGTTTCAAAGTATATTTTTAATCGGTTGAGTCTACGTGAAGAAAAAAAAAGCGTTCGTACCGAAGTTTAATCAAATGAGATGTATGATTGAAAAAAAAAATTAATTACATCTTCTTAAATAAATTAATTAGAATCAGTTTTAAAGTTGGAAAACTGTTACACTATGACAATATCATGACATAAACGGACAATACCAAGTTATATACTCGGGCATTACGACATTCGTGTGTTTCGTGTGTCAAATGAAAAAAATATTTTTAAATTAAATTTTCAAAATTTTATTTCTTAAAAACTTAAAAGATCCACAGTTTTTTATTTATATCTTTTAATAATTATACAACTTATATATGTTTTTTTATAATTAATTGTCGTTGAAAATATTTTTACTGCCTGTCAAATTATCGCACTTTCAGTACTTCAGTATAATCGATATAAATATAATACACTTTAGTACAATTTTCTCTTCTCCAACCTACAAGATATCTATTTATATGTACCTCATTTAAAGATTATTTAAACATCTATTTATAGATGTACTCAAAATATACATCTTTTGGATGGAATTATAAAGGATACACAAATATTGACTTGTTTGGTCTTTGTCCTTCCAAACCTGTTCTTGAGAAACTATGCGTTTTACTTTTTCAACCAAGGTTTTGGGATATAAAATATATCTATCTACTTTTACGTATAAATATAAACGGTGTGCTATGTACACTTTGCACTTCTGTCGCTTCGTAAAGGTAATAGTGAGACTAACAGTATACAAACACCCTTATTTTACAGAGGTAGCACGACAGATATGTAATTCGATTTAGCTACCAGTGTTGACGAAATTTTTATATCCGTCTTTAACGACTTTATTTATTAACGGTTTATACTACAGGGGGGAGAAAATTGGCCTAAATAAGTATAATATAAGCGTCCAGGTGAAACGCTTCACGAACTCATAACTCAACGGTATTTTCTGTAAATTTTGGATAAAAGAAATGCTTCTGATTCTTGAATTACTTCTCAAATCAGTGTGAGATACGGTCATAGGATTTGTTACTTACTTGTTTAAGATTGTCCATAGTCGCTTTTAAACTAGTGGTTAGTTTTAATGACAATATTTATATTTTGGTATATATTCGTAATATTATTTCTCAGAAATTGTTTGATGTAGGAACTTGAAATTTAACACAAAAAGCTACATTCATACTTTGAAATATTTATACCGTAAACTTAGAAGGCTCAAATAAAATATAATTTTTTTATTAATTTTACGTATCGTATGAAGTGTAATTTGGGAAGACTCATTAAAAAAAAGAAATCATCAAAATAGGCAAGAAAGTGCATACCCCACTCCCCTTTCAAGAATATGAAACCAAAAAATTATAAAAAACGAGGTTGATAGTATCTGACTGGGAAATATTTCCACCCCTATGAAATATGAACTAGGCAGTTTATGGGCATTGTGAATAATTAAATTTTGTTGTATGTGAATAATTCAATAGTACATTATAGGTGCTCAAGTATGCACAGTTCTCTCGTAGTGCGAGTTCTACACGTTCTATGGCTTTCTTATTATTCTATGGGCTTTCATACTAAACATTAAGAGGGTAACCTTTTCTGAGACTTTTATACATTGTTCAATTCTTCATTATAAGTGAGTTCAGTCTGCTCGAGTTCTTGAAATGAATTGCCTTATCACTTTCGTAAATGACCGAATCTTTTTTAATTTTGAAAAAATAATTTTGATAATTTTCATTGTCATTTTCCACTAGTCGGTTATCTGATGCATCTTATCCTCTTGATGTTTCTTAATTTGTGAACTTTTGGTAACAATAGGCCACTTAACTTAAAAATGCACAGTGCTAAGTTGCAGGTACAATTTTATGAAGCTGAAAATATTTGAAAAAAATTTAAAATATTGTTTTAAAATTATAATTTAAAAACTGATCTCATTACAGCGCATTTCATACGATTTTTTGTTTCATTTATTTGTTTAAATGGATACACTTATGTTGTTTTAGAAATTTTAAAATCCTTAGCTTAAAAAGTATATAATTAAAATCGTATAATTTTTATTTATGAAAAAAAATTATGATCAATTAAGATGCGTTACGATTTCATAGTTCGATAGATAATCATTTTATAAGTTATATATATATATATATATATATATATATATATATATATATATATATATATATATATATATATATGTAATTTAGACAAATGATTTTTAAGGTTATTTCTATTAAAAATATTATTCTCTACATTTTTTCTTTGCCATATCTTTTCAACATTATTTGCATGTCTCGAGGTACATTTGATAACTTTCTTATTCGATACACTCTTCATATATATTTCCATATTACTTGAATATATGCAACTTAGATACGATTTGAGTTCAACTATTGCAAATACTTTTTTATAATAATTGCAGTTTTTAATATCTGCTTCTTTATACTGTAAAGTTATTTTTTATAAGAAATGCGTATCACTATAGTAGGTCAAGTATACTGAATACATATCATTACATGTATACGTATTATATTTATTTACAAATATCCATAAACAGATTTTAACCAAAAATGGAAAAATGCCTTAATACATAAATCTTTTATATATTTCCATTTTCTTTATTTACTTCATTAATATCTTTCATTTTCTTGCAAAAAGGTTCACAAATTTATTACTTTTTACAACTGTTTTACGGAACCACCGTAGCCAAATCGTAAGAACAAAATATTTATAATTTGTTTTTTAGAATTATTTATAGAAGTTTAAATATGGAATCAAGGAGATGTGTTATGAAACGTGTTTAATGTGGGTCCAAGTGTCACCTAAATTGTTTGTCTCTACTTATTCGAAGAATAAACATAACTCCCACGCTCGCCACATTTCCCACGCACACACATTAAACTTAATATTTTTATCGTCGTTTTGTACACATGCAACTACTCGCACGTTCACTTTTTATTAGATTACACGGATGCAATGCTAGGGAAGGCAGAACATTACCGATACATTATTACCTTCATCCCTAAGTAGCATAATTTTTAGTTATAATACTATGTATTTAAATTATAACTAAAAATTAAGGATTCTGGATTGACAAACAGAAGTTGAAAATTGAGCGCAAGAATGGTATCACTATTCGCAGTAGAAGGCAATATATAAAGTAATGTAATATATAAATAATAAATATTACAATTAATGTACTGTATCAATGGAGAAAATATTTTCAAACCTCTAATGCCCCAAGCAATAACATAAAATTAAAGAAAATTTCAAATAATTAAAAAAACAAAATAGTTTTAATTCTGATAAAATGTCGATATAACATTCAATTGTAAATATATTTTACGCGACAATATATATATATATATATATATATATATATATATATATATATATATATATATATATATATATATATATATATATATATACATCAGTACATGCATTGCGCGATCTTTCTCAGCACCAGTGCTGTCATAATATAATCAAAACGAGATGGACTGACAAAAAGATTGAAAAATATTTCAAAATTGATAATGCTGCCAAATATTAAATTTACCGGTGACGTGCAATATCACTTCTTTCAAAATTTTGTTTAACCTATTACATATACATAAAAGTACTGATAATGATAATTCGACATTGTGACAAAGTTTTGAAACTATGTTGATGCGCCCGGATCAAAACACGATTGGCGGTATTATTCCAAACACGATCGCAAGTATGCTTGGTTTAAGCATATCGAGGCAACACGCGCCACGCCTCTTGACGTATCTTTTATGATCTGTGGTCACAACATTTTAGCTTATTTAGTTGAAAAGTTTTACTTAATAGCGATGCAATTTTACAGAAATGCTGCGTTGAATTAAACAAAGCAATGAATACGCTGATTGCACCTGTCACATATACCTAATCCGATGACCCGGTACCTATAATATTTGGATACAATTGGAAACATTTAGAAAAATATAAATTTGTTTACTTCTTATAGTAAATGAATTAAGTCTATTTCCAGAGCCAAATAATGTCTTTGTTTCACCATGACGGATGAACTGTGGTTTCTACAGTTTATTAGTGTGAATAAACCAACCCTGGTCAAGATGACGAAATTCTGGTTGCAGTAAGAGTTGAGAACAGTTTCTGTTTTGTGATAGTTTTTAATATTAATATCATACTGAATCAAAAAACAATTCTTGACTTGACGCTTTCACTCATTTGATGAATACTTAATGAAATTAAATAGTGCCGTCTGGTTAGTTCTGGAAACAGTAACACCAATAGGATAAAAATGCCACCCAAATCAATTCCTTTCTGATGTGCAATGAAATGGATACCGCCATGTTACATCAAAGGATGCTACACAAAGAAGTAAGAATTTATATATCGTGGTATAATTAATTAAAATTAGTAATAATGCTTACATATACTTTAGTATTATTATACATTGGAACCTACTAAATGATCTGGTTCAAGCAATGAGACGATAACGGAAATTGCAGCACCTTGGACGTCTTAAATAGTTCCAAGTTTGCGTTCATAGAACAATTTCAATTGTTCAATAAGTTTTGAGACATAATTTTCAATACTATAAGTCGATCAGGGTTGTTAGGTTCGAATACCTGTCGAATGTTTCGCAACTAATTGCAATCGAAGGTTCTCGCCACAAATATGTGCCACATTTCATTTTCCCACAATGAACTTGTACAGGTTGTTTGATGAACGTAACATTTGCCTAATAATAGGTTTTTTCTGTATGGAGAATAAAAGGGACCGATTTATCTTTTATTTTAAAAGCAATATCAATTCTACGAAGAGTCACTATCGATCAGGAGTAAGGTGTGAAGATGTATGCTGATCAAAAACCTATTTCTTCCTATATTTTATGTAATAATAGTATTGATCAATGGTGAGAAATAATAAATTATTCAATACTTAGTATATAAGTCGTAATAATAAACGAGTACTTTCGTACTCTGTAACTCTCGTACTTATGTTACTGCATAACATTTACTCTTAATTTATTAGATATTTAGAACCATTTTTCATTTCAGATATCACGTAATTATCAAAATACCCATAGATTTTTGGAGTATTTCTATGAGGTATGGTAATTTAAATATGTTTACACAATTAAAAAAAAACGATTAAAGAGAAATCGGACATAGATGGCGTTACTTTTAATATTACGGTTAATATGATCCTCCACAGTTCTACGTAACCTACGGTTCTACGCTACTCACAGACATAGCTATTAACGTAAGATAGAGATGAATGCGTCACGTAAATATTATCACAAAACAGTCTGCCTATTTTGATTTCCTTAATAATATAATTATCTACCTACTTTCTTTCACACTTTCTTGTTTACTTCAAGACAAGTTAATAAATCTAAAAATTGATGACTTTAGAGCTTATTTCTGAAAAGCGCCTATTATCGTCTTTCGGTTTGACAATTGTAGTCTGATTTTAATGAAAAACAGATTTACTTTTAGTATTACGGTTAATATGATCCTCCACAGTTCTACGTAACCTACGGTTCTACGCTAGTCACAGATATAGCTATTAAAGTAAGACAGAGATGAATGCGTCACGTAAATATTATCACAAAACAGTCTGCCTATTTTGATTTCGTTAATAATATAATTATCTACCTACTTTCTTTCACACTTTCTTGTTTACTTCAAGACAAGTTAATAAATCCAAAAATTGACGAGTTTAGAGCTTACCTCTGAAGAGCGCCTATTACCGTCTTTCGGTTTGACAATTGTAGTCTGATTTTAATGAAAAACAGATTTATAACGCCCTTCGTCGTAATAAGACTTTAGCTATTTTATTATTGTAGTAATAAATAATAGGATTTATCTATAAATTGCCGTTTATTGTTAAGGAATTCTATTGTGTATTGTCAATTATCAAGACCAAATTTTTGTGGAATTATACCAGGGATATACATATCCATACGAGAAAAAATCATCTGAATCAGTCCATAATTCCTTGCGGTAGAAGATAGCATACATAAAGATACAGTAAATTTGAGAACTTCCTCCATTTTTGGAGTAGGTGTTAAAAAGATTTCGGAAACTCTGCCGCATTTTGGTAATCATGTAAGTATTTTGGTTAGTTTTGATTTTTATACCTAAACTATTTCGAAGAATAGCATGACACAAATATCCTAGCAAATTGATAAATATGAATTGAAAACTTTTATCCTTTAGTAAAGTACCGTAACTTCTGCTTATGTTTAAATTTACTAAGTTTATAATAATAAAAACAAAATTGAAAGTTAATTTGCATTACTTAAAAATCGCTGAAGTATTATAAATCGTGGTTTTAACGACTGTGCAAGTATTCCCTCTCTCTCTACATATATATATAGAAGTATGTGTTTATATATATATATATATATATATAAACACATACTTGTGTTTCAAACATTTAATTTTTACATATGTGCATATTGAAATATTTTTCTTTGAAAGCAGTGAAAAGGAAAAAATGTAATTATTCAGATAGTTGTAATAATGAAATATTAATAAAATTATATTATTTTATTTTTATTGATTAATTTTTCACAGAAACATTTCTTAATAAGAATTTCTTAATAATTTTTCACATAAACAATTGAAAATGTTTAAACTCCCATCCAAATGCGCTATTATACTTTTCACATTAAAATTATAATGAATACTTCATTTGATTAATATTCTTTCAGCTAAGATTTGAGAAAACTCGTAAGTTTCCTTTCAACTAAAGAAATATAAGAGAGAAAGAACCTGTATATTAATACATTTAATCCAGCGGCTTCCATTAATTTTCGACATTCGATTTCCCATTTGTGAAACCTTACGGAACTGATTAAATTTGATCATTGTATATGAACATCGAAAGAAATAGATTTGAGACTCATGTGCCTGATAATAATGATGATATACTTGGTATTGTTCATACCAGCTTTCAATTGTGGCTTCATGCGCAGATAATTTTGAGTGTGTGATGAGATTTGCATGCTGTTATTGGTCTCTTAAAATACGTAATTTATTATACACGTGTCGTGGTCTATTAATTCTCGTAATGTTAATTTTTTTATTGCCATGAAAATTCTATTTCGAATTGAAATTTTATATTCATCTCATTCCTCCCGATGCAAATTTAAATTTACTCTTGAAGAGTTTTAAGGAGATGGGTTTAGTTTTTGAAGCGTGAAAGTGAAGCAAATAAACGAACTTTTCTTTTTAGGTTTCATATTATTAATTAGAATTAATTGCGACATCTAAGATTAGCATTTGTTTTGGGCAGTGGAATATCATCCTTTTATATATTGTAAAATCAGATTAATCAATAACATACCTGTTACCAAAGTTTATAAATTGAAAGTAAGTATAAAACCGGATAGACAATTTTAACCGATTGCGATGTAAACAAATTTAAATGTGTCGAATGGATAGCAATAAAAGACAAGGCAGAATCTTTGCTAATACTAAAAATACAAATTAGAATAGTTGCCTTAGATAACATATTCTCTAAAATCGACTCAACGATTTCTTAACAAATTTCGGGAAACAGAGAAATGTTGTACCGAATATAGTTTTTAACAATAAAATAATCTCGCAATACAATTTCTTATTACTCGTAATAAATTTTGATGCACATGAGGTATACAATTATTCGTTGAAATATATTGTACATTGTCTGAGTATAAAATTTTTCAACTAAAGTTAAATTTTCCATTTATACTTTTTTAGTAGTCCATCAAGAAAATTAAAATACGATTTAATGTAATTTAAAAACAGTGTAGAATTTGATGTATAGAAAACTATAATAAAGGAAATAAAAAAATTATTATATCTTCTGATATTCATTGACAAAATTTTAATATAAGGTGCTATATAAAGTAGAAGCTTTTGCTTGCTCTTTCACACCAGTGGATTCTTTAATATGGTGACTGAATTTATCCCTGGTTCGACGAGACTACCTCAAATCCTATATATACAAAATATTAAATGTTTTCCGTTTCAAAAAAATATGCAGGTTTTGGTTTTGTCAGATACATATCTTTGAGACCATTTTGAGAAAGTTTCGATAAAATATTGATATACTCGTATTTTAGTATAAAATGTACATCATTTAGAAAATAGCATGTTCATATCAAGAATTGTGAAAAGTTATTAAGCTTTTTAGACCAAATTTAGTAACAAAATTCTAATGCAATTTTTCTGGTGTTTGCATACAAAAAGATCATAGCTGCAATCTATTTTATATTCCGTCACATCGTTATAAACATATCTACTTTAATGACGATTTGTTACTTAATTAAAGTGATGTTAGATAACAGACAAGTTGTTTCTTCAAACTAATCTTTAAAGAACCGTATTCCATTTTAGCTTAAAAAAAAATATATTATTATTTACGACTTTATTTCACAAATATTTTGTTGCATTGTCTTTTAGTTTACTAATGTATGCATAACAATTAAACGCTATTAAACTTAATTTTATATGTACTTACTATGTTCAAGTCACAGAACTATAAAGGCAGAGAATTTATCAATCTGTACAATGTAATACTTCCAACTATTTATAACTGCTACACGTTTTGTATGGTCACAATCACTATTTTAATGAGACCTACCCTCAAAAACATAAAAAACAAGTCCGGGTGAAACGAAAAAGTTTCATAATCTACTTGGATTCTTGTACAATATTTTAAGAATTTATGCTATAAAGGCGTTACCTCAACGTCTTACATTACATGTCTGGGAGTAACTCAGGTGTTGCTTGGTGTATATGCCAGCAAACGTAAGATACGCATGAAATTCACGTTTGTGTTTAACGTTGTGTTTGTATTGGTAGTCGCAGTCGATATTGATGTAAAATATAAAATGTGATATCAATGGTCGTAGAATTGACAAGGTATTATATATCGTAGTATGAATTAATTTCCGGAATGTCGTTGAAAACATATTTTAATTACTTGTAATATGTGTAACAACATATAATACTCTACTATAACTTTCACAAGCATAATGCATGGTGCATATTCAAAAAATGATAAAATATATTATAATCGCTGTAGTCTTTCGGAAATCTTCCAGTCGTATTTTACAAACCCCGTTTTTTACGATTTTTGATTCAAAACTTTCGGAAATAGGGTCCGAAATATTATGTTTATGCACATTTTTCGGAAAGTCTTTAAACATGCAATTTAAAATGAAGAAAAAATATGTTTATATTCCTCATAACAAATGTTTTCAAATGATACTTCACATGATATGTAAAAAAAGTTCAACCCCTTATTTACTTCCTCTTTACTTTTTAAATAAATATTTTCAAAAAGTAAGTGGTGTAAAGCGTGTGCAAAATATGTACATTGTAAAGTGTATTACTATGCCAGCTTTCCGTTTTATGCGTCAAAAGGTTTCTGAGAAATCAACTCTGAAAAAAATATAAATAAATTGCTTACTGTATCTTTCGTAGGCGAGAAATTAAAAGGTGTAAGTAAAAAAATTATGATATCTAGAATAATCGCTATAATTTTCATAACTTTGAGTTAAGTACTTTAAAAAATAAGGGAGGGTCTCTGAAATTATAATATTTAAAATTATGCGAATAATATTTTTGAGACCCTTATAACTAGTCCTTTTAAAGGAAACCCCACACTATACAAGGAATTTAAAAAAATTTAAAGTACTTAATTTGTCCTTAAAATTTCCAACCGAATATTTTAGTTTTATGGAATATGCCTAAGATAATATGTTTTAACAACGTGCCAAATTTCAACATCAAGCAGTTTCAGAAAAAAAAACGGCTGTGACGTGTAAATTACCTAGTTAATTACCCTTTCCTTCGATGTAGAATGGTATTTATTTCACTGTGTGTGAATATATGCTATGTGTGTATATTTCTTCGTTACGTCTTGTAATTTTTTAAATAAAGGAAAATAAAACTATATAAAGTATAGTTCATTATAGAGGGTACATTAAATAAATTAAAATCTTCATTTGATTGTGAGATATTCTGAAAAGATTAAAGTTTTTTACTCAAATTCAACTATGATTACTCTGATTCTTCTTTCGTCCGAGATTGTAGAATGTTTAATAAAATATTTGTAAGTTTTCGACCTACTTATCTATTCAATATTGAAATAAATTAAGTAAACATTTATTACAAGGAATCTAGTATATGGTATTTATTTGTAACTGATAAGTTTTCAGTGATAATGATATTTATGTCTGTGGTCTTTTAAAATATAAACCTTGACCAATAAAATTGTATAAGATAAGTTCAAATCGTCAAGTATTTACGCAATATCACATGTGTTTCATCCTAGTTTCACAAAAAGTGTAAATACAATAATAAGGGGAAAAAAATCGTTCTCAATTTTGTAAAATAGTTAGATATTTGTGTACATTGCACGATTCCGTTATGAATATATGGAAACATTTAAATAATGTAAAATTGAAATTGAATCATTTTATAAATTTAATTACTACACGCAGTTCGGGATTGAAAGACATTTATGCTAATTTTGATTATTTCATATACTTGTTTATTATTTTTTAATTTGTTCTTAATAACTTATGACACGTGTTACTAATAAGATGAATTGGCGATTATATAATGAATTCAATTAGAGGTAGTATTAAAAGAATTATTTAAACACCTGCATAAGTTTACAATATCTAATTTATTGTAAGTACGCACTGATACGCAGAGCTTTCATTTATTCGACAGTAGCTGTACCCGCGATTTCGTTCCCGTGGAATTCGGAGTAAGAAATGTTATTATAAATTTTTTTCTATCAGAAATATATGAGTCTATAGTTTATTAAAAACGTTCATACATGTCTTTGGCAGCAAAATCAGTTTCACCTGTTCCTGTATTAGAGGGCGCAATGAATTTAAACTAAAGATTGGCACATCTTTTTGTATTTATGAATCAATCGAAATTAACTCAAAACATTAGCCTAAATTTTAGTTCAAGCAAATTTAAATCCAAATTCGTTCAGCCTGAGATTAGCGAGCTTAACAAAAGTGTGCCCAGACAAAGAGAAAAAATCCACAAACTGACAGAAATCCTAAAAACGCTTGTTTTAGGCCCAGTAGCGTGTTTTTAATAGATAGCACTTAGTTTTACTCAAAAATATTCTATGTACAGACTCAGATTATTTTACGATATTATTACATATATAAATAAAAATTTAGTATATAACCACATGTAAATTTAGAAGCTAGTATTCGTTTTAAATGTTAAACGGTATAGGACGTTTGGTGCTTTCTGATAGTTCCCCAAAAAAAATTTATATTATATCGACTTTTTTCCTAACCAACAATAAAAAACTTATCAATCATGAGCAAGACCCGCAATACGAGAGTTCCGTACACATTTAGACTCCTGTAAGCCTTTAACTTATAGGCATATATTTAGTACACATTTATAAAATAATATACGAATATACTTTTATTTCCATATTTTTCAGTATTTCACTGAAGATATGCTACTTTATTATGGAAAAGGCATTTAATCAACGAGCCACATGTTTCATTTCACTCAGTTAATTTTAACATTTAAATCAATGTTATCTTATATATTAACATCTCTGATGAATTGCCATCTAGCTAACTTATTGCTGAGAGAGCAATTTCTTACAATCAATAAGTACAAGTACATTTATGAAGTAATAGGATTGGTATATAGCAAAACATGATTAAAAGATGTAAGTTTTATTGGTATAATCATTTACTCTGTATAAAAAATATTTAAATTATTTTATTGAAAATTATTAATATAGACATTAACGTTGTGTAACATAAAGACGCAGTGAGTATAAATAATCATAATTAAAAAGTAATCACCGAAGATATACAGTCAAATAAGAGTTTCAATATTATGACAAAATCTCATAGTAAAATAAAAATGAGACTAATTTGAAAATAAATACGTGTGTGTGCCAATAATAAATAAATAAAAAAAATTAAATATCACAATGTTCTTTTTTTCTTTTTCTTCTAGCCAAATATCCCATACATGTATGTGTATTTGTTATGCATGTAAATGTATTTGTTGTGTCTTATTTAATAATGTCGGGTCTCTTTTATTCGTATCTCGTTTAAACGTCACGCTAGAAAGTTGAATATCATCTATGTCAAATTGAAACTGATTTATACCAGACATTACAATTCAATACATTATAAAATTAATGATGCGTGATAAATAGCGTATGATGACTTTATGCCTGTAAGAATAATGAATAATTTAATTAAATGTTTTATACCTTGGGTATTGTATGAGAAGGGGAGTGTTGTCCATTTTTCTCCTTTAAATATTACAATTTATATTAGTAAAACATCTGCGTGATAATAATATTTATATCATTTTTAAGTTAAGATAGTGATTATTGTACATGGTTTTATATAATGAGTGAAATATTACATAAAAAAACTCACTCTGAGTTTTGTGACTGATTCGGTGGGTTCGCATGCCGAGAGTTGGTTATTATATTTCATTATAATCTTATTAAAAAAAAATTATGATGAAAAGAAACACATAATATCTTTTTTTTTAGTATTTTACATTAAAATTTGTGTTTCAAATGCAAAAAAATTTTATTATAAAAATAAAAACTAAAAATAATAATAATTCTCAGCTTTTGTCTTTTCTATCGGTTTTTTTCCAAACGTTTTAGTTTAATATTCAGACGTATTTTATAATAATATTCGATAATATTTTTAGCTCATTCGTTTACATTGTTTTATAATTGAACAATCATACCACGTCTGTTTTTTTTAATAATAGCATATTAATTTAAAAATTAAAGTCGGTTTTTATTCTGAAGGTGGCAACTTTTAAATTTCTTTTCATTTATCTGAAATTTCTTAAGTTGATATTTCGGGTAATCATATAATCAGGCGAGTGATTCTATCAGATTTTCTCGTTTTACCTGTTAAGAAGTCTCTGCCGAACAATATGTTGTTTTAAATTTTTTTATCGTGTTCCTTTTGTACAGTGCAGATAGTTCACGTTGTTATGTATGGTAGCACAGGTATGAATCCTGTTTTTCCACGTGGTAGTGGTTTTTCCTTTTGTTCGGTTTCGCATTCTTTGTTTTTAGTCGTCGGTTTTTCGGAAAAATTCTAGTAGTTCTAGTATCTCTACTTGCATTGGGATTATATTTTATATTTGTGAGACGGTTTCTCATTTATTGACTATTTGAAGTCGGTTGATCTATTATGTTAAATTCTGTGCTACCGAAAATGTTACGAATTAACTTAGAATTCAATAATACTTCATTTATGGAATTGGAAACAGACATTTTAGGCTTATATATAAATATAAATATAAATATAAATATATATATATATATATATATATATATATATATATATACATTGCAGAAATTCATTTGTTACAGAAAATGTCACTAATATTACCCTCCTTTGACTTTACCGTAGTAAATGCTTAGATACTTTGTACGTACCGGTAACATGCTTACCTATTTACTTACTAATTTTCTAATAACTTCAAGTGCTTTTCTATACCTGCGCATAATTAAATATTTCTATACTTTCTTGCTTATGTGATGAAAAGTTGAATGAGGCCAAACGCGATGGGTTTACTTATCACCATTGAGGAATTCCTGTCACCATCTTCCGCCTTTATTATCAGATCTTTACCGACTTCTCGTTCAAAAAATTTGACTATTGTTTTGCGGACCTAAATTCATTGCAATTAACTGTGTCGTTTTCGTATTTTAACCCACCATACTTGCCCTACTCAAGGATTAGTTTTTACAATCCTATTAACTGCGGCACAAATGATATGGCACTCGATAGAGTTTGAAGTTGTTCAAAATGTAATAAGAGTAAATAAAATTCTCTAAAACAAGTGAGAAAAATATAACAAGTATAGGCTATATTGTGTGTATATATAGGACCAAAGGAATTGTCAAGACAAGTCAAACGAGCTGAAACATGATGAATCTACTTCACCCTATTGAGGTGTTGTATCACCTCTTTTCGATTCCATCATCAATTCCTAGTCACCATGTGTGCCTAAATTACTTATAAAGCCCAGACAAGTGAATTCAAATCCGTCTCAGATTATCTAAAAGTGTTATGAACTCTCGTCAGTTAATGAGTTTCTTAGGACATTTCTATAGTTCATCACCAATTCTTGACCAATTTATATGTGAAGACGTGGGAAATATATCCTTGCATATAAAAGAAGAATTCTCAAAATCGTACTACTCACTAAAAAGTAATAACTGAACACAAGTAAGATAGTATAAAATAAATAAACTTATCCAATAGAGACACTCATATTTTTTGAAGTTGGTTAAAAATGAATGGACGGAAATGAAATTAACC
The DNA here is from genome assembly GCA_039881145.1 of Druceiella hillmani. NCBI lineage: Eukaryota > Metazoa > Arthropoda > Insecta > Lepidoptera > Hepialidae > Druceiella > Druceiella hillmani. Next base: position 10,915,992 of record JAYKKI010000080.1, read on the forward strand.
CATTGAGGTACCAAAGAATTTCGTAATAAAGTAAGTTAATTTTTGTTTGAACACTAAGCCTAATCAATTTAACAGTCTCAACAATTTATGGTCATTTGTTTCCAGATCGCGGTCCCGATTTTGCTATGTAAAGGACAATAATTAACTTTTAAGTTTTTGGAATATTTAATGAAAAAAAATTTCGGTTTTAAATATAACCCCAGTGAAAATATTTGCAAATTAGTCTAGTAGGTTTATTTTATGCTGACAGAAATAAACAAATAGACAAAATTAATGTAGACAGGAAGATAAAACTTCCCTTGGAAAGTGTCGTCTAAATTTTAATATTTGAACCTCAAGAATTACTTCAATAAATGTACCATTTAAATCGCTATATTAACTTTTGCGTGATACTCGACCGTTTTTGGAATGTATAAAATAACATATTACTAAAACTTCAGTGCGTTTCCTTGATATCTATTGCGTGTACACGACCCGTGTGCGTGAACCACTATGCTGTAAGTGTGTTATTAAATCGTGGAAGTTAATGGAATATTATTTATGTGTAATTAGTGTGTAATAGTAAGTATGCTTCTATTACGATATATATCCACCAGTGTGACTTCGGACTTTCGGTAAAAGAAATATATTAATAATTCCTATCACGTCGAAAATTAAACTGTCGTTTATATTTTTTAGTATTTTTCTTAAATATTTTGATTTCATGTCAATGCAAAAATAATCTGCTATCTTGAAACCCCCGCACTCCTTTACTATCTTATATATTTCTTCGACGTAACAAACAGGCAAGTAAGCATATAATTCTAAAATTCTCCAAATTTCTTATATTAAAATACATTAAGTATTTTAATATAAGAAATTTGGAGAATTTATATTATCGTTGAATAATATTGAAATTAAATTCTTGTAACCAACACATTACGCGTATTAGAAGATTGCCGTAGTTTCTTCGATATTTACCTGATAACACATTGCAAAATTGTTTAATATTTTAGTGAGTAAGTTTTTAACTACTTGAAAGATAAGTTGGGTAAGAAATGTCGTGCGGTGTTTTGAAGTTTTTCTAAATCGAATACCTTTGTTTTCACATGTTTTACCTAGAAACGGGTATCACTATAATGAAAGTTGATACTTACATTTGAAATCTCACTTGCTGGGAACCATATTTTTTGATGAAAAAGTCACACTCCTTTTAAATTTATTATAATTTCCCTTACCGAGAACGTTTCAAGTAAAGAAACTCTTTGTTTCTATTTTTTCATTTAAACGGTTTAGTGGAATGGTTTACATAAATGTTTTAAAATATTGTGATAATTGGATGGACTTTCTATCCGTGGATTTTCTATCTCCTAATATTTATATTTATATTTATGTGCTTTAATGTATAAAACTGACACATACGGCGGATTTAATGTTACGAGAGAAATCTCTTAATGCCAATGCCTAGTCTGGCCCTACTCGACGAGCGGCCAGAAATCAAACCCGAGTCTCGCAGTACGCCATGCCATCTAAGACCATAATATATATGGTTAAAATGCGCCTAAATCCGTCAGTGCTTCGGATCAACATCTGATCAATAATTAGAATTCCATTTCCCTAATTCTCCTTGCTAAATATAAGGTCCTTTAAAAAATTTCCATTCATTCTGGATATAAAATGTTACAAAAAGGTTATAGTTGAGTAATCAAACTTTTGAAAAACGTATTTAGCGCGGTCTACATTTATACCATGCCCTCATGAATAGTTAAGAATCAGCTTTTCAAAATCTGATCACCGATTATAAAGTCCAATATTTGAATAATTTACAAAAAATTAAAATATATTTTAAATGAATAATTGAATTTTGACAAAAAATATTTCGAACGATTTTCGCTTTTAATATTCCCTAACGACTAATTAAGATTCAGGTTCTTAAATTTTCATTAATGCTTACAAAGACACGTTTTTGCAATTATTTTCAAATATTTCAAACAGATTTTAAGTCAGTCATACAATTTTTTGAGAAATATTTTTCAGCTAGTCTTTGCTTTTCATATCCCTGATTTGGATATTGATATGATTATTTTATATTTTTGTTATCTAGGAATAAGAGCAGGGGACAACATTTTCTGCCGATTTTTGTATTAAAATGTGTATTTTTAAAAAAAATAAGTATCATACAATTTTTCTAGCTATGGTACATATAGCAATATATATACATTATATAAATATATATAAATAATATATATATATATATATATATATATATTATTTAAGAGAAATTACACTAATAGCCTGCGACTTTTAGTTTAGCTAAATAAATAAATAAAAGATAATATCAGATACAAAACAGTGGCAAAGCATTTCGGTGCACTTATTCTCAATCATAGTAAATAAATAAAATTCAACTGCTAACCACCTAATAACATATGTTTAATTATAATCAGGTTGAATAGCTTAATACGATGAAAACCTATAACATTCAGATAAAATACATTCAAAGATGACGCTATGTCCAAAGAAAAATAGCTACGTGAACGTAAGATTTGAACAAATCTGATTTTTCTTTTATAATTGAAACAAGAATTTAACAAAGATAAGATAAAGGTGTAACTCAGCTACGGGAAATGAAAACTTGACATGCCTAGAGGAAAATCAGCTGAAAAGAGAAAGTGAAAATATAAAAGTTTTTTGTGTCCACTTGATCATCTGATTTAATTTGAGTCTATATAAAAGATGATAAAATGGTATTCTAAATTGGTGGTAAAATGGTATTCTAATTTTCTTCGCACAAAAATATAAAAATATGAATATAGTAGCAGTAAATTTAAGTTCATTCAAGTGACTGGACTGTGAGAATAGAAATGGCTTTCGGTATTTTTTACGTTACCTATTTATTTGGATTCCTAACATACTTTTGTTTGTAAATTGTTATTTTTAGTGGCAAAAATATTCACGTATTGTACATTAAATAAAATTATAATTAGTTTCAGTCAGCTGTAAGACGTACTGGCAAATTTCCTTTATTTTATTCGATTGAAATTGTTCAGTTGGTCGTAAAATCCATGAAACTCTCAGAATGTAAAAGGATTATTGGTAGATTAGCTTGACCCGTGCGAAGTCTTCGCATTATTTATTCCATTATGAAGCTCAGGTGACAGATCAAACAAATATTTTACTAAAATTGACATATAGAGGCGCAAGTATCAAAAGCATTGAGCTAAAGCGCCACTTTATTTATACGTGAGTGCATTTGAAATTAAACAAAAATGTTACCGACCGTCAATCATATTGACGTTGAGCCGTTAGATGGCAGCATTGCTGTTTTGTGTATATAATTTTAATAATTAATTAATTTGCAAAAACAATAGCAATAATAAATTTTTTAGTTGTGGATGCCGGTAGAGCAAGCAATTATCTATAAAATGATATATAATTTATGTGGATTAGTTGTGAGGTTTTTTCTAAAAAGGGAGAGTAACATCTTAACCTTGGCGTATTAATATATATGATGAGGATACTGGCATAACTAATATCGAAATGTATTTCAGCCTGCTCCAATGTAACTATGTACTCGTACTTTAATTGCACTTCTTTTAACTGCATAATTTTAAGTCTTAGATGTCACAGTAATTAGTCTAGCCGATATTCTTGAATATAATACGACCAGATTGTTCCTTTTTATCTCTCATTTCGCAAAATTATAGCGTCTCATATCCTTTTAACATCCAGATAACTTTGAACGTAAGAGATAATTATACGCTTATTTAAATTGTTTCTGTCTAATTTACTTAACGCGCAAGTTTTAGCTTCGCTGGGTTTCGTTGATAGTATTCTCTAATTACTATGTACATCTACTTTAAAATAGAGTTTTGTGTGGAACTGTTAGAACACGAAAATAGATCTAGTTTTAACGAGTCTCTTACAAAACGCCACAAAATTTAACGTTTAGATGAGCTTATTAAGAAACAGCTTTCATAAAATTTAGTTATTATATTCGCCGTGATTATTACAAACCAGAAGGTACAAAAGCTATGGAAGCCAACTTAAGACAAAATTTTCCATACCAGCGATACCGCTTCCGAACATTAATCAATTTACAAAATACTGCTACTGGTCGAGATTTTAGGACTCGCCATCAAATTTCGATGCCTCTCTCTCACTCTGTCTCTCTCTCTCTCTCTCTCACGTTGAAGAATATTTACACGCAAAAGGACTATATTCTATTTGGCATTAACTCTACGATCTGACAACGATCTCCATTTGGATATTTGGAAATGGTTGAAAATTCAAATTTAAAATTCCTTTTTTTCTAGTATTTTCTTTATTTTCGGATTATATTTATTCTTTACTTTATAAAATTATTGTATTGTCGTCAGAACTACACACATTTGTCAAGTTTCATAATGATGCAATTAGAAATTCATGAAATTTAGTTTCACAGATTCCGTTACATAGTTACATACAAGTCGACCGGTTTTTTTCAGTACGTGAGCCTAAAACTAAGGGAGTTCGGTTTTTTTCATGAATTATGAAACAAAATCCTTCCTCATATTTGGTAGGAAAACCTTTAATTATGGAAGTCTGTCTAATCTATCACGAACAAAAAAAACCTATAAAATACGAATAGAACTCTTACTTAATAGATACTACCAGGGTTCAGTACACATGTAGGTACGTGCACACTGGCTGTAGGCGGTTGTGATTCCTACTGATGGAGTCATTTGATTTTGAATATATAATACAATTAGTATTTTACAAATACGAGTAAACGTATGACATGAACTTTTGATAGACTACATATTACCAAAATAAGTGAAATAAACAATGCAACACCGAACGAACTTGTGAGATAAAAACAAATGCAGTTTTATTTCAACCTTCAAATAAAAAATTCAATTTTTAAATGAATGTGGTTTAATTAAATTACGCAATTTAAAATTATAATGAATTGGCATAATTTATAGTAACTGTTATGACCATTCGGTTCATAATTTTATGATCGATTATCTAAATACCTTAATGGTTAACCGATTGGTTTGGAACTAAAATTATTTACTTACACTTTAAATCTAAACATTCAAGAAAAAATTTTTTCCAAATAAAAATATTATTAAATACCACCCGTGTCTATTAAGTATCCACCGCGAAACTTTATTGCTCAGCGTACAACGACAGGCGTAAACAATAGCGTAAATATGACAAAAACTACACAATTTAGAATCATCGTCAAAGGTTTCCGGTCAATTTCTGGTAGACTTCTAGTGACGCAAATATTTCCTTAATTCTTTTACAGGTACGTATTTTTTCGTATATTTTCATTTTCAATTTTTCTTGTAATATGAACATTACCCATGTATTTAAAAACAAACATAAGATTCTAAACAAACATTTATAAGTCCGTGTAATTTACTCTTGAAATGATTCTCAGGCTCTTAGCTATATAAATAATTAAATATAAAATAGCAAGTGAGTACAGGCGTGTTTGTGCATTATACATATTTTTTAAACTTTAGTCTGTATTTAAAAATAGCCACATTTCACTTTACTTTATAAAGTTGTATACGGCGGGACTATGGGCCCATCAGCTGTTAATAATATTTACATCTTTCTAAAAATGAGGTGTAGGTACAAAATAAAACAAGTGAAAATACTCTGTATGGTATATACTTTTAAAAGATAATTTAAAAAATGTATTAAATAGTTATTCAGTAAACATTTATATCTATCAATTATAAAAAGCCCCATGACATTGTTATTAACAGAATAGGGTGATTACTGATTTTACAAAAATGTTATAAAAATATAGTTCAATTAGAAATGAATGGTGAATTAATTATTAAGGTTGATTAAAAAGTTAAGCGATTTATGCGCTATTAAATTATAAGGATAGAGGGATGATATCTCTTTACCTAATTTATTGCTATAGAATACATTAACCAATATTAAAAGTGGGTTCACAATTCAATGAAAGCATACTTTTCGAAAATTTATGTTGTATATATTTCTTCTTCTTGACCCTTGCAGGTATTTTGGGTTTCAATTCTGCTAACATGCGGTGACGATCGTTTCCTATATTGACCCATTTCTTGGCGCGAACTCATAGCAATGAGTGTTTCAAGTCTTCTTATTGGTCCAGGTGATCGATCTAGTTCTCATTTTGTTTATCCGACGTATTTTGTATACCAAAGTTACATTGTGATATTGCTTATGAAAGAACAAGTTGACTCCGAATACCAGCCAATGGTTACTGCAGAGTTCAGCAAAGAACTCGGTATTCACCTGGGCATCAAATTCCTCCATAAGAAGCACTCCATGATATTCTTTAAAATGTGTCAGTTTAACATACAGCAGATTGCGAAAGTGATCCTTTTTTTCCTTTTCTATTTGCTCGTTAGTGGTTTAAAACTATAGCAACGTGATATATCGTATAGTTGTCTTGAACCCTGCCAAGATGATTTTACTGTAAGGTCCCAACGAATAGGGTGTGTTTTTCTACCTTCTTTCTCGAGATGGTCTTTTGTTCGCAATGTTCATCATTGAGCTACAACGTTCTTCATCGATTTACTAACCTTAGTGGAAGAACGTCTTTACGTCGCATTCTGTAAATTGTTCGATCTCGTTTTGTTTGATCTCGCCCAGATTTTTGTGCTTTTTAATTTCAGAGGTTATTTATTGCAGTCTTGCATTTCCAGTTGCATACCTATATTCCAGAAACCAATTCGTGTCGCTTCCTAAAGTTAAAGTCCTGATCTGTGTAATCTTCTGTTTTTTTCTCTACGCAAATTTTATTCAAAATGTATACAAGTGGACAGGGTATTTGCCTATTGCAGAATCATAATATTATGGTTCTAAAATAATTCTTCTAAGATATTAAACAAGCTAACATTACCTTTAAGTGTCACATTCTTGTCGCTAAAAATAAATTTGCAGGTCACTTGGTATATACACACTTTTTTCTGAGAACTTTTGAATAATATCATAAAATGGATGTAATATTTGTATAAAATAGCTTTCAGAACACAGAAGCAACATAAATCCTTTTGCAATCATAATGCAATTTTAGACAAATTTAAACGGCAGGTAATGTGACTTTAGATGTTTTTACATACATATAACATGATTTTGGACGCTGATTTTGCGAACACATTAAACGTAAGTAATGGATATATCAAGGAATACTCACAAATACGCTTCTAATTATTGGTATTTATTTTAAAGCAGAGCTTAATAAATATAAGTTTTGGTTTAGAGGGGGGAATTTGTTGTGTGCTATCAAAAAGATTATTTGAAATAATATGACAATAAATACAGTTCATTTGAAGTAAATCAGTAAGTAACTGGACATCTTTTTTTTTTATAAAGGAAATTGTAGTCACTAAACCGTAAATCAGGTAGCTCTAGTAATTGGTAAATCACGTAGCTATGTAACTTATTTTATAAGTATGTCAATATCAATATTATTATTGCTTAGTAAAATGCATGATATTAATGGCACAATTATTTTTACTGAAATACAGAATCAATCAGCTTATTCCCCGGTAAAGGGACATACTCGTAAAGCTTTAAGCTAATAATTTCGTTACCCTCATCGTCATAAACTAATTCCATGTTTATAATTTAGTTCCAAATTATCCTCCAGCAAATACTAGTGGACAATTTGGAAGAATAAGTTGTTAGCAAAACATTTACATAATACCATTGCTATATAACACGTGGTATTATGCCAACTTCATAATTTCAATAAATCAATACGGGGAATATTCACATGTTAAACTTAGCTTCATAAACGATATCGAATAGGTGAATCGAACTAGGAGAGATAAACAGATGTTATCTCAAATCCCTCCCAATCTTTTCTGAGTCCGCTTTACTATCAACATTTTCTAAGTCGATAGAGTTAAATGTAAGATATAATTATGTTTTGGATTCCATTCAATCTGAAGTTTAAAGAAACATGTTAACTGCGAACCAAATTTGCACCACAAGGGTTGCGTAAACATTTAAGTGTGTGTAGTATTTCTATTAAACTATTTACAAATGTTAATATTATTTTTTGCCAATTATAAAGTCTGGTATGTATATCACAGGCATCATATAGTCTGGTACAACGTAATTACATAGTCTGGTATATATATCACAGGCATAAAATTATAGTAAAATTTTTAACAAACTGTGGAATTTAGAATCTTCGCTTTAGTATTTCAGTAAACTTTAGGTAGATTTCTAGTAAAATTGTTTTTCATAATTTTGGTATTTTTGGTAACAGGAGGGCAGGAATATATTGTGGTTAACATTTACAACAATATCTGCAAAACTTCCTCACGAAAAATTCTGAAACGACATGTCGTTTAAAATTATAAAAATTATAAATGGTTCCCATGAACAACTATAATTTTATTCCCTTTAAGTTACTCCATAAATTGATGCCCCATGCCACATGATAAATTAAGTAAAAAAATGTGAGGTAATATGCTTTATCAATTTAACTAGTTTCAAGTTCTGTATAAAACGATTGTGTGAAAACTATTTTAGACATTTTTAAATGATTATCTTTAGTTCCATGGGAGAAACCTAGCTGAGCTGCTACCCAGCGTGTCGTTAATTGGCTATCTTCTTTGATTAACAGTTATAACCTGTCACTATCCAATTCCACCGATCGAACTGAGGGAATAGTCATCACTTGGGGAATAATCATCGCTGCAGAACAGCTGGAATTATTGGTGTGCATTAGCTACAGATATCGCTTAGGAGTTACACGTTAAAATATATTAAGCGTGGTGTCGGTAGCAGTGACAAGATTGGTTCTCGTAGAGTAGACAGTGTCTTACATGCGTCTTAATGTCTCCCGTACTTTATACGTGTTAGCAGTGCAGCGTCTTAGCTACTACTGAATAAATGAAAGCGTGTCGCACCCTTTTTATAACTTGGATTATAGAAGCTTCTAGAACAGTCCTAGATTCTCTGGATAATTTTCGAAAAAATGCTCATTACTACACATATATATATATATATATATATATATATATATATATGTAATCAAAATTTATTGTGTATAGCTCACAATAAATTTTGATTAGGCAAAGATGATCCCTAACGGGTCTGGGTTTTATATTATCGGGCTACATTTATTTTTTTTATTAAAAGTTAGAATTTGTTTTAACAAAAACCGTTATATTATTCCTTCGTTTTACAGATCTACATGGGTTAATCAAGGATAATACCTTAAAATAAGTATTTTATTTATTGCGTGTTTCATAGAATTTTTATTAATTAAATTGAGACTTTATGCAGCGAAAATAAAACCACAAATTTATCATTATCATTTAAGGTCTTCAATTCATAGTAAGTATATTTTTACTTCTAGATATCCCTCCATTTTTGCATTAACCCAAAAGAGCTCTTGATATATATATATATATATATATATATATATATATATATATATATATATATATATATATATATATATATATATAAATCTCTTTTGTTGGCGAAATTCTAAAATTACTAAGAATAAAAATTAGGTACCGAATCAAAATAAAAGGAAAATATGAAAGAATGATACCCTCTGTTCATCCTAGGGTCGTTATTATTTATTAAATTCTTTATGTACTTTATTCGATAATGTTATAGTTCAATATTATCGAAACATTTGTTAAGAAAATATTTAATGTCTTAATAACAAAAGAATGGTGGAAACCAAAAAATTAAAATAGGAGTTTCCTCAGTTTTTCCTTTTTTTACTGAGTAAAAGTACTACTACTTGAAGTAGAACAATTTCTCCTTGTGTATTAATATTCCTACAGTATATTAGAACGGGGAGATATGGAATTCATTCTTTCAAGAAAACCTGTATTTCTTTTAAGTGACGCCTTTCGTCCCAGAGGGAACAACTTGTCAACCGTTTGAAGATTCTCTGAGAAAATTGGTGTTATAATAATTTGACCCAGTTAACATTTCACGGTCACTATTGACTCAACTTCCTACAAACTAAAATTTTTAGATTAGATATTGATAGATCTATTAATTAGGGCACGAGTAATACTTTCTTAAATTGAATATCAAAAATATTATAACTGAATTTCCAAAATTACCTTGGTATCACATTGAGTTTTTTTTTTGTTTTTATTTCTTCCCGCTATTCTTTCGTTTACTATTATAAGTAACTTTGTTAAAAAAATTCTACGCAACAAAAATTATATAGTGTGAAATGTTCATATTTGGTTTATATGAGTTTGGCTCAAATGAAAATTTGAAGGGGATTTAATATACGGTGAATGAATTTAATTATATTATATAAATATTTTGAATTCCACCTGACTAAGGGATCATCTGGCCATACTGTAAATGATTCAAACATAAAATATGCAAAAGTATTTTAATTATTACCATATTGCGATTCTGTTACAGAATGGTTAAAAAATGTACTTCATGGGATAAACTATGAATTAAACAACACAAAGCTATTTATAAATACATAAAAAAGTAATTTCATGGAACCAATCTTCATAGAATTCTAATATACCTTTATGGAGATTATTTTTAAAGTCAATACTTTCATTCTAATTTATATATTCGATATAAAATAAGTTATTAATTATTATTTCTACTGGGACATGATTGCTGCATGGATTTGCTGCAGTAGTTCTTGAAGAACCACCAAAATAGAAACTTTTAATTTCAGGAAATACTTGCAAAAAGAACAAAATTATCAATTAAAGTTTTCCCCTTCTTGTATTATATAGATTATCGTTAACTTCTTTGGGCCAATTTCCTTTTATTTCCCTTGTAATGTTGTGGCACAATATAAAATCAGATATCCTATACCGGTTTCATAAAAATACATTTTACAAACTTTTTGTTCTTAGCTTAGGAAAGTATTCTAAACAAATAATTTTTAAACAAAAAATGTAAAGCTCTATTTGATATTATAATAATAAAAAATATTTTTAAAAAGTTGGTCTCTTAGATTTACAGGCATTTGCTTATTATGTGCAAGTTATTTAGATAATTGCTCACCATAATTAAAATACAAAATCATTGACAAGAAATGTCATCGGGTTTCTACCAACCACTTTAAATTCATTAAAATTTTAATTTATAGGGTGTTTGCTTTTGTAGATATAAATTTATTGATTTACCAATTCTGTGGCAACGTTTAACTTTAGTTATAACGCTAAACGTAAAGTCTTATTATTTTGAAAGTAATTTTAAATTATTAAACGGGACCTCATTTTTACAAAAAATTAAATTTTTCTTATAAAATATAAGTAAGAGAGCTAATTTGATTTAAATTATCCTCTTATAGTGATAAATAAATAATAAATAACCAAGCACAACTCATTTTGATCGTAAGTCGCAAGCATGGAGTTAAAATAATATACAACGAAATCACACGTCTGATTATATAAAAGTTAAAATCATATTTCCTCCTTTATCGATAAAAAAGTTTTTGTCTACATAAAGAAAAATCTTCGAACAAATGGCGTCGTAAGGACAAGTAAACTTTATTTCTCCAAGCGCATATTCAATATCGAACCATTACCTAAATTTACGAAAGGCTCATAAACTTCATATTGAAGGTTGTAACTGATTGTCCTCTTGTAAGGAGAAAATGGAAACATATCGATCAAATGGTTCCTTCTGAGGCGTACCCCCTTAGGAGAAAATGTCCCTCCCCAATGCAATAAAATAAAAAACGGTCGAGTTCTTAAAATGTTTCCTCATTTTTTCCTTTACGGCTAGACGTGTCACTAGGATTATATGTTCAAGCTGAGAATTTTGTTATCACGGGATATAATTGTTTTATATTATATGGTTGAACAATAAAATATATAAATGTGTTTTTTATCCCTGGTGTTATTATTATTATATAAATAATATAAACAAAGTGTTATATTTGTCGAAGTTAGCTTAGGATTTAAATAAGTGGTGACATAATAAAATATATCTCTGAAATATACCTTTTCGTCCGCTGTCTGAAATTAGGCATCGAACGGAAGGTGTATTTTTTGTTGTTATATGAACATTGGATAACCTGTTATCGAGAAGTACTTATAACTCAATAGAGCGGCTATCAATTTGACTATATGTATTAAAATAACTGTACAAGTAGAAGTCACACTGTAATGGCTCCGTACACATTTAGGCACTAATGAACATATAAGGTTACGATGCATTCCTAATCAACTTTTTACGAATATTAATTTTCTGCGCTTTATATTTATGTGACTTATGAAATATTTAGTTAAATGATAGGGTTTTGAAGAAGTCAACATTTTTTTCAGTATTATTTCGCCTAAATTGGACTAGCATTATGCTTATTATAAATATGTTATACATTTCTTTGTGATATGAATAATTGCGATAGAAACTTAATTTGATGATATTTACTTTGATCGTTTTTAATGTGGCATCAACAAATTAACAGAGGCACAAAATATTCTAAACACTAAATCTAAATCCAAAAATTATGATGTGAAAAAAATTCTATTTTTTTCCAGAATCTACCTCAAAAATATCATTATTAAATCGAGTTTTGGACATTGCTATGTTAATGGAATGACCCTAAAAATGGAACCAAAATGTTGTAGGTAAACAATTATAATTTTTGTGCATAATTAAAGAAAGTAAGGAAAAAAATTAATAGACGATTTACTTATTCCGGGAAAAACGTGACGATTTTTAATTACAAATAAAAAAATAAAAATTTTAATCAGTTCATTAATCCGTTAATTTTACCGAGATGCTCAATTTATGTAGCGACACTAGTCCAGATTACTATTAAAATCCAGATTCGATTTGTTATATATTTCAAAATTCCGGAAAAATACTGAAAAATCTACACAAGACACACACAAGTAATTATAATAAAAAAGAGTCGAAGTTACGTCACGTTGTCACTCTCAATGATAAATGTATTCATTACATTCTTTTCCAATTTTTAGTTTTTAATTTAAAAAAAATGAAAATTGACTGCTTGCTACTTTATGGGTACAGTTTTAGGTCACTCTGTAAAGGCAACAATATAAATATTTTTCGATTAATAAGCTTATGAAATAAGAAAGTGTTTGAAGTAAACACTAAAAGAATTTAGTGATTTTTTTTTAAATACAGTCAAAAATTAAGTTCAAAATCTAGTGTTTAGAACATCCTGCGTCTTTATTAATTTTTGACGCCATGTTAAAACGTACGTAAATTTAAGTTTTGATCCTGGACAAAATTAATGTTTTAATCCTGGATGAAGAAATCAAATTTCTATCATAATTATTTATGTCACGAAGTAACATTTATTGATATTGACATATATTTTATCTACCATTTATTGATTTGGGTAAAACCTCAAAAAATTACAGGTTTTTACCCAAATCAACATTAGAACATTGATAGGAGTGTTTTGAATAGGTCTTGATATTTCTTATCTCAGTACTTCTACTTAAACCTATTTTTAAGAAAACCTGTATATCCCTTTCTTATGGCGACATAAAATGTATTTTTAGATCGATCGATCAATCGAACGATAGCGAAATAATTACGCAGGTTTATTATTTTTTTTAATATTTGTAAATAAACCGGATAATAAAATTATCGAAAACATAAACGTCAATTTTAAAGTTTGAAAAGAAAAGAATTCTTAATATTCTTGCATATTGGAACTCGATAATTTCTTAATTGTATCTTTAACTGTAATTGTAAATATACTTGTTCAGTACGCATTGCAAAGGTACACCTCAAAGGGTGTATAGTATTTCCATTAAACTCTTCACATATATTAATATGATTTTACACTGCGCAAATATGGTGACTGATACATCCCCTACAGGCGTAAATATCCGAAGCAATATGAAATTTAGAATCGTCGCTCTAGTGTATTGCTTAGCTTTAAGCAAGATTTTCCACACGATTTTCCACAAGCATTTTTCCACAATTTCGATTTTAGCAGTTTCGGAGATGAAGGGCAGAATAGCAACCAAGGTGACGTATTTCTTATCAAAAATGTTTCTAGAATAATCCTACAATAAATTGGAAAAAACAGGCTTGGAATCCTTATAACTGGTTTTTCAGCCCTACCTCCCGTTAAACACTAAACTTAGAGCAACAAATTGATAACTTAAAAAATCCGACAATGAGACTTTTTAGCCATTTAAAAATTCAAGAAAAATCGTTAAAAATAATAAACAATTATTTATTTCATTATGTACGTTTCATTAACAAATTACAAATAAATTCGACCCTTGCATATATTGAAAAGCTTATGTGCTATCATATCTTACAATGAAAATAATTGTACATTATGCACATTTTTTAAAGTTGTTGGAACAGTTTTACAGAATATTAGTTGTGACCCCCGGATGCGCTTGCGTAAAGTTGTCTTAATTATGCTTTCAAAAGATATAGTAAGTCGCGTAGTCGTTCACTAATATCGTTCGTCAGGATCGTAATAATTGAAGGAATATTTACTGGACGAATTCTTTGGTTGTCAGAAATATTTAGTGTCATTAATTTTCTTATACCTAACGATATATCAGATTTTTTTATTGACTTTACAATTGTTTATTTGAGATGTAAATATAAAATAAAAAATTTCAAGATCCACATTACATACGAAAATTTAATATTACTTTTTATTTCAGACATTTCTTTTTTTAAATAAAAAAAAAACATCAAAATACGAGAAGACATCAAATAAATACAACTGACTTTTTGATAATCGAAATATATGTAAAATTCGTCAAATTTCTATCGAAAATTGATATCCTTTGAAGGTTTTCTTTTTCTGAAAAAAATGTATTTATTGAAATTAATAAAATACAACAGAATTGACTCTTTTATTTTAAATTTATGAAGTCCTTCCTAAATTAGGAAATGGCATCCTCATTAATTTTTCCTTTATGGTTAGACAATCGCTTGATTTGAATTATTTCCAGTTTGAAACCTCCAGGTCAGCGATGCGAATGGATTTGTTATATTAATGTGAATAATAAAACCACACGCGTTTTGTCTTTTCGATAAAACATCTATAAAATTGTTATGCAGCGTTCTTTATTTTCTTCATGTTATGACATGAGATTGCCGATATATTTATCAAATGATTTGTGAAAGGAAATTGTTTAGACAAGTTATTACCGGCTGTGGTTTTTTTTCAAATAACGTAAAATGACGGTATTCTCGCGCTGTAAGTTTTATTTCCTTATTAATGTTTACTTAAACATAGTTCTATTCGTCGACATATTTGTTTAGCCATTTTCAGAGTTTATAATGAATCAAGAAATGCTTATGATTTCGTTACGTCTGTCCGCCTCCTTATCTGTTACAACCTTGCGTTTTTTCGAAGTTTTAGAGCTGTATGCATAGTTTTGTAAGGAAATGTTTCATATCCCAATGAATATGTGGATAAATAAAAAACGAACTGAATTAAAACCCCATGCTTGTCAAATGGTTGAATTTGTTTCACGTATTCCGTTGACTGAAATTCGAGGTATGCAAGTTTCCCAAAAATATATCTTTTGTAAATGTAATCAGTGAGAAAATAAGGGTTATTTCAAGAATTAGAGAACACAAACTTTTAATTTGTTCTATAGCTAAAATACTAATTTTTGTTGAAAAACTCTCTATTTGATAAAAAGCTTTTAATTCTTACTTATATTTAGAAATAATCTGAATAAACTATATATATATATATATATATATATATATATATATATATATATATGTATATATATATATATATATATATATATATATATATATATATGTATATATATATATATATATATATATATATATACATAGGTTTCCATTTTGATGAGTAATCAAATTTTAAGGAGCAATTAAATAACGGCAGCTATATGATATAATAAGTAAATATAAAGGTGTTCACAACTTTTTCCAAGCTGTCCCGATACCAATAAATTTAACGACTGAACGCATTAAAACTTTTAAATAGTGCACAATTCCCGCCAAGTGGTTCTACAAAGGAAACATATGCAGTGCGAACACATGGGTAATGTTTAGTTACGAGTTTTAAAGCATTAATATATTTTCGATATTCGATAAAGTTGATACCGATATAAAATAAAACGTGATTCGAATCATCGAATCACTCTCACCTTAATATCTTGTGCTGATCGAAACTTATTGTGATTAGTGTCGCCATCCAATGTGCAAAGTACTAAGTCTAGTTACCTAGAAGCCCTAAAACGTTAATACTTTTAGACGAAGTATATAATTTTCAATACACTTATATACTGGTACATAAAAAGAATCTCAAATACAAGATTGAATATTTTAAACAGAAATGATAATACTGTCGTCAACAATTGTCAGTTGAAGAGAAGGGTGTGTCCTTAACAACCTCCTGTAAATCTCGTTACGTTATTTTTAGACTGTTATAACCGAATCCTCTATCGAAAGAGGAAAAAAAAAGATATCATTCCGATTCCCTACAAAATTTTCTCTATAGCATATGTGCTTTGCGTGAAATATCTTTCGTATATACAATAAAATGGAAGATGGTTGAAATCTTTGATAAAATTGGATGAAATCTTTATTCAATTCCTTCCTTATGGGTAGATATCAAGGTAGAATGAAGTAAATATATTTTTAGGTTATTGTGATATAAAACTTGAAAAAAAAGATTCATAGTCTCATCTACTGACAGAAAAATATTTTTGATCTATATTTATATTAAGCGGTATCCCTGAGGTTATGTAAATTAAAAATATGTGGGTATGGCCAGCTTTTGTCAGCAGCATTGTTTACTTGTATTACCGAGTAAGACGATGATATTTATTTTCAACCCAATAATATCATCGCAATATTCACTTTTAAATAATATTAAATCTTTCTTATGTACAGGTTGCAATGCCTACTGAAAAGTAGCAGTACTAACATTTTATTACTGAAAAAAATACTGAATTTTTACCACAGGAATAATTTTTATTTCTCAAGGTAAATTGACTAATATATTAGTTTAAATCACGTACATTGTACGTGCTGAATGTTAGAAAAAATTGTCTTGCCATTGGTTTGATTGAGTAACAAATATTCTACCATTCCTTTCATAGTACTAATATTTTAGGCACACAAAACTGCAGATAATATATGATTTATGTGTTACTCCACTATACAATATATATGCAAGCCATCGTTAGTAGTGATTGATTGTTTGGTAGCAGAGTTATAAGATAATAAGAATTTTGGAGATAACTTAGTAGTTACAATATGAGTGGTGTGAACATCAAAGTAGTGACATCTTATGAGGGCGAAATATAAAGTTAAACAAAAACATTTAAAAAAAAAATCTTTTTTTAAATATCGCGTCACGAAGAAATAATTCTGTCTTTACTTTCAACTTAATAAAAATCTCCGTCATCAGGTTTAAAGGTTTTATAATATTTTTTTATACTATGAATGTCAAAAGTACCCATTCTTTAATGAAAGTACGAATGGAATTTAAGTTTCTGACTTTTTGCAGAATCTTATAGATTTTACTTATTTTATCATGGGTATAATATATTATTTTACTTTGTAAGGAGACATGTTATGAGTGTATTAGTATTTATCCAAAATTAAAATATAATTTTTTTTACTTTTAATTAACTCTAATTTTGTAATATTCGTAAAGAGAAATATACTTATGGTTAATATACATAATATGTTTAAAGATAAATATGTCTTTTTAATTTTTAATTTAATATTATAAAAATGTTCTGTAATTTTTTTTTCTCTGCAAGACCTTTTCTCTTAGTGCTAACACATTGAGATTATAAATAAATAAAATGTTTGAGAATGGTAGTGATACGGTTTGGAATAAATATTAAATAAAGTTGTTTTTCTTTTAAAACTATTTTAAAACTGTTTTTTTCCAACACAAGGATTTCAATTATTTCGTACCGTAGACAAATATGTGAATTCGTTTTTAATTTACTACTTAGTAGTATGTTATTCATAACATAAATAAAGTTAATATCGTTATTTTCGTAAAACCCTATGACAAATGCATTTTGTATGCATATTTCTAAGAACCAGTAATATGATCTTATAAAACTTTATTTATATGTTTATGATACATCAATAAATGAATACGAAACGAGAGGCGACTACCTATAAGAGCACCGCTGTTCCAAACATTAAAAACACGCATGAGACAATAGCTTGCTGAGGCATATATCTGCCTGATTGAGGCTTAAGAACAAAAAGGGGCATCACTAAGTGTTTACTGTACTTAAGTGTCTCACAACCGTAACAATTGCTTGTATTTAAAAAAAAAAATTAAATCATCGGGAGATATTAGACAGAATTCTAATCATTATCATTCAAACATATTTGTATAGGTACTTATGATTCGTGGAAATAGGAGTGGGCCTAAATTACTAGCGTAGTTCAGGCCAGAGTAAGTAATGTAACATTGTGTAACATCTCTAAAACTTTCAGGTTGGACAAACTATCTTCGAAATCCTAAAGAGTTTGCAAAAAACCGGAGCAATTTAATAGTGGATTTAGCCTTCAGTAGATATACAACAATAATATCGTTATCGATACGGACAAAACCTTTTTTTAAATCAAAGTAGGCACATTAATTTCGATTCAGCTTAATAAATATGTAGTCAATACATAAAGATTTGTAGCAATGGAATACCTAGGGTGTAAATTGTATTAATCGATGGGCAAAATTTGAATTTGCATAAAAAATACGTCTGTCCAAGTAGTAAGTGTAGCAAGAACAAATAACGCTTCAACAAAATCCAAACTTGGATTAATTAAGTTTACGAAAAGTGAGACCAAGAGGTCATTATACGCTTTTACTAAATGGTTAACTTTTGACTCCCCCCCCCCTATACATAGAAGCAAACTAGCGGTGTTTACGTAGGCTATGAGAACCGTTACCTCTTATTTTCAATTTGATTTTTCACAAATACTACCGCATTACATGCAGCGACAGCGCATACCGCAGTCGTTGCATGTAATGCGGTAGTATTTGTGAAAAAACTAATTGAAAATAATTTACAGACGCACCAGAAACATCTACAAACGAATGGGATATTCGACTAAAAATTAATGAAAGCTGACTTAACTTGGATTAAACGTGCGACCAAAATGCCTATGAATCATTTTGAGGTGAGCCTCAATATTATGGACTTCCGCGCTATGAAAAACTTTCAAACTTACCTGTGACATTTTTTCGCCATAGACTAAATATTACAAGATCACACTCATAACAATGTTTTTTTAAATTAGTATTGATGCTTTAATGTTACGGATTAACTTGCTGTTAAATCAGATCGAACATTGATACTGATTTTTTACATCAAATTTCTTTTTAGATTGTACAAAAACATTTAATTTTTAAATATTATATTACTATCAATAGCTGTCTCCACTTACTACTGTAAATAAGTCATACTGGTCTGTGGTATTTTAGCTAGGCTGTTACAAATATCACTTTAGCCTCGCTCGACGAATAACCTGGAATCAAAAACAGTATTCAGTGCGTTGTGTTGTCAAACACCGTAACCTACAATCAACCCAAAAATCATGGTGGTGCTATTATAAAATAAATCTATCACTAAATCCATATTTGACATTTTATACAGATAATTCTGATTTGTATCTTCAAGTTATGTATTGATTTAAAAAATCTGTCTTACCGAAATACCATTCACTACTAGAAATACATTTCGTATGTTCCGGCAACTGCATAACTCGAGGCTAGATGCTAATACCTATATCTAATGGAAAATTATACGTATCTAACTTTAGTACTTTGTGCATTAGGGCCCGGATACTGAGATAAAAATCGTGACAATTGAGGACAGGGCAACTAGTTACATGCTCGACTATTGCGATTGAAGTCTACATTTAATTGATTAAACTAATGTTATAACCCGAATCATTCAAAATAGTTCATGACCGTCTGGGACATATTATATATGTATTAATTTTCATCAGTTTTTGATTAATCAGTTTTGGACATTGACGTCTGGGACATATTATATATGGAAATTAAAGTCTCTAAAATGACGACATTGTTACGAATAAAAGACGTGCATGCGTTTTCAATACGATTGATTGATGACAAATAATGACAATGTTATTTAGCAGATTAATGTGCAGCGATTGCCACATCGTTACATTTCCAAATATCTTCCACACGAACCACAGCAAATCTACCATAAAATGACTTGATGTCGAAGAATGAATCATGAATGTATCAATAAACTCAGACACATAGTTTGGTATGATCAGCGAGTTATTGGGAAACTCAACTTCGTGTGTAAAGCTCTAACATTTTTATAGAAATCGCTGAGTTCGTCAAATTTAGATTTGTTTTAAGGACCGACTTTTTCAATGAAACTCCCACTTCTTTCTTTTTTGGTAAGCATTTTTAATGTGACATTTATTAAAGATTTAATTAAGCACTCTAACTTATAATGAATAATGTATGTTACACTATAACTTTAAACGGAGCGTTTAAATGAGACAAATTACCCTTTTCTATTTAGTTTTTTGACTGTGTGGACAGGCTTACAACCTTAGAGTACTCTAGTAATATTGGGATATAACGACCATATATGATGAAAATTTCTTCCGTTTAAATCATAATGACGAGCAGCGCTGTATGATGAAATGAACGGGAGCGCTTCACTTGGCTGTAGCGAACATTCGTCCAGTCATCTTCACCATCACTGTTGGCGACAAAGGGTTCGACGAAGGGGTCAAAAATATAAAATATATCTCGATAACAGAGAGCGGAATGGATGGTGTGGACCATGCGACCGATCAGTCGCCAAAAACGAGGTGACAGAAGGCGGATGGTAAATAGCTAGTTGAATAGCACGTTATTATTGCTCTTATAGTTTATGCCGTATCTAGATAACAATTATTTTGCGTTGGCTAGTGAAGAACGGGATAATTTACCAATCACAGAATTAATTTTATCTAACTCTACTACTGAGTTTTGCAATTCCATAATATCAAAAAACAAACGATGAAATCAAATAAGGCCCGATTTTAATAAACTTTTCAACTACATGCCAGAATTCTTATGTCTATTATGTTACAATGTAGTGAATTAGACTTTTTTTTATTGTTATATATTTATTGAGTCACCAGTATAGTCGGTTTATATCTCCCTCACAATAAATATCTTCAGAGACCGTTTGACCTAAAGAGCTGGGTAAGGTTATACAAATATATAGTAAAACCTACTAATTATGATCACGCTTAATACAATTTTCAGCGCAATACATCCTTTTGTGTCAGTTCCTGCAACTGAAAGTACATATCAACACATTGTGTCGCGCTAAGTACGATTATTTTCTTTCCGCACAGCACGCTATCACAACGGGAATGTTTGCAAATTAGATTGAGTTTTATTTGAATGGTACCAAAGTGCACGGGTTTGAATAAAACCGATAAGTGGTCCCATATTATGTAAGAAGGTATTTAAATTGCATAAAATTTATGAACCACCGACATCAATACTTTTAACGACAGGAAATTTTGTTCCAAAAAACGTCAGTTACTGTTTATCGTAAAATCGGTACTGAATCAGAGGCTGTTACCAAAAAATATGTAGACGCATGGGTGGCAACGCTTCTCAAATTGTAGCAGAATTATACTCCTAAATAAACTTTCAGAACCAGTGAGTTTGATTTATATATTTAAATGATGCTCGACGATTCTTAGATAATTAGCGAGAAATTTGCCATGGTTGCAAATCGAGTAAGAAAGACTTGCCATCTTGGCACGTATCAGCTTTGATAGCTTTAAAAAGTTATGCTTGTTACTTAATAAACTCAAAAAACATTGTAACTTAAAGCAAGTAATATGACGCTATAATATATGATGCCTAAAGTTGTATCTGGATGAATAACCTTGTTTTCATTGAGCGTTTAATAGCTTCAGATGGTCACGTCCAAAGAGGTTTAGATAAGTTGATATAGAGAGATAATACCATTCATTTATAACTGTCCTACTCAGACCAAAGTTTTGAATCTAGAGAGTATCAAACTCATTTTCCCTGACTTAAAAAAATAAAATTTTGTTTTGACTATGACTTTTTGAGGGCACGGTCTATTAAAATCGTCAGACTTCCTTTTTTAAATGAGAATTATGACTCCTAAGTAAAAACTCTGTCATAAAATTACGGATTTCAATTTCTCAGTCCCACTTAGTCTTTCCTTTAATTTCTCAGTCCACTTGTTTAAATGGAGAGACTTGTAGTTGTGCTGTTTTTTTTTATTTTACATTGTGGATTTTAACCATAGACTCTGTCACTCAACTTCGGATTACAATTCTTCAGCCTGATACTGCAGTAGTACGGGGCATTTTGATTATGTTAACTCATATCTTTGGCATTAGTAAAGAAGTTTTGATGATTTTTTTATTTGAACGTGTCTAGCATTCTATAATTAAAAGTTGGTTAGAATTTGACCTTGGAAGTTGTAGGTATACCATACAATCCATCAACAATGAACAGCATTTGTGTTGTGATTAAGTTTGAATAATATGGGTCTAATGAATCGTCATTGACAAAAGGGCATATAACGTTTTGATAGATTAAAGGCGACATAAACCTGCTTCATAGAAAAAATTGGGTACAGTGACGGAGTCGGGCGTTGTTGATAGAAACTTGTCAATGATGAGGAGTAAATTCAATAAGTTTGGACTTATTTTATTTGCATTAATTTAAGCAAAAAAAATTACAAATAAAATAGGTAGATAAGTATATGCAGGTATATACCAAAATAACTAAGTTTCTAGTAGTTAGATAAAGAAGAAAGTGTAAGTGTAAAAAAAATACAGGTAAAGAAAAAACCGTTACATGTAGATAGGTTATAATAGGTATACATAAAAAATAGCAATTAGACAGTGTGTACAGGTTTATACAAGCTTGCAGTACTGCCTACGGTAAGGTCAAACGGAGCGATATGATCTATATGTCCATATGTTTACGTGTATGCATATATGTAGACACATATGAATATATGTTTTTACTATTGATATTTTTTAATATTGATATTGAATTCGTCGTAAATTCGTGATATTCCGTATAACTAAGGATATGATAGGCTCCGAAAATGGAGAAATAATACTTTTTTCCAAAAATATGAACTGATTTAAAATAACCACTAAATAATAAAGGCGCTGAAAAAGTAAAAAATAATGAAAATATAGATATTTAGTTTCGTTGTCGGTGATTATTCGAAGTAGGTTAATTTTCTCTAAAAAGTTTTATATCGTCTTCAAATGCTAGATGCAACTGGCAGACCTAAGATTATGATATTATAAAAGTTCTTAAAACAAAGTTATGCGATACAATTCGTACACTGGTGTTTTGCACTCAGGAAGTAAAAGATCTTGATTGAAAAAACTAGTTAATGTGTATGATGCAAGGTTGTACATCGCAATAGGATTAATGCATCAGAAGCCACGTAGAACTTTACGAAGAAAGCTCGTTTCCGAAGAAATGAAGTTGGCACCATACTACAAGAAACAGAATCGAAAGTATTGCAGAATATTTTCCGATATTCTTTCATAGAAGACTTTGTCGCAATATATTTGAACTAAATCTAAAACTCTACCAAATACTCTAATCCTCACTATCGTCCAAAGAATGAACATAACACCTTAAATAAGTTACTGCCTCCAACGGCTAGCGATTTGACAATATCAGATTTTTCAAAGCCTCTTCATCAATGTTGTCATCCCTTTTAGTCAGAATATTATCACATTCTTTATTTGCCACTCCAAAAATTAATTTTGGTTCAAAATGTTATTTTAAACATAACAAAATCACTGTTAACCAAGATAGATCATCACTTCAAGTGATTTGCCAATAATATAATAATTATTTAAAACTTTGACAAATTAAATCCTTAAAAATACACAAAAATCAATAAACCGCTGATATAAATGGGATATTTTTTTAAGTAATAGCAAAGAAAGACTAAAAAAATTAGAAAGTTTGTGATGAAGTCAGTATTCTAAGTCAATTATAAATTAATCAATATTATAACAAATTGTAAATACAAATATTAGATTTGGTATTATCTTATTTATCAACATTCCCTTTTATTGCGTTCTTTTTTTTAAGAAACGGTAGGATTTTGTTTTAAAATTAAATACTTTTGGACTAAAAGAATCAAAAGTAATAAAAGTTTTTCTTTCTTTTCTTATAAAATTTCAATAGATTGAATAAATTATTTCGATGCGATTATATAAAATAAGACCATTATTTTTATCAAAAATTTTGGAAATTCATGTTTTAAAAATTGATTCCAAATGTTTGGAAATCAATGAATGAAGTATATAAAATATCGGTGAATAAACGCTTTTTGAACAAAAATTTGAATGAAAAATTAACCTATGTTGTATGCACTTACCTATTTATTGCCTTTTTCAAGAAAAATAGAAAGATATCAGCATTAAGCTGATATCTTTCCTACGTACCTTTAAATTTCCTTTTAAAATAGACGTGATTCTTGCAGAAAGGTAAATAGGGTATAACTTTAAATATATTGAAAACATTTCCCTCGGCTTAAGAACTAAAATATTTTCTCATTCCATTCTTTCATTACGAGTTCCCAAAATTTTAAATTTGTAATCTATTCACACATAAATATATTACATGCGTTACATTTTGTTCTCCATCATTTCCAATAGATTAATAATATAATTATCTTTTAAACCTTTGAGTATGTTAAGAAAAATTATATTTAAAAAACATGGGAGAATATTTTATTTTTTATACGATTTGTGTCTTTACCAAAATACGTAGTAAGTAATAACTCCATTTATGACTAACATTCTCTTCTTTCTCGGCTATATTTATTTTATATGTATGTATATTATGTCGTTAACTAAAATAACATTTTCACTGAATTCGATATTATTGTTTTAAAACGGCTCGCGTTCTGACACCATAAAAACTAGTTTGGTTTCGTTTGACACTAATCTTATCCCTAACGTTCAAACTAATTATTTTTACCCTAAACGCTATAATACTAGGTATTAAAGCTGGTATTGTGAAATGTTTTGGTTTAGAAAGAAGTAAAACATAGCATGAGAAGCTTGTATAGCACGTACCTTCGAAACCATTTTGGATTTACTTTATAACCTTCAATTTGTGCTAGTCTTCTTGCACATTTTCATTGCTCCCTGCGGCATTTAATTCTTTTTATTTTTTCTTGCAGTTGGTTATTTAATAAATAGTAAAAAATGGAAGTGTACTTTTGATCTCATACAAGATATTGTTTTTTAAACGCATGTTGAAATATATTTAAATATATTATATTGATATATATTATATATATTGAAATATATTTGAGCTATACGGAAATTTAGGCAGAGTAAAATACGCAGAAATTTAGGACAGCGTACAAAAATATTTTGCATTTTCGTACGTTTATTTCACTACGTTTTATAAAACATTTTTAATCTGTTTCACGTGAATGCTACTCTATTTCTGAATTTTTTTCAATTAACTTTTTACGCATAATTTTTTTTTAAATATTCGTTTACGCCCGAAATATATTTTCGGCATCCATTATTTTTGTTATCATGACTCATTCAACACGGTATTTACCTTATATATTTGTGAGAACTGGAATAAACGTAGGGCAACAATGCGGAGGTTTACATGTAAAGGATTTTTATGTTATTTACATAAAAATCACGTACAAAACTCGTGATATCTGCCTTGATAATATTTGTAGCTAATTATTTATACACAAGTAGACATTTATAATTGCGCGAGCACTTTTTAATGATGTTAGCGACAAGGGTATGTAGTTCGCAGGTGAAAAATACAGTTCAAAATAATTCAGCATTAACGGCAAAAAATAGACTTTGTTCTATTACCTCGTTTCCCTTCAGGGTTCCACAAATATCATATACAAAGTTATTACTCAATGAAAACAAAATGCAGTAGATTGTAAATAATTTAATGTTTTGAAATTTTATGAAATTTCTTCCATGAAAAAAGTAGCAATAGAAGTTTTAAGCATTCACTCATAATACAAACAATACAATTCTAGGTTGGTGGCGTAGTGAAATGATTACATTTATATCCGTCATATTTTTTTTAATAAAAAAATTTGGCAAAGTGCGCTGGCTAACGGAATTATCGGCAGGTGGAAATGGTTGAAACGGAAAATGCCGGATTTCGCTATATATACAAATGTGTATGTATTTATAAAAAATTATCATTATATTGGTGATGAGATACATATTTATAGCTATCGTATACTATTTCCATCTACTTCATACTACATGCAAATAACGACTCATCCCAGCTCTCATTGGTAGGTAAATATGAATAAAATGTTTGTTTTTAAAATTAAGTTTCCAAATATTTTCAGTATATTATCAGAAATGGTCATTTATAGGATAGGACATATGTCAATTTTGTATCTTATTACAGAGATAATGAGATTGGATGCGACTAGCTTTTATTTTATTTAGCACAGTGGCTTTGAGATAAATGGGCAGCCGCAGCTGGCGCGTCCCCTCAACGCAAGTTGGCCATTAAGCCGAATCAACAGAGGAGATGTGTATGTATTCCCTTTCAGTCGTCGATGACAGAGCTCCTTGTTCATTATATGCATCAACAAGCTTGGCCGTGTATGCTGGCTTACTAAGTCAGTTTTAATGTTATAAATGAAATGAAAATTATTATATCACAAAATAGTATTTAGTTAGTATCAAAATAGTTTTTCTTTTCGAAACGCAAGAATTTTCTCTCCATGTATATTGAAAGAAAATCAGTGATGAATTCCGTTTCGTATTTAAAATATTCATTTAAAACATTAATAATATATCCACAGGACATACGTGTTAATGTGCTTATCATATCACTAAAAACTAAACAAATTTACAATATAGGTATAAATCATTGCCAGTTTTTATCACTTGATATATAAAAAGGCCGCTTACACTTTACTTCATCTTTTAATTGGGCGCTGTGATCAGTAATCACTTAGTATTGTAATATTTTTTCCGATGTTCTTTCATCATGACAGGATGGTTCATATTCGCAGAAAATGACATGCAAAATAAATATATTATTTAGATATTTAGAAGTTCAACCTTGCAGACTTATTAAAAGTTTCATATGGAACTGTTTAAAAACAATATGGAGTGAAAGACATAAAGTAGCACATAAAGTGTAAATTAACACGGGAACTAAATCTGAAAGAACCCACCCGTGCGCCAGCAAAAGGAGGAAGAAAAATATTAAAAAAAAAATTGAATTACAATTTATCTTGGTGTTTATAGTAACTTGAAATATAAATTTGGAAGAATAAAAATACTCAAATATCATTATGAATAGCTGCTGAAGTATAGACAAGGCTGAAATCAGTTTACCATTTGTATCCTTGCGGCTGTTAGGGTAACTGTGGTAATTTAAAAGTAAACGAGAACAAATTACAAGAAAATGCGTTTTTTGAGTTAATTTTAAATTATTTACTTCTCCACGTTATAAATAAACAAATAAGTACAGAATATATCAAATAAATAAAATGTTTATGATGTATCTTGTCACAAGGCACGTATACCATATAAAAATTGTACAATAGTCTTTTAGGCATAAAGTTGGAAAACAATTTATTATCGTATTGTAAAAGCATACTCCTAGCGTAATTAACTTTACGTCAGAATTAAAAATAAATTTCAGCAAAATGTTAGGGAAAAATTATTTAGAAGCCTCACCAGGCAATAACAATTTTATGTACTCACCGCCTGTCTATTTTGCCTATTTTAATTGGGTGTAAATATGTCATAAATGCATTTTAAATAAAAATGTAATTTTTCGTAGGGTTTTAAAATTATATTTTTCACCACTTTTGCTGTCGTTTCAAATTCCGTAAATAAGAGTAAAATGTACTCAGTATAACAGTACTCAATACTCTGTTCATTCTGATTGAATATATAAACGTAACTTTGTCAAAGCATTGTCACTAATGTGCCATAAACGTGACACTCGGCATTATTTCAGTACGTCAGATTACTTTGTTACAATTTTTAGATTAGAGAAATCGTGTTTAGTGTAATTTATAAAATTTATCCTTTCAATCTGTACAATAAAATATATGTTTTCATTTTAAAAGTTGCGTTCAAGGCAATTACTCGTGAAATATTGAATGAAATAATAGGGTTAAAGAGATTAGAGGCGTCCAACTATTATTATATGTCGCAGCTGGCGCGTGTCCGCACCGCAAATTAGTCATTAGGCCGAATCGACACAGGTAATGCAATTAGCTTATCAATGCCTTCATTTTAGTCCCCCTTGTTATGGGGTTTTCTTGTTCATTGTATGCAGTATTTTAAATACTAAGCCGTAAATACTGAGATACCAAAGAGGAAATGAAAAGGAATATAGAAATCGTTTTTTGTTATAGGAATTCAATTACGGTTATCAAAAGAGTTTTAATTATGACTATATTTCCTCCAGAATTTCTTTTTTCAAATTGAAATAAATCATTAGAAATATAAGTAATATATTCACAAGACACTCGGGTCAACAATGTGCTTAGTATTTCAATTGAAACTAAATAAAAAATATACCATATAAATGAAAGCGTTTGCCACTTTTTATCATCTGATATTTAGTATCGTCATTTACGTATTAAATATTTTTCAATTTGGCTGTGTGATCAAAAATAAAGTGAATTGCAATTTTCTCTGATATTCTTTCAACATTGTTGGCAGATTATGACATGGGAGGTAGCTATATTTTTTTCTAATTTTGTAAAGGGAAGGGATTGAAAACAAAAGGGAGTGAAACAGATGTAGGAACGCATACAGTGTAAATACGATCGTAACGAAAATTTAAGTAGCCTAGCAAAAGGTGAAAAAATATCATTTTATTATGTACGTTTATCTAATTTATTTTTCTAATATCTCTAAACTTATGTGGTGGAAAATTTATTTGTAAAAAATACTCAAATATCGTTATTAGCAACTAACAAGGAATAAAAAGGACAGCGATCAACTTGTGATTTTTTCCCTCGGAGTTGGTAAAGTATGGAATCAAGGAAAAAAATTCTAAAATGACTCTTCACCAGGATGGATCATCGAATATCATTATAATGAATCACCAAGATTTATTTCTTCATATTATAAATAAAAAAATATGACAATAAAATATTTCCAGGAATAAACATTTTATTATGTTATTTCTCGCAAGTGATATCACAAGAACCATATTTTAGCTTTTTGTGGTTAAAATTGAATGATAATATATTACTCTTTTTGAAAACATGTTCCAAGGTTCGGCTAAGTTAAATGAATATTTCAGCCAGCTGTCGACTATTTAGAAATGTGTTCGTGATAAATCAAAAATTTCCTGCATCAGTCAAAATTGTGCATCCATATAAATCGCTCGCAACGCATCTATTTTTGCGTGTTTGGTATAAATTTAGCCATAAATAAGTTTTACCCTAAATTTGTTTTTTGCATGGATCTTTAGTATAGCGGTTTTGTTCAAACGTGTGTATTTTGTGTTAGACATGACCACATTTCCTAAATTTCCTGTAGTTTGGCGACCTTTATACCTTATATTCATACAGCAATTTATTAAAATACTCATAAAAGGCAAGCCAAATGTATAAGGATATAAGCAAAGATAACAATGAAAATGGAGAAAATATCTAAGAGCAGTTAAAATTTAGTTTTATAACTGCGTGAATTTGTTATTTGTGACGCGATAAATATTTGCTTTTTATTTCGATGTAAAACTTTTCAGTTCGACGAATTTACAGCGTTGTGATAGGGTTCTATAGTAAATTTTTACACAATTTTATTTATTTTTAGGATTTATTGTCTGCAGATAAATTAAGGGCGAAACATACAACTCTATAAATGTGATAATTTACCATTTTCCCAAACATTAATAGATGCACACGGTTTACGAGGTTTAAATATAAAAGATTCCTCTACGAATTTTTGGAGATTATGTATATTTTATACCTTGGCCAAATCAACATAAAACTCTTTAAAATTTATACGTGGAATATATGTTGCGATTTTCGTGCATAAAAATTGTCGAATTTATTCGCTACTCTGTAAGTTTGCGTTCGGTTCTTTCTCTCTCTCAGTCTCTTAAAATACTAGGATTTATGTAATCTTTGGTTACATAAATTCTAGTATTTTAAGAGACTGAATTATCAGAACTACAATTTTAGTCAGCTGCATTTAGATAGAAAAATTGGTAGTATTTTTTATGAAAATATTTTTTTATTTCTAAATTGAATGTATAATGCTAACAAAAGACTAACAAAAGACTAAACAATTTTTAGGAGCGTTTTTTACATGCCTTCACTTAAGTCATCTCACGTGAGAAAAACATTTTCTTCGCACGTGACTCGAAATATAATTGAAATATTCACTCATACGATTTCCTTGCCATTGAAGTTTTCCAAATCTCTTTATAAATTGCTTACGTTCCTGTGGGACTTTACGATTCGTATATTTAATAATAGAGAAATTGCGAAGCATAAATTGCTTTTTATTGCATAAATTGCTTTTTATCATTATTATACGTCTTTATTAAGAAAGTAATTATTACATTTGACGTAAGTTTTAAACAGGTACATATTTTTCTCTAGAATAATGGTTTAGTTTCTGACAAATCCTTAAAACTAATGTTATTCTTTGAAAAACTAATTTTTAGAGGAATACGCAAGGAACCAAAATTACAACTCTTAAGTTACTACTAACTTACTACGAACAAAACGTCTAAGATTTTTTTTCATGTACATATTCATTTTAACCATGTTCATATTACAAAAAAATACATTCGATCATAAATTTACGGTTTAGTTTTTGACAATTATTTCATAGACTTCTACTAGAATTGTTACAATGGTTACAACCAAAATAGTATTTCTACCGAATATATGGTTATAAGCAAAATAATATTTCTTGAAATTTACCAAAATGAAGATGTTTTTTTCGTGTTTGTTATTTTATGATTCTTTATGTGAACTTCTTCTTTTCATTGTATTATATGTTCTGTGTAATATTGTATTCTTGAATTTTCTCCTCATTCGAAACATCTTTAAAAAAAAGAACATCATATAATTTTCGTTAGGAGCAATATTATTTACCTTGATGACTAAGTTATCTGTTTAATTAATTTTTTAAAAAAGGTTGACCTAACTTACTCTACAGCATGAAGCAAGTGAGACCAACCTTTTTTAAGAAATTAATTATACATAAAACCTACCTTGTTTTATATTTTACATTATATACGTTCCAAATGAAATTTTACTAATAATATAAAACATTTATTGGCCCGTTTTGAAAATTTTTGAATTTTTTTTATATTTATCTGCTTAACCACATGACATATAAATATAACTGACACATGAATTTTAAAAAATGGGATTGCTGAATTCAGAGACTCGCAACTTATTTAGATTCTGCCTATGTTCAACATGTTTATTGAATACCAACAAGTTGCTCGAGCTTGACCGTTTTATTGAGTTTTTATTGTGAAGATATAGTGCATTAAAAATGTTTCTTCTCTATCACTATGTGTAATAAGTTGAACATAATAATTTTATTAATGCTTACATTTTACACACAGCAGAGAATTGCAATATTATAGACGTTAGAAGATTAAAAACCATTTTGTTTTTAACATCTAAAAAAAAATCGTTTAATTATCCCTTTCGTTTCTGGAGAAACATATTTCTAGATATTTGTATTGACATTGTATTTATTATCGAAGGTTAAAATTTATATTTTTTATAACATATTTTAAACTGTAATTTTGAAAACTATCTGCGATATTAAAATAAAATGATAATAATATCTCAGAATAATAAATAATTTTAATTTTTCCAAGTTTGAGCAATGAACATGAAAACTCGGACAGCAATTTATTTATACTTTTGGTAATTTAGATAATATTTCCGATTAAATTTTAAAAGAAAACTATATTTTATTAACTCTTATTTACCTTACCTTTTTTTCCATCAAACGTAATAACTTATTTGTTTATTGTACACTCTAACATAATACATATGGTATTTACGAGATTAACGAAACGATATGAGTCGAACAATTTATCACCTTTTTTTGCATTGGAATATTTTCCAAAAAAAGAAGGTTTTAATGTTTTGTTAAAGAAAAGAAATTGCTTAAAAAAATTAGAATTTATGGTTTATAGATGAGATTAAATCGCATTTAATATGGAAAAAGAAATAAAATATCCTCGGAATATCTATGCTGTACCAATGTTCAAATTTTACTTGTTGGCAAATATGATGATATCCGAAGTGAAAAATAGACTCGAAATTTAAAAAGAAATAACCGGGCGCGACTGTATGTTCTTAATATGGTCGGAATTTTTGCGTGACAATGTCTCCTCGATGCGCATCTCAGTTCACTGTGGCTATCATACAATTTAGTGCGTCATGTTATTACAGTTAGAGACTAGCTCTAATACGATCTGAGTGGGTGAAACAAACGATAAGTGTTTGCATTTGTTACATGTGTCGAAGTTGACACTTGGAGACGCATAAGAAAATATAAACATTTTAAAAATTATAGAGTAATAATACTTTTATTTGAACAGTACTTCAGTTTTTACTTTAGTTTTATTTTTCTTATCTGGAAATCTTTTAAGTTGCTAATTGCGTATACAAATTATGAATTTAATTTTAATTATATTTCTAAAATTTCAATATTTACAAATATTAACAAAATCTATTTTTTGTGAAAAATTTCATATCAATTTTATGAAAATCCAATACACTAAATAATATATAATTAATGATATACGTCCTTCCATTTTACTATACATCAGTCATTTTGCATGACTGTAAAATAGATTTACCGTGTAGTGATATATTTAAATAGATAGTATTGAAAATTATATAAGATTGTAAATAGTGTCCTCGACTGTTTGAACAAATAAAATACGGTCGACATGCTATTTTATCCGTTTTGACGGATTTTCTTAATACACAATGTCACAATTACGTCACCATCAAATGAATCCTATAAAATAAATCATCTCAGTAAAACCGTTTTTAATTCTGACGATGGTAATTAAATTCATGTTAATGTTATTTCTAATTATTCTAATTTTCTATTACTTTATTGAAATAGAGCTAATTTCTTTACTAATCTATCAATATGTTACGTTGTGCGTAGGAGTTTTTGAATGCAAAATTGTCCATGCCCTATAGTATATAACTTACAACAATGCATTTTTTTAATCGCTACTTGACACGTTTTATACCTTCATAAAAATTTCATGCAATAAATTTAGGTAGTTGCTTTACAAATATTTTTTTTATATTATTTCTTCTTTGCTTCATCTTCGGTGTATTCTAGGCTTATTTGTGTTTTAAGGAAAAATAAATAAATATATGATATTTTAAAACTTAAAATTCATGTGGAAATATACTGTCGAATATGGTAAACAAAAAAAATATCATGTTTTGTGGAACGCATTTTGTTGATATAGGCTGTCTTAATTTTCTAATCTCTGCATGAGACTTTACAACCCTTATATTTTATGTCTTAATTTAATTGCATAATGTGATAAAGGTTGGATATTTATTTTAAAGGCTTTCTTTTAATGTCATTTGAATTCACATTTAAAATTACATACGCTGAGTGAATAAATCAGATTATTAGCAATACCTATATATCTTATTCCATTAAAATACCACATTAAGATTCATGAAATGAGAATGGTTGTATATGATAATATGCCAAAAGGAGTTCAGTAACCGATGAAACATATGAAATCATATTTAAAATTTCTAAACGCGTTTAGTTTTCCTATATATAATATATACACACACACACACATATGTATATATATATATATATATATATATATATTTAATAACAAAAGTGACACTATCCAATATCCAGTTTTTACAAAAAATAACTATTTAAAAAAAATATAAACCAGGACACAGAAATTACTTCACGCTGGGAAAAATTCCAATGAGATATAAAAACTTAAAGCCATTATCATTACCGGAAATTTAATAACTATGTTACTATCTAAGGTTTAAATGAAAGAATGGGTTTTTAATGGCCGACATTCCAACTTTAAAACTTCGTAACGATCATAAAAAAAAGATTTTGACCTTATTTGCGGAACGTGTTTATCCACTTCAGTTTAAAGGGAAACCTCCACATTATTTTGTCATTTGAAAGCAGTGTTTTTGTTAAGACTAGGCGATTCTCCAAATAAAAGCAAGGGATATATACAGTGAACTCCATTTTATTGAATCGATGATGGCGCATACATTTATTTCCTTTTAAACGTTTAGTTATTTAAAAGCCTTTTATTTTAATAAAATATTTAGGGTGTGTACCAATCTATCCATAATATTATATAAAAGTTAATCGGTTTTTAATTTTTTGCAAATATGCCTTAACCTCATGTAGAAAATGGACAATTGTAACTCAAAAACCGTGTCAAGTCTATATTATGGCCTTCCTTATAAGATTTTTGGCGCTTAATATATTCTCCAGTTAATTTTTAT
The DNA here is from genome assembly GCA_039881145.1 of Druceiella hillmani. Classification (NCBI taxonomy): domain Eukaryota; kingdom Metazoa; phylum Arthropoda; class Insecta; order Lepidoptera; family Hepialidae; genus Druceiella; species Druceiella hillmani. The sequence goes on from JAYKKI010000080.1 coordinate 10,950,500, forward strand.
TCATAATAAATGAAACTATGATATAGCATTATCTCTACTTTATTTAAATTAGAAACCACGACCTAAGTTTCGTTCTATGGCGACATATTCAGGTGGGCACTTTGAAGAGATCTAACTCAGAGTAATAATTTTTTATCAAGTCCCTTTACTCTTAGAAGCGAAATATTTTATGTGGAAAGCTGAAGTCCGTACTCTCTTTTATTCATTCAGGGATTATTAGAAAAACATATTTTTTCTTTCAAAAATATTGATATATCCTAAAATAAAATTAATGTTGTATGATTGCCACATGATTAAAATATTTTCAATACAGGGAATTATTTCCAATAAAACTTAGCTTTGTAGCGATCGTTTTGACTATATTTACATGCCACTTTTTGCTAGCGAAACGGCTATTATTCGACAATGTGAAAAATACTTACAATTGCGAAATAATAAAAACAAAATGAAAAGGAAAATTGTTACAACAAACTACTTGTTTACGAGCAATTGTCGATCAACTTTTGACATATAGCTGGATCTGCAAAAAATTCTAGGAAGTTCGCACTAATAAATTAAACTAAGTGCAACAATAACTTGTTTTTTAAAAATATCTATTTGTTATTTCACCTGAAGAAGATAGCAGATAACATTACGCTAATTGAGTAAATGCGCCTGAAATAAAGAAAAAAGAGCCTGCTGTTTCATTTCCTATCGTGATAAAAATATAATATGAAGTAATAGCACTCATCGTTATTATATAAATTATGTTACAAGTCTATTAATATTATGATTTCAATAATCATTTATTTGAACTACTTATATCTAATATTTTCTATTTGATCCCATCACTAATACTGGACTTGTTTTCTATTTATTTATTTTCCAAAATTGGCTATACTCGTCACGACATATATTAATTTTACAAAATTAAGAGATGGACAGGGGTACATATATTTTAGTGCGTATTTCAAAAGCTGCAACCATCGTCTTATTTTGTATGACCTTTGCGTATGCTTTTAAAATATTTCATTTTTATATATTTGTCTCTCGTACGCACAAAATAATATTGTGGACGCTTGGAGAATCACTTTGTTGATCTTCCGTGTGTCTGTCAAAGCCTGGTACTGGTAACTAATTGGAAGATGATACATAAAGTAAAACTTATTTTATGAAATAAAATTTTCTTTTGCTACTAATCACCATATTTTTCTATTCACTCCATGATTCCAAAAAAGTATGCAATTTGATATGACAAAGAATCTTCTATTTTAACCAAAACCACTTTAGTAATTTTTAACAATATTGACTCGTTTTATTCTTAAGTCTGCATATATGGGAAAACGTTTACATTAACTATGAAATTAATTTAAATGAAGGTTATTGAAATAACCTAGATTTTGTGACTTTCATTCAAAACAACGTTTTAAGGAAATAAATTCCTTAAAAATATTGCTTATCCGTAAAAGACAAACAAATATTGTCTCATATTTTCTTTAAACCTTTTTGAGATGTTTAATTCTCCTATATTTTGTATAAGTGTATCTGTAACAATTTTCCCAACATTTATCAAAAACAACCAATTCGGCGACATTTTCCTAAACCATACACTACAAATCAACGGGAGCTGTCCCTAATATATTAAATCTGAGTTCCAGCCGTGGGCATCAGACGTACTCGTAGTTATAAGGAATAAAAGCAATTAAAATATATTGCAAAAACTGCGTTTTAAAGTTGTTAACTTAGAACACAGATGGAGAACCGGTGGTAAGCTTAAATACCTTGCTTGTCTAATGCCATGATTCCCAACTTTTTTGCGTTGTACCTCCCCAGGTTATAAAAACACACTCGTGTTTCCTTTCTAATTTGTTTAATTGTTACAATGAAAAAACAGTTAATTTTTAGGGGATTTATTTCTTAATTGCAAAGATAATGAAGTAAATTAAAATTTTGGGGTTCATTCTGGAAATTAATTGAGGATAATTAAATAATGGAATTGTATTGTTGCAATATTTGGGATCGAAAGAATTATTGAGTGGATTTAAGACTTCAAATGTTTTTTTTTTAGAATGTCCAAACACACTGCCCACATATGATCTCTTTACATCCCTTTACTTAGGGAGGCGCATTCCACTGGTTGAGAAGTTCTGGACTAGTGCGAAGGTGTTAAAATGTATTTTATACGTTAAGACAGTGGTCGCGTGACAAATCAAACATTTTGAATTTATTTGGCTTTCATTTTATAGAAATTAATTATTCGCAATTAAATGAAACTACGTGGTGTATTAGCCCATCTGAAGATGCTATAATACAACGAAACCTAGGTCGTGGTAAAGAACTTAAAGAAAGTAGAAATAATACTACATCACGTAGTTTCATTTAATTGTGAGATCAACAATTATTATAAAATATTTTATTGGAAATGATTTTTTTTTTCAAAATGTTTCATGTAACGTCATTTTAATAGTTTGTTAAAAACAATTTTTACTTTTTTAATGCGTTTGCTTTTAAATCAAATGAAGTGCGGATATTTACTTTTTCCGTAATGTAAATTGTATAATTTATGTAAGCGATTTTCATCAAAACAACGGTAAATTATTTTTGTTTCATTATATTATTATAATATAATTTTACATTAACTTAATTTTTTTGATAAATGTTTTCGATGCGTTTTTGAAAAGAATTAAGCGTGGTTAAATTAGTACTCTTTCTGTAATATTAATTATATAATTTTAAACAGCGATATTAACCAAAACTAAATTGTAAACAATTTTTTTATATGTTCAAAATATTAACAGAACAACATTTTATATTGCCTAATTTCACAGATAAATCGCTGAGCGCGTTATTTAAATAAAAGGAATAGTGTGGTGAAATTATAACTTTTGTGTATACCTTTAAAGTTGATTGCACATTTTTTGAGAGCGATTTTTACAAAACCGGTTAATTATTTTTAAACTTTAAAATAACTTACATACTTATGACAAAGAATATAAAATATTATTACGTAAAGAAGCGACACTCACCTCCCCCCGCCAATTTAACATCACCCGCAGATAATGAGTACGGTCATGAGTACGCATTCATAGGTTGCCACTCGCTGCGTGCGCTAGTGATTTATTCGATTTTGCGATGTTTAACTTGTGTAATTTAGTCTTAATTTGTTAATTATTTATAATAATTTAATATAATGGTCGGTTATTTCACTGTGTACGGGTGCTTAGAAAACGATAAAATCAAAAAAATATCGCAGATTTTTTAGTTTCCCTTCTGATAAAACAAAGTAAGGCAACAATATATTCTTGCAAATAAAGCTATATTCCCAATATATTTGGTGAATACCTATAATTTTATGTCTTCAAACATATCACTGAGCAATTTCAAATTTCAAACTGTTCTTAAAAGTCATTGTTTTGTTTGAACGTCGATGGGATTATACGATGTATCCTTGTATGTCATGTGTCGGCCATTGGCTTATTATGTTATTTATTGAGAGACTCAGTTGATTCAAAAGTACAGCGAAGATATAAATTAAAACTAAGAGTCTTAGATATTTGAGAAGATCAAAGAGAATTGTCTAAAATAAATGGGTAATTGGTTTTATTATATGGCTATAATAAATACAATAAAATAAGTAATTTTAATAGCTTTTTTCAGGTCCAGGCAATGGATTAAAATAATAGGACTGCTGGACTTGAAGAGTAAAGACATAAACATACTTTATAAAAGTTATTTTGTGTGTGATCTTCATTTCGCCAAGTGACTTCCTTAAAAAAAAACTTAAAACATATGCTGTTCCTACTTTATTGCTACCACAGTTGGAAAACCTGCCAGACAACCCAAAACATACACAAAATGACATAAAACTGACATGCAGTTCCTGTACTTCACAAATATCGGCGCTGTACGATTTAGAAAATCGAAGTACTTCGCAATTAGTACAGACAACTAAAATTTTATCAGAAGATACATCGCGAAAAAGGAAACTGCAAGCTGAATTAAAACCAGAAGGTAAAAAACGGAGATCGCTTGAATCGCAAGAATAAGGTAGTGTTACTGTCAAAGAATCGGATATGCCGCCTTTGCTTAAAAAAATTATTGACATACAAAAAAAATGTAAAACGAAACTTTCGTAAAAACCGATATGATCAAGAATATATAATGTTCGCATTGAATATATATTTTGCCAGTCCGGTTGCATATCGGGTTCTCTCCAAAATACTTAGTTTGCTCAATGTAAGAACTTTACAAAGACGTATAGCCTTCGAGAAAAGCACAGAATTCGATGACAACGTAATTAATTGTTTGAAGTCTAAGATTCACAACTTGACTGAATCTGAAAAATATTGTATCATATGTGCCGATGAAATGTCATTAAAAAGGCATCTTCATTATCAAATAAACAAAGAAAAAGTGGTTGGGTTCCATGAAATCGAAAAACAGACAAAGGAAATAGCAAGTCAAGCTTTTGTGGTCATGGCACGAGGAGTGTTCTCTAACTGAAACAACCGTTGGCATATTTTTTTTGAGCCAAAGTAAGAATTATGCAGATCTTGGCACATAGTTGGAAAATATAATAACACAGATGTTTGAAATTGGTTTTAATGGGTTTGCATTCATTTTTGACCAGGGTTCATATTGTATAAACATGGCCAAAAAAAAATCTGTTACTGCGACCCAACCATTCCTTTTAGTTAATGGTCAAAAGATTTGTTATATATTTGAGTCTTAGTCCCTACGAAATAAATTAATCAAATATGATTTTATTTCGCACGATACTAATGGTTCTAAACAATTAGCATCTTGGAATTATATCGAAAGGATGTATGAGGTCGAAATAAATCAAAATTACAAAATGGATTTTAAATTGACTGAATCACATATCAGACCAAATAATTTCGAAAAAATGCTTGTGAAGTACGCTACACAAGTTTTGAGTCGAACAGTCGCGGTAACCATCAGTTCTTTAATCGATACAGGAAAAATTCCTGGAAAAAGTTTAGGCACCGCCAAATTTATTAAACTAATAAATGACACGTTCGATATTTTAAATTCTTCTACAATGATGATTACAAATACAAAAAGGCATTTTATCAGGCAGATTTTCAAATAAACACACTAGAGAAAACATAACATATCCTTTCTGGTTTACAAGTAATTAATCGTCAGAGTGGCAGAGATATACCAAAGACAATGAAATTTATCAAAAGATTTTTGATACGTATTAAAGCAGTATCAGTAGACCTTAAAAATGCAGGTTATAATTACTTTCCAAGAAGGCTCAACCAGGACGCACTCGAAAACTTTTTTGCAAAAGTTAGACAACAAGGCGGGAACTGTCGTGAGCTATCCGCCATTCAGTTTTGTTCAGCTTTTAGGAAGCTTTTCATGGTTAACTTCATCAGACACTCGGAATATACAAATTATTCTGAAAACTTAGATCAACTACTTATGCGCGTAGAAGAGGCCCAAAACTCATACATAGCAAAGGAACAAGTAACTATAGGGTTATCCTAAAAATCTTTGCAAGTGACGACTACTTACTACAGGTTCGAGCTTCCTGAAGAAAATGCTTTTACGTGTATGTATGTGGATATTTATTAAAAAAGTGTCATGACCATCATAATGAATGCCAAATTATACAAAATTATGTTGAAAAAAATTAACAATTTGATGAAAAAAATATTTTCATATGCTTTAAAGCACACAGATCTGACCATCCATTTGGCGCTACAATTAACCCATTAGAAGATTTCAAAGAATATATTTTAAAAATAGATAGCATCTGTAAAGATCATTTTGTGAATTTTGATTTTTATCATATTGGTAACGAAATAATTGCCAAGATAAATGAAGTTAGATTTGATTTACCATGTCCTTGTTTCCCTTTGGAATACCTAAAAAATTATTTGTGAGGTTTAAAATATTTAATGTCGTGCGATATAACAATAAAATGTTTAGAGACAAAAATTTTAGAAGAAAATATTTGTAAATAAACGATATCAATTTTTATTTCTTTTTCAAACTCCATACTAAGTAACTTTTTCAAATTCTACACAAATAATATTATTATCAAATCACTTTCAACAATTATACGCATAGTGCAAAATGTATATTTATATAAATACATTTTTACAATTAGATAATTATATATATATGCGCGCCAATGTAAAGTTGCGTCACGGTCTTCCGATTGACGCTGTTGGGTAATGGTTAGAAAGAAAAACGGGCAACGGCCATGTTGAGTCGTCTCGGTCGATTGGTGCGGACGTCCGCAAACATCGAGCCGATGCGTAGTAATAATATATATATATATATATATATATATATATATATATATATATATATACATATATATATATATATATATTCACGCTGCGTCAGCCCTACATTAATTTACGCACACATACAAACGGCTACGGACAGGCGAGTCCATATATAATAGTGTAGGCACTTGAATCTGTTCGCTAGTATGGAGTGTCGGGGGTGTGCCTGAGTTATAAACTACAGATTAACTTTTTTATTTTATTTTCAATACATTTGTCATAGTAATTCTCAATTTATTCTCAATTTATTCTGTCTTCAATTCACAACTTAATCGAAAATTAACATTAATATAACTAATTTGCAGTCCTGTAGTAAGAAGTCTTTTCATAAATATTAAGATTGGAATTGTAAAATAAGTAAAATTTTTAATTTAGAGACTAGGAGGAAAAATAAAGAAAAATGGTCGTATGATTTTATTTAAATCGATTTTCCATTTATCTCTTAAATCCAATTTGTGCCCGATCAGCTCAATGGTTTCCACGGGCAATTTATTTTTATGTTTACATTTGAGTTGTATGAAAGATTAAACGAACATATAATATATTCTACTTAATTTAAACTATTATTTATAATTCATGAAAATAAATAATTTTGATGAATTGTAAACATAAGAAAATAAGCTTATTTTCGTAGTTGCCGAATACATTTTCTGGCATTTTATTTCCACTAAAATGTGATTAGCTACGCCTAAACTCACATGTTACCATAAATACTTATTGCTACTTTATTTGACATAATAATTCGGTTAGAATGGAGATTTCATTGGACAATATTGGTGTTAGAATATTGTTTTATATATAAGTAACATAATATTGTGATAGAAAAAAATCTTCCATTCTACATATTTATATCTTTTAATATCCATATCGATAGCAGTTGAAAATTCGTGAATATTAATATTATTAACAAAATTCTAAAATTTAGATGTTTCCAAATTGTCTACAAATACTAATAGATAGCGCTACGCTTTTTGTTCAATATATACATTTTAATTGATAATAATTTTTTCAAAGATGTAAAAAGATTGTGCTTCCAAATCTCCAGTGGGACGAAATCAGAAATAAAATCTATTTCAATGCTTCTGCGTAAACAATTATGATTCCAGAGAATTCTCGAAAATAATGGAATTAGTGAATTAGATGTATGAGGCTTGAGGTTTACGGAATTCTATATCACAAGCCTTATTTATATTGTCAAAGTAATCTCATTCTTTACTTTCAGGTATGACAAATATGACTTTTTGTAAGTAATGAAGACGGGAAAAGTCACGGTTGCGTAACATTCAATAATGGACAGGGATTACGAGTGCCGCTGAAATTTTTCGCAAGACAACACCAAATACATAGAGACAACTGCCAACCATCACTAGTTGGCACCTTTAGAAGAGGAAGCATAGATTTACATATTATTCATATCCCCACTTTTGTTTCTAATGCCAGTTTAATTTCTGTCGACTATATATGGATATATAAGTGTTAAAATATATATTTAATTAAGTGAGCTTACTTAGGCGACAGAAATATTTATTTTATATTATATGTCTGCCCCGTGTGTCATATACACGGGGTCTACATGGGGACTGCAAAATTTCCAAACTTGTGCTTACGTATGGTTACGATTAATTTTGACACTGGTGAGTTTATTTTTTATAATATTTCATTCTCTATTTTCACAAGTTACTTATTCCAGGTTACATCACTTTTATACAATTATTTTCTTCTCTTAAAAGTATCTCGTAAAAGTAATGCATAGCACCTGTTTCTAACAAAAAACGAAAACTGCAGCGAAAAATTACTGCAAGAAGTAAAATTGGCAATTACCGCAGCATTGTAAGGTATAACTTTGATAAGGAAATTCTGACATACGTTATGACGTTGACATACACTATACCAGTAATAAATTATATATTTTTCTTCTATTTAATTTAATTATGTAGTACTCTATCCTTTTAATAACCTTAATATATCCCCCTTGTCGACAGTGTAGCTCAGTTCACATGTCATCGGTTAGTTAGTGATCAGTTTGAAATATAAGCATTATTGTACTATATAAAAGAGACTAAAATTTTTACAAAGTACGCTCTACTACGTAAGACAATGTTTCTTTGCGTAAGGCAATGTTTCTTTAGCCGTTTTGGTATGGCAAACAAAGTCTGCCTCGTGTATACCGCAGTACACACCGCTCTGTTAGATATAAATAACTAATATTGATGCGATGTAGCAAAGGATAACCCGAGTAATGCCTCTTTGCTGTGTTTTGATTACACACTTGTGTCACAGTGTTTGACCTAGTTTACATAATTTTAAACTCACAATTTTAATTATATAGTATACTAGTATCAAAGCAAAATTCAAGCAATTCCGATTTATACTTTGTTTATATAAATAATGCGATATATTATTAGTTTAAAGAATGTTGCTTTCTTCTCATAATTCATCAGCATGTATTTAAAATCTTTCGGAATTAAGTACGTTACCTTTATTACACACCATTGCAGTTCTAAGTACATGTCCTACTATTATGAAAGCTAATAAAACGAAAAAAAATGTAGTTATATAACAAGAACTTGAAAACTTATGAGGTGAGATAGAAAAACTGTATTTAAACGACATATCAACTTCTTCTGGGTAACGTATTTCTTATACTTGTAATCGAGGGCTATCTTGTTGCTGAAATTAGTTTACTTGTCTGTAAAATGAAGCAAACAATAACCGTATAAGAATGTCCATGTATTCCGCTTTGGTACCTGATTTAAAGAGTTTGATTGAATGAGCTGAAATCATCGCATTTCACTACAAAGGCTTCTATTTCAGGAAATCTAATTTTCTTTACGTAGCTCGTCGAACGAAGCTCAATCTTTAAGGTTGTATGTATTATTAGCAGTCAATGGCTTTTATTAAAATGTGCACGGATGATTCATCGCAATTTGAATATCTCTAGATATTTCTTCTCCAATAAAAATTGTTTTCTTCTTAGCGATAAATCGACAATTTCCTCATTATGTCATATATGTAATTACCTCATTACCTCATTATATATTAGTTATTACCTTATAGGTATATCTCAAATTCTATATAATATTAATGGCACTGAAAATTTGCAAGTAAAAATAGGCACTAACAATATGTCACAATTTCAACGTTTCGTTGATTTAACTGTATTCTACTAAATAAAAAAAAATATTTTACACATCAATAGCTTATCTGATAACCTGAAATAAATGAGACATTACAGTTTAAAACAAAATAAAATGTTCCCAGGATTATTCACACCCTAAAGCAAACTGATATTTTTCAAACATTTACTAGGTATGCTTTAAATTATCGATATGCGTACTACATATATCAATTTATTTATTATAAAGAAAAATGGTAAACTTTTACAAGGAGACCACCCTAAATGTTTGCTATTTTCGTGGTTCAAAATGATGCTCAGAGCTCAAAACTAAATTTGATGGTAGATTAAGAGTGGATTTGTTTTAGTGTACAAATTGCCACTAATTATATAATATATATATAAAAGTATATCCTGCTACTAATCAAGATTAAAAGAACAATTCAAGGGTTCAAAAACTTTATATTTTAAAATGGTAAACAAGATATTTCTATAGATGTTGCCAAAATTGTTCACGTGAGTATTTTCAGAAACTAAATTAAATTTAAGATAAAAATAAATTAATTCATATACATATATATATATATATATATGTGTCTGTGTCTAAGAATATTTGTTAACGGAGTTTATGTCTCAGTACCTCGGAATATAATATGTAAAACAAAAGGTAAATATGGAATCGTCCTTATTTATGGAATCATCAAATACATCATCACTTGTTTGTTTGCCTGCAATTGCTGATAAATTCCGAAACGGAGAAGTCTGTCCCTATCATATACACTTACATAACGCAATAGTGAATTTCTCAAAAATTAACTATTTATTAAATTTCCTGAAATTCTTTGCAATTTTAAGTAATAATAGTTTAATACTTGTTAAAATCATTGACATGTTATAATAGTAAAACCGAAGTATCAAAGAATCCTGTTACCATCGCTTCGAATAAATATATCGATATTTTATGAAATAATAGCAGCGTTATTCTTTTTAACGTCTGTTAGTAGAAAATCAAAAGCATACAAAAGCTTAATTCGATTTTTCAATTTTTTTTCGTTGCTAAATATTAGGGCTATCTGATTTTAGAGTAAACCTCGAAATGCAATATCCAATATTCATTATTTTTATTTTGAAGTTCCTTACTTCATAATAGCTTGAAGTCCAAACAAGCTTGAAGTTCACTGTGGGATCCAAGAATCCGCTGGAGGCTACTCAAGTTGCAAGTCTGCAATACATATCGTGAGGTGTGGGCTGGAGTACCTAATTTACCTTCTTAAAATTCCATATAAATATACAGAGCGAATTAATATGCTTTAAAACTACGCGAGACTCGTAATAAATTTCTACGTCGTACGCTTTCTGAGGAAATAGCTGTTACAGACAGACGTCAATATTCGTATCTTTGAGTTATCTTAGAAGAACTCTTTTTTTTTCATCTTAAAGTACATTTTCGATCGTATAATACGTGCAATATGTCGCACTTTTAAATTAATCTAAGAATATGGAAATCACCTGTATCTGGGAAGATGAATACCAAAGTCATGAGAGCAAATAAAATGAAGCGAAGTAAGGCAGGAAATATAAAACAAATTATAAATGAAATAGGAAATTTTGGTTGTAAACCCATCGATTGTTTATATTTATTCATAATGTAGGTACTTGGAATAAGATTCCTTGGCAAGAGTTGAAACTAATAGCGTTCGTCCCATAATGAGCTTATTAAAAAAAATTTTAATTAAAAACAATTTTAGAAATTATCGATGTATATATATATATATATATATGTGATGTACATATATTTATATATATATATATATATATATATATATATATATATATAGATTAAACAAATAAATTACAAGAGTTATAAAAATATTTTTTGGGTATCTTACCCCGATCTCAGAAAAATTACGAAAAAACAGCAGCGTTAGTATCTCATGCAAACCTTACCGGAAAATAAGACTGATGATCATTAATTTTTTTTTTATCTGTATATTTTTATTTTTCATTGCTTTTCCAATGAAGCTAAGTATTGCTTATCAAAATTAAAGCGATATTAAAAATAATTCAACAATTTTCCTTATTGTTTAACTAGACTCAAGATATCACTTACGATCATGCTAAATGTTCGTTTGACAATTGCTGATACACATTTGTTCCGAAAGACTCTATCATTGAGTACGAGATTTAGTCTCATGTAAGCATCGGTTTTCGATTACTCACATGATCGCCCGGTATATCGGTACCGATTTCATTAACTGCAGGTCGCAATCAATCAAGAAATCGTTCTCCAATTCATCTCCGGAATATTCCGGTTTGCTGCACACGATTTTCACGGTTCAACAAGGAACATGCCATAATTTATTAAATTCTACGTAGCTAAAGAGAAAATAATATACTATGTGTAATGGCACAAAAACGAAGCATTTTTCAATCCATACTGAAAATATTAGGAAAGAGATTTTATATGTATTTTTATATTTTATTTCTATGTTAAATCGATCTAACTTAATGAATTATATCTCTCTATCCTCATATAAATTAATTTTATATTTAATCAGATTTTAGTTAATCACCTAGTTATCAGCCTTGTGGTAAAGCGACGCAAAATATAATTCAAAGTCTAATTAATTACTAAACACAAAGAAAATTACTAATTAATTGCGTTAAATTACAAGCTTCCATTATTGGTTCCCAAACACTTCTAGCAAATTGTTAATGACTCAGTAATTCCGCAATATTACACAGAAAGAAACTTGGGATCCCTGAGTGATTTCTCCATTCACTTTCAAGAAAATATCGTCAAACATATGATTTTCTAAAAATTTTTAGCTTTGCTTCTCGTATCTAACCAAATGGTTTCCCAATAGATACATCCATGAATTATTTTTAAACTTTTTTTTAATTTCTTGTGTTAAAATCATATTTTTTTATATCCTTATACTTATAACACGTGCAATTCTTCAATTAAGCACATGTAATCAAATAAATGTGTAATTAATTTTATATTTTATAAGACTATTACATTATACATTTAATTTCTTCAAGTAGGTATAGCAGGAAAAAGTAACTATTTTAATGGAAGTAATCATGTACCATACATATATGATGTACATGGAGGAATTGAAAGACCTGGTCGAAAATAGGGATATGCTAAACATTTCATTATTATGTTATATTTCATATGTGAGAAAGTATGTAAATATGTATACATAAAATGTAAGTTATCAGTATATTGAATATTTTCTTTAAGAGTATTGTACTATTACAGTAAATAAAGTTGTAACTAGGCAGTAACATAAACGAGAACCGAGTATTGATAAGGTTCAGTACATATAAAACATTACGCGTTTCTAAACGTATACATGAATTTAACGTGAGGAAGGTTTGATGCTGTGTATTTTAAAGAATATCCTGGACTCCGATTATCTAAGAGTTCATGAAATAAATTTATAAGTTTATTTTCCACTAAACTTTATTGAATAAATAGTAACAATTACCCAAAGTTTTAAAGTGAAATGGAATGGTAATAAATAAAAATACACACATCAGTATTTTCAATAAGTACGTACTTTATTAAAATATATTTACTCATATTTATTTATACAAAAAAATTAGCTAATAACCAATAATACTTAACCAATATTTAAGGAAATACATACATAAGTAACTTGGATAAAATACACGTCTATGATTTATTTACAAAAATGTCACAAAATATTTTATTTGGTTCCGGAAAAAGTAGAACTAATTTTTGTTTATTTAATTTTTTTAAATAGTATTAAAAACAATTCCCTTCACCACAATTTAATTGCCTAAAATGACCATTGCAGTTAATTGCATTCCAACATAATGCATCAATTTTCTATCCGATGACGCACGTGTCTCCAATACATGCTACGGACCTCCGCGAATGGAAATAGTATGTTGGTCGTAAATTGAGGTCCTTGGTAAATATAATAAATTTTGCCTAGTTTTAAATGGTGAACAATTTTTTGAAAATGTTATATTTTTTTAATGTTCAGTTAATTTTCACCATAAAATACTACGATTTGCTTATCGTGAAAAAGATGTTAACAAAGTTTCCTAATATGTAACATTTTTATATTAGAGATGAGTTCCGAAAAATAATATGTATGTTATTGAAAATAAGAAACTATTTTTATATACCAGTGTAGGTCACACAGAATAATAAATAAAATTGCCTTTTTATCAACTAAATATTAAATATTATTAACAAAACTAAAAAGAAATCTATTGATAAATTAGACATTGAATTAATAATGGAGTCAAAATAACATATAAAACAATTCGGGTCATCATCCCTTGTTTTCCCTTAAATCATAAAGAATTCCCTAGCATTATAAACTCACAAAAATCTCACAACCTTTTATCTTCTCTTTAATCTGGTAATGTTTTATTAACCTTCTAATGGTTTGTTGAAAATGTTAAAATTTTTCCTTATTCAAAGTTCGAAAATTCGGAAAAAAAAATGTAATATATTGATATAATATTTTTTTATTTATATATATATATATATATATATATATATTTAGTCGTTTTGGGTTATCTTTTTAATTACGTGGTTTTGGTTGACTTTGTTATTCTGCAAATAAAAAAAAAAATTCCTTCAACCCACGTACGATGTTCTGTGGGGTTACAAGATACGTGTTACAAATTTCAAACGGGCAAAGTTTCCACTTGTATTCTTTGTATTAGAATAAATCTATTTTTATCATTAAAACAGCTAAGTATGCAGTAAATTAGGGGGACATTTGTTGCAATTATGAAGAAATATGTATTTCCGAATTATATAAAAATCATTAACGAAAAATCACTAATGGCTTTTGTGGTGTGGAATTTCAAGCACTTTCATTATTCCTTTCATAATATGTTCTACAAAATCATGCCATTTAAGTGTCCGTAAAAAGTAAATTAACATCTATTTCTCTTCTTCTCGTTGATAGAAACTGATTTTCTTCTATGTCGATACACTGTAATTTACTGTAATTTTGACTGTAATTTTCATTTTCCTAACAAACAACTCATGATCCGAATTAAATAGTATAGCTTGTGCTGTTGTTGTTATAAAAGAGGAAGTATATATTTTGATGTGAGTTTCGTATTCTAAATTTTATTTTCTTATTTTTAGTGACCGACATGTAAATTTCGCCATTATTATCTAATATTTTGAGAGGCTCTGACGTATTATGATATACCATAGAATATTTATTATTGTGAGATATTTATTTCGATATTTATCTAAAAAACATATTAATGTCTTTTCTACTTCGGTGACTCGAAAAATAAAATATAGTAATCACAATGATAACTGAATTACTCCTATGAGATCATTATCGTGACGAAGGATATAGATACAAGTTTACCTTTCAACAAATTATTGAGATCATCATAGCACGTAATGCGAGTTTGTTTGGGAGTGATTCTTTACGTCGAATTACTTGAAGACTAGAATATTTTGAATACGTTAGTTTTACCTTATAAATTAAAGTTTTATTTTCGCCTTTCAAAAAATGTTGTTCTCAAATGTAGTAAAGATTAAGTTTATAATAGTTTCTGTGGTGACCATTTTTCTCCATAATGAATTTATATAGAGAAAATTATCTACATTAAGTTATCGATATTAAATAATGTTACTCAAACAAAAGCAAACAAATTAAATTAAAATAAATTATAAAAACCGTAAATTAAGCGAGTAAGATTTTGAACTGACCTTTTTTTTAATTTACCAATGACAGGAATCAAGAAAAATATTTTCCTCCGTAACCTGAAAACGAAACGTTTTGGAATTCCCTATGTTTTGCAAATTATTACTTTCCTTATTCTTCTTACAATTTTTATTTATTGCAGTTTTATTACATCAACCAATCAGTCCTGAATAAATTAAATTTTAAGGCTGTTAAAAATCATAGTAAAATTCCGGCTTTCTCTAATTAATAGTGTTTATATGTTGTCGGAAGTTGACGTAATAAAAACACAGACATGACAGCTCGTGGATGTATGCACGAACGTAATATCGTATACATTTCACTAGAGACGTTCAAACATTTGTTTGTTTATTTTATTTCTCGATTGGTGATCGACAGCAACTAAGTTTAATAGTTTAAGATCATATGATCAGAACTGCTAATAAATAGTACATCCATGTCTCTAAAATACGGTGCATACAAAAGTGGACAACAAAATTAATGCTTTTAACGTGATAAATACATACAATACATTTACATAACCTTAAAAATAATTTTATAAGCCTATTTCTTGATTATAACTAAGGATTGTGGTTGAAAAATATCCAAGTATAAAGGAAACTTTTATAAAATTAAATGAGGATATTAAATATGCGCGGTTACTGGTATTGTTTTTAAACCTTAAAGACAATCTTTACAACGCGGCTATGTGATGTGCAGCAGAAACAAGGGTGGATAATGTAGTAGGTTTCGTCAGGTTAGTTTCATTATCACAGTGAATAATTTTATTTTTATTTAGTGAAAATATTAAATACAGTCAGTGTAGAGTAGATAAATAGAAAACAATACAGCAGACAGATAATTATGCAAGTGTACATATTTTTCTAATAATTTGTGAATATCCTTGATGAAAATATGAAAATCCGATAGAACAACTTCAATCAGCTATATTGTCAATGATTTTTATAAATTTTTTTACTGAGTCTAAATAATAAACTTGGTGTATTATAATTTAATAAGAAACTAAATGAAACGAACAATATAGATATATAATTAAAAAATTATGCTTTTCCATGTCATAATAGAGAAATGTCCTCCATAACTTAATACTTTACCAAAAACTAAAAAGAAACCTACCTGCCGTACGCTTAAAATAAAAATATTTATATTCCCTGATCTAAGAATAGGGTTCTGATATACATTTGATACAAGGCTAAAGAAAAGAGAAAGAATCTTTTTCACCCATAGTATAAATGTTTATTTATCTCAATGAAACCTTAACTAAATATGCACTATATAAAATCTAAGAAATACAAAGCGACGTTAATGGTTAAATTTTTGTAACAATCGTTGCTATACTAAATACATCCTACTAATTTTTATCTTATAACAGAAACTTTTAAATGTGTGTAACACATACTAAACCATTTCCTACAAATTGATTACTGACATGACTTTAACTCAAACTAATCGAACACAAATGACAAGCTCAGCACGGAATCGCAATTATGACGACACGGCTTTTACATAAAGTCTAAACAAATTAAAATCTTAAATTTTATACAGAATTGTAAATTGTATATTTTATGAAAAATCAAATTAAAATTAGGGTCCAAACAAGAAAGGGCACACGAAAGAAGAAAATTATTAGAGAAGTAAGAGTTAGTCCTAATAAATCACTTTTGGGCCATTTCACTTTGCGCAAGAACGTGAAGTTTGCGTCTCGCTTTTTGTTAATAAATTTCGTTTCGGATTTCTGAAATAGATCGGGCGGGTTTATTTTTATTTTCAATTTAAATTTACGGCCGTAAAAGTTTGTAAGACGACTAGCCATTTTTCCTATTTTCCGCGATTATCTTAGGGTCGCTTTATTTCTCATTTTTATGAGGACTAAACGGATTGTTGGTAACAATTTAAATAGTATGATAGGATGTATAGAGAGGACTTCCATATATGTATAAAAACACTAGATCACAATAAATTGAAGAACTAGATAAATTATATTGATAAAATATGTATTTATGTATGAGTTACATTTTTATAAATGTTTCGACAAACATTATTAATTAACGTCGTCCCAGAATTGAGACCACATTAAGTGTGACGGCCTAGTAGAACCTCTATATATGTATTTATATTTATATATCATCACCCATATACCTATATTTTTAACCAGATATGAAGACACTGACAGTACAATAATCGGAAGTCACCTTAAAATTCCTTGATTCGGTCAAATTAATAAAGTTAAATATATTGCATCCATAATATACATTTGGAATATATCTATTATCAGCTCAATGTTTTTGTCTCTCGGACCAGATCGGGCTGCAAATATGCATATATTATACAAGTCTTTTCATAAATACAAAATATTATGTAAATGGAAGCCTGTTAATAACGTAATAATTAGGATATATATTAAAGCAAAATGTGGCCACAATTACATTTAATTAAAGGCATTAAATTTATTCTCCTTTACCGTCTGCGCTAATTCCTTTGCGAAGAATATGAAATGTCATTTGAGAGGTAATGATGTGGAATTTGAAAAAAATAAGAGTACCCGCAAAATTACTGTGACCTCAAAATAGTAGGAAGTCGATATTGTTTTGTTAATTGCTGACACCTGGGAGCAAACGGATATTCTATTATTAATTATCTACGCCATCAAGTTTTTCGACAAATGTCGTACCAAATTAAAGCTTGATTTTTTTAACACGATTAACCACCTTTGCCTGTCCTAAAACTACCGC
Source organism: Druceiella hillmani (assembly GCA_039881145.1). Taxonomy (NCBI): domain Eukaryota; kingdom Metazoa; phylum Arthropoda; class Insecta; order Lepidoptera; family Hepialidae; genus Druceiella; species Druceiella hillmani. The sequence goes on from JAYKKI010000080.1 coordinate 10,968,378, forward strand.
ATATAGCGGCTATCAAAAAGTATAAATGCGGGCGATGCTATGTACAATTATTAATTAGCAGCCTTTAGAAAGAATGCAAAATTTATGAAATCATTGATCGAGGAAAATAACATAAACAGAGTAAATTTTGCAAATTAGCTTATGTCCAGTTGCCAAAAGATAGAGATTTCTTGAATTAAGAACTTTTAGTTACCGTACTGAATACTTTATCATATATGAATAAATATAATTAGTAAGTAGGCATAAATACAATTTATCTTATATATTGTTAAAATAAAATAATCTTGTACGTAGTTGAAAAATGAAATGGAAACGTACTTCAGATACTTCGATTGAAATAAGATTTTTGTTATTTAATTACAAATATATCAAAATCTACATATTACCGCCTCCTTATTCATAAAAAAATTAACACGTACTAATCTTAATCTTCGATGAGTGTCGTAAGTTAACGATCTTATTTTAATAAGTGGAAAGATATTTATTTTATAATTACATTTTTGTTCGGTAAATTATATTTTAAAGTAAAATAACGCTCGTTAAAAGGAAATATATAAAGTACTTAAATTTCGTTGAGTTGTTTAATATCTCACTTATATATGCAGCTTTAAAAATTAATAATTTATACATTTTTTGTAACGATTACTTTATATATATATATATATATATATGTATATATATATGATGTGTAGAAACGAAAATACCAAAAAAAAATTAAAAATTAACAAAAAAGAAACGTGAACATAAATTTACATGTAGAAAAAATATTGGAAGACAAAAATTAAAATAATCCATTAATTCAATTTTGACATCTACGCAGATGAAATTGGGCGAAAAATTAGTTTTTGGTAATATATTAAGTTATGGGGGAAATTTTTCTGTTATGATATTTTGATTAATTTTTGTAGTAAGAGGCCAAAATAATCATGCAGTTTCATTAATCTACAGTACCTAAATCTTAAATCGATTTCTAAACATAAGACTGAATGAAATAGAATCAGATGTTTGGATAATGACATACTTTCCACTCATAGTCTATTATTATTACACTTCATTATTACAAGTAGTTTTAGCGTATATATATATTTTCAACTTTATTAATTAAACTATAGATTTCTTGAATATATTTAATATATTTTAAAGATTATAATAACATAGATAACTAGATTCAGATTTATACAAAAAATTTCGCAGCACTTTAAATTTAGGCTAAAAATTTTCTCACTTGGTGGGACTTTAGTTTTGATTGGTTAAGACACTAAAATAATATTTTAATTTTCTGTACTTAAAAGTAAGTAACTATCTGTACTTAAAGTAAGTCATTATAAAGTAATGACATGTCATTACTTTATAATGACTACTTATTCATATTTCAAAATAAAATTTTTAATAATTTACGCTATATATATATATATATATATATATATATATATATATATATATATATATTGAAATTCTTTTATTTTCATAATTTGAGAAGTTATAGTTTCAAAAGGTTGTAAGTAGGAGAGAAATGTATCTCGGGAGGTAAGCTACTTAAAATAATCATTTTTTCAATATCCGTGTAACGTCTTCATAAATCGTTTGTAATCCCTGTCGTTTGTTATCCTTTATAAACGTTACCCCACAGAATATGAAAAATTAAAAAAACTTTTTTTTTAAATATACATAGCGAGTTAATATGTTTAAAAATTACGCGAGTTTCATTGTACATTTCTACATAGAACGCTTTATGAAAAAAGCAGCTGTAAGAGACAGACGACAATATTAGTGTATTTCAGTTATTTAGAATAATTCCTTTTTTCCTTTTAATGTACATTTTTGACCCTGTAGTGCGTGTGATGTATCGCACTTTTAAATTAATCTAAAAAGTATAGAAATCACCTGCACCCAGAAAGATGAATACCAAGGTTTTGATGGCAAATAAAGTAAGGCGAAGAGTCGATGTAATAACAGTTATAAATTAAATAAGAAATTGGGGTTATAAATGCATTGTTTGTTTATATGTATTCATAATGTAGGTACTTTAAACAATATTCCTTGGCAAGCTTTGAAACTAATTGCGTTCCTCACATAATGAGCTTATGAGAAGTGATAGTTTATTAGTGGATTGATGAATAATTTTTAGAAATTATCCATATTTATATATTGAAAAAGCAAATTACAAGGATTCGAAAACTAATTTTTGATTATTGAATTCAAGGAGTTCCAGAGAAATTGATGGAAATGTTCACAAAAACACGTTTCCCACCTCAATCTCAGAAACGACAGCAACAATTATGTAAAAGCAGCAGCATTAATAGTTCATCTGAACCTTACCTGAAAATAAGACTGATGGTCATTAATTTCTTTTTGAGATACCTATGACATGCTTAGACCTATGAAAGATGGTTTAGGTAATATGCTTTAATGGGGAAAATAATATTGCAAATGGATTTAGAGGTTTGTAGTTCATATATTAAATAGTGTAATGTTTATAAATATCTCAGTGAAATCATCGTAGTTCGATTTTTACTCATATTTAACAAGTTCTATTACTTACCTGAAGACACGTATATATAGTCCCTATTAAAAAATAATATCCCAATAAATAATTGTTAATATTAATACTTGATGATATAAGAATGCCCCAGAATGAATAAACAACCATATATACAATTAAACTAATACGAAAACAATAATTGAATAGATACAATTTAAATACGTTCTTGTTTTCTTCATACTATATTCCTAATATTACACTTTCAGAATGAAAAAATCTCAAACTCAAAAAATGGAAACTGAGTTAAATTCATAAGGTGATCACGCGCAGAAAATGTCTTGGATGAGAGGATGAACAGAATATATCTTAAACGTTAACATTACTGGGTAGCCGAGTGCTGAATTTTCCACCTAAGCCGTTTGTTTCTGCTAAATATGTAGGACTAGCTTGCCAGTCAAATGATTACGATAAATTCTATTATTTGTAAATATGTTTATGTATTTTTCTTTCATATGTTTCACAAAAGATATATGTCACAAAATCTTAGAAGTAATATTAATGTAATAACTAACACTTGACACCTGTTCACCTGACACAATTATTAAATATTTGCACCTAACATCGCGTGCCTTGCGAAACATCAGTTCAGTTGATGAAAACTTAAATTAAAGTCGTATTTTCTCTTAGATATAATTAGTAAAACTCTATAAACTTAAAGAAATTAATAACAAGAAAGTTAAGTCATTACCCTCTACACCTAATAAAATAGTAAAACTATAATAATGGCTATAAAATGTATTTAATGCAATGTACAAGACATAATTGAGCTGAAAGTAAAAATAACTTAGCATTTTTAATTACTTTTCCAATAAAACTTAGTACTACTTATCAAAATTAGAGAGAAATTAAAAATAATTCACCAGTTTTCCTTGTCGATTGACTAGACTCAACATATGTCTTATGATCATGCTAAATGTTCGCTTGACGATTGCTGATACGCATTTGATCCGCAAGACTCAATCAATGAGTACGAGATTAAGTCTCACGCAAGCATCGGTTTTCGATTACTCACACGATTGCCCGGTCTATCGGTACCGATTTCATTAACTGCAGGTCGCAATCAATCAAGTAATCGTTCCACAATTCATCTCCGGAATATTTCGGTTTGCTGCACAAGATTTTCCTGGTTCATTCAATTACAATTCTAATATTGCGATGAACAATACTACGTAGCTAATGAGAAAAAAATACATTTTGTATAATCGCATAAAATTTAAGCATTTTATAAATAAATTTAATTTTGTCCTCAAATAATTTAATTTTGCCATTAATTAAATTTCAGTTGATTATCTATTTATTAACTTTATGGTAAAGCTAGGCAAAATATAATTTTAAGTCTAATTAATTACTAAACAAAAAGAAAATTTCTGAATAATCGCGTTAAATTATGAGCTTTTTTTATTGGTTACCAAATATTTCTGGCGAATTGTTAATGACTCAGTAATTCCGCAATATTACACGTAAATAAATTTGGGATCCCTGAGTGATTTCTCTAAAAAATATCGTCAGACGTATAATTTTCTAAACACTCTTAGTTTTGCTACTTATGTCTAAACGGTTTCCCAATAGATAGATCCATGATTTGTTTTAGGCAGCGTAAATATTTTTTTATTTCTTTTGTTAAAATCACATTTTTTTACATTCTTATGCTCATAACATATTCCGTTCCTGAATGTTACACATGTAAAAAAATAAACGTGTAATTACTTTTATATTTTATAAAATTATTACATTATAAATTAATTTCTTCAAGTAGGTATAACAGCAAAAAGTAACTATTTTAATGGAAGTAGCCATGTACCATACATATATGATATACATAGAGGAATTGAAAGACTTGGTCGAAAATGGGGATATTCTAGACATTTCATCGTTATGTTTTATTTCGTATGTGAGAATATGTGTAAATATATATTCATAAAATGTATAATAACGTAAAATGTATAACGTGAAATATTTGTACATTGAATATTTCTGAGAATATTGTAGGATTACAGTAAATAAAGGAAGTTGTAACTAGTCAGGAATCTAAACGAGAACCGAGTATTAATTGCGTTTAGTACACATAAACCATTACGTGTTTCTAAAGGTATTCATGAATTTATCGTAAGGGAGAGTTGATGCTCTGAACTTGAAAAAATATCCTGGACTCCGATTATTTAAGCGTTCTCGAAAGAAATTTATTAGTTTATTTTCCATGAAAATTTATTGACTAAATAATAACATTTATCGAGAGTTTTAAAGTGAAATAGAATCGTAATAGATAAAAATACACATATCAGTATTTCCAATAAGTACGTAACTTAAAACATTATTTGAGGAAATACATACATACGTAACTTGGATAAAATGCACGTCTATGATTTATTTACAAAAATGACATAAAATGTTTTAGTTGGTTCCGGAAAAAGTAGAACTAATTTTTGTTTATTTTATTTCGTTTAATTAGTATTGAAAGCCATTTTCTACATAACAATTTGATTGCCTAAAATGGCCATTGCAATTAATTGTATTCCAACATAATGTAGCAATTGTGTATCTGATGATGCACGTGTCTCCAATATATGCCACCGACCTCCGCGAATGGAAATAGTATGCTTGTCGTAAATTAAGGTTCTCGGTAAATATAGTAAATTTCGCCTAGTTCACGTTAGTAGTGAACGATTTTGTGAAAATGTTATATTTTTTACGTTCAGTTAATTTTCACCATAAAATACTACAATTTGCTTATCACGAAAATGATGTCAACAAAATTTTATAACATTTTTATATTAAAGATGGGTTCGGAAAAATAATAAGTATATTATTTAAAATAAGAAACTATATTTATATACCAATGTATGTCACACAAAACAATAAATATGAAATAAAATTGCATTTTCATCAACAAAATATTATATATTAATAACAAAAACTTTAAAAAATCTATTGATAAATTAGACATTGAGTTAATAATGGAGTCAAAATAACACATGAAACAATTCGGGTCGTCATCATCATGTTTTCCGCCTAAATCTTAAAGAATTCTCTAGCATTAGAGACTCAAAAAAATCTCACAATCTTATTTTTTTTCTTTAATCTGGTAATGATCTATTAATCTTCTAATGGTTTGTTGAAAATGTTGAAACTTTTGTTCATTCAAAGTTTCAAAATTCAAAAAAATTATGGGAAAAAAACGTAATTTATTGATATAATTTTATATTTGTTTAATAAATGTTTATATCAAGAACTCAGTGTCATTAGTGCCATGATTACCTAAAATTATCTTAAGATTGAGAAAATAATTTTTAATATATTAAATCCTTCGCTATTACTACCCATCACTTTCACAAATCTTTTCGTCGAATGCTAGATTGCAACGAAAGAAAAATTTCATGTCACTCAAATAAAACGCAACGTATATATATATATATATATATATATATATATATATATATATATATATATATATATATATATACGTTGCGTTTTATTTGAGTGACATGAAATTTTTCTTTTATATATATATATATATATATATATATATATATATATATATATATATATATATATATATATATATACGTTGCGTTTTATTTGAGTGACATGAAATTTTTCTTTCGTTGCAATCTAGCATTTGACGAAAAGATTTGTGAAAGTGATGGGTAGTAATAGCGAAGGATTTAATATATTAAAAATTATTTTCTCAATCTTAAGATAATTTTAGGTAATCATGGCACTAATGACACTGAGTTCTTGATATAAACATTTATTAAACAAATATAAAATTATATCAATAAATTACGTTTTTTTCCCATAATTTTTTTGAATTTTGAAACTTTGAATGAACAAAAGTTTCAACATTTTCAACAAACCATTAGAAGATTAATAGATCATTACCAGATTAAAGAAAAAAAATAAGATTGTGAGATTTTTTTGAGTCTCTAATGCTAGAGAATTCTTTAAGATTTAGGCGGAAAACATGATGATGACGACCCGAATTGTTTCATGTGTTATTTTGACTCCATTATTAACTCAATGTCTAATTTATCAATAGATTTTTTAAAGTTTTTGTTATTAATATATAATATTTTGTTGATGAAAATGCAATTTTATTTCATATTTATTGTTTTGTGTGACATACATTGGTATATAAATATAGTTTCTTATTTTAAATAATATACTTATTATTTTTCCGAACCCATCTTTAATATAAAAATGTTATAAAATTTTGTTGACATCATTTTCGTGATAAGCAAATTGTAGTATTTTATGGTGAAAATTAACTGAACGTAAAAAATATAACATTTTCACAAAATCGTTCACTACTAACGTGAACTAGGCGAAATTTACTATATTTACCGAGAACCTTAATTTACGACAAGCATACTATTTCCATTCGCGGAGGTCGGTGGCATATATTGGAGACACGTGCATCATCAGATACACAATTGCTACATTATGTTGGAATACAATTAATTGCAATGGCCATTTTAGGCAATCAAATTGTTATGTAGAAAATGGTTTTCAATACTAATTAAACGAAATAAAATAAACAAAAATTAGTTCTACTTTTTCCGGAACCAACTAAAACATTTTATGTCATTTTTGTGAATAAATCATAGACGTGCATTTTATCCAAGTTACGTATGTATGTATTTCCTCAAATAATGTTTTAAGTTACGTACTTATTGGAAATACTGATATGTGTATTTTTATCTATTACGATTCTATTTCACTTTAAAACTCTCGATAAATGTTATTATTTAGTCAATAAATTTTCATGGAAAATAAACTAATAAATTTCTTTCGAGAACGCTTAAATAATCGGAGTCCAGGATATTTTTTCAAGTTCAGAGCATCAACTCTCCCTTACGATAAATTCATGAATACCTTTAGAAACACGTAATGGTTTATGTGTACTAAACGCAATTAATACTCGGTTCTCGTTTAGATTCCTGACTAGTTACAACTTCCTTTATTTACTGTAATCCTACAATATTCTCAGAAATATTCAATGTACAAATATTTCACGTTATACATTTTACGTTATTATACATTTTATGAATATATATTTACACATATTCTCACATACGAAATAAAACATAACGATGAAATGTCTAGAATATCCCCATTTTCGACCAAGTCTTTCAATTCCTCTATGTATATCATATATGTATGGTACATGGCTACTTCCATTAAAATAGTTACTTTTTGCTGTTATACCTACTTGAAGAAATTAATTTATAATGTAATAATTTTATAAAATATAAAAGTAATTACACGTTTATTTTTTTACATGTGTAACATTCAGGAACGGAATATGTTATGAGCATAAGAATGTAAAAAAATGTGATTTTAACAAAAGAAATAAAAAAATATTTACGCTGCCTAAAACAAATCATGGATCTATCTATTGGGAAACCGTTTAGACATAAGTAGCAAAACTAAGAGTGTTTAGAAAATTATACGTCTGACGATATTTTTTAGAGAAATCACTCAGGGATCCCAAATTTATTTACGTGTAATATTGCGGAATTACTGAGTCATTAACAATTCGCCAGAAATATTTGGTAACCAATAAAAAAAGCTCATAATTTAACGCGATTATTCAGAAATTTTCTTTTTGTTTAGTAATTAATTAGACTTAAAATTATATTTTGCCTAGCTTTACCATAAAGTTAATAAATAGATAATCAACTGAAATTTAATTAATGGCAAAATTAAATTATTTGAGGACAAAATTAAATTTATTTATAAAATGCTTAAATTTTATGCGATTATACAAAATGTATTTTTTTCTCATTAGCTACGTAGTATTGTTCATCGCAATATTAGAATTGTAATTGAATGAACCAGGAAAATCTTGTGCATCAAACCGAAATATTCCGGAGATGAATTGTGGAACGATTACTTGATTGATTGCGACCTGCAGTTAATGAAATCGGTACCGATAGACCGGGCAATCGTGTGAGTAATCGAAAACCGATGCTTGCGTGAGACTTAATCTCGTACTCATTGATTGAGTCTTGCGGATCAAATGCGTATCAGCAATCGTCAAGCGAACATTTAGCATGATCATAAGACATATGTTGAGTCTAGTCAATCGACAAGGAAAACTGGTGAATTATTTTTAATTTCTCTCTAATTTTGATAAGTAGTACTAAGTTTTATTGGAAAAGTAATTAAAAATGCTAAGTTATTTTTACTTTCAGCTCAATTATGTCTTGTACATTGCATTAAATACATTTTATAGCCATTATTATAGTTTTACTATTTTATTAGGTGTAGAGGGTAATGACTTAACTTTCTTGTTATTAATTTCTTTAAGTTTATAGAGTTTTACTAATTATATCTAAGAGAAAATACGACTTTAATTTAAGTTTTCATCAACTGAACTGATGTTTCGCAAGGCACGCGATGTTAGGTGCAAATATTTAATAATTGTGTCAGGTGAACAGGTGTCAAGTGTTAGTTATTACATTAATATTACTTCTAAGATTTTGTGACATATATCTTTTGTGAAACATATGAAAGAAAAATACATAAACATATTTACAAATAATAGAATTTATCGTAATCATTTGACTGGCAAGCTAGTCCTACATATTTAGCAGAAACAAACGGCTTAGGTGGAAAATTCAGCACTCGGCTACCCAGTAATGTTAACGTTTAAGATATATTCTGTTCATCCTCTCATCCAAGACATTTTCTGCGCGTGATCACCTTATGAATTTAACTCAGTTTCCATTTTTTGAGTTTGAGATTTTTTCATTCTGAAAGTGTAATATTAGGAATATAGTATGAAGAAAACAAGAACGTATTTAAATTGTATCTATTCAATTATTGTTTTCGTATTAGTTTAATTGTATATATGGTTGTTTATTCATTCTGGGGCATTCTTATATCATCAAGTATTAATATTAACAATTATTTATTGGGATATTATTTTTTAATAGGGACTATATATACGTGTCTTCAGGTAAGTAATAGAACTTGTTAAATATGAGTAAAAATCGAACTACGATGATTTCACTGAGATATTTATAAACATTACACTATTTAATATATGAACTACAAACCTCTAAATCCATTTGCAATATTATTTTCCCCATTAAAGCATATTACCTAAACCATCTTTCATAGGTCTAAGCATGTCATAGGTATCTCAAAAAGAAATTAATGACCATCAGTCTTATTTTCAGGTAAGGTTCAGATGAACTATTAATGCTGCTGCTTTTACATAATTGTTGCTGTCGTTTCTGAGATTGAGGTGGGAAACGTGTTTTTGTGAACATTTCCATCAATTTCTCTGGAACTCCTTGAATTCAATAATCAAAAATTAGTTTTCGAATCCTTGTAATTTGCTTTTTCAATATATAAATATGGATAATTTCTAAAAATTATTCATCAATCCACTAATAAACTATCACTTCTCATAAGCTCATTATGTGAGGAACGCAATTAGTTTCAAAGCTTGCCAAGGAATATTGTTTAAAGTACCTACATTATGAATACATATAAACAAACAATGCATTTATAACCCCAATTTCTTATTTAATTTATAACTGTTATTACATCGACTCTTCGCCTTACTTTATTTGCCATCAAAACCTTGGTATTCATCTTTCTGGGTGCAGGTGATTTCTATACTTTTTAGATTAATTTAAAAGTGCGATACATCACACGCACTACAGGGTCAAAAATGTACATTAAAAGGAAAAAAGGAATTATTCTAAATAACTGAAATACACTAATATTGTCGTCTGTCTCTTACAGCTGCTTTTTTCATAAAGCGTTCTATGTAGAAATGTACAATGAAACTCGCGTAATTTTTAAACATATTAACTCGCTATGTATATTTAAAAAAAAAGTTTTTTTAATTTTTCATATTCTGTGGGGTAACGTTTATAAAGGATAACAAACGACAGGGATTACAAACGATTTATGAAGACGTTACACGGATATTGAAAAAATGATTATTTTAAGTAGCTTACCTCCCGAGATACATTTCTCTCCTACTTACAACCTTTTGAAACTATAACTTCTCAAATTATGAAAATAAAAGAATTTCAAGATGCTTACTGGAAGCTGATGGGAGAAATACAGCGGCCATTTTAGCTCTCACAGTTTTGAGAAATACGTAGGGACTTTACGCCTATGGAAGACGTATTAAACAATATATTTACCTTGTAAAAAATAATGCTAATATTTGTTTCAAAAACAATAATACTTATTTACTTAAACCACGTTTTTTATGTACCTTGAAGTGTATAGAACATTCGTAATGCGTGTTTTAATCGTACTTGATGTGTATTTTTTTAGGTATTTAATAAATTATGCTAGCCATAAGAAAGTGAAATACATCATTTTTTATTACATAATTAACACCGATTTTTTAATGTTAATCTAAAGACGCAGAAATACAATTTTTATCACTAAATATTTTCATCATTTGTGCTGATCTCTATTCTTCAACATCGAACTATCTAGTTTTACCACTTATCAGAGATTTTAGCAAAATTAAAATGTATTTTTACATTAAACCATTATTACCTAAAATTGCAAAGAATATCAAGATATTTAAGGAAACTTACTATTATGTTATATACTTACATATAATAGTAATAGATATCTTCGTTTCGGAATTTTTCAGCAGTTACACACAGAAAGACAAACAAAGAAATAATGATGTATTTGATGATTCCATAAATAAGGACGATACCATGATTAACAAATATTCTAAGACACACACGTATCAAATTTAGTTCTGCGCGGGAAGCATCATTTTGAACCTCAAAAATAGCAAAAATTTAGATTAGTCTCATAATAAAAGTTTACCATTTTTCTGAATCATAAACAAATTAAACGAATTCAGAGAAAAGTAATTAAACCCTAATATTTGGAGTCATGCACGATAATCTATCGAAAAAATCTAGTTGCTTAGATTGATATATGTAGCAAGAATATCGATAAGTTTAAACACATATCTAATAGTTGTTTGAAAAATATCAGTTTGATTTAAGGTTAGAATAGTTTTAGGAACGTTTTATTTTTCAAAAATGTTACTGCCTCTATTTAAGATTATCGGATAAGCTATTTATGTATGGAAGATCGTTTTATTTAAAGTAGAATAGACTTAAATCAACGAAGCATTGATATTGTGACAAATAGTCATTACCTATTTTTACTTGAAGTTTTTATCGTAATTAAAATTTTATAAAACTTGAGATATACGGGGATAATAATGAAGTTGACAATCTATCGGTCGAAAAAAACTATTTTTATTGTAGGACGAAATATCTGGAGATATTAAAATTGCGACGAGTCATCCGAGCGATCTTTTCTAAAAGCCATCGTCTGATAATAACACATAAATCTTAAAATTTTGAGCTTCGTTCGACGAGCTATATAAAGAAAAAAAGAATATTAGTTTTCCTGAAATAGAACCCTTTGCAGTGGAATGCGGTGAATTCAGCCTATTTAAAACAAAATCTTTAATTCAGGTATCCGGAATACATGGTCATTTGTATATAGTTATTGTTCGCTTCATTTTACAGACAAGTAAACAGCAACTCGATAGATTTTAATTACGAGTATAAAAAAGACCCGTTACCCAGAAGAAGCCAATATGTCGTTTAAATACAGTCTTCCTATCTTACCCCATAAGTTTTCGAATTCTAATTATATAACCATACAGAATTTTCTTTCGTCTCATTACCGTTCACAATAGCAGAGCATGCATTTCAAACTACGATATTGTGTGTAATAATAGTAATGTACTTACTTCCCAAAGATCTTAAATACATGCTGATGACTATGACAGGAAGGCAACATTCTTTAAATTAATAATATATCGCTTCAAAAACACAATCAACATCAAATGCAAGGTATAAATCGAAATTGCTTGAATTTTGGTTCATACGCTGCTTTTGATGTTGATTGTGACTTATGTTTTGAATTTCTTTGAGACTAGTGTGCTATAAAATTAAAATTCTGAGTTTAAAATTATGTAAACTAGATCAAACACTGTGACAAAAATGTGTAATAAAAACATTCCAAAGAGGCATTACTTAAGCTAGATTTATTATATTTAACTGTGTGGTGGGTACTGCGGTATACATTAGGCAGATTTTGTTTGGCATACCAAAACTGCTATCGCAAAAAAAGCTGCCTTACGTAGTAGAAATTGCTTTGTAAAAATTTAAGTCTTTTTTATATAGTACGGTAATGCTTCTATTTCTAACTTATTACTGATTAATTGACATGTGAACTGAGCTACACTGCCGGCGAGGGGGTTATCTTAAGGTTGTTAAATGGATAGAGTACACTATTATATATAAACAGAATAGAAGAACAAATTTTAATTTATCGCTGGTGTGTATATGCCAGTATCGTTTGCCAGAATTACACTATCAAAGTTACACCTTACAATATTGCAATAATCCCCAATTTTACTTCTTACAGTAATTTTTCACTGAAGTTTTCGTTTTTTGTCGGAAATAGGTACACTTTTATTGCGGGACGATGCTACCTGAAACGAAATTTTGCGTTACTATTCACTTTAGAAAACACGTTATCTGATAATGATTAATATCGTATATATTTTGGTTTTTTGTAAACATGCATTACTCTTACGACAAACTTTAAATAGAAGAATATAAATGTATAAAAATGATGTATACTAGAATGAAAAACTGGTCAAAATATGGAGCGAAGTATTATAAAAAATTAACTCGCCAGTGTCAAAATTAATGATATCTTGAATTTATATTTTCTTTAAGTTCCTTACCACGACCTAGGTTTCGTTGTGTTACAACATCTTTGCAAATAGCCCACCTGAATATGTTATAATACAACGAAACCTAAGTCGTGGTAAAGAACTTAAAGAAAGCAGAAATAATACTACATCACATAGTTTCATTTAAATGTCATTAATAATGTCTATTTATTTTTAATACATGCAATTCATTGCTACACCTAGTTAAGTATCTGCGAGTGATATATACATTAGTATAGACATAATAATAGCATTAACTTTTTTCCTTACAAATCTGTCATGCATGGTTTATATTCGGTACTTAATACCCGCATCTAAGTAAAATAAATAAATCAGTATTGAATACATACTAAAGAAATTTCTAAGTTTATAATCATTTTAAATTTATAGGTTGCATTCCAAAAGTCCTTTACTCCCGCTGCTTAATTTAAAATCGTATTATTTAAATAAAAAATACTTCATTTGCTCATAGGCGATGATTTAACTATATCTAATATATATTCACAATCTGAAAAACTAACGATTCAAATTAACGGTATTCATCAGTAACGCCTAATCCATAGCCTTTCCAATTTATATTAAAATTAAATGTTAATGAAATAATATATATGACAACTTTGGGAAACAAAATGAATTTTATTACATAAAAATTAATTAATAAATAAATTAACTATACATGTAAGTGTAATAAGTCTAAATCAAAGTTGTTATTTAAATATCAACAGCACATTAATTTAAACACTTGCACAAATAATGCAGCAGTTATACATGAGTATTCGAGCTCGGGAAAAGAAATAAACACTGGAAATGTACGCAAATGGGAATGAATTCTGAAGGAAAATGAGAAAAAACGAAACAGAATTAACCAAAGGGAAACAGCGAACCCAAACAGCACAAGTATGTGACACACGAGTGGTACTTCAGACGTGAAATGAAATTGTGGAGTGGAGTGACGCGGCAGCGGCTAAGTGAGCAATCAGCATGCATGCAGCCGTTACTGAAAAAAAAATTAACTAACCAATATTTATGAAATTACTTTCATGAGAATTAATATCAAATAGAAGTTCTAAATTAAATTAATGTTATACTAATAGTGCAAACCCTTTTAAAAAAATATTCGTGAATTTATATCAGTCAGTGAGTAAAAAGATATATATCACTAGAGATGAAACTAAATAGCCAGACTTATTCGCTTAACTTGTTGACATTTCCCTTTTGTCTGGCAACAAACTTTACCTACTAACAAAAACCATACCTATTAAAATTTTCCATAATCGTCGAAATAAAAAATTACTTATAACAAAATGAAAAAAAAAAATTTACAGTGTAAAGCATTAAGCAAAGCGAAGCCGAATCGACAGGGTCAAGGAAGCGACTCAAACTTCATATCTGTACAATCTTGCACAAGAACCCTTTCAAGTATTAACATTCGCTGCAATATCTAAACATCTAAGTTTCGTAACTCCGTAGTCTTGTTCAAATACAACAATACGCAAGTTTCGTTTTACATTTAACCTAGTGTTTGCTATTAATCAATCACAGTTAAACAATTGGAACCTTGGCTTGTTGAAATAAGTGATGGTATCAAATCGTAAATCCTGCATATTCGTAGTTCAGAATCAGACGATCTAAAACTTAATGTATTTAGTTCTCTTATGCTTCGTAAGCAAGTCAGTTTAAAAACTTAAACATTTTGCAGTTCCCACGTAGACGTCATGTACACGAGGTAGACATTTAATATAAGATTAATATTTCTCTCGGCTATTTAACCTACTCACTTAGTTAAATATATATTTTAATACATGTATATTCGTATGCAGTCGACTGAAATTAAGCTGGCGTAAGAAATAAAAGTGGGGCGATGAATTATATGTAAATATTTGATTCTTCTTCTAAGGGAGGTACCCTCCAGCTAGTGATGGTTGGCAGTTATCTCTATATATTTGGTCTTGTCCTTGGCAAGGCAAAAAACTTCAGCGGCACTCGTAATCCCTGTCCATTATTTGATATTACGCAACCGTGACTTTTGTTCATGACCGGTTTTTTTTCCTAGACACTTTTCTTTTCATCATTACTTACAAGAGGTAATATCTGTCATGCCTGAACAGATGCTACAAACATGGAACTTTACATGATTCCATGAAATAATTATAGAAAAAGAAAAGAAAGAGAGTACTCTGACAATATAAATAAGGGTTGTTATGTAGAATTCCATTAACCTCAAGCCTCATACATCTAATTCACAAATTCTATTATTTTTGAGAATACTTTTGAATCTTAATAGTTTACGCAGAAGCATTGAAATAGATTTTATTTCCGACTTCGTCCTGATGGATATTTGGAAGCGCCATCTTTTTCCATTTTTGAAAAATTATTATTAATTAAAATGTATAGATCGAACAAAAGGAGCAACGCCATCTGTCAGCTATTGTTGAAAATTTGGAAACTTCCAAATTTTAGAATTTTGCATTATTCTAAATTTCACGAAATTGCCCAATTTTCAACTGATATCAACTATAAGAGTATTGAAAGATGTGAATTTGTACAATGGAAGATTTTTTCCTACCGCAATATTATATTATTCATATATCAAACAATATTCTAAGGCCCATATTGTTCAATAAAATTCCGTTCTAACCGAATTATTATGTCAGATAAGGTAGTAATAAGTATTTTTGGTAACGTGTGAGTGTAGAAATGGCTAGTCATATTTCAGCAGAAATAAAATTCCGGCAAAAGATTTCACGTTTATCAATAAAATACCTGGGAATAAAATTTTTCTCTAATTTTCGATATAATTTCTTTTTAAAATATTTTAAATATGATTCATTATATATAATTATGTCTTTACGAAACAGTTAGAAAATATCTGTCAACTAGTTGCAGAAGAAATATCAAAACGTTTTGTTTAGTGAGTCAGCCACTCACTCACGTCCGATGACAAAATTTTGAATCACTGATAATTCAAAAGAAAACACATAAAATTATGCAAATACCAAGCTGCAAATGATAAGTTCATTTATAATTAATGAAAGGGGTAAATTTTGACCTGTGTAAATCGTGTAATTATCTTAGCTATCCTCATTAATATTGTTAAAGCAATTTTTTGAAATATTAGAATCAAGAAAAATGAAAACTCATAGTCACAATAATTGAAATAACGGTGCAGGTTGGCAATTTTCTTGATTATCCTAAAAATACACATATTTTAAAAGTAGATATTTTTCCGATTTTTCCGAGAACTCTCATGTCCTGGCTTATCCCCTGTTTTTGGTTTGAATCGACCTTTATGCCAAATTCTCGTATATTACCTTATGTACAAAAATTTACTCCTTTTGATCCGTTCAAGTCTCACCTTTATACTGAATATTTTACCGATTGTATGTATGCCTACTTGAAATCCTAATAGTAACCAATTACAAATTTCCTTATGACAAACCCCTTAACAAGTAAGTAGTGATAGGAAAGTATAGATATTTGATGCGTATCTTATATTTTCTTAGGAAATATAAAAAAAAAATTTTAATTGAACAAAAAAGATAAATGTGTTTTTATATAATTATTGGTGCGTATCAATAACTATACACTTCAGGATTGTCCTTGAAAGGTTTTACATTTTCTTGCTTCCAAGTTACAAGTTACCAGTTGCATTGCCATTGTTTCTCCTTAAATATTAAATGATTTTTACTCAAGATATTATCATTATACCATTCACCAATAATTATACAAGTCATGATCAATCAAACTCAGATATCGTTTAATAAATCATCATTAAATAACAATTCTACTAAAAATAAATTTTTTTCCGAAATCTTTTTTGAAGGATGTTTTTTTTAAAACTTTTATTAAAAAAAAAGAATAGAAATTATTCTCTTTTATACATTATAATTAAATGATCGTTTTAACTGCAAATTAATTTATATTTATGATATTAATATGAGTGATTTGTACAATACAGCCAATCATTTATCACTGGAATTGGTGATCTTATGATCAAAATTCACAGGCATTAACTAAATTATTTATCGGGTTTTGAATAACAAATCTACTACTATACTATAATTAAATGTATTTAGACTATCATATCATTATATTATTAACAAATATCTTCTTATAATGATTTATAATGATATCAAACAGTAATATTATACTTTATTAAGTAGAGGTGTGAGTAAACAGACCTGAAAAGTTAAAAAAAATAATTTATTTACTCAAATCAGAATCCAGCTTCCATCCCTCATAGAAACAAAAAAAAACATCAAATAAAGTCTTACTAACATGAGAAAAATTATGGTAAATATTTTTATTATGTAACGGAATATTTTTTTACCTTATTTCGTTCTAATTATTTCAATTTGTCGGTTTCTCAAGTTACCTTTCCCAAACAAATTTTTTCTGCTGTTAGACAACAAAGCGCCATAATAATACATAGGTTTTTCTTATTTTTCTCTACCTGATGAAAAATTAATAATGATAAATATTTGTTGGGACAAAGCCATTTTGTCAAAAAACACTAATACGCGCCGACACATACGCGAAAGGAATAAACCAAGCGCCCTCACGCATTGTCCACTCGGCTACATGAGTTGGACTCACCTCGTCGGCAAATTGCCGGTACTCGTAATTTATACTTGAACTTGCCGTCAGTGAACGATGCACTCGCTATACGAACTACCCGCCTTCCCGCATGGCTATTTTTACTTTGTACAGCAATATATCAATGCCATTTGAGAACTAGTACAATGATTTAGTTCTTTAAATATTATTTATTTCTTATCCATTATGCGGTTTGATATTATCGAATTAATTTCATGATATTTATAGAGAAAAATTATGAAATTTACAATATATTTGACATTATGCTAAATTAAATATCATTCTATGTCCATTAAACAAGTAATGAGACAACCTACTTGGTCCATATATTCAAAAATGGAATCCAAGTATTCGAAGTAAAATGCTTTGTTATTTATTTTAAGCATTTTGTTGTGAATATTAAATATCGATTATATTACAATATTATTACACCGAAATATATATATATATATATATATATATATATATATATATATATATGTATATACATTTTTTATATATGTATAATTTCGACCCTATTAGAAGGTAAATCTTAACACTGAAGCTTACAAGTAACTTTTGATTGTAGCACTTCTACGCACTTCTATCCCATATGCAATCTCATTTTCCTTCGTATTAAGAAATTATTTAAATTTCTTTAAAACATTTTTTTAAAACAAAAATTAAGTTAGGTAGTGGCTAATACGTGAACTGTACAAACAGGCAGATTTTCTTATTTATCTATTGATTTATAAATATACAATTAGAGGATGTTTACAATTTTCGAAGTCGTTCGCAGAAGTCACCCGAAGAGGATAGAAGATAACCAACTTTAAATGGAATTTATTTTTTAGGACAGGAAAGAACTTTGAGGAAAATGATATGATAAGTTCTAGCTCTTTGTCATATATTTGAGTATTTGTTTGTATCGGCTTGTACTCACATACCAATGTTTTTGGTCATATGTTGTAAGTACTGGCAGATTGCTATATTAGTCTTATCCGACGTTATTCTTTTACGTAAAATAGACGATTAAAGTCAATTTATATCCATGCGAGCCGTATAAAATAACAAATACGTACTAATGGGGGTAATATTGTAAGTAATACTGTTTAAAAAGCATCACAATTTTGATTTAAAAACTTCCAGCTCTGAAATAAAACGAACTGACTTGTCTTGTCCTTGAAAAGTTAAGTGTCTATTATTCAAACAGGTGATCATATTTGAGGAGTGTTTCCGCAAATATATTTTTAATTTTTTCCTAAATGTTATGTTTAATTCAATTATAGCATTTTCGACGCACGATAAATATATTAAAAATTATTATTTCCAAAGGAGTTCAAATTATTAAGAAAACAAAACTACGTGGGATTAATTATAAAATTGTCAATCTATTAGAATTAATTACCTATACCCATATACGATTACAAACTGTAAATAAACAAGTATTCAAAAATATTCAAAACATTTTTTTTGTTTAGAGTTATATAAAATTAACTTAAATATTTTATTATATATTACGTATTGAAAAAAAAACACAATATTTATTTTATTGCAGTAACAACACACACACAATATTTATTTTAACTGCGGGATGAATTTTATCGACCGATCTTTAACCATGACTAGACAATGAAGGTTAAAAACTTTGCAAAATAGTCAGTACTAGTTGTATCAAATGCGTCGTAGTTTTTTATAAAGAAAAACGAAATCAATTTCTTGCTCGTTATTGCATCCTGTTATTGTATTTGTATCTTTTTTTATTAAAAGTGGAATGGGATATTTACTGCCTATTGTATCAGCTACCGGCGTGATATTTTCAAGCAAAAGATGCAAGTCTCCATTATTACTCATTTTATCATCCACTACTATTCCCCGTAATTTTGTTTGCCAAGAGTTTATGATACGACATGGTTTGATATAGTCGTGCAACCCTCTCACCTCACGCCCTCATGAATGTGCCTGCTGCTGACGCCACTCGATGCAAATAATTTTCACATATTTCAAACTGTTACGTCTTTTGAAATAATTATTTATATAATATGCAATTATGACAATTATTTATGTAATAAAATACTAATGTCGTGCACTTAGTTCATTTTGTAATGATTTTTAATTATAAATACTAAGTATAAATACAATATTAAATAATAATTGACGTCCTTTATTTTTAGGATATAACTATGTTTAATCATAAATATTGTTCTAAGAAGACTGCGGAAGATCTCGATAAAACTATATTTTAATTTAGTATTTTTTTATGTAACCCATTCGAAAAATATAGAGAACTAACTTTCTTTATTTGTAAAATAAATATTGCCTGTTGCCTTATTTTTTCTTACGATTTTTATAAAACTTAAGCGAGTAGTGAATGTTTTAAGTACTTTATTTTTCTTAGGTACCTGAATGGCTGTGCTTTGTAATTTACTATTCTGTGTTCTATATGAGTATACCCAAAAAACTAAAGCCAAATATTTTATTTAGTCTCTTATAACTTAGTTTCTAATTAGTAAGATGTACTAAGTAACTCAGAATATATGTTTTCATTCCGTAGTGACAAGATACCTGTTGCCACATTACGTTTTCTGAGTGCCTTAGTTAACTTACAAAGTAAGTACTTTTTTTATACAATATTTGAAAAAATTAAAGAAGTAGTAATTTTTTATAGAAACAAATAATCTAATTATTTTTATGTAAGTTATTCAGAAGGTACATTTGTCATACACCAAATATGTTACAAAATACTATAATATTACTGAAGGGGTTTTTTTGTCCATAAAGGTCAAAATATGAAAAATTGAGCCGTTTTTGAATCGATTTAATATGGGTGAACCACTTTTTTTTTAAGGTTTACCTATGTTTCTTTGGGAAATTTATTCAGTTTCATGGGCACAACATTTTTAAGTATTAACATCGTCTAGATGTCTTTATGTAACATCGTCTAGAAAACTGACCTTATTTTATAAAAACCAATATTATCATATGACTAAGTGCCTTAGCTATTTACAATACAATACAAATACTCTTTATTTTGCATCTACAGAATAAAAATGTACAAAGTTATTACGAAATAGGTACTTACCTTTTTTTCTTATTAAAATTGATTTTTAATTAAAGAAAGTTTCATTTTGTTAGTACATGGTCACCCCACATTGTGAAATAAATACAATGAGACTAAACGTAAGCCGCCATATTGTAGCTAGCGGTGATTTAATACGGCGGATTATATAATCCGACTGCGACATATACATGTACAAATCTAAAAAAAAACAAAATTCAAAATATACTCCATGGTTTGAATGATTTAATAAGATTTATTTCGCATAAATATTCTTTTCGATTCAATATATTAAAAAGTATTTTTTGAAATAATTTTTTTTTCAACTAATTGTATTTAATTACGAATTTGAGAGGCATTAGCGGAAAATGTTTTATAATCGTTCTTTCTATTTTCTTCTAATATATTATTCTATCTTACTGTAAATTTTTGAATCGATTTCGGATTGCTAATTATTTTTAATTAATGTATATTGATCAGAGTATTATTTCGGGCATAAATACGTAAACGTTTAAATCGCACAATGACGTTTACATTATGTTGATCTCTGTTACTTTATAACGAAATGCATATAGATGTATATTTAAGATAACGTAAATTTATTAAATTAGGTCGTTTTTGTTGAAATAAATAAATGTCAGATGAAAGAACCTGTGTATGTTTAATTCTGAGATTTTATTTTCAGTGATTTCGCTTCCTATTTTCGATTTTCTATTTATGAATTTTTACGAAAATGATTAAATTTGTATCATTCCATATCAAAACTGAAAGAAATGGATTTGCGTTTTATAGGTCTGATAATGTAGAAAAATACAAGAATTTTTAATATTTATATATCACTCGATTTAAAACAAAGGTAGGGTTATAAAGGCAAAAATGCAAGGTAATACTAGAAGTGTAACATGACTTTTAAATAGCTATGCTTATGTATTCCGAATATCCGATTTCAATTAACTTAAAATATGACAGTTATATAAGGTAAACATTCATTGTGTTAAATAGACATATTTTTTAAATAACTTGTTTACCGGCCAATCTCGGTTTAATTAAATTTTATGGAAATTAATTTAAGACATCGTAAGCATCCACATATATGAGAGGCTATCCGTTTCGAAGAAACTAAACAATTACTTACGACGAAACATTATTATTACAGCGCAAATATTGTCTAAAGATAATATTTTACGAAGAAACACTTAGTTCAAAATTGAACACTTTTTTCTTGGTGTAAGTTTTACTGTCAATATTTGTTGCCATTAGTGAGTTTTATTAGGTTGTAAGTAATTGAAAACCACATTACGTACACGGCAAATTACTTTATATAAAATTGTTATGTAATGAATATTTTCCCAATTATTGATAAAAATTTATATGTCCCTTACCAGATAATTAAAGGGTCATGGTTACCGTATTGCATTTCTTATTAAATTTTACAGTGGTTCTTTTCCTTGACGAAGACATGTTACTTTTCTTTGATTGCGGTAAAGATTTAACTTAAGGATATGTGATATTTATATAACTCTTAAAACATTAATTAGTGGAAAGTTTCGGATATCAATACTGAATTTATTGCTAAGTTTGGTAATGAATTTAAAATGGTCTGCGGGGATTTATAAAACTCTATAAATACATTTAACGTAACAACCCATTTGATATTAGATTATATTACGGTAAAATGACGCGTTGTCAGTTTAATGAGTTTGTTGTGATAAAATTCTGTTCGTAAATGGAACAACATTCAATATACCGATGCTAATTCAGATTAGAGCATATAATTCGGAGAAACTTCTAAATCGAGAAAATAATTTAATGTTATACTTATTAGCCGGTCCCGATTTAGTGACAATACGAACTTGAAAGCAAATAGGCAACACAAAAGCAAAATACAAGTCCATGGGAACAAAAACAGGTAGCCAACGATTACCTTTCACCTCACGTTCTCAGACCGGGTCTCAGGAATCGAATCACGGTTAATTGCCACGACACCGACTCAAAAATATATTTCCTTCATCCCCGTTTCACCTCTACCTTGAAGCATTTGCGGAATTTAAGTTTGTATATTTACTGTGATGCTTTTAGTAAGTTTTCTAAATTATGTCCCCAAAATTCAAGCAAATATTTTTTGGTCAAATGATAGTCTTTTAATACTCCGGTGTAATAAGGACAGTACATAAATTAAGTTTTTAAGAGCAATTGAATGCTAATATCATATTAAATGAAATAAGTACGTTTTCTAATTTATTTTTCTTCTCAACGAATTTGAAGTTAAAGTTTAAGTTTTGATTTTGGTGCACACAAATTTTCAATCTTATTTTTTAACAGCAAAACCAGTATACCAAAGATGGTTTGAAATATCTTGCATCCAATTTGGAATAATTTGCGTATTTAAACAGCGTGACCGTATAAAAAAATTATGGTGAAGTAGTCAGAAAATTTATAAGGTATTTTGATATTTCACTGACAAAAATTGTAGAATAAAGTTCTTCGCTCTTGTGAATTTTAACAAGTGTTATGAAATATGTATTTATTCTAATGAGGTCATCTCAAAACCTATCTGCCAATAATTTTAAATGTTTTCCGTTTTCTACATATGAAAGTTTTGTCTTCCCAAGACAGGTGAATTGTAGATACAATATGCACGGTGCGTTCCCTATTAACAATTTTTAGTTCCAAGTCTCTTACGACAGAAACCCTTATGACAGAACAATCTCTTATGACAGAAACTAATGCAAAGTTAAAGCTTTTAATTTGCTGGATAAAAAATTTTCAACATCTACACAAAGACCAAGAGTGTGAAAATAAGTTTAATTCATAATATCGCATGGATAAGAAAAATAAATTAACATATATGGATTAATCGGTTAAATATATACTTTGAATATATTAGGGTAAAGTATGAAAGTAAGCAAAAGTGTATAAGAGAGCACGGGAAAATATGAGAATAGTAGAACGTCCAAATTTGACATTACTATTTTTTAGACAGGTCGATTAAAAATATATCTGAATATGGCATGTATAAGGATAAGTTACATGTAAAAACTATATCATTATAGTTAAAATTCGAACTATAAAATTTTGGTCTTTTAGCTGGATCAGATAGAAGTGTATCTGAAATTTTGTAAGGTGAGACATAAAATTATTAAAAAGTATATAAAAGTAAGGTTAGGTATAAAAAATAAATATATCAAAGTAATGGAATCTCCAATTTTACTTCCCTACCATTTAAGTGAATCAGTAAATGAAAGGTGTATTATAAGAGCATGCATGGGGATAATCTACGTGTAAGCATTACATTAGTGAACCTCCAAATTTCACATTCGTATTTTTGCTATTTACTAAAAGAGATGCTGCAAAAGGACACTATTTTTACATTTGCTGGCTACTGTCAAATCATACAATGTTTTTAATAGATGAGTAGAGAGATTTGCAATGTAGTTTACATAGAAGTTTAAGAGTTGTTAGAAATTCTGCAAACTATTTTCTGCACAAGATCGTATTATTTATTTTTTATTGTTAAAGAATCACGAAATTCGGTACTGTTTTTAAATTATAAGTCTTTGATAAGATATGTCGTGTCTGCATAAAAACATAATGCAACATATGAGTTGTCCTAAATATTAAATTTGAACCAAATCTCTCTATTTTTGATATGCTAGATTTGATAATTAACATGTTGAGTTATAAATTGTTTTTGGAAAAACTGGTTTAACATTTTCATTTGCATGGCTATAAAAAATTATTTATATTCTCATATTCCTTTTCATGTACATTTTGAAAGGACCACCATCAACGTATTTATATTATCACATACAAGAATAGCCATAAAATTAAAATTCATGAGAAAGTTAATTCAAAAACATTTAGAAATTTAATTTCTGTACCGTATGTCTAATGTTTAAGTATAGGATTGATATGGTGTCAACCATACCATAAACTGAACCATAAACTGAAATCCACAGTAACAATACACACTTCATTGTTAGTATTTATAAAATCTTCACCACATACAAGGATTCAAAACGAAAAAGAAAAAAAAAACAAAATAAATTTAGAACGGTGTCATACCACGCGATTTCCAATTCCCATTCCGGAGCCAAAAGGCTAGAGGGGTAAACAACGAACGTAATGGTTCCTTATTTCCTTTTAACTTAGATTTTTCCACAATTTCCTCGTATCCAACACTGACAAATTTTCTTCATCCGGTTTTACATGAGCATAAAAACGTAAGTTGCTTTTTGTGGAATGAACATATGTTCGCTGTAACGATGTTGCTTTAAATTACTCAATAAATTATAAGGGAGAGGGATGTTCTATTTGTCAGTTAATTGCGTTATTTGAAACTTGAAGCAGTTAAAGGAAAATATTTTTTAATAACTAATCGTCTTTTATTCATAAAATTCGTGTCGGTACTTAAATAGTTATTACTCGACCATCCACCTATTAAAATATTACGAACTAGCTGTGCCCGCGACATCGTTTGCGTGAGCTTTAGAACATTGTTCATAGAACTTCTTTGTAAACAATGTTTCCTGTAGAACTGGCAGGGACATAAAAAAATAAATTGTTAGCGTTGCTCGTCGCAATACAGCGGATCGCGCGATAAGTAACTGATTCTTAGGTTGACGCCAGCTACGCGCAAAGTTGGTCCTGTTTTTGAAAACAAAATGACACCACGATTTCCAGAATTAACTTGCGACAGATTTCATTGAACAGCATACAACGAACAATTAAAAAAAACATATCGCGTTAAGTAATAGAAAACACTTAGCCTTATGTATTTTCGAATAGAAGTAAAAAATATATGAAATAATCAAATCAACTAAAGGACGTTATTAAGAGTCGTGTTTATGTTGTGTATTTAATTTAAAATCCCTACTTGTAAAATTTATCATAGCAAAGCAAAATAATACAACAAACCTTACTACTTTATTTAAGTCTGAAAATATGTAGAGAGCATGGAAATGATGTAAATATATTGCATTGCAATATAAAAAAAGTTCAAATCTATTCAGTAGTAATTGAATTGATGCGATAGAGGAAAATTACATATTTTGAAAATGTCATGACATCTATTGGTGATTTTTAAACTAGTTTAGTTTAATTATTGAGCCGTTTTAATTTACATTTTTTATTTTCCCGGACCCGTCCTGATTTTGTTCAGTTGGATAGGGTTCCTGAAATAAAAGTTATTCTATTTTTTTATGAAACTTCATTGAACGTTATATTTCATTTTTATCGACCGTGTTAAAATGTTAACGTTTTTGCTTTATGTTGAGCATGATAGGAATATAATATCTTAATAGATTATAAGACGACTGAATTTCACATTGGACTTAAATCTCCCTTTCCTTTTGAGGCGCCCTATTTCTCTTCTACTGAAGCCAGTTTATCTTTTTGCTTGTCCCTGTGGTTTTCCTCGCACGCGAAAAGCATTCCCCAAAAGGGCAAAATATAGCATATTGCTGTTAGAATTTATCGTGATAGGTAAATATTCAAATGTTAAATTTTAAGAAAAATAGACTCAAAACTTATCAAAGCGATAAATTAATAAATAATTTATTCACGCTAATAAACACATTAATTATTAGCACTCGAGTCAGTGCCGGCTGCTAATATAATTTCCTAATCATAAGGAGTGGGATTCGACGAACTAGTCACGTACGAGAAATCTCTTAATTTTTTTCGTGTATTTAAAAACTTCCCCAGTCTCATATGGACTTTTAAAATTACAATAAATTATCGCACATTCAGGAGCTTTCCGTATTGGAATTTTGCAGAGCTTTTTTAAGTTTTTGTAAATAGAGAACTTTATGTACTCTTATATTGACGATTTTAGAATTTTCTGCATTTTTGTTATATTAGTGAACTTCCCTTTCTGTCATATTGCTTCTTTCGATTTTTCTCAAATTTATCAGAATCTTTCGGCATTAATCTCTAGTAAAATAGTAAAAATATCATCAAATCCGTGCAGTAAAGCCCAAGTTATGAAAGACAAAAATTTATCCACATTAAATGAGGAATATGGCACTGCAAGGTTTAATTAGATCAGAATATACATATACCTGAACAAAAATCCATTTAAATTTGACGTGTATTTTAAATACGGTTTCCACCAAGAAAAAAAAATTTGGGCTTGCTGGGAAAGCCAAGTGGGAAAAAAAAAATATAAATTAATAGGTTTCGCTGTCCTATTACACATTGCATTTGCTTATTTAAATTTAAATATTCTGCCAATGTTTTAAAAAAACACACTTTTATGGCAAGGGGCATTCAAGCAACGATATCGTTTTAAAATTATAAGTGTACTTCACCAAAAATACTAGATATTTTAAAAAATAACAAAGAGTAAATAAAAAGTATATTCTCCGATATTGTGTTTTCGTCGCGGCGAGAATTAAATGTCCTATTAGCTTCATAGCCTTTTTAATAACTTTTTGCACATACATCAGATATCAGGGTTCGGTATACGAAAGGTTCAATTGGTTTGACGAAGTCATTATTTCATCCATCCGTATGTCTGTCCTTCAGTAGCTCTACCTTTTGAAAGAAATACAATAAACACATTTAAAACTCACACATACATGAGATATGAATTTTAGATTGCTTAGAAATAAAAGTTTGCGGATGTGCAAACATACCAAAAACACATATTTCTACATCATTACAAGATTGTACTCCTAATAATATTTCTAAATTTCTGGGTACTCTAGGCATTGGAAAATCTTTTACCACTTCGGAGAGCTGACGATTGGATGTCGATCAATTAAATTTTTACTTTTCTATACCACACGTGCTTGACCCAGCTGTTAAATCTGCATTTATGAATGGTATCTCGTCTTCGTCTACTTCTAGTGAACATTAATTTACGCTAATGGATACCTGTAAGTCCAAAATTGAAGACAATCTTCTTGCAATAAAATGCAAATCCATGTGAATTGCGACCTAAACATGAATGCTCTTAAACCCATAATAGGCTTCGGTCATCGCTGATATTTTTAATACCTCTTTGTCAACTGCTCTCTTCCATTTGGAATGGAAAAAAACCTATATTGTGCCCGTACCTAAGATTTTATTACCGCTACCTTTATCAATCCTTCGTGAGCCCAAAAAAAATATTAACACGGTAACAAAAGAAAACAATAACATTTAACTATGACTTCGCAAAAGGCATGTACAAGGATAACATATACCCATGTACCTCGTACAGGTATAGCAAAAAAGTGTCTTTATCACGGAGGTGACTCTTTGCTTCAAACTAAGCAGGAAATGCTAAAGAACTAGATGACAATTCTAGACGGTTTCTAAAAAAAATAACAGTCAAAATTTAAACGAAAAAATGATTCTTCTATAAGCAGGAACGTGATTTAAATATGTTTAGTTTTATAACCAGAATCATGTCATCATCTATGTATTATAGACAATTTTTATTAAGCCTGTATACAGATTTTCTGTATTTTAAACCGAAAATTTATATCAATATATTTATAAACTTTAATTACAATATGCAAAAGGTATTTATTTGGTGCATATTATTATTTACACGTTTAACTAATATGTTTGTAGAACTTCCTCGCATGAACAATAATTTTTTTCTACTGTTCGATATTTGTCAACACGTCATCAATTTTATTTAAATATTATTTCCATTAATGTAAAAAAACAAGTCATATTTGTAAAATCAATTATATTTTACGCATCGTATCCTAATTGAACGTACGTTATTATAGTCATCACATAATTAGCTTCTTATTTATCTTCAAAATTTGGAATCTTAGATGACGCTGTATGTACAAAGTAAATAGGGGAACATTTTATAAAATTACTCTTCTTTATCGAAACCTTGATCAGTGCATTTCATTCATTTCAAATAATTAAATTCTGGAATGATATCAAATCAGCTCGTCAAACAGCCGGAGTTAAAAGGTCGCTACCTCAAATCCCAAACGATCTGTAACAAGCTCGGTCCGTGAACAAATAAAACGGCTTGCTCGCTTTCTGAATATAATTAGAAGGGATAATTGTACGGCGGATGGCGCTTTTTAGATAGGGTTGCGATTGGATGGGTCTCATTTCTTAAGTATTGACTCGGGTTGAAGTTTCATTTCCGAAAAGAAGAAATAGATGTCGGTCGTATTGTGAATTGCTAATAGAGACCGCAGTTTTATGATGGGAGAAAATTTAGTTCGTATCGCATGTAGTAGTATAGGATGCGAATTTATAATAAATTATAGTTTCACTTGTGTATATCTTAGGTCAAGAATAATTACTTAAGCTTAAGTTGAATAATAATGTAGTAGTGTACACCGTATTTACAGACGCAGGTTAGTTTTACTAGTTCATTAACATCAATGATTGTTATTATTTGTTTATTTTCCATTAATATCAAGGTCTTAAAGCCAACCAGATTTTATTAGAGACGCCACTTTCATTAAACGCCTATTAGTAATAAATGAAACATTCAGGGTTAGAAACGTATTTATTATATATGATCTTCGAAAATAATTTGGAGAATTTTTAAACATATGTAATTTTTCTGTACCTCATTTAATTTCATAAATATATTTAGCGTACTTTTATGGGTGGTGTTTTCCTTGACGTATTTTACTTTTGCTTTCTTAAAGTAGTGTGACGGAACGCAGTCCATGTTACCCTAAAAAAGTATATGCAATACGTTATTAAAACTTTTATTAATCAACTTTACCAGTTATTTACCTTAAAACCAATAGACCCAAAATACTGCTTTTATAAATTTAATTAAGTTAACTGAATAAATTTTTTAGAGTAAGGAACAGATTTGCAACAACACATTCTAGTTTAGAATTAACTATGAAAACAAAGTAAGCTTGTATCAATTACATGTAAAATCGAAAAAGTTTATATTCTGACCGACAACGATGAATGTCACCATGAGTTTGTATTGTTTCAAGCACCTATTCACACTTCATATCCGGGACAATTATTTGGCCACAGTATGTACACGGAAAGATCATTACACTATTGAAAAAATACGTAGGACTCTATTTTGATACATAGGCACAATATATATTTATACAATTACAATGCTTCGGGCAGCAGTATACTCTTCTTTACCGTTTTTCGACTGAGCGAAGTTTCGTAACAAATTCGGTTTATGATTTCAAGAACATGATTTTGGAATGTTTTATTGGCTTATGATATGGCGTTTGTAATTTTCTGTCTTTATTACTTTTTTTACATTATTTTTCTTAGTACACTAATCTTCAAAAGAATTTAAAGAAAAGAATGAAAACATTCAAGGCGTTTATTGAAATTTTCCTCTCTCCTGCTACTCTTTGTCTCTCTGCCAAAATCTCTAAGTTTTAATTAAGCTCTTTACACATTGCGTATATGATATTAGTTTCACACTTTTTTGTTGTTTTTAACAAGTATTTAACTTCAGATAAGTTTTAAAAGCTGTTGCAAAGTGAGAAAACGCTGTTAGAGATTGGGTCCTAAATTATTCCTTACAAAAATTTCTGAGAGTCTTAGTAATTAATTCTTTGTGTAGTTTTTATTAAGATGCTGCCAACGTTATCCACGTTGGCAACCTCGTTATAATTTTTCTTATATTCTAGCAGAACTCGTGTTTTATTACGTCGAGAAAATTACGCAAAAGGGAAAATATTTCAATTTAATTCGATATTAATGTGTGTTTTATTTCCATACGTGTAGACCAAAAATAATTACTCTTATCCACTAAAAATTGTTATATCTTTAGACGTTTTTTATACATGAACCTAACAACGACATCAAAAGTTCATTTAAAAAAAAATTAAATTCCTAGAACAAAAATCGGTTTATTCAGTGAATTTCCTTAATAATATAAAAGCGTAGATATGGTTTTCCAGCACTTGCAGCTTAGTACTTTAATTTGGGCGTACAATGAACAAGGAGCTCTATATCCGACGCTACTGAAAGTGTAGGGGTCGGCAAAGTAATTGAATTGTCCGTGTCGATTCGACCTAATGACCAATTGACGGTGTGAGATCACACCAGCTGTCCGCATTTATCTTGGAGCCAATTCACTGAACATTATTTTACTTCAAAGTTGCTGATCGCTTTATCTTCATTACTTCATGTAATAATATTTCGCGAGCAACTGTGTTAATGTCTTTTTAATTATTGCTGCGTCTTAAGGCCGAAAAGCGTAAGAAATTGGCAGGTTGATTTAATTTTTCAAACGCACCAAAATAGCTTGAAAAATATGCGCAACAAAAAAACTGACATAATGATGCAATCGGATTACTCCATCAAATCAAGTTTATAATTAGTTCTTTATAATACTACAAACAAGTATACGAAAATAAACAGTTATTACTGTGACTTAAGCACGATATTTAGTACCTAGAGTATGGCTATGAAAAATATAGCAGTGGGCACTAAAGTAATCCCAACGGTAAACTTAGATATGTTTGTGTCGTGTGGGAATTTTAAACTGTATCTTAATGTACATGTATTTCGCCACTAATATTAGTGTAAACATAAACAAATATGGATGCTGGTCACAAAAATACATGCTCTATGATTATGGGCTTTAAAATTCGTTAAATGTTTATCTTATGCCTCTGAAAAGATAATATTTTGCCTCATTATAATAGACACCTATTTATTATATTTTAATTACAGTTTAATATTAAGAGCAATATTAAGTAAGTTAGGGATATATATAACTAGAGTAACGTTAGTTTCAACAGCAAATCTAAATATGTTTCATTATGCAAAGAAAGTAAACTATGTACTCCTAAATGATATATAAAAGAATTAAAGAAAATAAAAACTTGTTTCCATATCAACTTATCTAAACGCTAAAATTTAAGTATAATTAACTACATTAACTAAATTATTGGTATATTCAGGTACTTACAAATATATGTATATAAAAGTTGATTATAGTAATTATACATTAATTGGATAATATATACAATTTAGTGGTCACCGTCAGTTATTTTCATTGTACTTTTAGGAAATGATTCTGAAAATGTAAGAACATGTATACCATTAATTTAGAGTTTTCTTTAAACCAGCCTCCAAAAAATGCAAGTAGTCTATACATTTTTTATAATTTTTTTTTCTATTGCTTTAGAATTTTCCCATTTAAAATGACGAAGCTGCCAAATTATTGATGATTGTTTAAGTTATGCTAGGTTGACCATAGCACTTACGCTAAAATTAATTTATGCTCATTAATCATAGAATAAGTCTAACCGAAAAACTATCTAAAAATATAAATTAGTCGATAACTAAAGATAATCCTAATTTAGATCTAGTTTTAGCTGGATAATATTAAGATTAGCTTCTTTATCAATATCACCCGTAATGAGAATATGCAGTAACTTACGTGAAGACAGTGACCCTTGAATTATTATTTAAGGGGCGAATTTCAATGCTAAGTAAGGTTAAACACAATGGTTAAATATCAAAGAATAACAAGTTATATATTTACGAGTAACTCTTCCTCCTTTTCTTATTTGTTATTTACCGAAATCTTTAATCATTGTTGTTGTTTCTGACCATTTTGACATCTAGAAGCAAAGATAGGAAATATTTTTCTCATCTTGCATTCGTTTCACCGGCACAAACCTGTGAATATTTCACAGATTTTTGCCGATGCAAATGTTTAATATTTAATTAATGTCGATCGGTACCATTCCTCTGTTCGACTTATGTCAGAAGCACCCTTGTGTGCCTTTCAAAAACTGAGGGCTTGTGTCGTCTACTCACGCTGTGTCTCGTATGACTTGTTTTCCTTTCTCTTGGCTTCTGATTTTTTAATTATATTTACAAAAGTTCATCTTCAGTTACTTTTTGTTATCCGTTTTTAATTTTGAGTCATATCTAATAACTCATTTTTTGTATTGATTATGTCAGCTATTTAACTAACTGGTCGTCCACTAATGTTTATTCACATCAATAGTAACAAATATTTTATTTGACGTTCTTTTAAGACAGTAAATTTTATCAAAATAATTACTGAACAAATTTGATTAAGTAATTTCATAGCCATTTAGCAATACATTCGAATACGACAATAAATTAAAACAAAAGTACCATTTTAAAAATATGTGTAATAATTTGGAAAAAACAAATTTTTAATTTGGATATATTAGGTTAAATAAAAATCGAGTACAATATCGAAATTATTTAAAATTATTGTCTTATCGACATAGGATTGAAATATTTGAGATTCCAGGACAATTGAACTTTCAAACTTTTTCTTGTTAGTGGCTAGATGAATATTTTTATAGTGTGATAACGAAAACCATTGTTTGGAATTTGGGATTTCTTCTTTACAAAAATAAACTTAAACCTCAGAGTACCTCAATATCGGTGTGTAGTAAAATAAATTTGATATTTAAATATTGTCTTAAAATTCTAGAAATTGTACACAATGAAAGCAATGTGAAAAGTTTACCAACCAGGTCACTATTAACCCAAAGTCATGCAATATCTCTATTTAGTTTTTTGAAAGGACTCGAAATTGAAAAAACTGGGTTATTAAGCAATAAAGGTATTATTGTTGCTAATGGCAAGTGTATTTTATAATATTTTGTTTTGTCAGGTTCTTAATTTTCGCCCTATCAAGGGCCGCACGCCTTGTAATCAGTCCAATATACCACATACTCGTAAATATCTTTTTCACAACTTTAAATTTTATATTTAAAACGATATTCTAAAAATATTTAAAAATGAGTGGTATGCCTTGCTTTCCTTATTTCTAAAATTACTGAAACAAAAATTTAAAAAAAAACGGAGTTGGTAAAATCTAACTAGAAGGTTAGACAAAAACTAGAACGATTTTCCTGGAACTTTTACTGTTTCTAATTTGCACCATATTTTTACATCTGTGTAAAATATAATAAAAGTTACGCTGTAATATATCGACTTTGTGAAAAATGAAAGCTTGTAAATAGTTTAACACAACACTATTTGCGCTTAAATTTTTGTAAGTGCCAAAATATGTAGGAAACTCTCGCAGAGCGAGTTTTACTCGCGCTTTATGGGTTTTTATTCATATTAACAGAGAAATTTCATTTCGCCTAAATGCATTTAAAATAAATAATTGAAATTTATTTAAGCCATTTTTTGTCATTACCACTGACTTTAATGCTATTTACTTCTATTCTTCTATATGATCGTTTATTTATCCAATGAAAAGAAAAATTTTCTAACCCTTTTAAACTGTGCATAGAAGTTGTAAAACGGAAAAACTACTTCAAACAATACAATATGAAAATAAAGTCAAAATATTAACAAAACTAAGAGCGCAAACACAACGAGTTGATTTATAAAGGAATATGTAATATTTCAAAAATTTTGTTTTTATCGACAAAAGAAATAATAGAAGAGAAAAACATGCAAATAAACAATTCTACAAGTGCTCTTTTAATTATTTTTGTGAATTTTTAATTAATTTTCTTTAAAATTAAGGAATATTCACAAATCATTGGAAAAAAAATCTTCGTCAAAAATACTTTCAGTAACTTTTGAAACGTCTTTTCTTCTTTAACTTTTTTGGAAAACAAAAAAATGGAACGTTTATAAAATTATTCGCTTGGGTCTGTCCGTCCTTCCGTCACAGCCGCTTTTTTTTTAAATACCGCTTGACGTAGAAACTTGAAATTTGGCATAGTAATGAAATATATTAAATCTCACATAATCAAAATCAAATATCTAAAATCTGAAATGTTTGTTAGCTAAAATTAAAAAAAAATTTCAAATGAAAATTTTAGGCAGGTAACATTAAGTCCTCTGACTTTGCAAGGGTACCAAAAATATGTTTTTAATTATGTTATGGATTATGTTCTTAGATATAAATTGAGAAATATACCTTCAAATTACACACATCTCTTAATTTCCCGAGCTATTCAACCTAAAAGTATGAAAAATATCGGTTTATAATAGTTCATGTAAAGGTTGAAGAAAAACTATAGGGAAGTTCCTAGATGCCATTATTGTTGAATTATTTACAATATTTATTTTTTACTTTTTGTGTATTCACAGTTCATTTTCTCAGACAGTATACAACGAAGAAACTTGAAATTTGACACGGTTATACATCGTATTAACCGATGTATTTTGCATTACTTTTTTAAAGTGTTAAAAAGTGGGTAAATAAAGGCCTTAATTTTTTATTTTACGTGTCATGTCTTAAAAAATAGAATATGGTAAATTTTGCTAAAATATTATATAAAATAATACGTATAAAATAAATGTAAATAATTTAATACAAATACTATGTACACTTAAAACGCAACAAGTTCTTAAACGAGTACGGAACCTTCGCTTGACAATTTTTTACAAAAAATACGAACAGATTCGAAAAATCTGTGATTGGGGATAAGTTGTGTTGATTTTTTTATGGAATAAACTAAGAGGTGCTTTTGTAGGTATTCCAAATAAAACTTTCTTCTAATCATTGAAAATAAAATCGTGAAGAATTAACTTGGAACAAGTGCACTTTTAGGTATTAACTATCGAATCATTCGTTTCTTTATGTCAATTTCAAAATATATTTTGTTTTATGGCAAAAACTAATCCTACAATTACAATACTTATTTAAAACTTGATTATTTGTATTCATAATTTGCAATTAATTTAACTTTTGGAATGGCCAACTAACACGAAATATCATGTGCGGTTCAAAGATATATTTGCACCCAGTAATTAGTTAAGAAATATAGAGAAAAATAAAAACTTAGGAATGTCTAAAAAAAACAACGCGTTAGAAAAGTAGAGGCAGAAATTAATTAGTGGAACACCGTTGCTCTATACTACAACGTTATGAGAATTACCATGTAGATTTGTAGCTCGTCCTAATTTTTATAGTAAGGAATAACCCACCAATATTAAATAATGAACAACACTATTCTATCAAATTCTAACGCGCTTATACTAAATATATAAATGAACAATTTGGCTAGATCCCGCACAATACTTATCCTTCATATTCAAAAATTCGATAATTTAAAGATTTTATAGTAATACATATAATTCAGGCCAAAAGTATTTTGTCAATTAAAGTAAGTTGAAATAAATGTAGCTTTGAAATTACGATTATAAATAAGTAAAATTTTGAATAATTTTGTTTTTAATATTCAATTTAATTGTTTGTAATGACTCAAAATTTTAACAGGTGTGCTTTTTTTCTTAACTTCTCCAGCAGCTTTACAATTAAATTGAATTTTTCTAGTTTCCTCTCCTCATTCATAAGTCGCTCTCCTAAATTTGATGTCACAGACATGTTACCTCAGCTAACATGTTTCCCCTTCCTTATTAGCTGTCATCTCACACATATATTTATTTCCGCAATCTCAGTGTATAACTTCATGCATTCTAGTCAACTGAAAGAATTCATCTCTCACTTCAGTTACACTTCATATCGGAAGTACGATTCATATCCCGTACGTGAAGTTAGGTCACGCCATTTGACATCATTTAGGCTCACATGGGTAAT
Source organism: Druceiella hillmani (assembly GCA_039881145.1). NCBI lineage: Eukaryota > Metazoa > Arthropoda > Insecta > Lepidoptera > Hepialidae > Druceiella > Druceiella hillmani. Next base: position 11,004,784 of record JAYKKI010000080.1, read on the forward strand.
TTTTTCTTCTTTTGCTTTTTACATTTCATTTATCCCATATTTATCGTCTGTTGCATGGGGTATCTTTTGTGTGTAAACATCTGTTTATTCTTTTTTGTCGCCTTGCAACGTTGGCTGTTCATATGGATAATCGTCTGCAAATGTTTGTCAGTACTAACAGTTTCAAATGTTATTTTGTGAATAGTTTAATGAACGATAAAACTTCTTTATTAATGATCAAATTTAAAAACTTTTGCTTAGTAAAATCAAGCGAGGTATTTTATTACTTTTTCAGAACTACTTGTGTCTTTTATAATGTTAGTATTTACGAAACGCATCTATGTGTAAACATACCGAAATACTGAATAAACATATAATTTAAAAAGGAACTTTGCATTTCAAATAAATATATGACAGACTTATATTTTTTATTCATGAAAATTTCTTTCCCAGTCCATAAACCGTAAGACAAAGTGTAAACAACTTTGAAATATTTTAAAAATTAAATATTTTTACCCGCCTGAAGCTTAGTCACGATTAAATGTTGATTGCTCTATATTTAGTGGGTGCTGCAAGCAAATATTGAAATTCCAGCTATCTGTGCTTATTGCACCTTGAGTATCATTTTACATAGGCACCTTGTTTTACTATTCAATTTAAATGAGCTAATAATAGGTTACCTAAATCACTTAAAACTACTTACAGAATCAACTGCCAATATTTACAAATATGTCACCAGCCTGTTAACCACAGACTTAAGAAATGTTGTGCCCAAATTTATATACTGCACCACCAAACCTTAATTCTTGAGACTATTATATTTAAGACGCTCAGAAACATAAAAGATATAAAAAGTTCATATAACACAAAATTGGTAAAATTTTTACAAATGTTTTGATTAAACTAGGAAAGTCTTATTTCATCTTGGAAAATAAAAAATAACAAACTAAGGAAACATTATTATTATACAAAGTATACAAGATTGAAAACGTATTTTACACATAGCCATACCCCGTTAAATATGTACATGACTTAAAAATGTATATGATCATGCGGGTGACCACGACTACATGCTCTTTCACACCCTGCACATTTAACAAAACATATTCCTACAATTCCAACACTTCCGTAGGTTTCTTTAAGTTGTTAAATAAAAGTCCTCCTGTTTCAGAGTTATTTTCCCGTTTAAAGCGCCGCTTGTAAGCTTTACGTGAAAATAAATGTTACTTCCTATGAGTATACCGTGTCCCGTGTGATTTTGTTCTCTTTCTCTTTACTGTCATTAAGAAATATTTTGTATTACCTATAAATAGGTACAACTTTCAGAAATACATCATTCAAAAAATATAAGCATTAATTTGAAATTTAAAAGCAAACCTAAAATAGTGAATATCTCCGGAAAAGAAAATAAATTGTCGTTATCTCCTTATCTATTGTCTTGAAATAAACTGACTCGCAACTGCGGATGTGTTGCCTTTTGTACTGAGCTAGAAGTTTATAAAATGAGCTATTGTTATAATTTGTTATATATAATAGTAAACTCGAGAATCATCTATTAAATAAATAATAACTTTAAGGGTTCGATGCGAGTGGAAGTGAACAAACCGTATAAAGGTTTTTTTTTCGAAGATTCTATCGAAATTATAAAGTTTCTAACTGAGAGTGACATAAAAGCAAGCAGGTACTTTTATTTTACTACTGGCCTAGGTTCGGCCAGGATGTAATATTCGTTAGACTAGCAACGGAGTATACGTGTACTCAAGTTCAGATTTAAATTATGGTCACAGGGAATAATTTTTATCTTGCGGAAAGCCTTCCAGGCTTCCTTAATTTTGCAATGCGTTTCTAGACTGAGGTCACCATTATGATCAATGGTCGATAGGTTTTAGAGCAGTTCTATTTTTTGTGACGGTCGAGTACGGTGAAGGTGTTCGACTTATCACCATGTATTTTATTTCATTGCAGGTAACATTAATTCCATATTGATAATTAATACTGCTTAATACTTTGAAAACTTTGAATACTGCAAGACTAAAACGATTTCGCCTTCTTATCTGATATTATTAATAGGTTTCCTTATGAAGATTACAGCTTCATTTACTTTATTCAGGGCTTCTGAGAATACATATTCAGTATGAAGATTGAATAGCAATGGTGAGAGTATGCAGCCTTGTCTTACACCGCGCGAAATTTAAATTGTAAATGAAAGCTGCCCATCAAATCTTATATTCGCCGTTTTTTATCTTTTAAATAAATACTATTACACAGCCTATTTAAGTGGAAGATATGTTGCTAAGAATAAATCTTGAATTAAAATTAATTTCAATTTCAGCTCGAAGTTTGGTTTTATCCTGCGACATTCAAACTTAAATTTACATACATTATCAGAAATAGCTAAGTTAAACAAAAAAAGCCATGTTTTAGAAGTAATGGTTTTCGGACACGCTGCTACAGATTATAACAATTTTTAGATGCTCGTCCCAAATTTTTACTTCATCATTTTAATATTTTCTTGCTTTTAATTAGAATGCTTTTGAAATTTCCTCAAGTACTAATTTTAATAAAGTAATTTTTGGAATTCCATAAAAAAACAAGAAAACCTTATAATTTCGTCATGTTGGTACTTATGTCCGTCCTTATAAAACAGCCTAACTTTTTATACGACTTTAGGCTTATGTGCATGAAAATGTTTAATGAGAAGATATCGATTGATATTTATTGAAATATTGAAAAAAAAATAATGTATCATTTCATAAATTTATTACAAATTTTTTTTCCGTCTATTCTATCTAACACTGAATCTCTTTTGGTCCTTTAAATTAATATGTTTTTCAGTTCACAGTTGTGGAATAAAATTCTTTGGTATTGACAACTGCTACTCAATTTTTAAATTTACAATGTGAAAAACAAGAAAATTTATAAGCAAAGAGTTTTTTGGATTTTTCATTCGATCTTATTTCAATTAATTTCAGCTTATATATATATATATATATATATATACATATATATATACATATATATATATATATATATACATATATATATATATATATCAATTATTACAAAAGGTATAGAAAACTGTGGGTAACTACTTTATGCGTGTTCTGAAACAAACTGAATCCTTATTTATGCGGATTCTTGAAAATTAAGAAATCCTACGTTATGCGTATTTTCGAAAATTACGAAATCTTGCTTCATTCATTTTCTAGAAAATCACGAATCCACTTTATGTGTGTTCCAAGATATACTAATCGGCGTTATTTACTGGAAATAAAACTCAGTGAGAAAATGTGAACTTTTCAAGAAGTAAATAAGATACGGTGTATGCAAAGTTTACAATAGGGCTCCTTTACGTTGAATTCATGTACCAAAATGATATCCGTGTAGTCACAAAAATTTAAAATATACCTACATCTAACGAAAGAATGTCATAAGCTTATAATAATTAATTAATTACGATGTTTCACATTATGCGCGGCGTAGTTGTTAAGTTGATGTTGCAGATACCCGGACATCTAATAAGTGATATGATAGTTGGAAATAATGATAGTTGGGATTACGAATATAGTTGGAAATAGAATAGAGACAGCAATCTGGAAAACAATGTCCATTAGACTGAATACCAGGTGGGCAGTAGTAGTTAGTGAATACTGAAATCATGAGACCACTAACAATACAAATATTCAGACATCGGAATTGAATAGTGGGCGATATCATTTAACAGAAATAACAACCATTCAATACTGAATCAAGTTTTTCTTAAGTTGTTTCTTTGCATGACGATTCTATTTATGATAACTACATATATTATCAACTCTCATACAATTTAATTTTTCATCATTTTGAAGTCATAACATGTATTTGAGTGGGTAACGGTGTAGGCCAGAATAGGTATATTACATGAACAATAAAAAGCCGTCAACATTGATATAAATAACAGTCGAATGGAAAAAAGATGATGTGTAAGAGATATATGTGTGTATATATATATATATATATATATATATATACATCTTCTATCTATGATAATATCGTTATCTTCTGAGTTAGTCACGATTCCTGTTTGAAATATTTTTAGAGAAATTTGGTTATAATTATTTTTGAACGCTTTTAATTTTTTTGGGTACTGTGAAATTTATTTAAGAAGTAATCTCAAAATTTTTATGGTTACTGAATGATGACGGATTTATTACTGCTGAAATAACTTCCCAAAATTATTTAGAATATTTATAGCAACAAGTTAAAACTTTTCGTGATAAATCGTGATAAATTTAAAATTGCTGTTGAAATTTTTATAAAAGCTCTGGTTTACAGCATTTGTCTTTAATAATAATCTCGTTACTAGTTTTTTAAACTCGCCTTCATTAATAAAATTTGATATACGGGTTAACATAATACGAACCACAAATAGACAATTGGCTAAAATATTAATCTAACACACCAGAGCTCGGCAACTGCAGTATTATATAGTTCACAGTCAAGCAACTATAATACTGTATTGAATAGTTAAGCAGTTGCTGCTGTATATAAAAGTTTTATTTGTTTTATCAAAACTGTCGTTGTTGAACAGTAATTGTCATAAAAATGTATTCAAGTATACGTAATAGACATAAGTAGAACAACAAGGTGTTTACATGCGTCGCAGCTAAATTTACTAATTTTCATATTGGCGGCACATGGAGTCCCATTTGCTTTGAAACTATCTTATTAATTAATACGAGCACTGGTGATAGCATATCTAACGCGAGTAGTTACAACTGATTAAAGACTTGGCGTATGTAAATATATTTCTTAGCTGCATAAATTATTTGAAACATCGTCGCTAGAAATTAAAATTATGAAAATTGGCTGAGTATCTGAATACCAAATGTTTAATTTAAATTTGTTCTTATTTCAATTTTCTTATAAAGAAAAAATTAATGCCTGTAAAATAATCTGACTTTTAACAGTCTTTCGAAATCATTAACGTAAATCGATTTAAAAAAAATACATTAATACTATATTATAATAACTTTCATACTTTATCACAATACACGAGTGTGGGACACGAGTACATACATATTTTAAATAAAAGTCAATTATTCACACACACTCTGACACTCACTCACACACATAATCACACACAAATACACATACTCAATCACTCACATACACACACACACTCACACACACACTCTCACACGCACGCACAGACACACTCACACGTGTGTACGTATACCTATTTATAAAAGTGAAATTGACATTTGAAACCTTTGTAAATACTATAACATTGAAAAGAAATGGGGATTAAAATGACAAAAAGTCAGCCGCATAACAACACCATCAATAGAGAAGAAAGAATATTTTTTTAGGACCGTTAAGGTTAAATATGAAAAAAGTGAATTGATTATAACAATTAAAAGACAAAGTAATAGTTGTATAAGTAAAAACTTTCTAGGAATTTTATCCGAAAGATTACGAGTCATTATAATTACAGTTCAATATGTCATGAATTACAGTTCAGTACTCGTTTAATATTTTTCTGAAACTATTAAGTAATACTTATAATAATTGCAAAAGCCTTTGTTACGCGCATCGTTTCGAATATGCGCAGTTAAATGAACTAATTTTGCCATTGGCGCTAGGGAGCCAGTATTTACTCTGTAACCCTTGTAAATAATTATTAGGAGTACACGTGTAGCATAAATTTCCAACACGAGTAATTACAAGTTGTAATCGTTGTTTTCTAAAGTAGTTAAAAGCGTGATATATGAGAGTTATGTTTATTCTAAGGTTTATAATTTGTTTGTTTTATAGTATATAAGTTAAACAGTTTGCATTATAGAAAAATGATGAAATAAAGCTTTAGGTTTAAATGACATTTATCTATTTGTAATGACATTTTTTGTGTCGTAAATTGCTAATGATTAAACCTTAAAACAAAAACTATGATTTTTTTGTTTAGATTATAATCATTCGTTGTTCCGTAAAGCAATAGAATACTCACATTATCAGTAGCTATTTGCTTCAGTTGAAGATAAAACTGATATTGAATATATTTGGCGTTAATTTTGTAGAAATTCATTATTTACAATTAAATGAAACTGCTTGATGTAGTATTATTTCTACTTTCTTTAATTTCTTTACCACGACCTAGGTTTCGTTGTATTACAACATCTTCAGGTGGGATATTAGCAAAGATTCTTACTAATATCCTATATTAGCAAAGATTCTTGCTAAAATCTTAGCAAAGATTCTTGCTAAGATCTTTGCTAATATCCTAATTTCAACCTAATCTAATTTCACTGACATAAAGTCAGGAGGATCCACTTTCATGGACATTTTGAACAATATCTCTAGAGTTCCTTTAAATTAAAAATAGTTTACAAGTCTTTGATTAAATTTTATGTCAATCGAGTTTTCAATTGACATAAAATTTAGAAAACAATTCATGTAAATAATATGGACTTCAGCTGTTTTGGATATAAGAAAAGCATATTGTAATGGACATTTTCGACATATTTGTAATGGACATTTTCGACAATAACTCCAAAATTGGCAAAAATGCGTTAAAATATTTTTAATTTCTCTTTCAATCGACCCGAAATTGAAAAAACGTAGTGTATCTAATTTGTTCCCGCTTAAATTTTTATAAGAATATTTTTAAATGCTTATTTTTTTAGAGCATATATTTTTAAATGCTGAAAGAAATCCAAATTAATATGCTTATCACTATTTCAAATTAAAATACCTATATTTCAGCAACGTTTCTAAAAATGTCTCACATAAAATAAAAAAATAAATAATTTTGCGGTCATTATAATTTGATAAAAATTATGATGAACCAAAAATTATTGATAATTATAATTAGTCGATGCCACCTTCTATATCGGAAATTTAAAAAAAATTATTTATTCATTTATATCCTGCAATATTTTATATGAATTATTTTGCGTCTTAACTTGAAAGTTATAAAATTTTACGTAAAACGGTTCTGCGAAATATACCTTTCAAATTTTATGTCAAAAGATTTCTGAGTGAAAATGGCTGCTACAATCGAACAGACGAACATACAAATAAGTGATCTCATAAAGTTTTTTGTCTTTTTCCGGGTGCCCAAATAAAAGGAATTATTGTCACTTATTCTCTCAATACTAAAATAAAATTAGCGTTCTTCCGTTTTCCGTATAAAATATTATTATATATGCAGCAACTAATTGCTAAAATAGGTTCAGTGATTTTTTTGGGTATTTTACAATAAGGGATGTACCCTTATTGTAAAATATTACATTATAGTTTGCGTGCACAATCTTATTCTCTTACAATTCAGATATAAAGTTGACTTTGAATTAAATTCTTAGTTCGATGAACAGCTTCGTTGAAATTATATATGTTTTATTTAGATTTTTTTGTATATTGTTACTTAGACGGAGCACTTTACGTGGGAAATTTTATCTCTTCAAATCAAATATTATATTTAAGTTTATTTGTGATCCTACTTGTTGGTACGTTCGTTTGAAATTACACAGGAACTTCATAAATATATTTACTGTTCATTTAATTCAAACAAATATCATTATGGCACCTCCGATATATTGCTTTAATCCTTAGTTCTATATCAAGCAATACTGATAAAACGTCGAATTTATTCCCGAGATTCTAAAAACCTCATAATTGATTGTAAGGCGAATAATATAATATTTTGCCAGCTTTAAAATAGGAATTACGTCTAACATACGATAGATCTTAGTAAATATATATAATAACAGTAAATATGATTATCAATATATTTCACAATTATTTCAAACCATGAAACTTATTTGGGATAGAATTTATATTTGCTATATTATTGGAAAATATTAGGTTGAAATATAATGTGTTGAGATTATCAAGCAAATCCTATATGAAATACATCTCAGTCAAACTGCATCGTTATTGGCAATAGCAGAAAGACTTATTCCCCTACGGCTTGCAAATAACAACATTAGGTGATTTGCAAATTACACAAATGTCCTTAAATAGCATTCTCCGCTACAGTTAAATTAATTGATCACCAAAACCAGTATTAATATTTCCACACCAAAAAGGGAGAATTTTTTCTATTAACATAGAGCTTGACGAAGTATTTTTTTTATTTCAAACAGTCACGAAAATATTTCTTATGAGAATAATTACGATAATATATATTCTGTTTCTTTGTAACTTACTTTCTCCATATGTAAACTTTATACATAAACAGACATATAAAATACAGATAATAAGAAGACGACTAAAATTTTTACAGATGAATAGGAGAACTGATTTAACATTTGACAACAATCATTTCTAATGCGACTCAATGATCCCGCTCAAACAAATATTGGTTTTATATTAAATTCACATTATATTTGAAGCTAGCTCGGCGAAGATAGCTCAATGCAGGTAAGCTAATAAATTATATTAATTCATGATAAAAAAATATTATTTATGGTTAATAAAACTAAACCAGTCGTCAAAAGAGAAACCATGTTATGCCGATTTGAATAATTTTTAACTAGCATTTTCCTCTAATTTCCAGTACATGAATGGCTAGTAAACTGATAAATTGATTTGATAAAAGTATAAGCTTAGAAAAAAAATTATAATCAAAATATTGGGAAAAGCAAACTAATGAAAACAGTGAATGGTTCTGGGACTGATTTCATAAACGAATATGGATTGATTGATAATTAATCATAGCATAAATTATTTTTGATTTATTGAGATTGTACTAAACCATAAAACTGAAAGTGGTACTTTAAGCAGATGGAATAATACATTCAGAAACTGCAAAGGTTGTTTAGAAAGTGACATAATAACTAAGATTTCTTACAATACAAAAGACCCATAATTTTTATAACATTAACAACCGTTTGCGACAATTATGTTGCAACGGACTGACCCATTTTCTTTATTTCTCGTATTATTAGGATGATTCTCTTTGGAAAAAATTTCATAATTTTTTTTGTAGCAATTAAATATTACAAAAATGATATATTTACATATTTGCCCAATCATTTTTACGTGATATGAGTACACAAAAAGACAAAGGTGTAAAAAATATTTTTTACGAGAATAATATAAACATAATGAAATTTTACACACATCAAGTAACATTCAAATTAAAGCATGTTTTATTTTTACGTATATATACAATTATTATAAATATTTATTCTATTTTTATTATACAGATGTTACCCGAATGCTAAACAGGGCAAACGATAATTTTGCTTGAATATTTCCTTTTAAATTAAACGTCAACATACACGTAGCCAAGTAACGAATATATCAACATATCCCTTCTAATTACTTGAAAGAAAAGTGCTTACAACTGTATTTACGTACTCGTGTAAGAAATTTGTGCTACGCGTGTGTTTAAGGTAATTCCGCTAGGCGCATCGCGTGGACCTAAGATCGCGCAAACTATACATATCCCAAATTATATATTATGCATTAGTGAAAAATTGGTTACATTTTAGGATACATTTCATAAAATTACGTGATAGCTATTTCTCTGTAAACAATTTATACATGTGAATTTTAATAAGCATTTTTTTATTATATTAATTGAAATATTGAATATATTTGGCATTAATTTTGTAGAAATTCATTATTCATAATTAAATGAAACTACATGAGGTAGTATTATTTCTACTTTCTTTACGTTCTTTACCACGACCTAGGGTCTAGGGCTTAATTTTTGCTAATAGCCCACCTGAAGATGTTGTAATACAACGAAAACTAGGTCGTGGTAAAGAACTTAAAGAAAGTAGAAATAATTCTACATCACGTAAAGTACATTTAATTGTGAATTAAAATAATAATTAAAATCAATGTTTTTAATTCCACATAAAAAACGGTGAAAGTTTTATATAACAGGGCGCGATTAAGAGTTTTTTATCGAAACAAGATATTAATATATTTCTCACGGAAATAAATACGATGGTATTTATTACGTTTGTGTATAAATTTATTATAGAATTAAATGTTTAAATACAAAAGAACAAATAGACCAGTAATAATTTTCAGTGATACCTATTAACGAATATTGGTTTTATATTACATTCTTATTATATTTGAAACCATCTCGGTAAAAAGATGTCAGTGAAGGAAGTTACGAAAGCTAATAAATTATATTGAATAATAAATAATGTATCATTAATTTAAAAATAAAATCTAAACAAGTCATAAAATAGAGAAATCATGTTGTGCTAATTTAAGCGATTTCAAATTAGCTTTTCCTCGGATTTTGTACACATGATTAAAAAATGTTTCTATTCATATGATAAAAGGAAAGCCTGGAAAAAAATTGATAATTGTAATATAAATTGGCAAAAGCGAGTACATGTAAAAAGTGACAATTATTTTTTCGTCATCATGAAGTAGTACAATAATTAGTATGTTATTTAAACTTGCTTAGTAATTCATAAGTGATATGCTTACATGAAATAAAAGACGAAAAAACAATTAAAAATCGAATAAATTTTTTAGCAAAAATAATCAAAAAATATATCAAAAATGTTGTGCATAAAAATTAACATTAAAATTAAGACAAGTTTTATTTTTGTATTTATGTATAATTACTCATTAATTACTTAAACCTACTTCATTTCCGAAACCACACTTTTTTGAATAGATGTTACGCGAACGATAAACACTGCAGACGAAATTTTGCTTGAATATTTCCTTACCAATTAAACGTCCACGTGTATATAGTCAAGTAACAAATTTACTAACACATTCTTTCTATTTACTTAAAAGAAAAATACTACAAATTGTAATTACGTAGTCGTGTCAGGAATTTATTCTGCAATATGTTTACAATAATTCAATGTATAGATTAAATGCGTTTCCGCGTAGCGTCAATGGGAAAATTGATTTATTTTTCGGCGTCGCGGTCGGAGCAATTATTTGAAAACCGATTTGTTTCGAATAAGCCTATTACGTGTATTGTGAACAATATTTATAATTATTATGAATTAACTTAGGTGTTCTTTCTATGTTTTGTTTTTACTTGAACTTTATGCTAAATTGCTCTGTGAGTTTAGACAATTTCTATTCATAATTTCTTTATGTCGCGCATCAGATGTGCGTTAACAGTTAGGAAAAATTTTGATCAAAATTATTAATACTCTATATCTCAAAATCCCCCGGTGAAAATTCTATTCAAATTGATCTAGTGTTTTTAAAATGAGGTGAGTACAAACAAATAAATGAACATTCTACAGACAAAAACACATAAACTCGAAAAACTCTCAATAATTTGCAACTTCCTTCCGCTTTTCATTCTTTTCATAATGTGTTCAAAAGACAGATATACAAGTAACTTTTTAAAAAAATATTTTTTTCCTTTTATTTATCTCCAATAATAAATAATTATAATTTTCCCTATACATTTTTATATTTCTCCAAAATATTTTCGATATGCCTACTCGGTCCTCAAATGAGTTTGTTAAATGCATATATCCCTAATTAAACTCCTTGTGTTATATAAACCAAATTAATTCAATCAGGATTTGGTACATGAAATATTTCATTTAATTGACTATGTGTGAGACACTTGCCTTATATTAATCTAGGTCAAAAACAAAAATATAAATGGACGATTATCTACCGAAATTATAGTTATTTCAGTAGAAATTCGGTAGATAATATTATAATTCTTGCATAGGAGCCCGATGAACAGCCATAAACAATCAATTAGACCCACCTGTAAATTTCTATGAACGGCAATCACCATGCAGATATTAAGATTATTAAAACATATTTTAAATGAAGAACACGTTAATGACTTTCGTAAAAGATAAAAATTGTGTTCAATAATTTTGAGGTTAGGAATATATTTTGTTTTGATAAATGTGTATATAAAAGTAGGTATACTGAACATAAAATAGTTATTATTTTGTGGATCTCACGTATTTGTGTTTACTGCAATATCAATACCATAAAACACATTTTTCACCAGAAATATCTTAAAGACTTATATAACCCATATTCGAGATATTCAGTATACAAATTAAAATATTTGATAAAAGACGCCCTATCAAAAGTTTTACTAGAAATTTGTAAAAAAATTCATGCGCAAGATCGGAAAATATTATTTCATGAAAATCGGTTAACTGCACTGCCTCTGAGTACTGCATAGCTTCAGTACAGTTTAAACAAATAAACATATATATATATATATATATATATATATATATGTATAAACTTACTTTTTCTACCAATATAATTTTCTCACCAAAAAAATATATTGCTTGACACATATTTCAAATAATTAAAATATTGTGAATTTCTAAACAAAACTATAACATAAAATCATTGCGTAGTTTCCCGGTAAAAATTAAATACACGGGAACCGTAATTTTTTCTGTGAATATTTGAAATAACATCTCTTACCCACACGATATATGAAATTGGAAGAAAATATTATTTCGTTTGCCGCTCTCCAATTTCCATATGAATATTCTTGGATATTATAATAATGCGGGTTAATATGTTTTAAAACTGTGCCATATTTTAAGTTGTGCATCAAACGGTTACGAATTCAATTACAATTTATTTTAAAATACCACCAAAATGGAATAGCAAGGATGCCGTCATTTATTTATTTAAGATTTGTCTACAATCGTAAACCATTTACCAGCTTCACAATTACTCTAAATCCGTCGAAAAGTACCCACCAGTGCACGAAAAGGCAGGTGAATGCTGAAGGATATTTATGCGCGCTCTATGTAGGTGAAGTAAACTATGACACCGTCCTCTCATTTAACAAATACGAGAGTAAAACCATACTAATGTTAAGATCGAGGACTATCAATATAATGAATTTATGTTTTGCCAATCAGCTGCGTGACCCTAAAAATGACACAGTGCAATACCAGATTTAAAATATCATTTTAAGTGGTCACTTTATTTATCATATTTTTATTTTTCTTCTTTCCCCTGTCTTTACCAACTGCACATGTCAGATAAGAGTATGTAATATTCACTAACTTAAAAGGTTTAACAGTCATTATTATTTCCTACGAACTGATTTCACCACTACAATTTAGACAATAATTGTTGATACCAATTATTTTCCGTAATCTCCGTCGCGTATCTCTCAAAGCTAAATGTTTTTATTGTTGTGTGAGATATCCACAAAGAGCTGAAAAATATTTATTTCTGATTTTTATGACAGATATTTCTAATCTCCCCCGTTCATCTCCGAAACTGCTGAAGTTCAAAATTGTGAATAAAATAACTTACTAAATATCCATTTAAAATTGGCAGGAAAACTAGAGCGATGATTCTAAATATCATAGTTTTTGAGATATTTACGGTATTTTTAAACATGTCAAATACGTAGCCTATTTATTTACATGATGAAAAATAATATCTACAGATAATGGAAATAAATAGTTTAATGAAAATACTATGTAGGTACTGTACATCCCCTATTGCTTAATTAAGCAGTGAGTGGTAATGACAACTTTTTTATAGAATGATCTACCGATGAGATGTTTAGGACATCGGACAAAAAATTAGTATTGAAATGATTCCTATATTCAAATGATTGACAATAATAATTACTAATTCTGACAATTCATTCCATACTAAAATGAACTATTATTTATTTAATCAAACCAAATCCACAAAACCATTTAATATTTCACAAGGCCGTTAAGCGATATTTAGGTGATTTGTTCGAATTGTTTAGAAGTTCATGTCCAAAGTTGCTAATCAGTAAATACTAACAATCATAATCGAATGATTACATTAGTATTATTCATAATCGGACACTTTTATTTCACATGCGCGTAACTGCGAGTGAATTCTGCTCGTATTTGGCAGGTTTATTTTTGTATTTAAATACAAATAAAAAGAAATATCACTTAAGATAACATGCAATACATTATTTAATCCATGATTGACTTTTGTAGATTTGAGAAAAAATACAAAAGTGAGTTTTATATTCTAACAAAGATAATTTGCACCGAACTCAAGACTTCAGCTCGAGCACACTATATATATGAGTAACGTAAAATATTGGCATTACTATTTTGTGTATGGTATTCAGCCTAAATGTCATATTTGGGTGATTAACTAATAATACACGTATTAAATAGAGAAGAAATAAAGTCAGACATGAGGAGAACTGTTGTTACGGGGGTTCCTTACTTATCTAGGCTCTTATAAACATTTAAGAGTATATAGTATTTATATTAAACTATAAATGCTTGTATTAATTTTTACAACCTAAGTTTATTGCATATTGCAACCTTTGCAGGTGTGAAAACTTTACATATTTAAAAATATTGTGATATTTACAGTCATCGTTTCAATTTTCCTTCAACTTTTGCACAAGCTTTTAAAACCCCATTTTTTCTTAATTCAATGTTAAGTGACTTTGACAGTACACGGGAGACGCGCGTATTTTTTGTGTATTTTTAGTATATCACTGAAGATCTACTATTTTTAAGATCCTTATAACTAGTTATAAGGTGCAGGTGCCTTCCAAACGATATATTTCACTTATGTGAAGTGAAGAAATCGAGCATTTGATATGATAAAATTTACAAAAGAATGTTTTTGAGTGTTTGATGCTGAGATACATGCCGGGTAATACGTTTGATTACTGTACCTAGTTTGATGTATCCATATAAAGCGGTTCTGTAAAATCGAATAAAATATGACGACATCTCTATTCTAACCATACCATTAAATTTGACATGTAACTGGGAAATATTTTTGATAAATATTTATAATTATTTTGCTAATCCTATTTCCACAATAATTCAGAATAAATACCGAATTCGGGGTTAGTGAATAATTCTATTGTGAAAGTGTACTGGTCAATTATTATATTGTGATTATCAATTATTCGAAGTTTATTTGTCATTTTCAATTTACTATTGATAAAATAACTGACTAGTGGCCAGTTGATTGCCCAATATTATTTTGAAATTACATCAACTCCGAATATACGACTTTCCGCAACACTTACTCTAAATATGTTGCTCAAAATTAATAAAAATCGGTTTGTCACAAATGTTTTAACTCTACATAATTCACGTCCAGTTCGAAATTAGTACGTTATACTTTTAAAAGCATCACAATTGCGTATCGTTCAGAACATTATTCAATCTTCCTATGTTCTTCTACTTCGTTAGTATACTCAGACTTTTTCTGTTTCCACTATTTTAGTTCATCCTGTAGTATTGACAGATTTGTTCGTGATTTCGGTGTAACGATTTTACAAAAAGGGAACTGAAAATCTTAATTATTTAATTGAAGCAACTTTTTCTATTTGTTATCGTTTATAATTTTGTTTTTATTTAATTCCAATTTTTGGCCTGTGGCTTTCTTCCAATGATAAAGTTTTCCTCTTAAAAATAACCTTGATTGGATTAAAAATGACTTATACCTTGGTTTGGATAAAGTGTGCATTTAAAAAATCTTAGATAATTTTATTTTACTACTTAATTTTCGAAATTGAAAGCCGGGTTGCCGCAATAATTTCAACAAATTCTATCCATCAATTTCAAACCTGCGCATTCGATCGAGCTTCCCGATTGTCATTAATTTAATATCAAATTTTTAAACAAATATTTTGTACAGTAAATGTGTTATATATTAATATGTACCTCAGTAATTTTTTTATTGAACATTTCATTCAAAGTAGTTTAGTAGTTTTTACGTGTTACTCAAACAATCAAAAAAGTGGAAGGGAGACAAAACGCTCAATTTTTGTTTCAAACACTCCTTTGCCTATCTACTGCTAGTACACATCAACTATTTCCAATACATTATTTTTTCCAAAGACCTGATTTCATCTTGTATGGCTCGCTTTCACTGCAAACTTTCTAGATCATGTAATGATTAATGCCCTAGTAATATATACACGGCTGATACCGGATCCATTCGGTTTCTTTCATGTACGCCGTGATGGTTCAGTATTTGTTAGTGCTTCCACAGATTCTTCTTTCTTCAGGCATATGACAATGAATGTAATCTTGTTTCTTGACACTATCACACACAGATACTATCTCATTTCCAAATATAAGAATATAATTAATCTCCCCTTTTTTCCAGTCAGCATCTCAAATTGAATCCTATTATTCAATCCTGTTGCTTTTATCTATTTTTGAGATATACAACAATATTTACTGCTTCTAATTTATTTTCGTTTATTTGTAAGGAATAGTATATATTTTGTCTTCTTTACTATTGTGCCATTCTTCATCTCGCCTAACCTATTTTGATAAGGGGTCTGTGGGTTTATTTTCTGATGAACACCTCCTACATACTATAAGTTCTTTTTATATTCCTAACTGCAGAATTCTAATCCGTTTTCTGTCCTTCATATTTGGATCCTTGGACTTGTCTGGCTTTCAAATAAAAACTTATGTATTTTGTAATAAATAAACATTTCACCTTTTGATTTTAAGAAATAAACGTAAGTCATTCTACTGCAATCATCAACAAACAACAGATAGTATCTGAATTTTCCTATGGATTTCGATTCCTCTGATGAAAAAATATCTCTAATATCTTCGACCAATATATGAAAACGGTATTCTTACTTGCTTTCCTTTATAGCACACAATGCAATTTAATTTACTGTTCTTTGGCTAATCTCTGTAAGATATATCACTACCAGTTCCATCTTTAATTTTATCACACCAACTCACGTGCCAGAATATATATGACTTTGAAAGTCATATGTATTCTGGCACCTGAGACAATGTACCAGTCAATATTCTTAAATTTTTAAATGATAAAAACCACACAGAGACAAAGTATTTGCTTGTTCTTTACGTTATTTTTAAATTGTTTTCTGTAGTATTTATATTGTTTACATTAATGGAATTTTACAAAAGATTTCAAATTTAACGTTTCTTACACCGGCATATTGAAAAAATTATGTTTTTTTTTATTTTGTCAACTTCTTAACGTAAATGCACTCTGTATTTTGCTGCTCGTAGTTTTATTCTTATCTGTCGCACCTGTCCATAAATTTAAATTATGACATTTAGACGACTCATGTATACCAATGGGTATCTGTTTAAAAAAAATATCTCTCTTAGATATTTTAACTTTAATACTCACGACTCTCGTAGCTCGAGTGTTATTTTTTTAATGGATTTAATATCTTATTACAAATAAATGTAATGAATTTTAATTCAAGTTTACCTTCCCTCAAAAACTATATACCGTATTGGTTTTTTCATTGAATGTTTCATCTGAATTATTTTTTTTTACTTGCCAGTTTCGTATAATTCTAATGGATTTTGATGTTGTATCTGTAAGAGAAATCGGTATAGCATTTTTAAATCGTACTCGTTTCGTTTTCAATCCTAAAATGTTCTTCGGAAAAAATTACATGATATTTATTCATTTTATTTAAGGGCATAGTTAACATTTGAATGAAAAAAATATCTGAAGATTGAAGTAGATATCGCCCTCTCAATTGAATTAATATATTAGAGGCAAGTCTACTAGCTATCACATGAGGCAATATTGTTTTCCATTACGTTTGAAATTGCCAAGTATTAAAATTAAAATAAATGTCTTTAATTACATTGAAAGTTAAGTGGTATTGAGGTGGATGATGAGAAGATCGCTAGCTGATTGTGGTCCCAGGTGTCGAATAATGAATATAGTGAATTAGTAGCTCTTTTAAAGGACACAACACGACTTCAATCGAAAGAGAACGAAACACCCAAGCTGAGCACGGTGACAGGGAAGGAACATTGCCGAGCGAGATGTCGCGTACCCCGCAGGTCCTGCGCCCCCACACCGCAGATCTAACAAAAAGGCAGCCACCCTTGGCTCTGCCCTTAGATTGCCACCGACCACCGTGGGATGCCAACAGACGAACTCCATGTGATATCCGAGACGCTACGCATGAAGTAGATTTCCATTGGATGACCCGGATCACAGGCATGGTTTATCGCGTATCGCTTGTTATTGGAATTATCTAGAAATCACCATGAAGCAAAGGAAATTGGGTTGAGAAATTGATACGCATATGGTTTAATACTCAGAGATATAGATTGGAAATCCCACCTTAACCAAATGCAGCTCCCAAAAGTTTTCAATATTTTCTCACCATTTTAAGATTCATTTTGTTTCTTTTAACCACTTTTATTACTCACGTTTTTAAGAAAAAGTGTGATATCTAGATCTAAATTTATTAATAAAAATTTCTTTAAAATTTTTCCAGTTTTCCAGAAACTAAGTTATCTGTTACAAAAACGTTAATTATTTAGAAGACCAATTCACACTGACAATGTAATTTGAAATTAAATTTTCCTGTTTTTCAACCTATGTGTATAAAATGAAATACTCAGTATCATGGTGTGGTACAGGTCTCTCTAACTTGAAACTCAAAAACCTTTACTTTGTTAAGTTTTATATCTTTTCTTTCCACTATGAAATAAAATTTAAAAAAATAGAATTAGACCTATTTTCCTTACAAAAAACTATACTTTTGTAACTAACTATACTTTTATAAACTATAGTTATATGAACGAGGAAATTTAAAATTTCGTGAGGATTTTTATTTGCGCAGTACGAAAACTGTGTTTCAGTATTTGTATTGGTATATTGGGAGTATTTGTACTAGCAATGGAATTTATCTTATAAATTACCTATATAAATACGAAATAAATATAGTAGTAAAATAATTTATATAATAACAGTGAGCTTACCAAAAAGAGAATATAATTTTGTAACTTTCGGAAAATTTTATTTTCGTATTTATTTGACCATCGTTAACGAATAAAAATCTATGTACCGTCAGGACATTAAGTCATGATTAAATCGATAATGGTGAACATAAATTTTTGGATATGATGTTGCCAGATAACATTGGTAGAAAGAGAAGAAAAAAAATCCGTTGGTGGTCTGGAAAACATAAACATTTATTTTAATGAGTACATTCTCTTTACGTGAATAGTTTTTAATTAAAATAAAAGTTAAGAATCTTAAGTTAATTCCATGCAATATCATCTAGATAACAAGTTTTTAGTTATCTGGAAAAAGTAAAATATGATCAGATAAACCAATATATATTCACTGCAGACCTTGTTTTAATATTATTCCTTATTGTCACAATTAATTATGTTTTCTACTGAATTGCTTTATTAAAACCAAGTAGATAAATTTTAATGAAAGAGCTATATAGTACAAATAACTTAGCGTAAAATGTTACAATATTTCCTTTAATTAATATCAGCTCTTTGATTAAACTGTTGATTATAATTTATTACAATTTCCAACTAAATATTTTTGCATTTGTTTAAATAGATCATTAAAATTTTAATAAATAAATAAATTAAAATTTTGGTTGTACCTCCATAAAATAAGATTATGAGTAGAAATTCATAAAATAAGCAATAATAGCGGACAAATTGGCATATACTGACTAAATTTGTAATGAAAATTAGTAATTTGCGCTAACTTAAATAAAAACAAAAGTCAAAATTATCGTTAAATTCTTTGTAGATTTGGATTCACATTTTTAACTTTTTCGTACGTTATTCTTATGTAAGTAAAATAGTTTAAAAACGAAAGCCAAAAATGCATACTTTAACTCCTGTCACTTGAATATTTCTCATACCACATATGATTAAAATATAGACTAAATATCCATTTAGACGTTATATGTTGGGAAATTCATGTCAATCGAGTAAACACTTTTTATTTTGACATAGAGCCCTAAACGAATATTTTCTAAGCAATGCAAGTTTCTTCGGTTCAGTGTTAATGGTAACATTTGATGGCGGTATCACAATTATCTTAAAAAAACATAAACGTTGCTCCGGTCACACTTATACAGTTTGAAAAGAAATTTAATTAATTCAAAATATTTTCTGTTCCTTACACTTTCCCACTAATTTTTATTTACTTTTATTTACTTACTTTTTAATTTGAGCCTATTTTTTCTTGTATTGTTTTAATTCTTTCCTTACATTACTTTCATACATAGTATTATATTACTAGTTTTATAATTTATTAAATTAATAGTAAATTTAAAAAAAAAATTTCCAAATTTGTGTCGAGATAAGCTTTAAACAGGGTTTTATAGTTGTCAATATCTCTTAATACAAAGTATCCAAACTAATTTTAATTTCAATTTCTGATCAGAAGCCAATATCCAGACCTATTTCGAATTATTTAAACACAATATATTTGATCATAGGCTTAAAAACAAAATATATAAAAAAAAAATTTCGTTTAAGTTGAACACAATTTTAAATGCCTGTTAAATGCTACCACAATAAATATGTCTCTTTTTTTTGTGTTTATTTGCAATCAGATCCAAACTATAAGCAGATTTGTTCTATGTCGTTTTATCATTTCCAAGCAGCTCCTCAGCAGGATACACCTCATCCTTCACCATCTGTCACCAATTATATCATGGCGTTTCAGCCGTTTATTGTAGGAGATGGTTGCTAACGCAGTAGCTAAATCATTTGGGTGGTTTTCCAGCCGTGTTTTATATTTATACCCTATTAATTTTAACTCCTCCTTAATTGTTGTTATTTTCAGAGCTTCGTGGATCTCTGTATTGGTGATGAACCATGGTGCATTGGAAATAGTTCTTAGCATACCATTTTGCAGCCTTTGCATTATGTTAAATTGAAGTCGCAAGCACTTCCCCACAGTTGTGCATCATATGTCCATATTGCTTTCAGGATCATTTTGTATATCAGCAATTTATTGTCGATTGACAATTTAGAGTTGCGTGCCATCAACCAGTAGATGTTTCTAAACCGCATGTTCTGCTCGTCTCGTTTTGATTTGATGTCCTTCTTCCAGGTCAACCTTCTGTCAAGATGCATACCGAGATATCGAACAGAGTCAGTCTGTGGCAGAACATTTTTCCCAGTTTTACTGGAGCACAGCTTCCTTTCCTCAGCGTAAAAGTAACTTGTACGGATTTGGTTGTCCTGGCTTTGATTCTCCATTTCTGGATCCACACGTTGACTCTGTCGAGACTTTTCTGCAAGACGGCAGATGCTACAATCGGATCTTTGTCGCTCGCGAGAATTGCAGTGTCATCAGCAAAAGTAGCATTAGTTACCTCTTTTGTTTCTGGGAGGTCTGAGGTGTAGATGGTATACAAGACAGGACCAAGGACAGATCCCTGTGGAACTCCCGCCATTACATCTGGGATAATTGACAGTTCTCCGTCCTCTCACCTGGAAGATTCTGTTCGTGAGGTATGACTCCATCAACAAGTAGTAACTATGAGGTAAAGACGATTTTATTTTATAGAGTAAGCCCTTATGCCGACCTTATCGAAAGCTGCCTGGACATCTAAAAATACAGCGGAGCAGTATTCCTTCTTTTCGAAAGACTGTCTAATCTTATCACAGACTCGATGCACTTGTTCCACCGTAGAATGCTGTTGTCTGAATCCAAACTGATATATAGGTATCACCAGGTCTTTGTTGAGTATGGGTAATATTCTGCTCAGGAGGATTCTCTCTTTTTAGCACAGGTAAGAGGCTTATAAGTCTGTATGATGATGCGTCTTCCGGGGGCTTTCCTGGCTTGTGTATCATTGTTACTATGGATACTTTCCATAGATTGGGAAAGCACTGTACTCGAAGCACTCCATTGAAGAGAATAACTAAAAACACCAGTTCTTTCCTGGGAAGTTGCATGATAACTTCTTTTGTGATGAGATCGAATCCGGGGGCTTTTTTATCTTGCAGTCCTTTTATAGCCCTCCTCAGTTCTCCAAATGTGACTAGTCTTGGCGGAATGGACAGTTGTAGGTCTTGCTGCAGTGTACGTTCAACTTCATTTTCGAACTTCGCATTGTTGCCTTCATTAGGAGTAAAGATGGCGGCCAGATGTTTGTAAACATGTTAGCTTTTTCTTTGTTTGTCTTAGTCCAACCATTTTGGGTTTTAATGGGGCATTTATATTGCTGTGGCTTATTTAACGCCTTTGTTAGTATTCTGTTGTTTTCGTGGCAGTTAGGCTTTCCAACTGATTTTGTAGT
Organism: Druceiella hillmani; assembly: GCA_039881145.1. Lineage (NCBI taxonomy): Eukaryota > Metazoa > Arthropoda > Insecta > Lepidoptera > Hepialidae > Druceiella > Druceiella hillmani. The sequence continues at coordinate 11,026,766 of JAYKKI010000080.1, forward strand.
GTGGCATTATTTAAAGTGCCGATTGAATTTTTTAGGCTCTATAATAGCTTTATTAAGTGCAGTCTTGTCACTTTTACATCTACTTTGGTGCCATATCTCTTCTCTAGTATTTTAAGTTTTATTTCAAGAGGTACGTTCCCAACAACTTGGTAACCTTTTCCTTTTTTTAGAGGAGTGTTAACCCAGTAAGCTTTTTGTATAAGGTTAGTAAAGTGTTGAGTCGCGTCATCTATCTCGTCGAGTGTTTTCAAGGAGACTTTCAATTCAATGCCTTCCTCGATGTATTCTCTGAACCCTTCCCAATCAGTGAGTTTATTGTACAGAGTATCAGGCCTCTCGTAGCAAATGATAGACGTACTCATAGTTAGGAGGACAGGGGTGTGGTCAGAACTACTGTCTAAACAAGATTCAGCCTTCATGTAATTTGTCGAAAGTCCCATTATTATGAAGAAGTCCAGGAAATCGGGTTTTTTATTTGGATCTGTTGGCCAGTAGGTTGGTTCATCCGATGATATACAGTTGAGGTTATTTTCGTCAAGGCATAATTTTAGTTGTCTACCTCTAGTTGTTGTTAGCCTTGAGACCCAGTATGTACGTTTGGCGTTCCAGTCACCACCAGCCACAAATCTTCCTCCCAAAGTTGAAAAGTATTCTGCAAATTTTGTTTTACTAATTGTGTGCCTTGGTGGGCAGTAAATTGCCGACAGGTTCAGTTGACCACAGTTACCTTCCACCGCAACGGTGGTAGCCTAAATGTGGTTTGTCCTGTACTCCGGTAGCACCTAATGATTGATGGAATTTCTTATTACAAGGGATGTTCCTGCATGCCCCGTTCCATCTGGATGTTTAGTCACATAGGTATTGCATCCTTTGATTTTGATTTTACTTTTATCTGTACAGTGTGCTTCCGAAATCAGAACAAAATCAAGTTGGTTATTGTTTATAAAGAGTTCTAAGTCAGTTTTGTTTGGGGCAAGACCATTGATGTTCCAAGTGGCCACTCTTAGGGCAGTCATTTTGATATTTTTTCAACAAGGGTGACTATGAGGCTCATAAGGGTGCTCATCTGTTGTAAGACCATGTCGAATTTTTCCGACTGTTTGATTAGTAGCTCTTCTATTTTAATGTTTATGCCAGTTGCAGTTGTTGGGTTATTTTTTTTCTTTTTCAATATGTCAGAGTATAGTTGTTCTTGTATTTCTTCAGGATGTGATTGAGTTACTAAGGGAACTTTCCTGTATTTTGCCCTTGAGTACTGGGTTTCTTGCCATGCGTCTTTCTAGGATCTCCTTATAGACTTCGCAGCCTTTATAGTTGGCCGGATGTACGCCTTGGCAAAGAGCGCATTGTGCTGGTGTTTTACGGTCCTTTTTTGGGCAGTCTGCAGTTTTGTGTCCCTGGGCACACTTTACACATCGGTAGGGTCTCATGCAATAGTTCTTGGAGTGGCCGTATTGTTGGCATATTTGACATTGAGACAATGTTGTTCTCTTTTTTGGATCTTTGATTGTTACAGACTGGTGGTAGATATATTTAATATCTTTCACTGTTGCATTGTTAGCTCCAGGTTCGATGTTGACAAAGAATGTGGATGTTGGTTTTTTTATCTGGTCCATATTTTGAGTTTATAATTCACCATAGACTTTGTTTCCAGTCTCTTCAATTACTTCAACGATTGCACTATGTGGAGTTACGTAGTGTAGATTTTTTATAACTATTCTATAGCAACGTTGGTCTTTCAGGTTAAAAGTATGTCCTATGAGTCCTTTATTTCGAACTAGTGTAATTAAGTTTTTGTATATTGCTGTGTCCACACAATTTATTCTCAGTTGGTTTCTGTTGACAATTTTTATTGTAAAACTATTCTTGTCTGCTGTGGTCTGTAATAATTCTACCAGCTTATTTACGTCTTCGATGCCGTATAATATAATGGGTGGTGGTTTACTAGGCCGTTTTTCTCTTGGCTCTTTCGCAACTTCTTTGGGATCAAGAGGTAACCCGCTAAATCTATTGCTTGTTGTGATTCTTTCTGGCGAAGTCGACTGGAGTTTCTGTCTTTTTCGCTTCTGATTTCTGTCTACAGGGACTCTTTGCCAGTCTGGTGGTTCGAGCGCTGGCCCGTCCGGATCTTTATTCTGTAGCATTGTATTTACGGTCGCTGCCTGAGGTATACTCCCCAGCGAAGAGCTTCTCGTTCTTATAAACAGGTTAGGGTGGAGTGCCTTCATTCCAGGGCTGCCGAAGGTGGATTGGCTCCCACTGGTGAGGGTGATGGTCCAGTAGGCGGACCAATAAACCCCTCAACAGATTACTGCCCTGAGGGGGCTCCAGCAAACACAGGCCCAAGTAGATGAGGTATCTGAATATATAATATGTTGCACGAAAAAATATGTTACTCACCAGTTTGGATTTATACATTTTGTTTAAATATTTGAGATCTCTATGTTAAACATCATTAGAAAATTGCATGTGCATAGGTCTAAATCTATAAAAACTGCAAAGCGGTGATAAAAAAACGAATGGATGTTACTTAAGGAATCTTTAAAGGATTCCTATTTTCACTATGCACCTTTAACACTTGAAGCGCGGAAAATTCTGACACCCCTAGAATTTTGGCTAATATTTTATTTTGCTCCAATAATACAAAAATGTGTATAAAATTGCACTCCTAATTATAATAGTACGCTTTTATTACAGAATAAACATATTTTGGAAGGACTTTGGAGTACAAAAGGCATCAAAATCACAAATAGATAAAGTTAAACATAAAATAAAGTTATAAAAATGGTATTACAATTACTTTTCCAAATCAAATATTGAGTGTAGTAATTATAATAGGAATAAAAATCGCACATTGCCAAGGTTAAAAACGATATATATATATATATATATATATATATATATATATATGTGTGTGTGTGTATATATATATTTGTATATATATCTGTATATAAATATGTTTGACCATTACTTGGTTGAAATCTCATATACATCATAATTGTCACATTTTATAAAAAGTCTTAAAAAATTGGGAGTCTACACATAATAAAATCCTACTAAAGCATGATGAAAATCGAAATGGGTCAAATTTAGGACGTCTACACTTCTAGTATTAAAAATGATTAGGGAGTTTTCCCGGGGTGATATTATCAACACGCAATTGATTAATCACGAATGCCCTTCACAGACCACTTTAAAATTATGCCTACCAAATTTGTATGATAAATGCCCAAAAACGCTTGCAAAATGCTTAATAAAATTTTAAATATTAATAATTTAATAAAAATATTTGCTTCTACTCATTTCACATTACGCGCGATTCACTGAATATTTGTACTGGTTCTAAATATCTAACGGCTTTATAAATTATCGTAATTGCACAATTGTGAAAACATTAATCTGGGAAAATGCAGATCATAAGGTAAAAGGAACCGATAAATACGATTTGGCGAACTTTATTTGAGCTTCCTCCAGATCATCCGATCAAAAGTATAATCTATGGAGTGCCTTAAATAAACTTCCTTTTTTTAAGTTTGATCCACCATATCGCTTACAAAGGATAATTCCAAAGTTAGGTAATTTATTTTACTATAATATGTTTGGAGAGGCGTTGCTATTCTAGTAGCGAGTAACATGGTCATTCGGGATAACAATAGTATACTACAGCTCAGGGGACCAATATTTTTCAATTGAAGTTTCATTATAATGGCCTTTATAAAGTAGGTACTGTCGCGGTAAGATTTATAAGCCCGGTCTTCAAATGTATGTGGCATCGCTGACGCCGCTGACGTTTGTTGAAGTTTATGTTACTGAAAGCAAAAGAAAATATATTAATTTTATAAATAATTCATTTCGAAATAACAATGAGAGCGAAAGGTGGCTTCATTATCAAGTGGCTTCCACGAAGTGCATAATGCAAATTTGTGTTCACGTCAGCTTAGATAGGGACGTGTTTTTTGATTCCTTTTAATGATACTTAATAGTTGTGTAAAATTTTTGCTTCCACTTTGACCAAGTGTTTACGCTTCTAACTTATTGTATTTCTTGATAAGATTTTAACACAGTTATTGTTATTATAATAATTAAATATATTTTAACGAAAAAATGCAATTACACGATGTAATGTGATGTAATTATAAATATGTAGTAAACAGGGTAAATTTTTTTAATTGTTTTACTCTCTGAAACCCCAAAACTCGGGTTCGAAAATATGAAATAAATAACTTAATTTTTAATAAATTTTTAAAGTTTTTATTTCCTATTTTTATTACAAAAATATACAAATGAGCTAACTAAAATTAAGTTCCTTTTTAATGTCTTAAAAATATAAATATAAAACTAAACACTCATATCTTATTACCAGGGTTAAATTAGTCAACAAAATGCTCAGGATATATGTCAAATCTTAGTGAGTGGTTTGATATATAGCGCATATTTATGCGTATATTGACACTATAATATATATTCTAGATAGCGAAAGGCTTGGCATCTAAGTTGAATTATAATATGCATTATGTAATTACATCATGCGGTATAATCTTGATCACCAAAAGATCCTCTCCTTCGTAAGTGTGAAAACTTCTAGACAAAACTAAACATATGAATGTTATTACAATATCTCGGACTAGTCTGGTTTTAAATATAGGTCTACCATCTTGGTAATCATTAAATCCTCAGGTTTGCTAGTAGGAAAACAATCCGGGTTGACCATTTGCCACAATTCATTACACTTTAAAAACTTAGTATTTTTTGGGTAATATGTTTACTAAATATATTAATATTTGAATTGTATTAAGTACACCTGGAAATATTCATATATATATATATATATATATATATATATATATATATATATAAATATTTCGGGTGGTACAATTAACGCCTTGCAGTATTTATAGTAAATATTTATTCCACTTTTTCAAAAACACATTTTTAAAAGAATTGTGTTGACAAGGTATAAGAAATGACAAATAGGGAAAAAAATTAAGAATAGTCAACTATCATATTTTGTAATGGTTTTGTCGCGACATGGGTAATTATTGGCCAATCGAAATGAAATTCACCAGGCCCATGAGGATGTAAAGTTATTTTTAATTTCCCATGGGAAAAATACATCATAGCAGTAACTAGTTCAGTGCCCAATATAATTTCTCAAGTGCATTAACCCTAAATATAATTTCTATATAATTTCTCGCAAGGCGTTTACGAAATATCTTGCTCATTACATAATCATCGTAAAATTTTAAGGTATATTACTGTGATGTGTTCGACAATTTCCATCTGTAAATTTTAAGGCGGCATACTCCATTTTGCTGTACTGTACATTTAATTTTAAGTTTTTTAGGTAACATTTAAAAATAACTTCAAATTTGAATCCGTACCTAAAGTAATATTTTATTAAACAAGTAAAAATTTAATTTATGTCGATTTAGTACTTTTTACGATATTCTTAAACAAAAGAACAAACAGGTAAACAAAAAAAAACAGGCAGACAAAAAATCCTTTACGATAATCTCAAAAGAGACATAAAGTGACTTAAATTCGTGAAAGGTCCGTAAAATCCCTTCAGTAGTGAAATAGTCCAACCTTTTCAGTATATGATGATGTATTCTTTCCCTTCTTTATCGTATTTTCATAATTGAAGACCGTATCCATTTTAAAGTACGTTTCTAGAGGAGCTGACCAGCTGCTTCCATGCTGCCCTGTCTTCGGCTTGGCTTAATGACAGGGAGTCCATGGACAACCTCAATCTAATCAGACCAGCAGCTAGGGTATCAATCGCAAGATTTTCACTACCCTTTTCTCTACAAAAAGTAATTTATATAAATTATCTGACCTTTTATGAGCTATACGGCCAAAGTATCCAAACATTTGTTAGTAACAGATGGTGGATAATTTGGTCTCAACTAGGACTTCATTAAATATGTATTTGTTGGTTATTTTGGTAGTCCGTGGCATGAGTAGCATTCTCCTCCACATCTCTAAAGCATCAATCCTCTTTCTTTTCACTCTGCGAATGGTCCAGGAGTCTGACCCATATAGAAAAATTAAGAAAACAAGCATTCCCATCGTTTAAATATTTGACCTGGTTTTTAAGTTATAACATAGCCCTATTTATCATACATTTCATAAAGAAGTATGTTTTTTTCACATATGTGTTTATTCTTACGCTCATTCGCTATATGTTAGACTTCGATGGGTGTTTTTTAAATAAAATATTATTAGTTTTTTTTCTTTATCACATAGCATTTTACTTTATATGGGAAACATGATGTAGTTGTTTTGTGTCTAAATTTATTACGACCTATACCACTTACGCCATCCTTTTGACATTTCTTCAATTAATAAATTCAATGTTTAATAAGAATTTTTCCCTCATCATAATTTCGTAGCTATGTTCAAAGTTTAAATTAAACTAACATTTCCATTTATGAAATTTCATTTATTAATTTACTATTACCAAATATTCAAATTGTATATTTAGACAGAAGTGTACCTGACAAATTCATAATGTATCCTTACATAGTATGAAACAAAGTCGTTTCCGCGTCTGCTTGTCCCTCTGCACGCTTAGATTTTTTAAACTACGAACAGATTTTAATGTGGTTTTCACTATCATTCAGATAATTTCTTCGAAATGGTTTCTAGGTATAATACATGCATATTATATTTACAGAAAATAAAAAAAAAATCGTAAGAAATAGAATTTTAGGGCGCTTTCATTGCTAATGCTGACTAAACGTTACGAGATATATCAAAATGTTGTCCTATGGAATTGTATATTTTAAAAATATCTACAAAAAAGTCTGTGATGGCATATATCTATAATCTATGGATAAGCCATAGTCACCATTTTTATGCCATTGATATTTTTTGTGTGCAAAATATCCTGTAATATATTCTAATAAGGACAATAATACCAATAATAATGACAGTAGTAATCGCTCCACAGTCACACCACATTAGTACCTACATTGCATCCGTGCAAAGCCGGGGTGTGTTACTAGTATTTTATAAATTTGTTAATCATCACTAAAATAAATATCATAGTTACTTTGAGTGTTTTTGATAAATAAAAAAATTTAATCTTCACTCTTAATAAATTAGGTTAATAGCTTCAGAGGAATGAAAAGGTTTTTGAAAATAAACAAAAATTTAAATGGGCATTTTAGTGACATAAGGTATGATAAACAGAGAGGGTTAACAGCCAAAAATGAATCTTATCGTGGTACCTTACTATATTTCTGTTAACCAAAATAATGTTTACGAAAGAAAAATTACGTATTGAAAAACCTTATTCAAAGTAACATAATTGTATCCTTGCAAAATCTTCATACGGCCGTTTTGGCGTCTGGGAGAAGGACAAACATAAAAAATATTTTAGGTAATAATTAGTCCACTCTTAAATATACCCGTGTGAAGCCGGGCGGGTCGCTAATTGTATGTATTTTAATGTATTTACTACATATCATTAAAAATGAATATTACATGTTCTCTGTAAATATTAATAAGAAAATTCATGTACTTACATGTAACAGCCGTTCGGTTCTCATCGAGTAAACTCACGTATTTTTTTTAATTCATTTTGAATAAATGCAGGGTAGTCACAGTTTAAATGAAATGAAACTGTAACATAGAAGACAATATAATATTATTTGACTATTATTTTTCCATTACGCAAATTGGTAAAAAAAAATCCTGGATAAACATTAGAAAAAATAATTACCATCGATTAACCACCCAGAGTTGGGTGGTTAAAAAAACCGTTCAAAAACTGCCCGATATGACTTTCAAACAAAAAGATCGATTGAAAATTGTATGATGTCAAAAAAGATATTTACATACTTATACGAAGATAATTATTAATTGATAACAGATAGTTGAATACGAGGTTTATGAAGTATAAAATAACAAATTTTTGGAGCTAATATTACAAAATGACAATTTTTGGAGCTAATTGAAAGCGAGCAATCAGTGAAATATTAACGTATTAGACACTCAATGCCTCTTGGGCACTATGAGTAGTAGACTAATTGTTAATCAAGACTAATTGTTAATCTAATTGTTAATCAATATCTTCGTTTTACATCAGTACTAACGGTATCAAAATTAATAGTGTGTGTTTTGTCCTCGTTAGAGCTGGTGCTGTTTTGAGATATTTTAATAATTGAACTTTTAACCCTAGAAGTGGTTAGTTTATCACTAGGTATGGGTTCTGTTAAATTGTCAGCGTCTGAACCGTAATAGTTTTTTGGATTGTACGCTTTCCAATAAAACATTGCAAATTATTTTTCTTTTAGAGTATGATAACCGGACTCTAGTAATATCGATATTTCAACAATCTATAATAAAACTTGGATGAAAATTTATAACGATGCGTTATTATTTACTTATAACAAAACTTAGTTTTATTAAATAAGAAGAAATTTTTATTTTTCACAAATAAAGTTTGTAGATTTTGTAATTTTTTATAGCAAGAGACAAAAATGCTCATGTACTTTCATAAATGTATAATACTTAAACGCTAAATAGATTTTCAAACACGAGATTGAATGAAATCGAATTGCCGTATAATCACATAATTTCCACTAATAGTCTATGGTCATTAAACTTCATTATCACATGTGGTTTTAGCGTCATGCTCAAAAACACGTCACTCATTAGCATCAATATACATATTTTTGTCCTCCTTTATTAGGTTGTAGATTTCTTTGAATATATTTAATATATTTTACGGATTATAATAGTATTTAGACAAAGAGCTTTCCGTTTATTAAGAGCTTTTTGCGCACTTCAAAGTTTATAATAAAATATTTCGAACTTAACGGGATTTTAGTATTGATTTTTGAAGCTACCAAAATAATATTTTAACTTTCTGTGCTTAACCTTTCGTTTCTTTAAAATGATTATACATTCATATTATTTCGATTATTAAATTTTTATTAAATTACGCATTACATTTGAGATCATCACTTCATTTTAAATTTTAATTGAAAATTCCTTTAAAACTTCTAAACGATTTTACAGGCAAGTTTTTTTGCTGGTATTGAAATACTCTACTTAATAAAACAACGGTTCCCTGAAGTTAATAAAATAGACGGGCGAAAAAGAACGGAGAAAACCTCAAACCTTCCCTTCCTCAAACCTCCACTTTTGGCAACTGTCGAGTGATAACTTTTAAAATAAAGGAAGTTCACAAACTCAAGAGAGCAAAGTAATTAAATCAATTTGAGGGTGAAATCATCTACATAATTTTTAATGAAAGCTTATGACTTGGAAAGTTCATAATTTGATATTTTATTGAAAAAATGCGAAAAAGACAAATCTATTATTATATTATAAATTTTGACAGCTTCTAATTAATTTAATGATACCTGATTTAAGACGCCTTAAATCTTAACTTTATCTTTCATTTTTTCACTTTTTCTCGTAAGAACTTCAATAATGGCTTATCTAATTTCATTAGTATTTAATTGACTTGAAATTTCTATCTACTTTCTTACAAAGAATTTTGTCCTATTTTAATAGACTCCAACAAAAACTAACCGAAAAATTATTAAAGTTAAATTCATGGACTTAAATCCAAACTAAATCTCTATTAAATATACGTTATCCGAAGAGGGGACGGGAAATGTCTATAGTTACAAATTTAAATGAAAATTTTAAAAGATATTTCAACACTGTGAACAATAATACGATGATAAAACTGTGACTGTGAACTTTGCATTTTTTACATAAAATTAAATAGCCCAAAATCGATTTATTACAAGCAACTACTCTGTTCTCGATAACATTCCGTAATTAAATGGGTAATTTCCATTTTCACACAATACTTTTAATTTTACTTTCCCTTAATATTCCTCCCTTTCAAAAATATCGTTTTAGCCAATTGTATTATAATCTTTAAGAAACTTCAGCAATCTGACGATATATCTGTATTCAAAGCTATTTTAATTATTATGGAGATATATTACATGTTACTAAAAATAAATATTTTTTGCCACACAATTTATAGAGTGAAAACAAAATAAAAATCTTCAATTCAATATAATACTTGAGTAGAAAGACCCGAATTATATATTTTATGAATTTTAAATATTTCCCTTTCATTAATAACGACAAATCTTCCATAAAATCTTCAAATTGTCAACCCATCATTTACGCTAAATCGTTATTAGGGTTCGGCTATTGTTAAAAATTAAAAGTGATCTCAATCTCAATAATCATTACGTTTGTGTCTAAATTTCTTTGCTCTTTATTGATATTGTGTTTTGTAGGAGTACAAAATATCTAATATTTATCTGGTAACTAACTAAAAGGGGTTAATGGATTAATTTTTTATATAATTTCCCTTTCTACTATTTCATTGTTTTTTTTATATTTTTCGTGTTAACGTAAATATGTTTTGTTTTAATTTTATTTTAGTATTTTTTTTAATTCATGGGAAATTATTTACGGTGAAATGCACCGATTTTGGGGTATTCTCACTCTTGAAACCCGATATTTTATAGAAAAAAACCCTGGCCTCTAATCTGTTATTTATTGTCAAGCACATTAATATGATATTTTTAACGGGAAATGCTTGAAAGCGAATCAGAATCATTGGTATACGTGGAATACGTTCTTCGGCAACACCCACTGATCTGACGGCACTCTGAGCAGTCGCAACCGACGGCGCGGCCCGTGTACTGTAAGTGAATTAAGTATGCGTATAGTACAGAGGCACAGCAGGTAGGATTCATTTTTAAGTTACATAATATAATTAATATTTTAGTTTCCACCACAGAGAACTGTTTAAGGACATCCGTAGATGAATTCACAATACAAAAAATTCCTTTGAAACACTTAACTTTCACTCTTATAAATTAAACTAAATAAAAAATAACAATTTCCTGTTTTCACAATTAAATGAAACTACGTGATGCAGTATTATTTCTACTTTCTTTAATTTCTTTACCACGACCTAGGTTTCCTGTATTACAACATCTTCAGGTGAGATATTAGCAAAGATCTTTGCTAATATCCAACCTGAAGATGTTATTATATATATATATATATATATATATATATATATATATATATATATATATATGTATGTATATATATATATATATATATATATATATATATATATAAATATATACACAATATTAAAATTATCATTGAATGAACCATGAAAATCGTGTGCAGCAAACCGATATATTCCGGAGATGAATTGTGGAACGATTACTTGATTGATTGCGACCTGCAATTAATGAAATTGGTACCGATATACCGGGCAATCATGTAAGTAATCGAAATCCGATAAGAGAAAATATTTATCTTGAAGAAGGTTTTATCATTAGATATTACATTAATATTACTTATGAGATTTTGTCACGTCGTTTAAAGAAATGAAAGAAAAATCGATAAACATATTCACAAATAATAGAATTTATCATGATTATTGCGTTAGCAAGGTGGTCTTATATATTTGACAGAAACAATCGATTTAGATATATTCTGTCCTATTTGTAACGTTTAAGATGTATTCTGGATATTATGATCATCAGTCTTGTTTTCCGGCAAGGTTTAGATGAACTACTGATGCGGCTGTCTTTACATAATTTTTACTGTGGTTTCTGAGATTGGGGTGGGGGAACGTGTTTGTTGTGAACATTTGCATCAATATCTCTGGAACTACTTAAATATAATACACACAAATTAGTTTTAGAATTCACGTAATTTGCTTTTTTAATCGATATATAAACATCGATAATTTCTAAAAATGATTTTCACTCACTTCTAATATACTCATTATGGGAAGAACGCTATTAGTTTTAACCCTTGCCAATGAACTTCGTTTAAAGTACCTACGTTTTGAATAAATATAAGCATACTATCCATTTACGAGTCAAATTTCCTATTTAATTTATTTATATTTTTTACATCTCTTACGTTATTTCGCTACATTTTATTTGCTATCATAAACTTGGTATTCATCTTCCTAGGTAAAGGTAATCTGATCAAAACGTGCAACAAAATAAACTTTCTTTCCTATCTACTAACTTTTCGAACTAAAACTTTTCAAATTATGGAAATAACAGAATTTCAAGATGCTTACTTGAAGCTGATGGGAGAACTTTGACGACCATTTCAGCTATCATAGTTTTGAGAAATACATAACAATTAAGATTTATTTAAAACAAAACAATACTAATTTATTCAAACCCCGTTTCTTACGTGTCTTAATGTGTAAGGAACATTCGCAGTGCGAGTTCTAGTAGAACTTGATTTGTATTTCTTTTTTTTAGTTATTTAATAAATTGCACTAGCAATATAAACAAATATTGTCACGTAAATATTGTCAGTTACTTGAACTTATGCTGATCTCTATTCTTCAACATCGAACTGTGTCAAAAGGCACTACAAACGTTTTTACTCTCGTCACAAGGACCCACACCTCACGATATGTTAGACGTGTCATATCGATGGCATCTACGCTGCAAACGCATTGCAGGCTTTCAACTTGAGTAGCCTATAACGGATCCTTGAACCAGCTGTTAAAGGACCGACAATGTAACTTCAAGCTTTATGAAGTAAGGAACTGCAAAATAGTGACCGTTTACTGTAAAATCGAGTATCTTTTTTATGCATTCGATTCGAACACATGTTAGATTTTTGTTATCAAGAAAATCAGTGAAGAAAATGCTGCTATTATTTGATAAAATATAGATATATTTGTTGAAGCAATTGTGGGAGGATCCTTTTATCCTTTGGTTATTACTACTATAACAATGTTGGCAATATCTATATAAATATCTTGTTTGCCATTTTAAAATAAAACTTTTTGAACCCTTGAATTGTTCTTTCAATTTTGATTATTAGCAGTATGCACATTTAAATTTGCCACAATTTGTACACAAAAACACATCGATTTCTAATCTCTTTGTATGATAAATTTATACCATAAAATTTAGTTTTGAGTTGGGGTGTCATTTTGAACCAAAAAAATAGCAAAAATTTAGGATGGTCACCCAGTAAAAGTTAACCATTTTTCTGAATAATAAATAAAATTAATTAATTCACAGAAACTGACTAACCGTAATATTTGGAGTCATGCGCCGTAATCTATCTAGAAAATATAATTATTTACATGTAGTGTACTATAAAATTAAAATTGTGGGTTTAAAATCATGTAAACTGTCAATCATGTAATACATGTAATTCATGCTAAACAAATGATCTAAATCTGATCAAAAAACTACAAATCATGTAATACATGTAATTCATGCTAAACTTAGTCAAGTATCTCCGAGTGATAGATAGATTAGAATATACACAATAATAGCATTAATTTTTTTTCTTACCAATCGGTTATGCATGGTTTAACCCTCGATATTGTACTTAATACTACCTCTAAGTAAAATAAATAAATAAGTATTGCATGTGTAATTAAGAAACTTCATTATAAATGTATAGGCTGTGTCCAAAGACTCCTTCATTCCCATCATTTAATTTAAAATCGTATTATTTAATTTAAAAAAATGCTTTATTTTCTGATATGCGATGCATCGACTATATCTTCTAGTTTTATCTATTTACAATCTGAGAAGTTTACGGTTCAAATTAACTGTATTTATCATTTACACCTAATCCATAGCCTATTCAATATACATTAAAATGAAATGTTAATAAAATAACATGCATGACAACTTTGGAAAGCAACAGGAATTTTATTACATAAAAGTGATTTTATTAGTATTAACAAATAAATTAACTGTACTTGTATTAATAAGTGTAAATCAAAATTGCTATGTAAATATCAACAATGCATTAATTTAGACACTTGCATAAATAATGAAGCAGTTATACATGTGTATTCGAGCTGGGAATAAAGAAGTAAACGATGGAAATGAAGTCAACGACAGAAAATAATATTTTCAACAGGAAAATGAGCAAAAATAAAAGAAAATTAAACTCCAAGGGAAACAACGGACCCAAACAGCACAAGTCTGTGACACGCGAGTGTTACTTTAGACGTGAAGTGAAATTGTGGAGAGGAGTGACGCGGTAGAAAAACAGGAAATGCAGAAGCGGAAATTTACTCTAGCGAGTAATCCCCATGCACACAGCCGTTATTGAAAAAAAAATTATCTGACTATCCACTATTTATGAAATGACTTTCATGGGAATTAATATAAATCAAAGGATATAAATGTTTTATTAGAAAAATTTATGCGTTAGTATTTATAAAGAACACGATACACTTAGTTAAACTAAATTAATATTATGCACACCCTTGGTGTAAACACTTTGTAAAAAATATTCGAACACATGAGCATGTATCGGTTGGTGAGAAAAATATATATATCATTAGAGGTGAAACTAAATTCCTTTGATTTTTTTATATTTTCCTTTTGTCTGATATTAAACTTTACCTACTAACAAAAACCCTACCTATTAAAATGTTTACATAATCCCTCAAAAAAAAAATTACTTATAACAAAATTTAAAAAAATTAACATTGACAGTATAAAGTATTAAATAAAGTGAAGCCGAATCGACGGGGTGAAGAAAGTGACTAAAACTCCATATCTGTAAAATCTCGTAAAAGAATCCTTTCAAGTGATAACATTCGGTACAATATCTAAACATTTAGGTTTCGTCACTCCGTAGTCCTATTCAAAGGCAACAATACACAGGTTTCGTTTTATATTTATCGTAGTGTTGGCTATTTATCAATCACAGTTAAACAATTGAAACGTCGAATTTGACTTGTTGAAATAAGTGATGGGATCAGATTTCAAAATTCTGCATATTCGTAGTTCAAGAACCAGACGATCTAAAACTTTAAAGTGATTGTCTTAGGCTTCGAAAGCATATCAGTTTACAAGTTTGGAAATTTTGCAGTCCCCATGTAGACGTCTTGTACACGAAGCAGACATATAACATTATATAAATATGCCACTCGCCTATGTAACTTGCTCACTTAGTTAAATATATATTTTAATACTTATATATCCGTATACAGTCGACAAAACTTAAACTGGCATTAGAAATAATAGCGGGGAAATGAATTATATATAAATATATGCCTCTTCTTCTAAGGATGCCTCTCCAACCAGTGACGGTTGGCAATCAGTTATCTCTATGTATTTGATCTTGTCCTTGGCAAGGCGAAAAAATTCGGCGGCACTCGTAATCCTTGTCTATTCTTTTATGTTACGCAACGGTGACTTTCTTTCATAACCGGCTTTTTTCTTCCTAGCTACTTTTCTTACCATCATTACTTACAAGAGGTAATATCTGTTATACCTGAGCATCTGCTCAGGTATAACAGATATAACAGATATTACGCTACATACGTGAAACTTTACATGATTCTGTGAAACAATTACAGAAAAAGAAAAGGAAGAGACTACTCCGACAATATAAATAAGACTCGTAATATAGAATTCTATAAACCTCAAGCCTTATACATCTAATTCACAAATCGCATTATTTCCGAGAATACTTTTGCATCTTAATGGTTTACGCAGAAGCATTGAAACATATTTTACTTCTGATTTCGTCTTAATGGATAATTGGAAGCGCCATCTATTTCTATTTTTGTAACAATTAATAATAATTAAAATGTACAGATCGAGCAAAAAGCGTAGCGCCATCTATCGACATTTGTAGAAAATTTTTATATGTCAAAATTTTAGAATTTTGCATAATTCCAATTTTCATGAAATTTCACAATTTTCAACTGCTATCAACTATGTAAATATTAAAATATATGAATATATAGAATGAAAGATATTTTCCTATTACAAACTTATATTACTTATATATAAAACAATATTCTACGGTCCATATTGTCCAATGAAATCTCCATTCAAACCGAATTATTATGTCAGATAAGGTAGTAATGAGTACTTTTGGTAACGTGTGAGTTTAGACACGGCTAGTCACATTTTAGCAGAAATAAAATTCCGGCAAACGTATCCAGCAATTAGGAAAATAAGCTTATTTTTTTAATGTTTACAATTCATCAAAATTGTTTATTTTGAAGAATTATAAATAATATTTTAAACTAAGTAGAATAATTTATATGTTTTATATTCTTTCATTCAACTTTAATGTAATATAATAAACATAAAAATTTATTTACATCAATGAGAAAAGTGAGATTATGTATTTTTATATAACAGACTAAACGCCCATATATATGTATATATGTACATTGTACATCGTTGTGTTTTTGATACGCTACTGTTACAAAAATATAATTTTGCACTATTACAAATTACGATGAGAGATCCTTCTATCACACACTTAAATTTAGGTGGCGCACTCGTTCATTTGTTATTACGGCCAAGAAATAACATCTACAATAATCGGGTAATCAAACCTTCGTTGGTGAATAATTGTCTTATCTACTACTGATATCATTTATATACTAAGGGAGCAATTTTTAAATTACTTTAATTACCCTTAACTTAGCTTCAACTTCACTAGTTGTTTTATCATATTGATTTGAGTATTTAAGTGAAATATATACGTGCATATTTCACTTAAATACGTTATATTATATATTACACATACATTTGAACAACATGATGTAGACAAACATTCAAATGACAAATGTAACTTTTATCTATTCATTTATCATAAGCCGTTTATTTTTTGAAAGAGCTAATAAGAATAATCATATTTGTATTAGTGATGTCTAATAAGCCATACATTTCAATAAATTGTTACTGGTGCAATGGCTTTTTAACAAAGGTGACTTTTTAATTGAAGTATGGAGATTAAGACAGAAAATAACAAAATTTCTGTAAAATTAGGTGAGATCGAGACATTATTTTAAAAGTGCCAACTTAGTTTAATTATAGTAAAATTGTATAAACATTATTAACAAGTATGTTATTCAAATATCTCATGAAAAAATTTCTGGGAAAAAGAATTTTGACAGACAGACAAGCGGATGGACAGACAACTAAGTGATTACATAAGGTTCCGCTTCATTTTAATTTTAATGGGCGCAACTCTAGAAAGAAGGATACAAATATTATAAGAAGAGATCATGAAATGTTAAGTTTAGGTAAAAATTGAACCCGTACTACGCAGGATACGTTGGAGTAAAAAACGGGTCAAAGGCATTATTTTCAATTCTATCTCTTAAAAAGTGGAACAAAAATTCCTAAATTTTTTTATAGGAAAATATTACCATGAACATAAATTTAAGTGTATACAAAAGAAGTGTATACAAAATTGTAAGAAAAACCTTATGTATTATTCATAAAGTGATTCTGTACATAAACGTAAATAAATTTGAAGCGTGTTTCTGTAAGTAAACATTTATTTTTTTCGCAAATTTTCCAAAAACTCTTTTTTTTCAAAAACGTTTAAAAATTTTCCTATCCTTAACTTCTGTTGTTCATATTGATGTACAAAAACGTAAAAGGAAATATGTCTATAAATCTGTTGAACTTCGATTCTGCCTGAACCGAAAATCCCGGAACGTGAAATTGCAAATATACATTGTGTACTGATTATAATTTGGGGTTATTCTAAGACATGGTTACATATTATTCGAATTTAATTTCAAGTAAGGTATATGATAGTTTAATACATTCGCCAAGCAGCACATACAGCAAATTTGTCTTAAAGCTTTCCTTCATTTTTGTATTCACGATGTTAGATATTATGAAGTCTATACAGTAATTAAATAGTATCGATTCTGGTAATTAATATCGCTAATCTTACATTTAATAATATGACAGGTTATCAATATTTTATTAGTCACAATATTTAAGAAAATTTTGAAAGTATACGTTTTTTTATATCAAAATAAATTAAGAGTTTTCATTTCCTAATGCAAAAAGTTTTAACCAATTTAAAAAAAAACTATCCATTTAACACAGGTCGTGATCATTATATTAATACGAATTATAGTGACAGTTTTAAAATTTAAGACGACGATTTTCGTCATAATTACAGAGATGTAAATAACAATACTTTGACTTGGTTTTAATGACTTTAAAGGCGAAACGGTCTATACTGGGAACTTCAGGATTAGTTCTAGTTATAAATTGTTTTGATTTGATCGTCGCCGTTCAAGTGAAAATTTGGTTAAAAGAATTTTAGATTTACGCATGTTTGACGGTACTATATATATTCTTCATTAATGTGTACTACAAAAATACAAAATTTTTATTTTTTAAAATGTACCTTACCTACATAGCAAATCAGGGTCCCAATTCTAAATATCCCATATTTTATTTCCTACACTTAAACTATTATTCTTAAAAAAAAAAGATTAATAGGCCACTTCAGAGATAAAACGATCCTTTTAATGTCGCTCTGCCAACACTAATGTAGAATTATAACTCAAAGCAGGTCTTTGACACAAACACTCCTTGTTGCTCCTTATTTCAACTCAGCGAAGCAAAGTGCAATAGTTAGTCATAAAAAAACATTAAGCACGAATCCCTTTTATTTTCCTTCCATCAGTATTCTCATCGTGTTCTTACTCTTTTCAAAAGATTTAAGAAATATAATTCATGTTAAAAGCATTATTACCTTATATTACGGCTAAGGAAGATAAATTATTAAAGTTTTAAAACTGTAAATCTGTTCCGTAGAATAGATAAAATATGGTTTATTTCATGGACTATTATGGAAAATGATTTTATTTGAATTTTATTTGGATTTGAATAAATTTTATTTGGATTTGAATAAATTTTTTGCTAATTGAATAATCGGAAATAAAAAAAAACCTTGTTATTTATTTTGTATTACCGTGTTTGCAAACATTTAAAATAACGCTTTCGTATTTTAGTAACACTATTCTAGACTATGTACATATAACATTTACACTACATATATATATGTATAGAGCAGAACCTACGAATCAACATATTAAACGATTTACGATAATTAGCCTTAATTATCCTAGAACTTTATTTTGGATTTCATGGACTGGTATTCATTTCGTTTCATTATTCAAAATATTATATTCCTAGCGTTATAATTATTATAAAAAAATTTACTCATTACCCGCACTCTTTGACTCCCGGTGTTTATGTTATCATCGGTTTATTAATTACGCGTTTTAAAAAGATAAAATTTATCTCGTGTCTAACTAGATACTGTAAGTTCTATCATGGGAAAATCATTTCACGACAATCTTACCATACAGTTTTCTTCCAAACAATAAGCAATAAATTAAATTTCATTGTAATAAAATATATATTTTACATTCAGCAAATTATAATTCTGATTAATTACAAAAAAATATTAATTTTAAAAACAAATTTTATGAAACAAGTTTTAATCAGCAATTTTATTAAAAATAATGTAATATATTTGAAATTGATTAAAATTTAATTAACTGATTATAAAAAGGTTGAAAAAATTTTAAATATTTATATTTGCTAAATATCAGCCAACACACAATTTCGTCCTAATCTTGTTCTTTTAATCGGCTTTATAATTCCGATATTATACAAATCTAGAATGATATCCCCGATCGATTGGTACCATCTATATTTTAAGAACTAAATTGCCTTTAAGGAAAATATTAAACTAACTTGGTCCCTTGGTGACCCTTGGTGACCTTGGTCCTAACTTGGTTAAGGAGATTTCACTCGCGATTTTGAATAGGAATTAAGATGTAAGGCGGGAGAAACTAGGTTAATACTTTTATGCCCAACTTTCAAATTTTGGTCTTAATTTAATCTAATTTTTTTTAAATCTTAATCTACTTTACAATACTTTTAATTTGATATCACATTCAAAATAATGAAAAACTATTTATTTTCTAAACTTCGATTTCGTTAACTTCTATTAAGTTTAACGAAAATTAACGTACTCTACTCAAATGTAAGACTATTAGTCCATTTGCTATTGACAAGAAAAGTGACGTTACTTAATGAATTCTTAATCTTTTCACTCTTATTTTCTTAAGTAGAATATATTGTATAAAGATCACGAAGAAGCTGTTAGTTCGTTATTGCTGATCAGTGTTCATAAACGTCCTTATTTCTTTATATAATTTGATGAGGATATTTGCTACTGAAAGGCATTAATGTTGAGATACTGAAACTACTTTGATAATGCTGTCAAAAATTAACTTTTCCACATGATAATATACACTTGACAGGTAAACTCTAAACTTGGGTATATTTTAAGATTATCTAGTGTTACAGAAAATACGCTCGTTCGTTCCATTCTTTTATTTTTATCAAGAGTTGAGTGTAAAACCAAGTGCTAAATATTAAAATAAAAAATTAATTTTAATATTTCATAAAATATATTCAAAATTCTTCCAAAAACCAGCAAATATAAATAAATAATCACCAGCAAAATTATTTGAAATTATTGCATAGTAAAAATAATTTCGATACTAATAAGACTTATCACGTTATGAATTGACTTTTGTTCTTTTAATTAAAATAAGGTATTTAAAAGTGTCTAATTATATAATTTTATAAATAAATTCACTAATAATATGCTCGATCATTTCAAGCGAACTTACGACTGAACTAAAATTTTGCATAGTCTGATCTCTGTTATCATTCAACTAATATTTTTAAAAAAATGTTCCGAGCTATCTTGATATTTAGTGAATAGTGATGAAATATTGCGTTGGAATGATAGTTATGTTTATGACAAAACTTCTTTGTTTCTTGTGGTTTATAGCGGTATAAGGTACAAAAAATATCCATTCTGTTTTGTGGATAAAACAAATGTAATAATGGATTGTTTATACTATTTTGCCCTTTTTCCTATTCTATTTTATTTTTCATATTTTTTTAAGTTAACACATATTTTTGTTTTATTTTTTTATTTTTAATATATTTTTTAATTAGTAATTTCTTGAGTTTTCACTCTTAAAACCCGACATGTATTTTCCCGTTAGAGAAAATCTCTGAGTTCAACTCCATTCAATCTACTATTAACTTAATAACGAAGACGTTCTCTGCTACCTCATTAGATAAAATCGAAAAAAAATATAACGTATATAAGAACACAAATTATACTTATGAGAATTTTCAAAACACATTCGCTTATTGTTAAAATAAGGTCTAAGTAATAAATTCCTAAACTTTTATTTTATACTATATTTGAGTAGGCAATACAGTTTTAAACAGCGTTATTAAAAATTAATTATAAAAATCAAGATAAATTTATGAAATAATAAAAAAAATATATATTTAATCGAATCAGTATTTTGGTTACATGCATAAATGAAAACTGCGATCCACCTTTCATTCGCAGACGAAATAATTTTTTTTCAGTTGTTAAAGATATGATAACATGTAAGCACATTTTGTTACAAGTGGCTTGTAATGCTCAATTCAATACCTGGATTGGTATCATCAGCATAATGTCAATTCTATTCCTGAATTGGGCATTACAAACCACTTGCTCTGAGCAAATATTCAATAGTTGAACTCTATTTTAACTTCGGAAATGACTATATTTTATAAAAGGCTTCATTATTGATTTATTCAGGCCATTGCCTTTAATCGCAAAATTCAATTCTAACCTGACGTTTTGTATACATTTGACTGATATGGCGACAAAATCATTGAGAAGGCTTAAGTCTATGTTGCATTATACTCTAGACGAGTATAATGCAATACAAATTTAAGCCTTTAAAATTATTTTTTTCGGAACTGTTTTACGATTTCGTTTATATATTGAGGGTTTCCTATCCCTTCATTTTTAATGGTTTATTCTATGATATCTTTAAAAAAATTTAAATCGGGCATTAACTCCATATGTAAGATTTGTTCTCTCTGATTCAAATTAAAAATAGAAATAATTTAGTGGCATCTGGATTGAATTACATAAAGTTATAGCAAGCAGCTTTAACAAAAATTTTGTAACGTTCTGTTTTTCCTACATTTCTTAAATTCTTAAAATATAGCAGACGCGAAATTATCTGTAAGTCATTAAAATTTGTTGATACATAAAAATAAAATCAGATCTTTCTGAATCATTACTATTTAATAGCGAAATATGTTCTCTTTAGAAGCGCTTAAAAGTTACATTTAATTTTCTAGTTATTCACTCTAAATATACAACTATTTTTGGCAACATTTCATTTCTAGAGATGTTAACACTTGTTTATTATACACACGTAGATGCGGATACGAAATCCTCTATCTGTTACTGTATGTGTGTATCAAGTAAAACAAAATAAAAATAAGTATTCTATTAATTATTGTCAAGTTAAGTAGAAGTTATGAAACTTAATAATATAAAATTGACGTGGATTATAACCATTTTGAAATAAAGTATTTAATTACGCACTTTCAAAGAATGTAATTAATGTCAAAAACGTCTGCGTCTATGAATTTAATGCAAATCATTAATTAATTTTGTCTGCAAAATTTCCAAACCTTGTCCCTTTAAACGTTTTTCAATACCCATTACATACCTAAATCTGAGAAAAAACTTACGCTATATATTATTTTGCATTTTATTTCAGCTAAAGTGGCTATAATATTTTTGGTTTTATAAAACTTTAAAATTTCTCTCCTTTTCTGATTATATTTTCCTAACCATGGGTAAATTTAATCGGTAAACTAGAAACAAAATAAAATTTATCAAAAACAGATTTCAAATAACCACTGAATGTATGATACCTAAGTGTGTAATAAAAATAGAGGTGTTTGGTTGGAACTTTTAGAGTAAAATATTTTGTTGAGCATTAAGCGCATTATGCAAACCTACCTCAGAAATTAGAGTGAGTGAAACCAGAAATATGTTTGACCAATTCCTTTTCCAAAAATTTCTTTGGCCGATGCATTAATAACCTCATTATTGGTTTAGTACTATTTGATTAATCTTTTTTAAATATTAATAAGTACACATTTACATGCATATATAATATAAAACTAAGTTATTTTATGGACTTCTGCTGACGTTGATTGTACATTAAAACTCAATTAGTAGAACTTGATATAATAAACAACGACGAACTGAATTTTTCCCCGCTCAATCGATTAATTTAATATATTATTTTATAACAACAAAAATTAATGATTCAAACAAGTTTTAAAGTCGTGCATCTCTCTAGTATATAAATATGGTAATGTACATATTGACTTAAATTATTTTTATTCATCATTATAAAACAAGTTTTTATCTCTGTTTTACGTAAATAAATTAACTTTTGCCACAAATCCAAAGAAATTGGTCTACCTGCCCCATACAACAAACTAAAGCTATAGTTTACAAAGGTACAACAAGGTGAAAAAAATATGCACTAAATTGGTAAATGACATAGATTATAGAACATTTTTTTTTAAATCGTACCTACGATATTTAAAATAACACTCATATACAAAACTAAATGGAAAATTGTCTATAGTTAAAAATTTAATTCAATTTGAATACACTAAATTAAGTTTTAGAGCCGATAATGCAAATAAGGAAATAATAATTTTTGCTTCAATTTCAGGTTTTCCCCCAACATTACATATAAGTTGGGGGAAAACCTGGTCCATGTAAATTTATGTAGTTTTTAAAATTATTATATCTGAAGCTATAATTATAGTAAAATTATATCTAAAGAAATATGGTGAGTTTATTTGTTAACTTCTATTAATTACGCACTTGATAATATAAGCAAGGTAATTTAACATCGACGCCGAACTTTAATTATCGGTTCATTAAATGTCTTTATTGTCAAGTCAGTCTTCTTAGTGTATACATCAAGAAAATTATGACTTTGTTTATTGAATTTTCACACCTAACATTTTCTCTAATTATTTAAACCAAAATAATTTACATAATCTAATCATGTATAATCTTTACGTATAATATTTAAATAGTAAAATAATTGTATCAAATAAGTACGAGTTCAGTACTAAAATACGTAATCCCCTTCTAGTGATAAATAATAAAGCATGGAGTCTGAATATATTGATCATATTTATAAAACTTACTTGGAAATAATCATTCTTATCGCAATGTGATATTTAAATGTAACTTGCAGGCTTTTTTACGACTATCTATATATGTAATGGAAAACATGAGTAAAATGAATTTAGGTCTAAGTGAATGAAACAAAATGACTATACTAGGTTGCCACACTTAATGGTCCTGCAACAACGTAACTTTAACCAAAAACATTTTTAAAAACTTCTTGGGACCATTGCACAAGAAATTAAAAACTCTGCTCACACATCAATATATGTTTCATCGTTTTTATTTACCTTGTTACAAAATTGATTAATGTTCACTACTTGTTTAGAGGAATGGAAATAACTAATCTCTCTCGATATACTGTTAATGCTGATTTCAGTTTGCACGAGGACAAAAACGACCATTGCTGAAAATAGGAACAGAGACTTGTCGCTTTACACACTTTGCCGTCATGAATTTAAATGGAAAATAAAAACAAACCCGCCTTATCTATTTCAGCATTCCGAGCCATAATTTGTCGACAAAAATGCGATGCAAACTTCGCGTTTTTAGCGCAAAGTTAAATGGCCCAAATGCCATTTATTGAGATTAATTCTCGTTTCTTCGAAAAGGTTTCGCTTCTCTAACTTTAATTTAATTTTTCATAAAATAGTCAATGTACAATCCTATAAAAATTTGAAGAATATAAATAGTTTAGTTGTTATAAAAGTAGTATCGTCAAAGTAGCAATTCGTTGCTGATCTTATCATTTATTTCCAATTACTTTAAACTATATTGTGCAGAAAACCAATTAAAAAGGTGTTTTAACTGTTCAGTTTTTTTGTTTAAATTAAGCAGTTTTTTTTACCTAAATTGAAATGTTTCTAAATTAATATACCGTATCTTTAGACTGTATTAATTATAATAATGTTTAGTAAAATTTAGTCCTAGACCGTGGTTTCGCTTGTGACAAAAATTATTTTATTGCGATAAATTTAGGGCTTATTTACAGCTTCGTAGGAACGTGTCGAACAATTTAATGTAAATAAAGACTTTTACACACAATTTTTTTATTGCAAAAGTAAAACCCAAAGTGACAAATTAGAAATAGCTATAAATATTGTAAATATGAAAACTGACTGATTAACCTTTTAGTCAATATATTGCCCCAATCGCTGGGTCTAAAATATTGACGTTTTGTTATGAGTTATTCCAAGCGACGTAGGTAATCACTAAGAACGGAATATTTTAAATTCAATTTGGAAAAGTGTGAAATAGGGGTTGAAGTTTTTTCTCAAAAATACTCATATCTTTGAATTGTTTTACTTTATGAATATAAAATTTTGTTAGTATAAAATGATTCATTTGAAAAGGAAACATTGAATATTTCATGGTATTTCAATATTTCACCTAGAAATAAGTGCGAATAGTGGAAACGGAAAACCTTTCGAAGTAGAGTATATTTATACTTGTGTGAAACAATCATTTCATTGCATGCAAACCGTGGTCTGATTATGAAGTTAAAAGATGAATGATGAATCTCAAAATATTCACTGAGCACACATACAGGCTTTTCGAAATTTATTCAAATTACATAATATTTTTCAGAATATACGCCTTTCTAAGTTTTATTACAGCGTCAGAGTTCAGGTGACCACTCTGTATAGCAACATTATTTACATTGTGTAGTCAAGGCTACAATTCTGACCAGATTAGCTCTAGGAAACTCGGTATTCATAAAATGGATTCCACTGATAAAGTCCTGTTTTCCCTTCGAATATAAGAGATGTCCCTCAAGCTGTGTTGATGACTTAAGACAAGTTCCAGGGACAAACCCTAAAGTCGGTTGCAATGGATTTTATTGAGCTATACTACCACTAGTGTAGTATTGACAGTTCTTTGAAATAATATTTTAATTATAATCAATTAGTAAGTCATTTGCATCGAGTCAAGATGAATTTAAAAAATGTCGACGATTTTTTGTAATTTTCGTTGCGGACTCAAGAACGAAAAAATTACAATCGACTTCAACTTTTTGCACGAAGTTCTAAACGCCGTTGCCGCGGTAAAGTTTACAACTAGTTTAATGGTTTCAAGTACCCTATTACTGATTATCAAATTGAAGTAAGTAGTTTTAAAGTCATATCAATTTCGGTAATTTGCCTAAGGGACATTCCTCAAGAGCGACTACTGATACAGGCATAAGGGTCATCGCTGCATTAAGACGCGCAACCTAAATATATTCAGGGGCGTGTTTTGATAGACTCCGCTTTTGGTTACGGCTTTAATGTAGTTACGTGTCATCTGTTTCCAATATTTTAAATGTCTTGGAAAAATCATTCTTCACAAATATTGCCTAGCATAATTCACTTATGAACTATGAATAAAAAACAATTATTAAGGAATAATTATAATAATTGCACATTCTGTAACTAATATCCGTGCCATGTAATCTGTTTTGTGAGTAGTTGTTTTAATAGTGATTAAAATATAGATGACATACTTAATAATGAAAAGGAGTTTACAATTGAAACGCTTCAATAATTCATTTGTTCTTAAAACAAGCAATATTTAAGGAAACTAATTATTTTTATTTATTTATTTACACACACATATTTTTCGTTACATTACAGGTAACCTATTCGTAACGATAAAAATTACTGGTTTAACAAGAATACAAAATACACGATAACTACAAAAGACAATGAAGGCTCGATTCGACATATTTACTTTCACAATTTCACACTGCGGGGAACTGGAGAGTTCCGATGAGCTCGGTTCTAGAGGGTGGTATAAAAAACAGGAGATGATTGTGTGTGCGCAGAACATTGTCAGGTATGAAGAATGAAAGTGTACTCAATAATACAGGGCACATATTTTTTTTATTTTACTAGTTGGAAGATAAATTTCATCAGTGCAGCATCTCTTCTGAGTTGCAAGGAATGAAAACCTAGCATACTCAAGAGAAAATCGGTAGGAAGTAGAAAGGGGAGATAACCATACTGCGTCGATATCGAAGGAACATCATTTGCATACGTTCATTCATCAAGCTGTACTTAGTTTTGTGTGGGCTCCAATAAATGGAGCCAGATTCTAATCGGGTCTGTACCAATGAAGTGTACAGCAGACGAATTGATGACACAGATTTAAAATATTTTGAATAGTTGAATACGAATCTACGTTTCTGAAATTATTTTTTTGCCTATTTCAAATGGCTTTAATTGCAAACACTTTGCTTCATAAAAATAAAAATAATTAAAATCAACTTAAATTCAACGTTGCATGTTGCGTTGCGTTGCAAACTGGATCTGAAATGAACACGACCAAATATACCTATAGGGTTTTTTTTGTTACGAAATACTATAAACGTAATCTTTATGAATTTTTATTACAGATGGTACACGGCAGTTAGTTTTCCGATTATAGAAAAACAACAATATTGAAAAAAATATTTTTCATTTTGTTGTTTTTAATTTTAAGAAGTTTAAAGAGTTTATTGCACGAAAAACTTCTTTCTTATTTTTCTGTAATCAGGTTTCACTTATTAAATTTTATTTTTAAGTGCAATTAACTGTGATCGCGAGTTTTTTTGTGTGTACATGTGTATGAGTGTGTGGATGCTTGAGCATGCTCGTCTGGTGTTCGTATGCAATAGTGACATACTTACGCATAATTATTTGTGGATGCATGTGTGTATGTTTGTATGATGAAATAGATAAATTTTAATACAACAAAAAATTAAAAAATTACAAGACATTTGAAATAATATGAATATTGAATAAAAAGTATGCAATATAGAAATATTATGGAAAATAACACGTCACTCTACTTTTTTTACTGACAATGAAATTGCATTAGGTATATTTGAATGTACCATAATTATTCACGTATAAGATTAAGATATTGAAGTATAAGAAAAATATTATTTTCTATTACTTTTCTAAGTAATTAAAAACTTTATAAATATTGCAATATATACTGGAGATGTAACGATCTACGATAATTACTAATAATTTTAATGAAGAAAGGGCTGGAAACTTGAAGAGATATTTCAATTCATAATAGATTATTAGAAATAGGATAATTTGTAAAAGTTGAAAAGTAACTACAGTACGTAAGATTTTTAACATTTTAATTTGTAAAACAGTTGGTCGGATAAACCTAAATATGTTATAATGGAGATACATTTAAAAGGGATATTTTATGAATACCGATTTTGATTTAAATTAGGAGATATTTTGGAGTGTTATGAAAAAATATTACTACTAAATTGCAATTATTAAAAAATGACAAAGGAACTATTACATAATTAACAAACTGAGATTAATTATTACAAAAAAAATACTGTGGTGTTAATTGGTTACGGTAAATTAGGCAAAAATTGTTTCTAATGGTTTCGCAGAATTTTTCAAAATATTGATTTTATAAAATTAATATACTATATTAAAAAAACTAACCAAAAGGAAAAATTATAAGGAAACGAAAACAGAGGTGTGATTGTAGCATGTATTTGAAGTTTTAAATCCAGCGTACGTAATTTGCAACTTAAAATTTTATAAAATTAAATTTAAGAGAATATGAAAATTATTTCAACTTTTTTTGGTGTTTCCTTTATAAATAATTATTTTCATTTTGACTAAAGATGCGAGTATTTGATTTGAGTACTACGTGCGTATTAATCTATATCACGATTTGTAAATAATAGCAACAATTATACGCAAATTTATACATAGAAAAGTTTGAAAGTGTGAACCCGTGTCAAATAAATACAAGATAGACACAACGAAAGATATTATAATTAAAGATATAATAAATTCGAATAAAGCAAACATAAATTGAAGATTATTATACAATTTTCATCCAGACCGACCGCTTTCTAGTTCGCAATTTCCGCCAACTTTTTAATTTTTATTTTACCAATTTTTATTGTTGAATTAATGATCAAAAACTATTAAACGATTCCAATAGTTTTTAATTACAGCGCTCTATTCTATCGATTAGAAATCAAGTAATTTTTGCAATTTTTTTCTTTTCAGTGCTGTTGCCGTGCTCCCTTTTTATGGTGAAAATAGCGCTTCTGTGTATGAGTGATTTTCAGTTTGGGTTTTTTGAGTAAACTAGTTACTGGTATGGTCTCCAAAGCTAAAATAGCAACTCGTTTATTGTTTGGCGGAACATTAGTTCACTACGTTGAAATGTCATTAGGTAGAAAGAAATAATTTTTATAAAAAATTTGCGGAATAAAACTGAGTAGGGCTCCGAAAAATTTGTATGTGTTATACTCGATATCCCCGGCCAATCACATATGTTGACCACCGTAAGATACGGAATCTTGCGGTAAATAGTATGAATTATAAAATGTGTTGGATGCACATTTCGGTACGATGAATAGTTTTTCTAAAAATTTTATTGCCCTGTGGTAATTTTGAAATATATTATCTCATGAGAAGGTGCCGATAATTTCACAGTAGATATTAACCTTTGGTTTATACGTGGAAACAAATATCGTGCACAATTTAATAATAATGATAAAATATGTAAATGATAAGTGATTAAAAAAATATTACTTCGATTTTGTTAAAAATAAGTCAAATATTTGGGTTATTTTCCTTTACAAGAGATTTTATTGTTAATTATTTCTGATATTAAGGTAATTTCATTTTATATGTAATAAAATACAAAATATCTCACAATTTAATAACAGGTGATATTAATGAAATGAATTAAAAACATTTTGTTTTTTTTGGTTTTTATCGTTCCAGGAACCTAAATAAATAATCTATATATTTTGTATTTAAAATTCAAGTACCACTCACTAACTGACTCGTGAAATTTAGTAAAACCTATCTTGGCTACAGAAAGCATTTTCGGCAAATTAAACCCTGGAGGTGTTAAAATTGGGGTGGCATATTGTATAGATGTTATGAGCACCTCTTACGTAGTTTAGTGCCTTCTACTCTTTCCTGTACAACAATACGCTCTATGGAGCTACTGTCTTCACGCATAACGTGACCAAACATTTTAGAATCCGAGTCGAAACAAGTGTTGATGGACGTTGCTTGATGCCGAGTTCTTGGAGTATAGAGACACGCGTGCGGAACTCAGTTCAGGATACCACAAGCATTTTTCCACAGCACCACATTTACAGAGCCTGTATTTTTTATTATCAAGTGTTTTGTAGCGTCCACGTCTCTACGAGGTAGAGAAATATGGGGTATACCAGAGTTCGAACGAACCGGGTCTTAATGGCCTTGCTAATATTTCGGTCCCTCCATTTTTTTCTCAATTTGTTCATAGCGCATCTTATCATTTCCATACGTCTCCTCACCTTATCGGCGCATCTGCTGTTGATAATCAACAAACCAAAGTATACATATGACTAAATTACTTCACAGTTCGCTATTTGAATAACATTGGGCGAATTGTCGTTGACAGGGTCGATAATCATAACTTTTGTTTTGCTGCGATCAATCCTTAAACCAAATTCGATGGTTACACCGTCCATCTTCAAAAGTAATCAGAAGCAAACAAGGTGGTGTCATCTACGTAGCGCTAGTTCGATATCTTGTAACCACCATTGCCAACGCCGTTTGTCCAGTTCTCGAGAGTAATTCTGCTAATGAGCTTGATGTAAACGTTGAACAGTAGTGAAGATATTATTCACCCTTGATCAACACTAGCAGTAGATCTATCTGCACTGATGCTATTCCTTCTTCATAAAGTTGTCTCAGAAGATATCAAGACGATTTGGCGTTCCCATTTCAAATAGTGTACTCCTTAATTTTGGCCATTTCACTGAATCAAAAGTCTTTGGGAAGTTAACAACACAGATATAGACTGGTTTATTGAAGTCTTAAGTTTTTTTCTATAATTTGACGAACTATAAGGATCTGTTTAATAGTACCCTTTCCTCTGAAAAAAACGAGCCTGTTTTGCATCAGTTTCCCTGGAAAAATAAGCCTTCGATCGTTCATTTAAGACGTGCAACATGATTTTAGTTGCGTGTTAGATAAGGGCAATAAGTTGGTTAGTTATTACACTTCTTGGTTGAGCACTTTTTATATAAGGTCACAAATATTGTTTTAACACATCCTTTTTACTATATTCCTGTTTATTATGTTCTGTTGCAATTAGTGTAGAAGATATAAATTCTTTGCTCTCCCTTATACATTATGGTTTCCATAGGAATCACCAACGGTTTTTCATTTTTCAGACGCTTATTTGCGGCTCTTACATCCAACTTAAAAATGTTTGGTTCCAGTTCTATTTCCAAGCTCTGCTATATAATTTTTTTTTAAATGCGCGTCTTCGAACAGAGACTGGCAGTAACTCTTCCAGGTCTCAGCAATTTGGTTAAGATCTATTACCACTTCTCCACCACTATTTTTTATAGCCTATGTTTTAGATGGCAGTGTTTTGGTAATGAATCAGATTTAGCGACGACATCCGTGGGTTCATGTTTACCGCCATACGCTTCGACTTCTCCCTATACCTTTTTAAAATTGGTGATGCCGTCTCACCTACATGTCGTCTATATTTGTGCCGATTTAAGATTGAGGTCCTTAACATCCGCGCCTCCCGCTTTCATTCTACGTCTTTTCTCAAGCAGTGCGAGTATGTCTTTATTCATCCAATGATTTCACATGTATTTTTCAATCAGTGGTGAACTGAACTCTACGACTGTATTCTTGATCCAATACTTTGCTCGGTTCTAAAGTATGTCAGGCAACATTGTGTAAACTGCATCCATATTCTGAAGATGTTCAGGTAGAAAGTCTTCGCGGGTGGTATTGCAAATGGCTGTTAGCTACTTTAAGGCTGTTTTTTAATGGAAATTATAATAAGCGTTTACTTCTTTTATTACGATCAACAAATGTAAACCTTCTTGGGTAATCTTATTATATATTTAATGGTAATATATATTAATTCTTATATATATTAGTTAATTACGATTATATTAGTTATTCCTGTGTAGTCGTTTATTTCTTTCATTACGAACAACAAGTGTAAACCTTCCTGTGTAGTTGCTTATCTGCTGAGGGTTAGCATAAATTTTACCATTATAATCTCATAAGATTAGAAACAGGGCTCTCTGTTGGGGATCTTTGCCATGGGGGTTTGCAATTCTGAGTAGAAGTCCTCGATATCCTTCTTGCTTGCAGTACTTTTAGGGTCGTAAATTTGTATAAGGTTTAAATTTAAAGTCGACGTCTTAAGTTCGATAAGGAGTATTTGGTCATTAACTGGCTGGTATCCCAATACACAATTTATATTTTCAGTAGGTTTCACTGTGTCCACAGATATTTATTTAATTCACATCTGGTAATCCCCCTCTCTAAAATTTTTAGTTCCACGGGACCGAGCAAGCCGTGCAGAAGTTTAGGACTTGTCGCAGTTTGATAGTATTTCCAGTACTGTATTACCACGAGGAACGTGGTTGCTCACTCCAGCATGGTCGGTAACCAATTTTCCACAGGGTTCCCCAGATGCAGAACGACCACATGGCAATCGTGATTTACTTACTTTTATTTCCATATAGACTTTCATGGGAATATACTTGGAGTAGTTTCTCGTTGCTTTCTGCACCAATCCATTTAGAGGTAATTTCCTCTAGGCTGCTAAATCTCTTCCAACCATTTGCCTGGTCAGGCGTGTGTGATTATACTACCATAACTCGGTCGCCAAAGCCTCGTCGATTATCTGGCAGGGGGCATTGTAGCGACTGAGCTACTGTCGTCGGCTGTTCCTACGAACCACCAACGCGCGTAGATAAAGAGGACTGTCGGGGCCGTCTGAATCTTAAATCCATTCTCTCCCTTACCCTCCGTCAGTTTCATATATTAATCATAAATAAATTTTTCAAAAATCACCTTTTTTGGAAAAAAGTTATTTTTTCCCGCTTCAGTTGTTTAAAGAATGTGATCAATATTTATAGCGTCTATCTTTCATTTTGGCAGTTTTTTTAAACTAGTTACACATATGTCGTTCCAATGTATAAATTCTATAAAAGTAGTACCTAAAACACCTAATTATTTATTGTTTCTCTCCCTATTTTAGTACCTCATGTAAATAATGTTTTTTTGCAAATGTTTTTTAAGTGCCACATGGACTTAAAAAAAACTTCAAACACCAAGGAAAGCAACTTTTTATTTCTTAACATTTAATACTCAAGTTAGAAAGCATTAATAATATATCGAAATAGTATTCAATCATAAAACCTCAAAAGGCCATTTTAGTAAATGCACAAGACCAAGTTTACCAAAAAAAATTTAAATGTTTTTTACTCATTTTGTAGGCGTTATAAACAGGTATAGCTTAATTTAAGCTTTATAGCACCAATAGATGGGGACAAATGTAACCTATAAAGGATAGATAGACAGACATGGCGAAACATTTAGGGTTCTTGGTTTATCTATGGAACCCTGAAAACATTGTGCACGCCCTCATCAAATCTAAATTCTTAAAATATTTACGAATGCAGAGAAATTATGAAATTTTTTAATTGATATATTATATTTATGCAGAAAACGTTTCAATATAATATTTAAAATATTGTCGTCAATAATAAAACTGGTAATAAATAAATATATAAATTAAAATTATTTTTAAGCAAACGAAAAAACCAATATCGTTGAATTAATTCAGGTTTCTTTATTTCTCTTCCGCACGCCAAAAACGATATGTGAAATAAAGAAAAGAGTTCATTTATGACGAACGCACCCAGCAAATTTGAAATGAATAATAAAAAATGGATTTAAGATGACAATCGAATAAAATAATTTCACCAAAGCTCCCACTTGCGTTAAAATAATTTTCCATTTTATCAGGACGCTTTTTTTACATTGGGGTAATAATTTTTTATCTCAATCTCGAGATTATATTCGAGCCAAAACCTTCCCCTGTAACGCGGAAGAATGTAAAATTTTCACGTTGTTTATGTTTCTATTCGTTTTGACTTTTTTTAGAATAAAGTATCTACAAAATGGGGAATGGAATCAAATGCATGACAGTTATCTTTTGATAACTTATAGTGAAATATACATTTAATTCAAACTAGAGATCCTCATTTGGGATAAGAGTCGTCAACCCTCTATGAGATATTCGTCACATAAATAGAATTGATTCTATAATTGAAAAATCTAGGAAGATCTTGAAATTCTTACAGAATTAACTTTCTTTTTAAACTAAATATACTTAACAGGCCCAAGTAGTACTCATACTACGGTTTCCATTAATACTTAGGTACATGTAGCAACTTAAATATTCTAGACGACATATTTTTATGCAAATAGTAGTATTATTTTCACTATGTAAGTATATTGCTTAGTATAGTTATAGTCAAATAAATATACATTAAATTTTGTTCAAAAACTGCTTTCGTTTTATCAGTCTTTATTATTTGACTATTTAATATTTATCTCGTTTTATTATTTGTTGTTTAAATATAGATGTGCTAAATATGAAAATCTAATAACAGGCTTTTTTCCAGCACAGGTATGTAATCCACACAGCTATGCAAAAAATATTTGGCAGCCGCCTTTACATGCAGGGAAGCCCCCTCGCAAAATATAATATGAATTTATTTTAAGCACCATTTCTAATTTTAAGTCAAGAAACTACTGATATTGAATATATTTGGCGTTACCTGAAGATGTTGTAATACAACGAAACCTAGGTCGTGGTAAAGAAATTAAAGATAGTAGAAATAATACTACATCACGTAGTTTCATTTAATTGTGGTGAAGAAACTACCTTGGTTATTGAAATTTGGGAATGACACACATGTTTTTTTGTGAGCAACAATTCGTAGATATATGGCTTCTTTAATAATGACTTTTTCTTAACTACTTTCAGTTATTATCAATCATGGGCCAGCTTTAAGGCTATTTTATAAATCTTTATTTCCGTACTGTTTCACTTTACACAAGCCTCTCAGTCTCTTCTTTCTTAAGTTTTCTGCAAAGGAATTCGAATGGACTTATATTTTTTGTAATAAAACATATTAATTAATAGAAGTTTTACTTATTTTTTATCTGGTAACACTATTTGTCGAATGGTTCGAAGATTACATATATTACATGACAAAAAAATTTGATTGGAAATATCCATTTACTATTAGTTTTGTATTTTTGGTTTTACTTCTTTTACTTCTATTAAGAAAACCATCCATATTATACCTATTTTTATGAATATGACTTCGTAAATTTGTCGCAGACCAAATTTTCTATGAGAGAAAATCGAACAACACATCGTTAAAAATTCTGTCGAAATCATTCATTACGGCAATGGTGAACCATGACGACTTGTGTTTCTCTCTCTCTTTCTCTCTATCACTCTGCAAAGTCGTAGTTCATCAAGCCATGTAAAAGAGACATTTATATCTTTACCGAAATTTACCACACAAGGTCGGAGGGATCACATCTATGAAATCGGTTGTTTCGCACTAAAATTTTGTGGTCTGAAGAAAACACACTTATTCTAAATATGAGGCATGATTAAATGTATTGTTTTACTTTTATTAGACAATGAATGTGTAATATTATATATTTCTTCAATTTAAAGCTACTGGAGCCCATTAGTACGATATATATATATATATATATGTATATATATATATATGCATATTGCCTAATTTCTCAGTGGGTTTATGTCATGTATTATATATAATACCTGAGATATGTCCGCGACAAAATTATAATATGTACTTAAATTGTGAAAAGATGCCGCAAAAACCTTAATTTAAATCAGTGGTATTATCAAACTTTATAACCCTTTTGATTTCAATTCCTTCACCCAGAAAGTAAAGTAATATGCTGTAGAACATGGCTTTTTTTTATACGAAATTCTCTCGGGTGATTATTTCACTTTAATCGTTAGGATCTTTCCATATCTAGGTTTTTAGGGGAATATCAATATTCTTTTTAAAAATACAATTTGGCAAAAGAAGAAATTGTACATATAAAAGGCAAAAGTCTTGTAATTATCTAATTTCATATCTCGTGTATGAAAGTAACTTACTGTACTATCTTCACATTCAACTATTGTGTGTCGAACACGAGCACAGAATCACAAAACAGCTAATTGTATGCCGAGCACACAGTTGGCTTTTAATGGTTCTTTTCTTTATCTGTGACTTAATGAATCAATTTCTTGCCCAATTTTAAGCTCATGCGATTAGATGCGTGACTACAATTCAACGAACTGATCTTTTGACTGTAAATTTGTGCAAT
Source organism: Druceiella hillmani (assembly GCA_039881145.1). Lineage (NCBI taxonomy): Eukaryota > Metazoa > Arthropoda > Insecta > Lepidoptera > Hepialidae > Druceiella > Druceiella hillmani. Next base: position 11,062,888 of record JAYKKI010000080.1, read on the forward strand.
ACCAAAAAAATGCCCCATATCATCGAATTACAGGAAGATCTCCTTATCGTGCTTTATTTGGATGCGATCCAAAATCTGGTCTACAAAGTACCAATATTCCTGGAAGTCTCCTTCAATATATTCAAGCAGAAGAGGATTTAAAAAATATCATTGATGTTGAAATAAATAATGTCGATGTCAAATCTATGAATAATATCTCAGAAAATACAATGCATAATTTTGGTGATAAAAACTCAACCGTCTTAATGACACAGTTATCAATCAAAATGGTGATTAACAATTTGGAATCAATTGAAATTTTAGATAACAGCTCTGAAAGTAAAATTTTGAAAAGTGATGAATCTTCCATCCATGATGATGAATCCACTTGCATCCCTAAACAATCAAAGAATACCAATGTGGTTGACGATGTATAGTCCACTAACATTGAACATAATATTATAGATATTTCTACTGACACACAAGAAGTAATTAATAATTTAGAAAAAACACAAAGTTCAAGCTATATTGTTTCAAATAAAAAATCAACTATCCCAATATCATCAGCGCAATCTTCAATAAAATGGGTTTATTAGCAACGTCGAAATGAATGATGTTTCGAAGCACACAATTGTGGGTACTGATTGCGTTCTCGTTGACGATAAAATTTACGCTGATGATAACGGTATTGTGATTGGTTCTGTTGAGGTAATTATTTCTAATAATGATATTTACTTTACTGAGAAGGAAAATGATTTGTGTGATCCAAATTGTGTGGTCTGTAGACAGACCACTATTGGTGCTCATCAGTGTTATTTTTGCTTAAAACGTGTGCACACAATTTGTGGATTATCTGATGGCACTGAAAGCTACGGATCGAAGGTATTGTGCATATTATGCAATAACCAAATAAATATAACAAATGAAAGAGAAAAATCACATAAAGGCATAAAAAATTATTTGTGACACAGCAAAAAACTTCCGCCTTTAAATGTTGGAAATAGTATCCTTCTTAATATATCTAAAATTGACCGTGGCCCCTTAGATCCAAAGAACATTACCGGAAAAATAGTTGACTTCAGAAATGGCGTTTACCAAGTAGGTACCAAATCCGGAATAGTAAAGCACTGGTTCCCTCGTCATAAGTTAAACATTTCTTCAAAGAGTTACAGTGAGGAAATTTCACAAATATTTCTATCACTACGAGATGCTGTTACCAAACAGTCTCTATTCGGTGGGCGAGGGTTTCAAAAGTGTTCTTGGGAGCCGTCGAAAAATCAGTGCCATACCAATAGATGTGCATGCTTCAAGAAAAAAACCCTTACATATCTAAATGTCATTCTAGCTTAACATGTGTTAACAAATAATCTTTTTTGTTAAATGATAATTGACTTGCCTTATTTTTAAGATATAACTATGTTTAATTATAAAAATTGTTCTAAGGGGGCCGCGGAAGAACTCCATAAAACTATATTTTAATTTAGCATGTTTTTATGCAACGCATTAGAAAAAGATTGAGAACTAATTTGATTTATTTTATAAAATAAATATTGCCTGTTGCCTTATTTTTTCCTACAATTTTTATAAAACTTAAGCAAGTAGTAAATGTTTTAAGTACTTTATTTTTTATAAGGTACCTAAATGGCTGTGCTTTATGATTTATAATTTAGTGTTCTATAATAGTATACCCAAAAAACTAAAGCCAAACATTCTATTTGGTCTCTTGTAACTTAGTTTCTAATTATTAAGATGCATTAAGTAACTCAGAATACATTACATTTTACATTATACAATGTTTAAAATATTTAAAAAAGTAGTAATTTTCTATAGAAACAAATATTCTAATTATTTTTACATAATTAATTTGTTAGTAATTCAGAAGGTACATTTGTTGTACAGGTTGATATAAAATACCCTAATATTACTGAATGGGGTTTTTGTGTCCACAAAGGTCAAAATATGAAAAAAAATTGAGCCGTTTTTGAATCGATTTAATGTGAGCAAACTACATTTTTTTTAGATTTACCTATATTTCTTTGGGAAAGTTATTCAGTTTCATGAGCACAACAACAACATGTGGCCGGAATGCAAGATAATTCATGGAAGTCTTATAGAGCTATTTTGTAACATCGTGTAAAAAACTAACCTTATTTTATAAAAACCCATATTACCATATGACTAAGTGCCTTAACTATTTACAATACAACACAAATATTCTTTATTTTGCTACTACAGAAATACAATGTACAAAGTTATTACAAAGTAGGTACTTACCTTTTTTTCTCATAAAAATTGATTTTCAATGAAACAACGTTTCATTTTATTATTACATGGTCACCCTAAAATGTGAAATAAGTACAATGAGGCTAAACGGGAGACGCCATATTGTAGAACGTATCGCAATGACAATTCGGCTGATCGTTGATCCGTCGCAATACAAAACGGCCCTGTTTTTGGAAACGGCTAGTCGTAGGAAATACGGCGGATTATACTATCCGACGGCGACATATATATACATGTGTATTATATTACATCATAGTCATTAGTCTGGCTAGGGGCAGAAAATTCGTTATCAAATAAATTGATCGGTTAAAATATAATGTACACCTTGACGTCAAGGAATTTGTCAAATTGCAATGTGCCCAGGACATAAATAATATCTAATCTCTTCCAAGTTAAAATAAAAAGCAATCGCACTATTTTTTATCTGAACAATATTTGAATTACCGCATTAAGGAAAAGTTGTGCACAGATTATGAAGGAGAAGCAATTTGTTATGTACCTACAAACAATTTTAATTTTTTATTCTGGAAATCAGAAATGTAAATTTACAAAAGAGTGAATGATGTCTAATTTTAAGTTAAAGACATGTCATCTTTATTAGAGCTTTTACGGAAATTTTATTTTCTTTTGACAGCATTTAAAAATTTTTAAATATATTATCAAAACTATGTTGATAATAGATTTCAACTACCTAATATGGAGCTTTATACATTTATTTACTGAACAAAAAAAAATTCAAACAATTCGAAATAAGCGACATTGAACCGTATTTGAATATTTAGTTTTGGCAATTATTTACATTCGATCTGCGTTATGTAAACATTACTCTATCAAACAAAGACTACATTATATAAAATAACAACATTTCAAGTATTAATTATAACGAATGGAAGATTTTTACTATCTTGATTTTAAATCAATTCAATCGACCTAGTTCTTTATCGAGGCATAATTCTGCGTTGATAAGGTAATTATTAGCGCACAATTAAACGCAAAACGTTTTTCCGTTATTTCTTTTATTAGATTATTAGTAAAAGCACGTTACTTATAAAATTATAAAAATAACTTAAAAGTAATTAACAATGCCCTAGAAGGAGAAAGGAAAAAAAACGCAACGTCAAAAATAAATTATACGTTTAATGTATGAAAATAAAATCAAATAGCAAGTTTGTTACTTCTTTATTTTTTTTCAAAAGTAGTTTCTTGCACCCTACGCATCGTTTCATTCAATAAAACGACTGAGAAATTCAATATATTTAACTGAAATCACTGACCGCCGCTTTTCCTTTGTCAACTTTTTGGAAGACAGCAGTCGCTTCTTTGGCATCTGGAAATCTCGTTCCTCCCAGTTTATCTTTTGTTTTTGGGAGTAATTAAAAATCGAATTTTACGAATTCGGAACTGTATGGTGGAGAATAATAAATTTTCACACTCAATGTAATCAAATGTTATTAGTCGATAGTCTTATTGAATTCGCAGAAGCGTTGTCGTGATCAAGGAAGATTCCATTGTGAGGGTGCTTCTCTCAAACTTTTTTCAAAACAATTGGCGTTACGATAAATTTCCTTTTATTTTCCAGAACAATGATTGCGTAATAACTTTTCCGTCCTAAGAACGACTTGACTATCTTTTTTCCAGAACTTCGTCCTTTGTTCACCTCTGTAGGAAAATCTTGAGAAGAAAATATTCAATATGCAATTGTATTTCAGTTTCAAGTTCATAACAGATAATTATATTATTTATTATATTTATTCTTGCATTATGTATATAAATATATGCTTTGTTATATTATTACAAAAGATTATACTACGATACGAGTATTAAGGTCAAAGAAGGCAGTATAAAGCTAGATAACATTTTTAAGTGCCAACAAATAAAATTATTCAACAAAATAGGCGCCGACACTATTTTATTTCCATCTGATCAAAGTCATAGACCAGTGATCTATAATTACTTTTAATTGTTTGTAAATCAACGATTAAGCCAAAAAAAAGAGTTTAATTTAGAAACAAATTTTATTATAATTTTATTGGCGCTTGAGGGCAAAACGAATGTCATGAATATCATCGGACGAATTGTTTTTCTTTTGGTCCCATTTTGTTATATTATTGCCCCCAATTCATGAAAATATATGATAAATTCAAACAAAGTACCTCAACGGATTACCGAACATTTTGTTTCTTGAAATTTATTTTATATTACCATTAGTGCAAATGACCAGTTATAAAAACTATCAATGTCCGGTACTATTCATTCAACTTTAATTCTTCGTACCTAACAATTTCCTGCGTTCATGCATAGCGTTTTTGCTACACCACTTTCTAAAATCAAATTATATCGTAACTCTTCGGTTTCCAGAGATATTTAACTGCTGGATCACCTGTTCGTGGTCGCACACGAGTGTGATTGTAAATAAATAAATAAATGTCAGTGTACTTCTTGAATATCCTTTTAAAAATAAGCGAGAAATAAAAATAAACATCTTACATTTTAGAGATATTTGAGAAGAAATTGGTTCACGATTATTTAATTAGTTATATTAAATTAGCGTCTCCCTAATAGTTGATGGAGAGATTGTACTCAAGTAATAAGTTTATCGTTGCAAGGTGACATTTTCCCTCTCGGTAAATACAAAGATGAACGAGAATCAACGAAACCAAGTTGAGTTATAAAAATACACTGGGTCATTTATCTACAGAAGAAATGATAAAAACTGGCGAAAAATGAGATGTAATATTTTAATATAATTAATACACCAAATAAATTAAAAATTATTTACTAGTAACTTTTACTTCTTGAATGTGTAATCATAAATACATCTTAATAAATTGGAATAATTTCTATGTCATAATACGGAAAATAATAACCGTTCAATATAAATAGACCCGATGTAGCTTATTAAATAATACAAAATGAAACAAAAGGTTTATTATGCAAAAAAATACGCCGATGCAAACATGCACACAATTCTACATGTATTTTACAAGTTATGAAAGTGAACTTTTGTTACAAACTTTCTCAAATACGCTGCGCAGATCTGACAGAGATGGAACTAAGCTTAATTTCACTCGCTAAATACTCCTTTTTAAATTTGCACGAAAATAAATTTGCAAAAAACAAAACGATATATTTTTCCAACGTTTTCCGTACGCTTAATTCCGCTGTCGGAAACGTAATTTTTGCAAATAAAAGTTTTACCAGTTAGTCCCTGTTAAGGCGATAGCTTTCCGCGTCGTCGCTCTTACCGGTCGCGTTCCCTGTGGGGCTGCGAATTATGTGCGCTGTAAGCTTTTTGTGCCAAAAATGCTGATCGTTTTCCCACATTAATACCTTGTTCTCAGTGGAGGCTTTGCTAACACTTTCCATTAAAAAAATATTATTAATTTTTTTTTAAAAACAGTTGTTAAGGCGGCGAAGGAAAGTTTTGGTTCCGTATCTCGAAGGGCAGGAAAGTAAACCTGTATAAGATCACTCGCGTTTCCATCCATATATATATATATATATATATATATATATATATATATATTCGTCAGTTACAGATGCAATTTGATGTGGAAACTTAAAATTTGGTGAGATGAGAGATCATATTAACCGTTCACATTTCCATAATTAATGCTCAAAAGATTTTAATATGAGAGTTTTAGATGAGGCAAACGAGGCGCTATTTTTTTTAAATGACTGTATTAAAACTATATATTTTAGAATTTCAAATTGGACAGTTTATGAGAAATTGCTAAGATGTACATACATTTTTGTTTGAGACTCTCAGAGAGACATTAGAAATTTATCATAACTTCTTTTAATATATCAGTTCGCATATAACTCAACATATATAGTCAACACTGAAAAATACCAAGATAGGAATTTTTAAAGAAGAAAATAAAATGCTAATTATTTTTTTTATATTATAAATGCGATAGTAATAGGGCAAATGTTAGAAATACCGATAAAAATATGTTCTAAAATCAAATTTGCGGGGATAGACGTCAAACTTGGACGACGAACCTGTTAAAGTCAAAAATATAATAAGAACAATGTTTCCGGAAGTCTATTAAAATTCTATAGCGTTGATTCTAAGTTTTATAGTTTTTAAGAAACTATTATATTTTTACACCTATAGAAGATGTACTGGGAAATATATTTTAATGGCGAAAAATGTGATAAATTCATGTCAGTATTTGGAAAATGGCATTAATATTTGTATACAACCTATATGAAATACTATATAAGTATTGATAAATATTTAAATATATTCACAAAACCCTTATATTGCGAGTGACATTCATACTTAATAGTTTTTATTCTATAAAGCGATTCGATTGATCGAGGTTTTATAAAATTAAATTATTTTTGTATAATGTTGTATGTAGTACGTTTCTCATCTATGCAAAATTACCTAGTTTGCAATTGTTTTAGTATTAATCATCATGTGTTTGTTTACAAATACTTTGCGGTAAATTTCTACTAACACTTTCTTTTATTTTAATTTATTATTTATCAATGGCTTTTCCATTTTATTTTTATTTTTTGCTCTAGATTCTAAGATAATGATGCCATATAAAGCATATGCACACATTTACTTTAGCTGCCCGTCCCGCTTTATCCGAGTGAAAAGTTACTTTGAATACGTTTTGTTTTATTACTTTTTTAATAATTTTTATTTACTCTGAGGGATTTTTTGGAAATAAAATTTTTCACCACTGAAAATTTAATTATTTCGTAATTCTCATTCGTTCCAAATTGCAAATTTGGAACGAACGTTATTTTTGTAGTTCTACATATTTTAATCTATAATGTCAATGAATGTATAAAAACTTTAAAAATGTATAGATTACTTAGAAGCTTCATTTAAGGATACATAATAAAACACTTTCACACGAACTTCGTTAACACTTTTTGTTTTTGAAGTATGAGTGATTTTATGTTTTCGTAGCTTATTTAGTAAGAAATAAAATTACTTTTGATTGTTACCATATAATCTCTTTTGAATGAAAGCACATATGGTTTCATTTAATACAATGGATTTTATTTTTTAATTGTAAGTTAATAACGCATATTATTGTTATTAATAAATTGTACACTGTATTTTCTTCACATTCAAAGTTATTAGACAAAATGTAATGTGGTATTTAACGATCTTAAACCGATCTATTTTATGATTTATATACATCACAACAAGTTTCATTACATTATTATGGAACTGTGGTGTCCAGTATAACATACAAACTATAATTCGTAGCTTGATTTTTTATTTGATAGATTTTTAGAGTTCCAGTAATTTTTGCCCTTCGATGTTTCGCAACCTTTTATGCATTTTATACTTGATTTATAATTATCAGAGCAGGCATGTCGAACGTTGAATTTAAACACATATACTATTTCAACCTATTTATTTTAATTTTCTTATAATTTTATGTGTCTCCCGATTTTATAGGATATATATTTTATACAATTCTATGAAATAGGCGGTTTTTATAATAAATTATCTAGGTGTCTCGATTATTCAATATCTCATTTGCTACTCTCTAGGAACTGCTCTTAATAGTAATATTTTTTTTAAAACATTCTAAAGGTCTTTATATTTTTTCTCACATTAAATAAAAACTGATATTTTCCAAATAAGCATTTTAACTTTGTTTCTATTATTACATTTCAAGTTTTATGACTACTTATTTTTATACCTCTAAAATTTATCCTTCTTCTGATTAACGATTACAATTTGAACGATAATTGAAATCTTTAATAATCGTCCTAAATGACATATCTCCGGTCCATTCTGCGATATTTTTCAAGTTTTTATTTACTCTCCAATGACATTAATATTCTTTAGATATATCCATGCACATAAAACTTGATTATGTAGCGCATTTCGTATCCATATTTCCTATTATATTCTTTTATAAGTCTTGTATTCGCTTGCTTCTTTGTAGTATTAAATATTTCTACTTTAGCATACATACATGCAGAAATATGTACACATACTCTGATTAACATTAACAAAAAAAAAATATTTAAAAGTCAAAAATCCCATTACAAAAAAATGCGAAATTAGATTGAAGTACTTTTCTTTTCAGTAAATTAAAAATATTCAAATGGAAAATATTTCTTACAATATTGTTTTTTCTTTCCGTAGCTAAAACCTGACAGCCCTGCCCCATTTCTAATAAAAATAAGGCAGATCGAACGCATAAACGAATGATTCCATAAAGATTACTTATTCACGATTTTGCAGTGAAACAAGAAAGCCTATAACTCCGTCATGGCCATTTTTTGGCCTTGTTTTGATTTTAGTTATTTTAATTATCAGGAAACTAAATATTTAAAATTAATAAATTTATTGTACATTTGCACATATGTAAGGCGTAGTCTAGTGTCTTACACTTTATTCCATAGTTGTAGTAAATTTGCCATGCGTTTAGTACTATCGTTGTTAAGCCCCGACACATGCCCGAATAATATGACTATGCAAGTTACATTGTACAGTTTTGTTGAAAAGAACTTTTTACCTCACGATATTTATGTAGTACAACGCAGCGTCATGTGAATGCAATAAGTGAGATTTCGATATTTTTTTTACGTGGTAGTCTTCAGTTAGATGTATGTATCCAAGTATTCCCAGCGGGTACGTTTTATATTTTTTTTAAATTTTAGGTTCGGTTGACAAATGGAGAAAGGGAATTCCTTCTAATTTATAATATCTTGTATATTGCAGTAAATTGAAACTCCTGTAAATTGCAGTATCATAGCTCGTTTGGTTGAAAACCTATTATGATGTAGGCTGTAAGAGAATTCTCTCGTAGCAATTGGTCCGCCATATGTATCAATCAGAAACGTTAAAGTAGATAAATATATAAATTATTTAATTTGTCAGAACAACCTAGATAAAACGTAAACTCAGGAAATTATTTTAAATTTTTTTAAGTGCTTCCGTTTCTATAGATTTATATATATATATATATATATATATATATATATATATATATATATATACACACAAACAACTTGTAAATGGCCCGCAGATCAAAACCTCAATACTCGTCTCGCTATTGAATTATTAATGCTTACCAATATACTTTTTTGTGATACAGCGCTGTTCGACTCAGCTGTATCTGACCGTCCATAAAGTTTTTTATCTAGCACATTGGTTTCAAATCAGATGATCTTCGATTTTTCTTCACGGACTTGAAGAGATCGTCCGAGAAAAGGTCGTTGTCCCATATAATAACCATTTATTATTTTCTATCATGGTCGACTATTATTTTATCCGTTTAACCGGAAAACTATAAGTAAACTTACTTTTTTAGCGTTTTGTATGTTTATGGAAAATGCCAGATGTATACCACAAATCTAAAAAATAACATTATTTTGCTAATTTGATATATATTTCATTTGATAATAGGTCACATTTTGTTTAAATTTTGTATGAACAATTTATCGATTTGTGTACTAAGTTATCGTAAACTGAATTCTAAAACAGATAATGTAAATCTCTTGTCAAAATTAATTGAATAATAAATAAATGTGGTCTCATGAATGCATTCTTTTAGAATTATGTAATAAACATAGTAACTTTATGACACAAATATATTTGTGTCATTTATTATTACCTTTAAATGCCATGAAAATTTATTATTATAGAATTACAAAACAATATAATATGAGTGAATTATACAACAATTCTATGTTTTAGTAGTTAGATAAATATACAGAATGACAATAGTGATTTTGTCTGCTCTTTTTGTGAAAAAAGTTCCACCGCTACTCCTATCTAAATTTTTAAACTTTACTTTGTAATTGACAACACCAGGAGGGCGTCCTAAATTCTCAGAAATAGCGATAATACTATAGTTATTGTTTATTATATATAGTTATTGTAAATAGAAACGCATAATTAATTTATGTAATTACCTTTTAATGTACTGAAATCAATTTGGTTGCTTTTAAAAGAAACAGATGTCACCGGATAATATTTTTATACTTTTAAACGATAACTGTTGTGACAATATATTACATTAATGTCTAATAGGATTTTGCCCATAAGCTGCATATAAATAAAAAAATGTGCAAGTAATGATATACTATTTCGCACACAAACGTGACAGATTCAACCTGTTTAAAACTGAAAGTAAAATAACATTGTATTCTTTTGCATACTATCGACGCAGAAAATTAAATACATAGGTGAAAGACTAATTGTTCTTTCCTTAATATTTAACTTTCAAATGAAACGAATGAATGTACAAGTAAATAAAAAAATTATGTTAATTAACCAACAGAAATAAAGTGTATGCTTAAAATAAAATGAAGTAAGCGAAACATAAGAGACAGTTTAAGGATATCGTATTAAAATTATTATGATCTGAGACCATATTGGCTTTTATTATGACTTTTCACAGATTTTGTAACCAGTATAATAAGTAAATTATCTCTTGAAATCCAAGGAAAGTTCATTGATCATCTGAATAATTTTTTACTTTATTTTTACTTTTTTTCTTTAAAATTGCGCCCAATTTACCACACAAATGGAAACTTTCGTAAATAGGACACCATCATAAATAAAAAGACATTACTAATTATTCAGTTATAAAGTGTAAAAAAATCATATTTCAAAGAAGACTTTGCCGTTGACTGCCAATCACCAAACGAATCACAATCAAATTCTCAAATGGTACCATTTGAAGCATATAACTATGCGAAAAAGCTCATTCTTACGGAATATGGAAGTTAGTTTTTATTTCCGTGTAAAATTCAGACTTTTAGGTACGAGTGGAATTTGCACTACATTTTCCGTACACAGTTAAATACATGTAAGTATTCATTAAACTATTTAAATGTTATATTATTTTAATCATGTAAACATATTATTTAACACATTTTTTGCAGGGGAATAATATCGAAAATTTCTCCGATATTTGAAATAGTAATGTATTTCAATAAATTTATGGTAATTTTCGATAATGTTTTCTTTTTCATGATTTTACTTTTGGAAAGGGAACTATTACAATAGTTCCCTTTTGGAAAAGGAACTATTAAAATAGTTCCATTAAATTCAATCAAAAATAGTCTCGGTATGATTCTACACGATCCACGAAATAAAAAACTAAATTTGTATACTTTACTTGCATCCTCTAAAATTCAAATACAAAATACACGCGGCTCAATACATTTCATCACTGTGGGCAAATTCAAATTTTTATTTCAAGAATTTTTTGAGAGAAACAGCCATGACCTACGGATAAATGTTCCGTTTTCCTATTTGAGGTACTTAACCCTAAAAAGGAAACACTAAATATTTACTAACTCCTATCCACGCTTTGCCCCTACAAATAGACCATACCACGAGATCATAACTCTATTTTATCTTGTATGCTTTTTAATGCCTATAAATTTGTTATTGATTTTGCAAGAACGTTAAAATAGGAGTCCCTCTCCGTCCACCAGACCGATCCGTCAAAATTGGTATCAAAATCCGTCTCTCTTGGGTAATTTGAATTCGACTTTGTGATAAATCATTTACCCGCGTATATTTTAATTGAGGAAACTTAAAAATATTTATATAGTAATTGTAGAGGTTGCGAATAAAGTAATATAAAACAATATTTTCATGTATCGCTAGGAATATCATGTAAAAGAACAAATTTCACGGTTTCCAAAACCTTTGAAATAAAAAAACCTATCTTTTTTCAAAATTCTATGTAAGCTAGTCTACAGATATGGCTGAACATATCTTTAAGACATTTATTCCTCGCGCCTGTCTCCGAAACTCCTAAAATCAACATTACGAAAAAAACAGCTTCACTAGAAGTTTATTTAAAGTTTATCCGAAAATTATAACAATGATTCTGGATCAATAGGTAGTACTTAATGTCGCCTGCGTCCTAGTATGTCTTATGTTAGATAGTATGTTTACAGGGTGAAAACAATTATTATTTGAATACATTTTAATAGAAAAATTTCGTGTCCTTAGATGTTTTTTATATGAATAAGTGTGTACGGGCCACTTGTAAAGTGAAATGTGGATATTAAGTCAAAGTTAATATATTTTCACTTTCACGTTCACTTTTATGTTACAACGGTTTTTTGGAATTGTTTGTTTTTAATAATATATGATTCAGAAAGAAATATAAAATTGAAGGGTGTAACATCAAATTGACAAAGAAAGTATATCTATCCATTGCCAAATTATAAATATTGTATATATTTGGCGTTAAATTTGTAGAAATTCATTATTCACAATTAAATGATACTACGTGATGTAGCATTATTTTTAATTTCTTTAAGTTCTTTACCACGATCTAGGTTTCGTTGTATTATAACATCTTCAGATAAGCTATTAGCAAGGATTATAAAGAAGAAGCTATTGGCAAATATTATCTTTGCTAATAGCCCACCTGAAGGTGTTGTAATACAACGAAACCTAGGTCGTGGTAAAGAACTTAAAGAAAGTAGAAATAATACTACATCACGTAGTTTCATTTAACTGTAAAATTATAAATATTCATGTGATAAATTTATTCATTAATTCAAATCATTATGCAACAACGCAGCTAAAAGCTTTGATTCAAATTGTGGTAAGCTTTTGAATAAGTGAAGGGATAATAAGTATGTAACCCATATACCTTTATCGGTAAATAGCGAATACTTATATTTATTTACATGCCAAACCGTTAAACTTGGACTCATAATACCTTTATTCCAATCTGTCCAAATAAAATCGCATAACACTAAGCCTATCATCATGAGGCAATTTTATTTTGAAAATTGGCTCAGCAAAGGTGAAATTGTATTTAATTAAACGAGTGTGCGGCAAGGGTGATTATCTTGAAGGTCAATGGCTGTAGGACGTCAAATAATTTCCATGTTCCGTTTGTAATACGCCGAGGGTTTGTTTACAAAGTAGATTGTTATTCTAATAGGGTAAAGCCCTCTGCTACATTTCCGCGCTTGAATTTGTGAAGAACTCGTAACATTACAACGACGTCTGAAGCTTACTGTAAACATAATTGTTTTAATAATAGTACTGTCTTGGTTTATTCATGAATTTACTTTAATCAATGAAAAGGGGTTGATTACGTCTGATTGTGAATCAAGCAAGTATACTTATTTCATGTACTGACACTATTACGTTTAAAGAATTTGATACTTAATTTACACTAATTGATTTAATAACGATCCCGTACACAATAAAATTTATACTTCCCGTATTTCGCAATAACGTCAAAAACAAAGCTTTGCTCCGTCCTGCTACAAAACTATTAAAATGTTTAATTATTTGAAAATAAGGCTTAATGTATTTTTTAATCTTTAAAAATTATTTGTTCGTAGTGGTATTTCAGTTTTTTTACGGGTAATTTAACCTATTTCCCTTAAATTAAATCAAGGTTTATAAAAAAACATAATTTTTTTAAATACCTATGATAATTTTGGTTTTACTTTTATCTAAGACTTATGATGTAAGTAGCTTTACTTTTATATATCAGAGGTGAAAGAAATACTCAAAACAATTAAAATATTAACATCTTCCGACTCTATGCATAAGTTAATTAATAAAATCCTTGAACAGTAAAAAATTTAATTCAACCACACAGGTTGAATTTAATTTTTTACTGAAATATTTCAGTGTTGTGTATGCTTTGTATTAATAATAACGTTAATTTTATGTTATTTATTGTTGTTACATCTAAAGTATATTTGAATGTGGATTATTATAATATACGTAATGTTCTATGTTTACTTTAATTCAGGTAATTTGATAAATATTTACATGTTTAAACTTACAATGAGTAATTTTTGGGAATCATTATTGGCACTTTCTTTGAATATTAGTTTACTTAAGTGTTTTAAATCACTTTTCTGGCTTCTTTTAGAATGAGATGCGACCAGTTTTCATTTGTTAAAAATTATATTTTTGTTCCGTCACAATTTATTATTGTAATTAATTTTCTTGAATTAAGCAATTAATATGAATAGATTAAGACTTAAATAGAATGTACACGTAATCGTACATTTAATAGAGCCCTGTATATTTAGGTGAAATTGGGGGAAATTGACCGTCTAATACAAGAATAATTAAGATTTTGAGATTAAGATTGAGTATTCATTATTATAATTAATTTTCCTAAATTAAGCACTCAATATGAATACATCAGACGCAAATAGAATATACACATAACCGTGCATATAATACACCGATAAACCAAAAATAATTTTTAAATAGTGTATATTAAAGTATACTTTTAAAACAAGAAGAGTAGAGAGAAGATGCAAGAAAATTCGTAAAAAATCGAAACAGAAAAAAGTCACCATTCAAAAAATAAAGAGTGTTTTGTAAAAAGTAATTCATAAAAATCTAACTATTTGACAGATGCCTGTGAAAAATCTTGACTTTTCTCTTCTGTAGTAGTAAGTAACTTTTTCACGTTTCTAATCGATAAAAAACACATATGTACTCAAACACATACGTGCAGAAAAACGGAGGGCAAGGCATGTCATTTTCAAGAGAACATTTCCCCCTTGCAAAAAACTATTCAAAGTTGATTACTTGTAGATGTACCATAGTTATTATTAATTTGACAATGTCTGTTAGAGATCGCTACTTTCTTTGACTTTAGGAATGCAATTTAAAAATTTCATTTATCGCAAAGAATAAGAACCCTTTTATTATTCCAGTTATTCACAGCAACTGCAACCGCAATAAAATTGTCAAATATGACCAAAGTTTCATACAGATTTTAATATAATTTGTTTTATTATGGAAATTATTCTTTTTTCAACGGGTCTAATACTGTTTATATTTATTATCCTAATTCAGGTCACATCCATAGCTTATTATTATGACTAATAAAATGTACAAAACTACTAATAGAATAAAATAAAAAATTAAAACTAATTTTCACAATTAAATTAAACTACGTGATGTATTATTTGTACTTTCTTTAAGTTCTTTACACGACGTAAGTTTCGTTGTATTACAACATTTTCAGGTGGGCTATTAGCAAAGATTTTTCTTTGCTATCTTTGCCAATAGCCCACCTGAAAATGTTGTAATAAAACGAAACCTAGGTCGTGGTAAAGAACTTAAAGAAAGTAGAAATAATACTACATCACGTAGTTTCATTTAATTGTGAATAATAAATTGCTACAAAATGAATATGCAATATTCAACTAATATTCAAAGAGATATAATGAAATACTGATTTAAATATTTTCCTGAAGCGAACAAGTGAAACACTTCAGATATTTCGATTTCAAATGAGTCCATTTTATTTGTTTTAATTAAAATAACGAAGAAAAACGCAGAAACTGTATGTATAAACAAAGTGTCGCGATGAAGATATTTACCTTAAATTTCTGGATATTATTTACCGTGTTATCGTTGGAGCTTATCAAGTTTATCGAGTTCTCGTATGGTTTATTACACGACGTAAGTTTCGTTGTATTACAACATTTTCAGGTGGGCTATTAGCAATTATATAAGTTTCTAACTGCGGTACTCGCACATACATATTACAATTTTTTTTCTCGTTATTCTACTAATGCAGAATATTCCATTTGTGCAATGTGTGCAATTTTTAAATCAACTTTAATTTAATTCTAAAATTCATAATTTAACGGAGTAACATTGATATTAATTTTATGAAATTTTTAAAGATCAACGTGAATAAAAAGTGTCCAAAAAAGTAAAGTGTTGAAATTTTATTTCCTTAAAAATAGAATGTAAACCATACCACCAAACCAACCATTTAACAAAATTCCGAAACAGTATTTACTAAACAGGTGTATTGTAAAAAAATGGCTTGCTTCAAAATCTTACAAAATTGTAACAAATTTGTTCCGCACAAAATGTAATATAAATTACCAATAAAATATATTTATATCAGTTTTTATGCTTTAAATTAATTTTCATTAAAATAATGCCTTTAAAAATAAATAAGAATACTCGCGCATGATTGTAACTTACTGTGTCTTGTTCATTTTTATGATCAGTCATAATTATAGTAGCTATGTGTGATGAGATCACTGCTTTAGCGTAACTAGGTCAGTATGCATTTAATTTAGTATGACGTGTTTAAATAATTTATAAAAAAAAAATTTTCCTCAGCAACTGTAAGAATATATTCCTATTTATTATCTCATTAATAATGACAATTGTGAAATTGTAATGGTGAGCCCCGTCGACAGGCACACAGACGCCGACTTTTCGTCACTCGAACTTAATCTCGTCGTTTAATAATCGATTGTTTGTAATAATTTGTGGAATGTTTGGTCTCATGTCTTTGAGAGATCATGAATTCATAGTATTTAGTTACTTATATATATTTATTTAAAATATATCGTATAACTTACAGCACACAAATTATAATAGAAAACCTCGCAACAGATTATGATTAGTTCGAAACCGATAATTGTATTTTCGAGATTATCGATGGTAAAAGTACTCAAAGTCAAATACGAAGTGAGAAATGGTTCGATTTCCTAAAAAATAAGAAATAAAAAATAGGAAATATGAGAGGAGAGATGGGAGGTTACATTGTATGTTTTGCCTAAAGACTTTTTTTGCCTAAAGACGTCTCATTCAATTCAACGGAGTGCAGAAAATATTTTGATCTGACAATTTACCATTTTTTAAAAATATTTTGCTTCATATAAAATGAAATCCCCATATAAAGTGTACATTTACAAAATTCCATACAACAATACAAATTGCGTCACTCTGACAGAAGGACGGACGAATTGACATGACTAAAATATAAAGGTACCTTCTTTCCTTAGAAAAACATGGCAATTAATAAATATCGATGGAATGTTTAATATATCACAATGAAAAAGTTATATTGCTATTCCAGACAAACTTTACTATCCTGAAACATATCGTGGCTTTGGAAAATTCTTGTTTCTGATATTTGTGGAAATAATCAGCAATGTCTAGAATTATCTTACATAAAATCCTAAAATAAACAGTTATAAACACTTAGAAATTTCTCTTTGAAACGGTACTTTAAACGATAAAAACATTCATTTTTTAATTTTTTATTCACCCCCTTTGAATTAACTTATGAATATTGTCTAGAAATCACCATGCTAAATTTTATATTCCTACCTCCAATTGTTTCTATTAGAAACGACTGTTACTAATATGTTTGAGACGGAGGTATACTTAATGATCTTATAAGAGTTTCGTTTTTTTTTTCATTTCGAGGTATGGGACTTTAAAAATCAATATGATTATGCACATACATATGAACGTAAACATATATAAAAGAATAAAATTATTTTAGCATAAATGTATTTAAATACCACACTTCTTCAATCTGAGACATATGAGAATCTACAAAAAAGTATCTTGATCGAACCGTATTTTTATAGTTATAACTCACAGAATCCTTCATAAAGTCAATTGCACTCATTGTACGTTAGGATATAATTATTAAATACTATAAACACTATTAAAGTTTTTATTCATTCTTAGTTTTGAACAAATTATGCAGAACTAGATTCTTCACATCTTAATATTCAATATAACCGTTAATTCTGTTATGTTCTTTTAAGATAAGCAAATGGTAAACACAATGGTAAACACACAACAATTTGTTTAAAAAACGTATATCAGTACTCAGAGAAAAATGTATGTTTATCTCACTCTAACTTGACTATTCAAGCATGAGAGGTGCTAGTATTCTGTTACTTATATATACGGTGTAACGAAATATTTTAACTCGTATCGTATCAAAATGTTGAAGTAAAATTTTCTTTCCGACTTACAAATTGTTTCATCGTTACAGAAAAACAGGTTGCAGGGGTGAAAAAAGTACGTATTTTACACTGTTGATTTCTATTAATATTGAAATGTTTGATTTTAACGAGAAAATGTTTTGGAAAGGTAATGAATTTTTTCGTCTTTCATACCTTTAAAGAATATTGCAAATTTGTTTTTTTGCTTTCGCGTGCCTGAGAAATTTCATTAATAAATAAAAAGTTTACTAAAATGATTAGGTTAACGTTGTGTGTATATAAGTAGAATAGTGAATATGTATTAGGAAAAATAATTTATTTATAAAATCTAGTGGCTAAAGGCACGCAAGACATTTTTATTTCTGCTGATATCAGAAAAGTGATAAAAAATTAATTAAATATTCATAAAAATTTAAATTAGCTCTTGCAGTTTTTTATGAATATTTCCTCGTAATGTTTACCGCGGAAGGGATAATAATTTTATTTTTGCATAAACAGACGTTATCTATACTCAATTCTGAATTAGCTCCTTTTTTACCGTTATGTTTTACTTTATGTATGATCGGTTCTTATAAGGTTAACTAATTACTCTAATTGATAGATTATAAAATTTACATTTTGAAACTTTAAGTTTAAGAAAACAATACGAAATAAATGTGTGGTTGACTCCAATTTTCTTTCGTAGGTCCTCTAAGGTAATCAATATTAATATTTAAAAAAAATAAATTTGTTTCTTTGGATGTTCGAACTAATTTTTAGCACCTAATGTCCTATTTTAAAAAAATAATTTTTGTATGAAAAATCCAATCATTTTTCTGACACATATACTAATCATTTGTGTGATATATATACGCTATGATTAATAAGGGCAAACAGTGCGAGTGCGAGTTAGAGAGAAACCATATTATTTATTGACTGATCATACTGAGTACCACCGCCTATATGTCCCTGACCAACGACCCTCGATCGCCGATCTCGGACGACTGATGTAGTTCGGATAATGAGGAGACCTTTAGCGATGGTGGGAGGGAGAGCATTGTTAAGATAATTCTATATATAAGAACCGCAGGGCACAGCTAATAAACATGTAAATTTAGATAAAATACCTTACATTGTAATGTAACGTACATAAATTGACTAGCGAGTCGTGTAATTCAAAAAATATCGTTTAGTTCCTCAGCAGCCATTTTTAATTTTGAATATATTTTTTCAATACATTTAGGAAAAAGTATTATATATTAATAGTTTTAAAAAAGTTACCCATTCATCGCTCAGTTTTTTATGAACTACAACTCTATACAAATACAAATATATATACATATATTTACATATATATATATATATATATATATATACATATATATATATATATATATATTTATATATATATATATATATATATATATATATATATATATATATATATATATTACATGTATATATAATGTAAATTACATGTTTTACAATTCATGAGTGCTAGTGCACAGTATTTTGGGTATATATCCTTGTCAGTCCACTGAATACTACGCTTCTGTTCTTTATAAAACAAGATCAAAAAGAAATGTTTTTAAAAAACCCTGTTATATTCTGAATTTTCGTATTATATTTAAAATAAATTTTCATTTAAAACAAGGAAAGAGAAATCAAGGTATGTCCATAAATAACCACGTGTCTGCTAATACCATGTCTGCCAATAGCAAGAATATACTATTAGCAGAGAGTATTAGGAACACCCATATAATATAAACTAATAGTGATTTTAGTGCTTCTCCATGAAATTCAAGATCCTACATCATTTGAAACATTAGGAACAGAATATGGTGTGATATCCTACTTTCTAATCCACAAAGAAATAGGTAAGAATTTAGGGTGGCTTAAAACATATCATTACTTCCAGGGTTAATTATAATATTAAATTTAATTATCATTGCTTTTAAATTCATCCCCTACGCCAACGCCCAGTTTCATCCTGCGTTCTAGAAATAGGAAATTTGAAAGTAATTTTTTTTATATAAGGAAATATCTAGGTATTATTTGAATTCCAGCAAATAAATTGATAGCATCAGAGCAGTTTGAATGAAGAATTAACGTGTGAAAGAGTATATAAAAGCGAACGTGAGGGAGAATGAGACAGTGAGGAGGGGAAGTATGGTATAAAATGCAGCGGAGTAAATTCGGAAAGAGTGGGGTAGCGTGAGATGACCACGTTTATTTCAAGTTTACTCCTAAAAATAATATGCACAATGGCCCCATGAAGATAATATCAGTATTCTCTAGAACACCTCATCAACAATATGTTACAAATCATTTTGACAGGTTTAAGAGGTATTAATGATTTAATGTTTAAATGTAAGCCGATGATCCATGGACACGTCCAAGCCTTGAATAAATGTCGCTCCAGATAACTTCCCATCAGAAAGCAAATAATTTTGAATGACAGGAGAGTGAATTCGAGAATGTACCATCATCTTGCATTTATTCATATTGAATTGCGATTAATTACTCAAACTCCAATCCGCTAAAAATGTAGATGTAACTAGGGCTCTTAATATTTGTTATTGTTCAAAATAAGATATATATATATATATATATATATATATATATATATATATATATATATATGTATATATATTCAAATTATAATGTCAAAAATAAGATATATATATATATATATATATTTATTTATTTATTAACGAGTAATTAGATAAAAGGAATGTAGAGAGAACTGAATATGTAACCATTTTTAATTAGCCGATTAATGGATATTTTAGTAAATTTTATATTCTTTTTGAATATTGAATATATTTGGCGTTAATTTTGTAGAAATTCATTATTCACAATTAAATGAAACTACGTAATGTAGCATTATTTCTACTTTCTTTAAGTTCTTTATCACGACATAGGTTTCGATAAGATTGGCAATCTTCGCTAATAGCCTACCTGAAGATGTTGTAATACAACGAAACTTATGTCGTGGTAAAGAACTATAAGAAAGTAGAAACGATACTACATCACATAGTTTCATTTAATTATTCTTTTTGAGAGAAACGATTCGCAATAAACTAAATATGAATGAGATCATAAGCTCCAAGGGTATAACATTTTTAAATTAATATGAATCTAAAAATAACACAGCCATATTCACTTTTATATTTGTATGAATATTATTTGAAACTATTTTGGGAAAAATAAGTAATAATTAAATGAACTACTTTAATTACAAATACAATACAAAACTACAAAGCGAAGAACAAAGTAAAATGACTTAGAAATCATTTCGTAGAAGTGCCGATTGCTATTTAAATACTGCTACGTCGCCGCTTAAATACGACCTTTTTTATACTAAAAGAGAATTTTATTAATTTTCTAATAAATGAATACTTAGAATTTCTTAGCAGAAAATGGATATCGTTTAATGGTGGACATTTTTATCAAAATAACGCAACTGAAATTAATATTTCAGTATGTTTGCTTAAACCAATGTATTACAGTTTCTATATTCTGTTGTATTTATGTGATGTCACATGAAATTAAAAATGTTATCTAAGATGGAAATACAAATTTTGTAATGAAACTTGTAGCATTTTAATTTTTTTTATAATTACGTATTTTGTTGCAGGATATATTTTTAAATCATCTTTTTCGACCTTAAAGAAATGTCATTGTGAAATTGTTGGTTTAGTTTAGTCGCTATACGTTTTTAATGCAAACTTAAGTCACAATTAAATGAAACTACATGATGTAGTATTATTTCTACTGTCTTTAATTTAATAAAGTAGAAATAATACTATATTATGTAGTTTCATATCATGTAGTTTCATTTAATTGTGAATGATACATTTCTACAAAATTATCGCCAAATGTATTCAATATTTGTAACCTTAAGTTTGTTATAATTTCATCGAATAAGATCCTTCACTATGCCTACAAAAATTCTTATATATATATATATATATATATATATATATGAAAATATAAAATAATTCTGTTATTTTTGAATTCAGATTTTATTCACTTTAATTTATTAAACAGCGTTTTTATCAAACTCTCGATTATTACGCGATTAAAAATAGTTCGATATTAAGTTGTCTGTCCATCTAAAGGATACTTAGTCGAGATTGATATGGTTTTGTATTGCTATATCATAAATTAGATTATTAAAAGTCTATCGTCTTAACACAGTTTTTTCTAACCACGAACCAATAACTTACCGTGTTCCTGTAGTAAATAAAAAGGCTTATAAAACATATTTTTATACGCCTTTGCACGACGTATCTCTGTCATTATTATCGATTTTTAATACAACCTGAGCTCTTGTCAGCTACAACTTTCTGCAAACCATATTTTTCCTTGGCCACACCTTTTGTGATGTTATTAATGAGCTAAAATGCTAGACATACAATATGTTCGCCTTATATCAGAGTTACGTACCTCATAGCGAAACAAAAATGGAAATATTATGACATCACTTGCTTGTCGGTCCGTCTGTTAGAGGATTTTATTAGAAGCCATTTGATATTAAAATCTAAAATAAGTTAAAATTAATCCACATAGTGACAAAATGTGGTGACAAAGACATGGAAAATCGCTAAAGTGTATCAACATCTATGTACCTCAATCAATGTCATTATTTAAAATATTTATATGATAACTTTCAGCGTATAAATTCAAAATATTTTTCATATTTATATGTCTTATGGCGATATATGTAATCTAAAATCTCCATATCCGAAACGAATAAAGTCAAATTAAAACCAATAATGGGCAACAAAAAAGTTGCCTAAAATTTGCAAAAAAACTATAGCGATGATTCTAAGTGTTAATTTTTGTTTAATTCACAATATTTTTACGCCCGTGGAGGATACATGGTGGAAAAAAGTTGATATTCGTGAACACTTCAAATGACACATTTCAAGTGCGGGTTTTACTCGTACTTAATATTTTTTATCATATATTTAATGTCTTGAAAATCCACAATTGATATGAGAATATAAGACCCATGTCTACACACGCACGTACACACCATATACACGCGTTCGCAATCAGAAGCGCACGTATGCTCGCACGCACGCAAATAGGTATGGAGGCACACATCCTCGTATGCATTTAAGAAGATACTCAAGAAGGCAAGCGAGCATAAACACACCTACACACAAACACACATATATATATATATATATATATGTGTGTATGTATTTTAACATATATCTCTAACTTCTTCATGCACCTAAATTTATTTATACCCATTCTAATGATGGAAAATTAATTTCTATTCCATATTTTATAGAAATTAAAAATAATATTAGAGTTTATGATCAAAGTATTTCGCATATTCCGATGAGAAATAGTTAATATATATAACACGCAGTCCTCAATCTCTTTGACATCATGGAAGAATATTTAACTATAAATTTACGATTTTCAAAAGTTTCTGTCGTAAAATACCCTATTGCAAAACTTCCCATTTTAAAACCTTTCCATAATTGGGGTAGAAACTTTACACTACGGCGGATTGAAAAGTTTGCTACCTGAATATGAAAATAAATACGGTGGTTTACAAAACTATTTTTATTTCTCAACACAGTGACTATCTAGCTCGACGCGACTCTTCCATTTCTTTTTTATAACTATTACTGGGCTTTAAACAATTCTAAAGTCCTTCAAAATGCACGTTGATTACAGCTTCGCTTTCTTCTGATTATTTAAACCTCTCTGCATTTAAATATTTTCTTTTCTTAATTGGATAAGAGATGAAGACTAGAAGATGTCTGATTAGGTAATTATGGGACTTGTAGCAGTAATTCCAACTCACAAATACGAGTTTCGATGAAGTAAAATGCTATTTAATAATAATTCTGGCCGTTTTTCCCTTATTTTATTCTCAAAGGACATAAAACTTTTCATTAAAAGTAGACTTTACGACCGTTTCCACTAATAAGTAATCAGATATAATGACACACTGGCTTTCTTGGAGCTAGTGGCCCCAGTCGTTTTTATTCTTTTGACTGATATTTTCGCTCTTAAGTATGGTGGCGGAGTTTTTTAAAGATTTTTATTTATCGGAAGCTGATCCAAAAAAAAAACTATGGCATCCATATCTCCTAGGTTTTCTGATAATAAAATGTTATAATCTCAGATAGCCATCTAATTTTGAGCTGTATTCTTCTATGACTTCAGAGTCAATGGCCGTTCATTACGATGGCAATCTTGAATTCTCTGTCACAATAGCAGACTACTTTCTAATATTTATATATGATGGAATAGATTTTACTAGAAGTTATATATAATTTCAAAATTGTTAAAAATAACGATTCTTTTTCAATTTAATATGAAAACGAATGGAGCAATACCTATAAGTAGATAATGCCACAATTCGTCTATTTCATAGTAAATAATTTTTTTTCAAGTTTAAAAATGTAAAGGCAATAATGTATAAAATTAGTATAAACTCTATTAAAAATACATTATTATTGCTATAAAAATATCTGAGCGAACTATTTTTTCATGTTTATTTAAACCGTACTTAAATGAATCAAAAGTCACCGTTGTACGCTAATAATCTTAGAATGTATCCATTCTAAGGATGAGATTCAAATGTTATGACCCTTGTGGCATAAAGTTTTACATAATAGAAGGGAATTTTTGTAGCTTATAATCTATAAATAGCACCAATAACAATAGATTAAACAATAGATTTTTTATCTACACAAATGAGACCTGCACATACACTGAGTACTGAATAAAACGTATTAAAATGAATAAAAAACCTCTTTATGCTTGACTTCACGCTATGCTATGGAATAGAAATTATATGGTATGGAAATATGTGGAAATTTGGAAGTCATACTGTCATAGCCGATTATTATTTGATTGCAATTCTTGATTATCTGATAAAATAAATCCAAAACTTATTAAATATAAAGCTCTTGTGACTATTTTATGAAATTTCAAAATAAATATATAACTATATTCAATTTGTACTTTTTTTAAATTAAGAATTTTGAAATTGTTTTTGAGGTTCTGACACTTTATTTGACAACTAAATAAATATATTTTAAAATATTTCTGGCATACTGAAAAATTATGAAAGTTCGTTGAATCGGATTACAACAGAATAAGAAATTTATAAAACAATTAAAAATTAAGTTTATAGTGAAATAAATTATTTATAATATATTAAAAATTCTGAATTTTGATTCATTTATGAAAAGGGACGATCCTTTTTGATACATAGATTTCAATGGATTTCGATAGTTTGGTAGATTTTTTTTTAAGTGCACACCAAAGATAAAATAAAGTTTAATTGAATATTTCTTTATGGAATGCATACATTTTTTTTGGTATGTGCCAAGATTTTCTGGCCAAGATGAAAAATCATTCTTACCCTTACTTCTTTATCCCTCTTCAGATCAATTATAAAAAAAAATCATAAAATGTGTATTATATTATTGCAAACGTGGTATCTGTATATAATATTTCATGTTTTTAAAATTAAGCAACATCAAAATGTAAAAATATATACTGAAAAAATACTTCAAGCACAGTTTCATCCCTTCCTAGTTATAATATATAAATTCTTGCCTTAATGATGCTAAGGTTGCTTGAATAACCTTTGCAAAATTTCACGATTCTTTCACGAAAAAAATTAAACTTAGTGTAAAACAAAAGAAGTCGCATCAAAGAAAGAATGTTATTAAAGGAGCAAGAGTTAATCCTAATAAATCGCTTCTAGGCCATTTAGCTTTGGGCTGAAATCGCAGTGTTTGGATCGCATTTTCTTTACGAAATACCTTTTGGTATGCTGAAATATAAAAAGCGGGTTTAGTTTTATATCTCATTTAAATTCCTAACCGTAAAAGTTTATAAGACGCTGTATGCTTATTTTAAGCGACAACCTAAGGGTCGGTTTTGTCTTCGTGCAAATTGAAATCAGTGTAGTGGGATGCGTTGAAAGGATTTCCGTTTCTGTATTTAAAAAAAAATCATGGACTGGCGTGTGCGACATGCCTTCGACAGGTTAATTAAATCTTTATTAATTATTTTAATTTTAATAAAACTTCGTACTTATATGGTTGATATTAAAAATGTTTATTAAATAAATGAGCTAAAATGGAAATTATTTAAGTTAGTTTTTATTTACTTTATTTGCGTATAAATTTATCTAAGTAGAGAAAAATATTTTTTTTAATGTAATCCGTGTATCCAGATATATATTGAGTACAATTATTTAATAATGTTAAGGTTATAAATCCTGTGAACTTAGCCTTTATTAAATTGTTTGGAGATTTTCTTTATTCATTCATTAAAGATCTGAAAAATATAAAAATAGGGATGGCACTAATGTGGTTCTGAATATTATTATGTGGAATTTAAATAAATAAGAGACATAAATTGTTTAGTCTACTTAATTAAGGAGAATATACAATCAGTTAGTCTTGAACTACGTAATTTTGTTTACCATAATTTTGATCGTAACTTGAGAGTAAATACAATTGATAAATCAAAGGTAAGAGTTCAGCGCTTAAGTGGAATTTACTTGCTTATATTTTCAATTCTATAATTAAATTTGAATAAAAACGATCTCATAATATTTCTTGAGACATACTCTTTACTGTGTTTGTTGGAGTATAAAACTACAGAAACGATCAAATATTGATCAATGGTTTTTTTAACGTATTCTAACGTATATAAGAATTAAAATTTTAAACGCTACAGAGAGAAAATATCTTATGCACCGTTACATGTATGTACAAACTTTTATGAATATGTAATTTTTTTTCACTGTAAATTTTAGACGTTTATAATCATTTTTATAAATGTAATATTTTTGGAATGGTATTAGTTCTAAGAGGGATAACGAATATACCAATTTCTTGGACCACTTATATCACCTGTGAAACTATATATAGTAAATATAGTGAATTTTTAACCACAAATGATGTTCATTAAATTTTGCTTGTAAAATTTAAAGAACATCATGCAAATAAATATATTTGGATTTTGTTTCAAATTTTATAAAAAAAACAATTTTGTTCCATTTATTGATATATTTGTTGTTTATCTTTTTATCATCTTGGTATATCTATTTGACCCGCGTTAGCATTAGTTCAGTGTCTGGGTTAAAAGAAATCGATTTCATCGGATTTGTGCCAAAAACGTAGTTGCATCAAAAAGATGTACCAAAAATATATTTTATGGTGATAAACGAGAGTTATTTACGTCAATATTTGCATTATTTTATTTATACTCATAAAATATTTAGGTAGAAAATTAAAACCGTGCCGATTCATTAGTTCTTAAATATGCCTGAAATTAATAGTTTGAGATAATTTTACTATACATAGAATTTCCATTGCTTACGAAATCAGAAATTACTTTAATCATTTTGCCGGATGGAAACTCAAGCCTTTAGATCCGTAGACTTGATATTGTTAGTTTTCTTGAGTACTACTTATCACTTTGTAATATTCATTTGAAACGTTTTAAGGTTATCTTCATATAAAAGGCAAGTAAAAGAACACCTACCTTTGTGAAGTAAAGGAAAAAAAATTGTATTATGTGGGAATCGATGATTATTTTCCTCGTTCTATGAAGTAAGTTCGTATTAGATGATTATAAAACAATATCGATTACCGAACTTTTATCTGTCTCATTTAATGTTTCCAAGAATATTTATTTCTAAACAAGTTTCACATTTTTATAACTAATTATTAAACCAGTTGATCTAATTTTATATTTCCCGGCGTATTGAATCAAAGCGTTAAATTTTTTAATAACTCGGAAACAATGCAGAATTAAATATATTAAATAAATCATTAACATATTTTTCATAGATCAATTAACTAGAATATGTATAACAAAACTAAGTGTCATACCCTATTCAATAAGCTAACAAATAAATGAAATGTTTTTATTAGTCTACAGTTAACAAACTGTATATAAAAATATTCCATTAAGTTTTAGTGTCCTCCAAAACATTGCGTGCAGATGGAACACCATAGGCACTTACACTAGATATTGTAATTTAATTCAGTATATATACATTTCCAGTAATTTTTGAAGAATAAAAAACTTTTGAATACTTTTTGAAATTTTTTGTGTTTTCCTCAAAGGGAAACTGGATAAAATCACTTAGGGGTCCATTTGTTTATAAGTTTGCCACGGTTGTTCTTTTCATAGACACAAAAAGTGTAATTTTGGCATAGTTGAAAGTTGTTATACTAACCATCATACATCTCATTTTTTTTATTCCATTAGTCGCGTAGAATATAATTAAAAGACCTATTTCTAATTATTCGAAAACTATGTTTTTTTAAATTTTGTGTAAGATAGTTCAAGAATTATTGTTGGAGACGCCATTAAAATTGTCATACCTTTATAGACATTACTATATATAGGCAGTACTATATACGAAATGGGAAAAAATAACCTAACTATAAATATATCTAAAGTTTACCGGAAAACTATGACGATGATTGTAAATTTCAAAGTTATTGAGATAATCAGCATATGCTCACCTCTGCAAAATGTGGGTAAAATATTGATAAAGAATATTATTAATATATTTAGCGAAATTTTATTTACCATTAATGTTTCTATGTTTACGAAACTCCCTTAATTTTAGTCCTACTTTCACTTGACAAGTTTATGTATATTAATTAATGGAAAAAGGAATAAAAAATTTAACATAATTCAGATCTTGAAATTATTACTGATTGTGATATTACTCTGCAATTGATGCAAGCCAATGTGGCCATAATATGTAGTAGCTGAGATATTAAATGATAATTCTAATAAATAAGATATGATCAAAGTCAGCTTCACTTCTAATACCCTCAAACTATCATTCTGTCATTTTTTTATAATCACATTATTTTTCCCAACAATAGCTTTTGATAATTAATACAGTTTAACTAATTTTGGCTGTATTTTCCTTTATCGGTGGAAATATTTTAAAGTTCATTTAAGACTAGAAAACGCTTTAAGGACTTTTAAGCGATAAGTTGAATTGAAAAACGTTGAATTTATTGAAATTAAATTTTTAGCGTGTAGTTAAAACAACGACATATTAATTTTATACATTTTTCTTCACAAGCGTTGTCGGGTTAAATTTTTTTTTAGTTCAAAAATTTTTAATTTTTATGATAGATATCTAGGGTATATATGTTATATAAATATATTAAATATTTTTGATCCACCATCGGATCGTTTCAATGATCTTTTCTTTTAAAGAAATGGGTTTTGGATAAGAGGTTTTCAATAACGTAAAATATAACGGCCGATTTGCATAGAACAATATTTCCGCAATTAACTTTAATAGTATTTAAATTAATTTATTTCCGCTTCCGCCAATATGTTTTGAAAAAAGGAAAGGGAGTGTTTGGCTGGAGCGAGGGAGGAGAAGAGGGATATAGAGCGATGGATAAAAAGAAAGAGGAAGAATGGACAGTGAAACAAGCAGCAGTCAACACAATAATTTTTAGACAAACCACCTTATATCTTCGGGTTGTTCCTTGTCATGATATTATTATACATTTGTTATTAATACATACGATTCCACTTATATTATTTCTAGGAAAATGTTATATTCGTGTCATATCAGAAATATTTAACATAATACAAAAGTTATTTTTACTCTACTGGGATTATTTCCTACCTTTCACTTTTTCAACCTTTTTAAAACCTAAGTCAGCATAATTTCTTAAGAAACCAATTAGAGTTCAACTGAATTACAATACCCTAATTACGTGTAGCGTTGAGATATATTCAGCATTATATAATGTAATTACACCCCACATTAATAAACCAACCTTTGAGATAGAATTAACTTTACTCGGCTTGTTAGTGAGTTAAAAGGGCAATCAACATCTTAAGATCAGACAAGACATTTGTATTAACTCTTTTACTAAGTGTGAATGACTACGAAAAATATTTATTCATTTAAGACTTTTGGATATTATTATGTACTTTTACAATACGTATTTCATTGTAAACTGTATTTATGTAAAAATAGAAGTGCTTTAAATATTATCTGCATAAATATTTTAATTTTAAGTTTTCATCAATATTAAATGAAAGACACTATCCAGGTTAATAGATTCGTTGTGGTAACGTAACACGGAAAACTATTTTAGAGACTTTAGTTCGAAGCAGTATTTAATTTGAAAATCTGGAGATACCGCTTTATTATTCATACTATTAAAGGATGACAGAATTTTTAACGTTCTATTAAAACCGTCATAGAAGAAAATTTGATGACCTTTTTATTAAAATTGGGATCGAATGAAAACTATATCGCAGGGTTTCTACAAAATAAACCTCCATTCATTTAATTTTTATCTTGAAAGAAGTACCGTTATTTTTAAACTGAAATACGTTAATGATTGTAAATCACGTGGAAAACCATTTATCTCTGAATTCAAATACCCATTGCACCTTTGTAATTGAAAACAAATTTATATAATTTATCCAAAAAGTATGATTTACCAAATTAATCACATCTCACACCGCTGTTTCCCAATTTTTTGCCAAAATATGATGTGTTATATGCGCAAGACAGATTAATTAATTACAACATAGATATTTACCACCGTCAAAGATTCCATTGATATAATATTAAAGGAATATAAAATGTCTCAGGGTTCACTAAAAGAAGTAATAAATAGGTTCATATTTGAGTGCCTGTAAGAAAGAAAACACTTTTGAACATGTTGAGATTATGTGTAACATTATTACCATTTCTATTTGTATAAAACATGGTTTTCTACGTATACTTTCACACTATTGTCCTGCCAAGAAGTGTAAATACTAAAAATTAATCATGATTCACTTTTATTTTTACTACGAATTTCATGTGACAAACCATTCATTCTGTTAATAACCCTATATAAAATTATGCGCTTGGTTTACTTTGTTAATTTTGATCTAACTTATTTTTCATACGCCAGTTCACATTTGTTGCACTAGGATTACCATTAGCTATGGTAAAATGTGATTTTTTTAAATTTTGGTTCATTTTAGCTAAAGCTTGTTTTTAACATTCTCTTTTCTAATATTTGTTGTAAATTTATGTCGCTTCGTTCTTACTGAAAAATATTTCCTTTACGTATTCCTCCTTTAATATTCTCTACTATTTCCGATTATATATTTCTTTGCTCCATAATTTATTTGCTCAGATTCTACACTTTAGCAAGCTTCGAACCATGTAAAATAATCTTCCAAAAAAATGGTCCTAGCAGCAAATCTTCCCAGATTTTTAGTCACTCTTTTCAGGTAGAATATTTCAAAAACTATTTCGGTATAGGTTTCTGTTATTCTATCATATATAAAACATAATATTACGTGGAATATCATGGAGTGCGAAGTGCTCTACTAAACTATGACATTGATTACCGTCCAGTACACACGTGCTATTTCACGAAAATATAAAAGATCCGCTTCCTATCCGACACAATATAGAACATTACCGAACTGCTTGTCGATGTCAGCAGTTTGTTTGCGGAACTTGCTGTTTAAGCGGTTAAGGTTATAGACATTGGATTAAAGGTTGGGAGAAAATTGCGCTAAATACAAAGAAGTCAATATTTTACAAAATGATTTGAAGCACCCTTAATTAATTTTAAAACCTGAAATCAGAAGAAAGGTTTTTTAAGGTCTTTCTGTACAAAAGGTACGGACATAATTATATTTTTTCTCCCGTTATTCTTCGTTCGTAAGGCATATTAGATAAAAATACTTCTAGAATGAATATTTTGTGAAACTTCTTCAGCGACGTTTAAGTTATTTTTCCGTTTTAAAATTGTATAACGCTTCAGAATACAAATCGAAAGCATCCGATCATCGGCCGGAACGCTAACAATATAGCGGTTGAGAATGTAAAATAATATATTAAAATGCTAATCTCTCGATGAATCGGTAGGCTGCCTCCTCTTTTAGTGTCTTGAGTTATACATTTAATTTTATGTAGGGTGTAATATATGTAGTTCCAATCTAAGTTTATGATAATAATAATTTCTATGTTATGTATATAATTTTTTGGTTAAAATATTTTGATTAACTAAATCTCCTTAATGAAATGAAATGAAATAATAAAGGCTCATTTCATTTTTAAATAATGTTGAACTATGTGAGCACTTTTGCAATAATATCAATATTTTCTTACATCGATAATACAATTCTGGATGTAAAAACTATACATTTACTATAAATTAAAATTTTATTTGCCAAGAGAGGCAGCAAAGAAACTTGATGCATTATTATTCAGCGAACATTTTAACACATTTAATACCCTCTGCCTCTCGTTTACTCAACACGTTCAATTAAATCATAAATTTGGCGCTAAAGGGAAACTGCTTTCGGGCACGTTCTATGGGGCTTAACATACGATGCATGCTGATGTAAGGAATTATATCCAACTTGTAATGAAGTTGATGTTTACTTAGGACCTTTCATTAATATGTAATGTAAGATTCACATATTGGATTATTCTTTAAATTCGTTACAAACATATCATTACCAAAATCTCTAAATGATATAGATAATAGCCACGGTGTATGGCATTAACTGATCTTGACGAATCTTCATGGCTAGCTATTTATGGAGTTTTTTTTTATATTTTCATCTACCCGTTAATTCTGAAATCTGTTTTTAATAACACAAAATATTATTTCAGTTTATTTAGATATTTGAAATGAGGTAATGGAAATTTATCGTTTTCAAATCGTATTTTAGATTTCATTTCTCGTTTTTCCGGAAGATAAAATGTTTAATTATTTATACTTGACTATTTCGAATGGATTATTTCCACTGATTTCATTAGTTGTCATCTTAATTTGATTAAATTTTCTGCCTTCCTTTCGTCACGTAATATTATATAAATATTAATTTTTTTCTGACTGTGACAATACCAACGTAAACGTTTGTTAAACAGATTTAAAAAGAAAAAGAAGTTATAAGTTCGTGAATGAAAAGTTAGTATTTTTTATGTGGTCCAAATCGTTTATTATAACAAAATTATATCATTGTTACGGTACTTAACCAATGTTTGAATGTGAGACCTCCTTTCCCGTGTGGATGATGGATTTATTTTTTTCTCTTCCCTGAAAGTATTATGTCATTGGTAAATAAATATTTATCCGTACATTTTAAAATTACTTTTGTTTTGTATACATTCTAATTTTTTTGAAGTTATACTTCTTTAGGCGCGTTATGAAAAAATGATGAGAGTGAAATTTTAAGATTCGTCACTTAAAAGTTACAGTATGAAGTTGCAGCGGTTGCAGTCTCGAAACAAAAGCTATTGGCACCATCGTCCCCTCTGTTCACTGTTTTCATATTCATACTAAATTCACACACGTGTTTTAGTTTCATATAAGTGTGATTTATATATGTGCTGATAAATTAAATTCAGTAGTGATTTAAATTCAATATTTTGATTAATATATTTACTATTCGTAAATATTAGTGAAAAATTGTGTTTATAGACTTTCAAGTGCTCTAATATAATTGAGGTTATCTATCCGTATGTATTATTTAATGATGCTAAAGAAGTATAACTTCTCACGTGCGTACATAAGTACACGCACCCTTTTATTTTTAATTCTTAGACGTCTTTGAAAGATGCTTCGTCAATATAATTCAAAAATCTTTTTTCATTAATCTAATTTCATATTATTCTTTATTTACAACTACATATTTTTCTTACATATTGAAAGCATACTTTAATTACAATATTAGTAAACCCTACTAGTTAATGAGTCATAATGAAATAAAATTGAATAATAACTTACTTTATAGAAATTCTAAATAAAATGTGAAAATTATCGAAGTTACAGTCAAATTCTAAAAAATATTCCTAATGAGAAAAAAACTTGAATTTGAGAGGCTTTTCATTTTTCTCACAATTTAAATTATTTGTTTTCTCAATAGAAGTGATAAATTTACAGAAATAAATTTTATATTCAGAGACTCGCAGTCTTAAGTAAGTTCTATAAGTGTAGAACGAACAGACCATATTTTAAATTATTTATTGAGCTATTGCTGCAGTAACTTAATTAAAACAAAACGTAAAGTCAGACAATTATTAAATCTCACACATATTTCAGCAAAGTGCGTCTTTATTATTCATGCAGCAGATTCCGTTTATTAAAATGAGACCAAATTATGAAGGCACATAAAGTTTACATAAGGTAATAATTCCGAACTTTTTCAGAAAAAAATTATTGCCCAAGTCGCGATTGTGACGAAAAAAAAAACATTTGTTTACAGAAACGCTTTTCAAATATATTCACTTTGATTCAAACAATCACCTGCCTGTTATAGATAAGTTCTTTATTGCACCTGTATGCTAATTTATTGAATACTTATGTAAGACAGGTCTGTTAGTCATGCAAGTGAATATGGGCATCAAAGTGAGTAGAAAGAGTGCAGGAACTATGAACATTTCTACGATTTCAGAAAACTTTCTGCCGATGTTGCGATTTCGAGGTAAAAATATGTTTATTTACAGAAACGCGTTTGAAATACAAAGAATACCTGGCTATTTTAGACAAATTCTCGGTTACGCCTCTATACATATTTACTACAAACTTATTTAAATATGTCTGTTATTACTAATTTAGTAAACTCTTCTAGTTAACAAATCATAAAAAAACAAACTTATATTTTTATAGTGACTACCTTTATAAATAGCTAGCAACAAAAAAAAATTACAAAAACTCATGTCCAGCGCCCCACGCTTTTTTATTACACATTAAAGTAAATTTTTTTTGTCATAAAACAAAACAAATTCAAGAAATTAAGTTATGCAGAGTTGCCTGCCTTTCTCTCTTGACCAAAATGTTTACTTTTGAAGATATCTTTATTTTTAAGTTCATATTTCTACAAAAGTGTGTTTTTTAGGTTTCTCAGAATATAAAAATTTTTTATTTAAGACAAAAAAGACATTATCAAGTTTTTTATAAAACATTTTATTATTTTTTTATTATTGTATTATCATCAGTTCTTAATACGTGTGCAAAATTTGAAATAATGCTAACGTCTGGAAGCGGGTGAAAATGTAATTAAAAAGTTAATCATTAATTCATACAAACACACAAGTGAAGCTAATAAAAACGTGTCAAAAATAAGCTTGAAAAGGATCATTTATTTCGTTGCGTAATTAATAAAACTGAATTGATTAATATAAATAAATTTGCATTTTTGCAGCAATGTCTCAGAGTATTGATTCCAAGTTGGTACATTAAGCTATTTATGAGAAAAAGGGCTTTGATTCTCAAATGGACGGATAACAAAATAATCCTCCAAATGTTTTGTTTTTTCTTCCATTTTGTGAAACAAAACCCTCAAAATTAAAAAAAAGGACGCGTCGGCATTTGATTATACTTTTCAAATAGAATTCTGGTAAATTGCACCAATAATTCTAAAAAAAAATGCGGATATACATAAAAGAAATATTCACGCAGTATACATAAAACACACACGCGTAGGTATATATGTGTGTGTGTGTGTGTGTGTGTGTGTGTGTGTGTGTGTGTGTGTGTGCATATGTGTACGTGCGGGGTTTAGTTACCATATTTATCATATTAGTAATTTTTTTGTAGTAATATGCGTATTCAACTGATGACATGAGCCTAGGTTCACAAAAAACGTATCGTGAACGAAGAAATTGTTTATTATTCACATAGGCGATTCTGTATCTGCAACAAGCAAACTATATTCAAAGCGTGTTTCTGTAAAAGATCTTGTCAGCTACAAGTAGAACTCCCATTACTAAAGTTTCGTATATAGTTAGGCATTTATAAACATTTAATGGTACAGAGTATTCTTATTGAACTATTTAAAAAATTTAATTTTTTTAGAACGAAAATATACTGCCTGCTACATCTTTCACAGGCGAATAATAAAATAAAAATAATTTTATATGGAAACTATAAATTAACGACTTTCAGATATTTCCTTTTACTTGTGCTGTGAGACCTTGTTTCTTGCCAAATTTTATGATTCTAGGTCAATACCCTACAAGTTTTAACTTGTTTTGTGAGTGTCAAAATATGCGGCATAAATGGCCGAACTTTTAGGGTTCTTTTTGGTTGCGTTGACTAAGAAGCTTGATTTTCTTACAGCTATGAGGGATCGTAGACCTAAATGTTTGATGTTAATTTCAACTTAACATGCGGCCCTGAGAAAAAGAGTCTTGACAGACCTACAGACGGAAAACCATGTGGTCCCATAAGGGTTCGTTTTTTCCTATTAAGGATATATATATATATATATATATATATATATACAAACGGCATTATTCGAGCAAACGACTTGACTAGATATTTAAAAGATTTTTAAGGGGACACCATAGCGATGTAATTATACCTTATAGTTTTTGATAAGTGATAATAAGCAATATATTTACCTTCAAATGTTCAAAGATACACGTAAACGCCGAAGTGCTTACGAAATCCTCGTAGCGAAAGTTTTAATGATACTTGAAATTTACCCCCTCACGTAATTTAATATTTTTACAAATGCGCTCAGTAAATAATTGTAAGCTTTTTAATTTTCAACAAACGTACTAGAAAGGAGGTAACATTAATACCTTGTGATAATAGAAAGCTACAAAAGCCGTAAAATATGATCTTCCCAAAAGTGAAGCTCCCTGTTCTACCTTTTTAACACCTTATTTGTTCTCGACACCGTTTTACTCTCAAGAGAACACATGAGACTTATCCCCACTTATCTTCCTGTGAGGCTGTTGTAAGAATTTCGCCATGGATTGGAAAACAATTATTTTTGCGTGTCCGCTAATGCGTTCTTGTTTACGTGCCACGGCTGCAGGTCAATAAGTAGTAGCACCTGTCATAAACAAGATTTGTTATTAAGTTCATCCTCAATTTTTTCATACTATTATATAAGAATATGGAATTGCTTCGTATTACTATATAAGTATATGAAATAATTTATACACGAATATAAAATTTATATTCGTGTATAAATTACGTCAAAATTATTTCAAAAAATATTTTACTAGATAAAGACACAGAATATTTTTAAGTAGAAGCAGATTTTTAATACCAAATAGTATTATTCCTGGTGATATCTACTGCACAATAAAAATTGTGTATTCATAATATTAAGGATTTCGCATTTAAAATATATTTAATTAATAAAAGACAAATAATTTTTTTTTTGTAACTTAAATTATTAATTTAATTTATGAAAACTATAGAAAGTACGAGTGGAAATCGTATTACGTATATTCTGTACAAATTTTTGTAAACGTGAGTTGTATTTTTATTAAAATATTTAATAAAAATATAACTAAAATTATTATTATTCTTCAATAAAAATTATTAATATTCTTTCACCATATCAATATATTATCTAGTATACATTTTATTGGAGTTATAATGTATCGTTATGTAAAAAAAAACTACAAGATTCGATATTATTGCCAAAGTTTCCATTCTTCAATAATGTTGGTTTCTTTTTCAAAATTTAAACTTTAGCAGTTCGGACGTTGGAAGAGGGTACAAGTGTTTTTGTGGATATATTCCGTTATATTTCTAAAAGGATCTTGAATAAAATTTTAAAAAAAATATTCGGATTTCTTATAATTTTCCGTACAAAATATGAAATAAAAGAAACATAAAAATGTTATATGAAAAGTACATCAACATTCTTGTGGCATGTGACAGCAAAATGAAAATAGGATCTCGCGATGTGACGAGGTTTTACATCACTGCAATGTTGGTATCATTGTTGCTTCTTCAGTATACAATGATTACTTATTTTACATGATATCGTAACCCTGTTGATTGGTTGAGATATTCATAATTCTAAAATACGTCATTAATTTGAAAAAAAATTAACCAAACTTAATCTAAACTTCTGAGCTAAAAGTTAATAACGGTAAAATGAAATAGCAAATTAAGAGTTAGTCGGTTTGGAATAGAATCGATTTTCGAATAAATTAATATCAAAGAAAACAGACTTAATTCCCGTTTAGGAGTTGAGTGGAGTTCAAAGGAATTTGACTGGTTAATGCATATGAACTGACGCAGAGTCGACATATCCCTGAATGAGCATTTAGCCTGTTTTATCTGTAGGCTATAATGACATCATACGTGGATTACAGGTTTTTCGAGATCTTTTTTACTTAGAAACTATCAATGAAATTTGGATATTGGATCATTTCTAGTAGATAATTAAACTTTTATTTACATAGAAGGAATGCAAATGAGCTCTAATAAAATAATATATATTAAAAATTTTGGAACAATATTTCTCATAATATAAATACTTATAAATGAATTTACAACACACAGATAACGTCACTGGTTTATTGGAGACTTTGGGATTATTGGATAGAAAATGAAGTTACGGGATAATTTTAAAAGAGCAATTTATTATTTAAGCAACTAAAATTTACTTTGAAAATACAAAAATATTATATTTAAAAAGTTTGTTGCAGTACAATAAGGAAACTTTACATCATGTCACTTTGTTAAGTGGAAATTGTGACCACTTTTTATCGCTTACGCCTCGAAAAAAGTTGAAAGCCTTCAATAAAATTTGGAAAAAGTCTTAATATATATTATTTCCCTCTCTATTATCGAGAGTTAAATGTAGCATTCAAAATAACAATGATAGTTAACGGTGAAGTCAGAATGGTGTAAAATTTCGTATCAAATATAAAAATATGTTTGCGACATAATCATGAAAATAATTTTTTTTTCTTAACTTACTCGCTGATCCTGGAAAGAGCCTTAATGATTTTCTAAAATATTATCAAAACTTTAGAATTTTTAAAATTTTTTTTTAAAGTTAAAATTTTTTTATATCACAGATAGGTTCAGAAAAATTATATAATTGTTGGAAAAACTTATTGTCTATATTTCAATATGTGCTTCAATAATATGAGACTATATATTTAAGAACTAAATAGAAATTAAATTTAATGAGAGGATTTTAAAAAAGACCGTAATTATATTGCAATCAAACCCGAAAAACCTTCTCGCATAAAGAGAAATCTAACAATATTTTTACATTTTATCCACTTCTTTAAAAATTCTCTGTTTCTTTAATGTTTTAGTACAGATTGCAATTTACTCGTGTTTAAAGTTTCGTAAGTATAAAAAGAAATGGGAATTTAAAAAATATTTCTATTTACATTTAGTACACCCATGACTTTATATTTTCAACTCGTTATCTACCAAGAACTTTGAATAACTCTAAGATTGCAAAAAAATCACTTAAATATGTTTTTAAAGACAACCAAGTTATTAGTTTTTTACTGTAAAGCTTGGAGTTGAAACTGCCATTTTTCGTAATTTACCTATTTGTGAAAAAACACCTTTATTAGCTTCAAGTCGCTGATTTTCTGAAACTTGTAAAAATTTGTAAAAATTTTTCACAGTTTGCATACATTCTCTCCACAAAATTTTCATCAAATCGTGTTTAATATTTAGCGATGGTAGGATTATATTTTGTGACTTAATAAAAAGTAAATATTTTACATTCGCATTTCCGCCTATAAAATAATTTCTTTTGAGCTAATCCTATTTAAATAGTGATTTTATTTAGGTCTATTATCCCAAAAATAAAGGAAGCGACAATGTTTTGTAAGATCTAGATTATAGAAAGAATCTTTTCAAGTCAGCACATCTCCTTCAGCTTAATGTACGAAAAAATTATTTTGCGTCTACATATTTTA
This sequence comes from Druceiella hillmani, assembly GCA_039881145.1. Classification (NCBI taxonomy): domain Eukaryota; kingdom Metazoa; phylum Arthropoda; class Insecta; order Lepidoptera; family Hepialidae; genus Druceiella; species Druceiella hillmani. Next base: position 11,102,588 of record JAYKKI010000080.1, read on the forward strand.
TAATATTACTGGGTGATTGAAATATTGTCAATTCACTTATTTTAATTTATCAGTAGAAATTCTTACTTGGGATTTTAGAACATATCACCCGTAAAACCGATAGACTAACTTATTTGGGCCTATTGAGATATTTTTAACAAAAATTTTTCCCCGTAATAAATCAAAACAATGGTAATCAACAAATTAAATTAAGATATTAATACTTACTAGAGTTTCCAAAAACAATAAGTGTTTTTATCACAATTATAAACACGTTGAAACATTGAAAATAATTTGCTAATATACTAAGGGAGTACAAAAAATATTTAATATCAAAATTCCTTACGTTTCCGAATTGACTTTATATAAAATCTCGCCATATTTCCGAATATTGGAACTCCTTGTCTTCAACAAAATATTGTATTTAAGAAGTGAATATTGTTAGAAATATCGTAATTGACTTCTGGTAAAAATTTGTCTAATGTATTATTAACAAATAATTTAAGTTTAATTTAATTCTATTCGAAAAATCTACAATATTTATATTATATATAAATATTGTAGATTTTTCCACTTTATGTAACATCCTAAAAAAACTAAAATCATTTTATTAATAGCGTTTTATTAATAACCCACGAAACTACCATTCCTCATCTTCAGTTCTGGAAATGTCCTTACCAAAGGAGCAAACTGTTTTAAACGTCGTCGTATGAATAAAACAAGCAAATCTATCAGGCACACTGAACCGAATGAACCGACCTCATTTACCTGTGATTGGTTCGGATAGGTATCAACCGAATCGTGTTTTTAGATTTTGTGAATACTGGTCAAAGAGCTTGTGTTTCAATAAATATAAATTTATCGAAACACAAGCACTTTGACCAATATTAAAAAAAAAATTCAAAATATCGATATTTTAAATAAAAATGTACAAGACTTGCATAGGTATAATACATAATGTATGCAGGTGTATTATCAGAGAATAAATTTACTGTAATATTAACAGTATATTTTAATTAAACCCAACCATAAAACCTAGTAAGGGTGTATTCAAAACTTTCCGTTTCAGCAAAACCCATTCTAAAATAACATAATTTTGCTAAATATTCCCTATATCTCCACACATAACGAAAACTAATAGGACCCATTGTGGTCATTTTTAGAATTTTGGTCGGTTTGTGCATATTTCACGTAAAAAGTGCTAATTCTATTTATTAAAATAACATAGCACATAACTTGAAGCAATATTTAGTTTTTATTTCATCGCAATTGATTAGTAAATCACGACCGGAATCGGTCAGAAGATATGTGAGTTGAATACTTCCAAAAATTCATTTACTTTGTACAATAACAACAAAACCGTGCCTAGCTACTCGTTGAATGGTAATTGCACAAATTTATATTATACTTATATGCATCAATAGATGGTGTTATATGTATTTTGAATCGCGTAATATTGTTTTTCACCTTCATATACACTGTCAAAAATCAATCAGAGTAGAAGTGTGGAGGGTGTCAGAGGAGCAAGTGCTTGAGTATGTAACTTGCTGCATTATAAGGTACACATGGAAACACAAACTACTGCGGGACTTTATTGGATATTAATGGATTTTTTTGTACTCATTTATTCATCACATCTATTGCCAGAGTGTAAATTATTTAATTGTGTTAGATTGAAGGTTTCAAGCAATTATAAAATAATATTTTTGACAATATTCTTATGGCCACATTTTGATACAAACATGACAAATATAATGAAGCGATTATTGTAATTTTATCTTTTGGTTTAAGAAAATTTATCAGTTTTATTTTACCGTAGCAAAAGAAGAAAAAAACAACGTTCATTCTGGTTTTCCTTTATGGACCTTGGTGTCCTTCAGTTTGACTTGGGCATTTTTCTCGGAAAGAATTTGATACACAAATCTGAAGGTTAGCGCCTTTATAGGTAGTAGCGACTTAATCAGAGATATTCTAGGAAACGTCTTAAGTACGAGTAGTACGCACAATATAAAATTTCCGTACACACTTGGGTACATATTAACATTTAAATATCCATAACATTTCTATTAAATATTTACAATAGCAACGTTGCTTTTTACTATGTATATATTGTCTACTGTTGTTTTCTACGTAGTGTTTGTTTTCTTTCCCAGGCCTAAGTATCGTAAAAAGCTTTGAGATTCGTAGTTATCTCTATTGTCACTATTGGTATAATTTAATACCGGTAGACGCATGAGAGCAGGTGTCGTTCGTAGTCATTATGATTCCTGTATAGGTTAACGAATATAATGTTTTGAATCAAAAATATATTTATTAATCTAATTAAACCAGAATCTACGCAAAAGATGTGTTTAAAAGCCTATACAGCCTTAGTGACGAGATGTATCCACCAATAAACCTAATTTTAATCACGACTTGTTTAAACTTTCTGTATGTTAGTTTTACCATAGATATATTCAAACTACTGTGCTATAAATATATCTACCATGCATATATTTTATAATATATTACTGTATAGCAAAATTTTTCAATTTATGCCAAAAAAAAAATAAAATACCGGGAAACAATTCTCGAAGCTGGGCTTGTAAAGATGAGTCTCGCAAGTACTTTTGTCTGATCTATGGAATATACGATTTCCTAAAGCAAAAATACCCAGGATTTTGGAAGTTATTTCCAAAAGAAAAGAAAAATATGTATTAAAAGGTGGATTTCAGTTTTTCGGATTGTGTGCATTTATGAAAAAGTTGGTTTAATCTAAAATTTTGCATTTTTTGGATTTGAATACGTTTTATCAAGTATTTTATGAACATTCAATTCTGATGAATTTATTTTTATTAGTTGAATGGAAATGGTCAACGAGATATGTAAAATAATTATACTATTGATAAAGTGAGTCATTAGATTTATATATTTTAAGTTAAGTTGATGATCCTGCTGTTCATTTTTTAGGCTTCCATAACTCAAAAGAAAAAACAGTCTGTTCGTCTGTAAATCACATTAACTCGCGAACATATCAATAGCTAAAACTCCTACATCTTTATTTCAAAACTTCAGATTTCACGAACTAATCAGATAATTGAATTTATTTTTTATTTCCATATATAGCGAAGGAAAGGGCTACATTTGGATATTATAAATGTTCTTTTTTCATAATTATACATGTACATACATACAAATATATATTTAAATATATATATATATATATATATATATATATATATATATGTATATATATATATATATATATATATATATATATATATATACTCAATTTTAATGTTAGGAAAAAATAGTACAAGCGAAGGTTATAGCGATGATCCTAGATCTAAAAGATTTTCAAGTATATATCATGTTTATAAGCCCACAAAATATGTCATGTTTTTATATTTCTCAACATTCACAGCGGGTTTTTTCAGAAACCATACGATGTACAATCATATGTCTAACAATAGCTAACTTTTTAAAAATATTAATATGAACATTTATGATTGCTTATAAAATTTCTTTACATTTTCATTTCATTTTCAGTCGTTTAAAAGGGGTTATTATGTGTAATACAATAAAAATTGCTTCACAATTTTAAACTCCATGGTTAAAAAATATTACAATTGATTTGAAAATAGAACTTATTAATTCATCCTCTTATTTCCGAAAGTTTTGAGCCAAAAATCATCAAAAAAGAGGGTGACCAAAACCTTAAATATTTGGAAGTGTAACACCGTAAAATATTTGTAAGTGCATAGATGGGTACGGAACCCTCTTAGTAAAAAATTTAGTCAGGCTTGACAGTTTTTCTTTTAATTACGATTAATGTAAACAACGGTGATAAATAATAAATTTGTTACTTTTTAAGGAAATAAAGGTGACTATGCACTTGTATCGAAGAAAGAGAGCGAGCGAGCTTTTAATTATTAAAGAAATTATTGTCGTTTATAATTCATCCTCACATTCGATTTTTCATTTCAAATGAAATAATTTTAGCTTTTGTATTTTTTAGAATAATTTTTTATTTTAGTCAATGTGATGGTACATTCCCTCTGTTTTACTAATCGTCTAAATTTAATACAATAAAACTAAGTATAACCAAATTTATATAATTTTACATATTGGTTCTTTTAAATAGGTATGGCAAAATTATAAGGGTTTTTACATTACCTGCAGGATACTAAAAACAAAAATTTCAATCAAGTGAGGTCACTTACGTAACGATCCATCTGTTTGTCAGTCGCAGCCCTTTTTATCGGAAGCCTCTCAACACAGTAACTTTGAATTCGATATAATGAAAAAGCATTCTAATTTGCACGTATCTCAATAGTTACCGATCATCTTTTGATTAGTATAAGATAAGTATATTTAATGTAAAATAAGTTTATACTAGTTAGTTCTTCGAATAATACTAAAAATATTACACTCCAAAACGGCTGATGCTAAAAGCCAAAAGCAAAGTAACTACAAGTTAACTTATATTTTGCCGGAAAACAAAAAAAAAATATTTTAAATTGCATACCATTGAAAAATTGATGATAATTTTACTGTCATGGAACATATATTAAATGATATATTTATATCTTGTGAAATAATATTAATATTTAGAAACAGTTTAATAGAAATGCTTTATATCCAAAAAATTTTATATGTGATTAATTCTGAACAAAACCCTCGTCGTTATGAATTTTAACCGTACTTATTATTACAATTTTTCTGGCATTATAAGACCCGTCTCTTGTGTTTATTGCGATCCGCTGAGGTACTCTATATGAATATTCCATTACCGGAACCTTAAATACAATAACAAGTGAGGGATTTTTGAAATTTATGCTGCTGAAGATAATTAGGTGCGCCAAAAAATATGATTTATATGTGTATTATATGTATTTGTAAAGATGTGAGCTTCATAAATTACTTGTATAAAAGGATATTACTTAATGGGAAGAAGAAAAGCCCCTTGTAATTCGATTATCTAGAGTACTTTGCAAAAATACACATAGCATATGGAGGAATTTTTTTGCACATGGTATCGTGGAATCTAATATCCGATTCGCATACGAGTATTTATATATTTTTTCATAAGAAGTTACATTTTTATTCAGATTTATGTGATTTATTGTTCTGTAATATGCTTTATGAAAAATGTAACTTGCTGATGTGGTAAAAAAAATTTATTCGTTATTTCGTTATCGATAAAATGAACAAGTTTATTGATATGTTACGTAAAATTAAAAAAAATTATAAAAAGTGCACTTTAGTATCTTCGTGACATTATTGAAAAGTGAGAGCAAAAACTATTAAACATATTATTTTGCTCACTTCAAAGTAAATAAATCGACAGTAATAAAGTGTCAAGTTGAATATGGTAGTAGAATAAAACATTAACTGCGGTTATAATTTGAAAGAAAGTTTAATAAATTATTTATTCACATTTTCAAAAAAAAAATTGTGTCTTATGTGGTCACCATGAGTAGGTACTTTCTCAATTATTATATTTTATAACATAAAGATACATTTTTATAATAATTATTTTTTACTATAATTTTAACTCAATACATTGCTCAACTAATTTAATGAACTAATTTTGCTATACTTGGTTTATGACAGCCATTTTTGTAATTTTATATTTTTATACTCTCATAGAAGTGGATATACTCTCATGGACACGAGCACCCAAGATAAAATTTTTATATTAATTTCAACATCTGTTATAATATTTCATTTCAACATCTGTTTTCCAAAAGTGCAACAGCTGTTTTCCAAATATGGAAAAAGAAATTTATCGATTGAATGCAAATTCATACGTATGCTATATGAAAGAACAAGTTATGCCAAGTGTTATATTTTACTTGGCCCTTTATAAAAAATCTCACTAAGCGACATAAATTAAAATGTCCAAAAAATGCATTCCACGTTTTATTTTCGAAGATAGTGATTAAAAAATAGCAAAGAAAACTATATTGGTAGAATCTGAGTGAAAGATTATACAAAATCAATAGTGATTATCCTCAGTCTTGTAGTTTTTGAGATATCCACCATAATTTTACGTTTTTGAAAGATATACTAGGTAGCAAATCAATGGGATAAAAAATAATATTAACGAATATTTCAATAACACTTTGCATCCTTAAATGCTTTAACTGTTTAACACATCTAATTATGTGGTCACTCTAGTAGTGGAAGTTCGAGTTATACATATCAGTTCTTTTGTCTTTGTAAACTGTATAATGACCTAAACAACTAAGACAGTTTTAGTAAAATCTTTTAATGTCAACGTGAAACAGCTAATACTTCTTTAATAACATCATTATAGAAAATTTCCGTTCCTAACTTACAAATTAATCAATCGATCTACCGAGTTCAGTCCCTCGTATTAGAGTTCTGCGCCCGTCCTTATCAAAGGAGTAAATTTATTTGCCGTTCTCCCCATGAACATAACAAGTAAATCTTTATCCGGTCCACTGATATAAGCTGAGCTCTTTTTACTGTGATTAGCTCGAATAAACGTCAAGCGAATCGCGTATTAGGAAGGGTAAACGTTCATGTGAACAGTGGCCAAAGGGCTCATTATTTAGTTTCACTTTTGATATTTCACATTAAAATATGCAGGACTTGCGTATGTTTACTACCTCATTTATACAGGAGTAATATTTCAAGATATATTAATTTTAAGTTAGAAGTCATTTTCACATCTAAACTACAAAACGTGGTAACGACGTACTAAAAACTTTCCATTTCCGTAAAGCCGGTACTTAAATAAAATTATTTTGGGTAATTGTTTCCTGCGTATGTACATATAATAAAAAATATAAATATGTGTGTGTTATTGAATATGGAAAATATTTGTAAAAAATTATTGGGGAGATAACGAATAAGTAACAAAATGTATTGAGACCATTTTCGGAATTTTTTTGTTTGCATGTTATTTGTGCACGTGTCACGTAAAAGTTGGTGCCCCGTTTGGGTGAAGAAAAAAAACGCAGGGTCACCTTGAAGTCATAGTTTTAGTTTTTATTTCAGCCAGAGGGTATGTAAATTTAATATTTTAAAATATTTAATTATACAACAACAGAATAGTATCTAGCCACTCGACGCCAAATAATCCCATAATTATATAGTGTTCCTATGTACGTATACAGGTATCGTTGTGTGTATTTTCAATCGCACAATGTAGTTATACATCCAATAAATTCGTGGTTGATCGTCTTCTGCGTATGAGTTTTTAAGGATTTGTACGTATTTGACATAACCTTACTTTCTTTAGAAACATTTAAAAGTGCGTAGTATGTTCTTTAAAATATTTGCAAATATTAATATTGCTTTTCGTATACATATACATATTGCCTAGTATATATTTTATTGTCTTAAAAAGATCGACGGTCCTTCAAAAACTATTAGAATTATAATAGTCGTTACAGTTTTCTAGTAAATTTAATGTTAATTAAAAAGGCTTTTATTTTAAATTAAAATATAAATACCAAAACATAACAAATAAAGAGTTCTAGTAAAACCTGCGAGTTCTCAAAAAACAGGATCGTCCTCGTAAAATTATCGTTCTACAAATTAAAATCCGCATTTACAAAAAACGCGCCGAATTATTTTGGAATAGGAGAAAAAAAACTTTCAGTTATGGTGGAGATTGACTGACTTTTATTACTGCGATGATAATTCTCAATGAGTTACATAAAATAACTAACATCCTGCTCCGGCTTCACACAGGTATATTTTAGAATAGACAAAGTTATTTTCCAAAATATTTTTTATATTTGCCTTCTTCCATAAGCAAAAACAACGTACGAAGATTTCATAAAGTTACAATTTTGTTATTTGGTTAACATTTTTCAATATGTAGTTTTTATTTCGTAAACGTAAACTTGCACTTGAAGCCTTTCTGCCTGTTTCTCCTCTCCGTGCGTGAATAGATCCCACCTAATGTCATTAAATGCGCATTTCTATATTGATTTACTTTCAAAAACCTTTTTAATAAGAGTTTCCATTTAGGAGTGAAAAGAATTTTTTTTAAACAAAATCCTTAAAGTATCCTTGATATTTATTTACCAAATTAAGTTAAATAATGCCTCTTTATCCCACGCACTTTATTGATTTAAAGAAAGCGAGAATTCTTTATATAATTGCATATATGCTTTTCCAACCTTTTTATAGATATATTTAGACCTATGTGAGAAGAAATAACGCATGTGTTATTAGTGTGCTTGAAATAGTTTTTCCAGCATTTGTTATGAAATTTCTGAGATCAGCAACTTTTTTCACCAATTACGTTGACATTGTTAACTATTTCTAAAAAAAGCATATATATAGCGTATTGCAATTAAAAATATATAGCGTATTGCAATTTAAAAAATATATAGGGTATTGCAATTTAAAAATAATGTGCCATCATATTACAAATGTAGTGAGTGAATAGGGTTAGTGCTTTTTGCGTGAAACCCTAAATACCAAACAAACAAAACATTCCTCTGAATTAGGTCATTAGGATTATTCAATGTATGAAATAAATCAGTATGTTTATATATCTTAACGAAATAAGATAAACAAGTTATACAATTACTAATTATTGGGCTTTTTAACATTGTGTAATTGAAAGGTAGGTTGAAATAAATTTCAGCCGTTTAAGATTATAAAATCTAGTACTGTTTGCGCTGAAGTCAGTGAAAAATTCAATACAAACTATAATAATAAATTAATCGGTTTTCTATTTATTGAGAAAATAATATTGACAATTTAATAGAAAAAAAATGTTATCATCGTCTTGGCTCTTATATGTGAATTAATTTTACACGAAGAGCTTTCAACTTTTGATGTGAAACATCTAATGAGGTGTTAGGATGGTAGTTAAAATACTTTGATGGCACGTCGCGACGTGTCATTCGGTCAGCTTTGCGTCTTGTCGGTTCTTTACGACTTAACGTTTCGCTCTCTACTACATTACATACATGTTACTTTACGCCTGTGTTAGTGTATCAGGATTGTTTCTCACAACTTTACTCGTTTATATCGGTGTTAATAAATTCCGTTATCAAAAATTGAAATATTTTTTAGGGTGTTGTACACACCCTAAAAAATATTTCAACATAAATATATTAAAAATTTACATGTTTCATGTCTGCCATGTTCCAGTGACGGTTCATATTTTTTATTTTAAATTGTAAAACGTATAATTTTACTCTATTCAAAGGAATGAAATATCTCTAATAATAATGAAATCTCTTTATATTTTGAAATAGTTTTTTAAATTTGAAAGTATTTAATTTTCTTTTACGACCATCATTTAAGTTTTTTAAATTTTCATATATTTGGAGTATTAACGTATTCGTGGCCATTTTTTAGAACCTAATTGGTCAGTTCAGTCGCATTTTGAATAATTTCAAAGAAATATATGCATATTTATGGCCTCATAAAAATTTAAATTAGTTAGGTTGGGTAAAACCAATTTCGAGGAAAATTACTAGCTTCTAAATATGTCTTATAAACAATATATTCTTGAAAATACTCCTCTATTGCATTATTTTTAAAACTGTCCATTTTGAAGGTAAAAATCGTTATTTAAAAAAAAAATCGTTATTTTAAAAAAAAATTTAATGGCACGAAATATTACTTATTAATTTTAATAAATTATATATTTCGATAGCAATAGCTAAACTAATAAATTTGTATTAAAATATTGTAGACTCAGGCGTGTGATATGAAATAAACAAGGTTGACATCCGTAGATTCATCACTTCCGCTCCGACTTTTTTTGAACATTTAGAAATTATTGTAGCAAGACAATTTTACAATATATTATATATTTATTTACGCAGAATTTAAAATTAAAAAATATTGCTTTTGAACGTATGTATATTCTAATACCATCATAATTACGGTATTTTTCAGTCCACCGTTGGACATAAGTCTCTCGCGCGTATCATTGGAGGTAATATATCCATAACCGCCATACTGGGCGATCGTAGCGCGTACATTTTGCAATGGTGGACATGCTGCCCATCATCGGTTTTTGTTATTTTAATTACGCCATAATAACCATATTCCAGCACACTAGACGGGCAGCCGGCAATCGAACCCGGAAACCCGCAGTGCGCTACGACAATAAAAGGCCGTAAGCCCTTGATCAACCCATAGCACTATAGCAGCGACTATGTTCTAATATATTTATGGAAAAAGTTCAGGATATACATTTTTATGAAAATCGGTATTTGATGGAATTTTTCCATGTTTTTATACAAGTTTACATTAATTAATATATTAATAATATTTTTTTTCAATTGTAATAAATATAAAAATTATTATTTATTGCAATTCTTACAAACATTACTTTGCCAAACGATAAACAGATTAAAAAATATATATTAACTGTATTAAATATTCATGGAAAATCCATAGTTTCTTCCATTACTTTTAGTAACTAGAGTATTTTAAAGGGTTTAAATTTTTTTGCATGTTTAAAAAATATATCATGAAAAATCACATTATATTTACGCCATAAAATTATACTAAGCCTTATATTTACACCGTGAGTAATATAAGTTATAATAACTTTCATAGTTTAGTGAACTCGTCAAGGCGTGTAGATGCTTAAGTGAACATAACAAGTTTTTTCCTAATGAAACAAAATTAAACCCAAAAAAATGTACGGTAGAAGTACATAACATAAAATATGTGTCGGAGACTTGTAAAGAGATGAGCCTCGCAGATGACTTGTCCAAAGGGATGATTTATTAATTCTAGGGTAAACAATCCACTCTAATTCGATTATATAGAGTACTTTGCAAAAATATTCATACCATGTGGGGTAATTTTTCCTCACCTGGAATGGCAAACCTCCAGTACCCGGTCGCATATTTATATGTAATTACATTTAGTGGTTACATTTTTATATAGCTTAACGTGCTTTACCATGATCAAAACATATAAAAAACATTCTTATAATGATGATTAAAAAGGATTCGAAATTATTGTGTTTTTGATAAAATGACGAACTTATTGCCGTGTCATATAAGATCAAGAAAGTCTTTAAAAGTCAGATTAATATTTTCAAAATTATTATTTATTGCGCTTATAGTAAATTACCAAAGGGTAAGAGATGTACAGTTGTTGATTACAAATTAATTTAATAAAATTGACAGTAATAAAATGTCTAGTTGAAAGTTATAGTATTAGAAAATATTAAGGGTGTTTATAGAATGACACAAGGTTCGACAAAGTATTTAGTTACATTTTTAAGAAAAGTTCTACTCCTATGCAATCACCGTTACTGTTTTTTCTCCCAATAAATATACTTAATAATAGTCAGATATATTTCTAAACTTTTCACTTTAACTGTGTTATCTAATGATCTAAATTTGTTCCTTTTTTCTGATGTTCTACATTTGATTTTATGACTACCATTTTCAAATCCTCAGAAGTGTATACACAGTTAAGATAAAAAAAATTAATTTTTTATACTATCGAAATGCATGTGATGAAAATAACTTCCATAATCTACAACGATAATAGACGTTTTCAAACAGTAGAACAAGAAACTTATTTGTTAGATGTCAATTTGCACTTATAAATGATAATGTTTACATATTTACCAAGTTACAGCTAATATTTATAAAAAAACAATATTAAATGACAAACATAAAAGTAACAAAAAAAAAACTTAAAAATGAATTTTCGAGATTTAATAAATTTGTGGAATATTGTATATACTCGCTTCAAAAATTTTAATTAAATATTCCTATAGTAACTTCTAATATCATGTTTCTTTCTGAGACGTATAAGTGCATATAGGAACGTGCGTTCCGTGGCATAATTCTTCAAAAGAATTTTTCGATATTCTTATTTTTTACTCTACTGAATGTACAAAATTACAAAAAGAGAGATATCACCTGATATTTTAGGATAATCGTTCAATTTTTATATAATTTACCTATTCAATATCATAATGAGACGAAGGTTAAATTTAATATTTGCGATATTACCAAATAGTGATTAAGGGTACCCTCAAAAAAAATGAAAAGCAGGTCCTGATGAGGTAAAAATATATAGTGCCATTTAGCATACAAATACTTGAACTCTTTATTATGTACTGCCACTTTGTAGGAGTTGATATATTGAAACATATATTAAATAAAAACTATGTCACCTCACCTCAACCTCGTTGTGAAGGATTTAAGCACAAAATCTTAATAAAAGATGTGCCGAGTATTTATGCTCATGTTCCTTTTGGTGAATATTTGTCTAGTTTTTGTATTTGTACTCGTTTTTATTTTATTTTAAACGAATGTTCAAATAATAACCGAATAACAAAATTATAACGTGACGAGTGTTAAAAGAAGGTTTATCTATAAAACGAAATACTGTAGAAATGACAATTTTTGAGTATGTAGAAATCAGTTAAAACTTACGTTTTAAGCAAAACTATACCACTTTTAAAATATTTTATGCCGAAAACTAAATGTAAGAAAATTGTCAAATATACGTGATGTAAAAGTACTATGAAATAAAATAGGGCAGCCCACAGAATCATGGATATTTAAGTGAGTACAAAATTACTTCGTTTTTTTTTATATTCATAAACATTTTTTTTTACTCTTCAATATTCGAAGTATTTAAGTTCCAATAACGATTTCAAAATTATTATTTCAAAATACTTATTCCTCTAAATTAAAATCGATCAATACACAGCCATCTATACCTAAAATTTGTAAAGACAAAAACATACCAATCAAAGCAAGGAAGTTTAAAAGAGTTAGTTCGTGGGAGCAGCAAAAATTCAGAGATTTCGTATTAATTGTAGAAAAATGACGGGAAAAAATAGAAAGTCTCTTTCTGGTTTTTAATGCATTTAGGTCTCAAAACAAAAGCCAAATTAGAAGTAATATTTATCTTTTAGAAATAAATAATAAAGTAACTTACAATCGGTAGAACAATATCGGTGCCTTCTTTCATCATACACTTAAGAAAATTTGCATAATTTTGTAATTTTCCACCTTGAGGTAAGTCGTTTTTCTTATTACATGAATTACATTTACATTTACAGAAACTAATGAAGTTTATTTTATCGTAGGTAACCTTGTTAGTTTTGTGCTAGTGCCATATTTAATTGAGTTTCATTTAACTTAACATTTTTTCTCTCTATTAAATGTTAATTCCATATAGCTTCTTAGTGTTAATGTATTAAAATTAGTTTTGAAAATCCTTTAAATCCATAGTAAATTTTTTTTAAATTGTATATATTTTTTTAAAATTTCTGAAACGGGACTACTCGCGGAATTTAACACATATGGCTTAACTTAATTAGAAATAAAGTTGTCATTATAATACAATAATTATAGTTTATTAAATTGTTGAACACCCAGATTTATCGAATAGAGTTTTCTTTGTTGCCCATTTCGCATTTTTATTTACCAATTAATTGATAGAAACGATGTGATTTATGTACTTATATATTTTTGTCTAATCTATATAAGAATATATTGTACTGAATATATTAGTATTTCTGAAATAATGCAATCAAATATATGATATTGTACATTTCCGGAAACTTACGATTTCATAAAATTAATAATGTCAAAACAAAATAATTTAAAATTTCATTGAAGTCAGAAATGTTTAAATATGTGGGAGATCCCGAAGAGAACGATATCCATACATATTTCCAAAACCATTTGACCATTACGTGTCTTCCAGAGCACAGTAACAAATGTTTATAATGGTTTATAATGTAGTAAAAATTCAAGTTATTTTTGTTTCAACATCCTGATGGAATTTTGATCCTCAAGGCTCGGGTGGCTGGGCCGTGTTCCCAAAAAAAGGTTAAATATTGCGTCCGACCAGCGCTCGATGTATGCAAATCGCATAATACCTAATTTTCATAAGACTTTATGTTACATCATACGTTTTATTCTGTGTTTGTTTTACGAGCTGTGGCGAGCTTGAATATGTATTAGGTATTAAAAGTGGTTTGGCTAATATTATACGCACTGGCGAAAGTACTTAATATTGCCGAAAATGACACAGTATATAGAGCTGGAGTTTATGTATCTGAAGTATTATAAGAGGGATATTGGATGGTGCTACCATTTAAGAATGAAGGATTCGGCATATACCGTTTATCACGTTCACGTTTGGTAACATTTTTTCATATGTTTGTTAGAAAAAGCCAATAAAATGTATTAACTTAATACTATATGTACTTAAGTACATGTAGATGTTCAAATATTTAATGACACTAAATATTTTTGTTATAAATATTGCCTTGCTTGTTTTTCAGGGGCGTAAAGAACAAAAATAGAAGACCATTTGTCGGATATAATACAAAATATTAAAATTAATTTTATTGGCCGTTAATAAACATAAAATTAAATAATTACAAGAACTTTTTAGATTTTTTTTATTAACTCTGGAGAGTAGGGTTCAGTTATTTTCAGGTGCTATAAACGCATTAAATAAAATTGAAATTAATTTCGACGTAATTTTTTATGCACTTACTGGAGCCCCGTAGTTCAAATGGTTTTGCCAAATTTACGTTTAAATTAAAAAAGTAGACATGATGATTTAATTAAAAATATGTCCAATATATAGAGCATGCATGAGAATATTTTACCTATCAGAAATATATCAAAATAGTGAAAATTCCAAATTTTACTTTCTTGTCTCTTGGAATTATAACCGTGTATAAAATAGGATAAGAAAAGGCATGAATACAAATATTTCTGCAAGAAAGCATGTATATGAATAAATTACATGTAACAAATACGAGTATACCGGTATAATTTCCTTCTTCTACGGCTGTCACTGCAACTAGTGTTGGTTGCCAGTCAGCTCTACGTATTTGGTCTTGTCCTTGACAAGGCGAAAGAATTTGACGTTATTAGCAATCTCTGTCATTTTCGGATGTTGAGCAACCAATATTTACTTTTAAGACCAGCTTTTCTTTTTCAAGCAACGTTTCCCGCCATATGCCCGTATATGCAATTATATGTTGTCTGATGGTTTACAAAAGCTTGGTTTTCTGTCCAACACCTCATAGAATCTCCTCATTTGTGACTTTCTGAGTTCAAAACGTAGATATCATGCATCTGTAGGTCTACATTTTGAATGTTTCTATACATTTCTTGAGATCTTAGTAGTCCATGCCCTGTATTTTTATTGAAATATTGGCTAGATATAGCACTGGAGTAGACGAATCCAAAATGAGATTTTATGGCTATAATTGTAGATTTCTTTTTTATTTTTCTAAAAGAGCTACTATTATTTTCATACTTGTGCAATGCATTACTTACGAAAATATAATAAAACTATTAACATAAAAATTGGGAAGGCCCACTCTAACCCCACTTCCATTATTGTTTTGTATAAAATTTAAATGCTGTTGGAAATTTCTACAAGTTATTCTCTTCAAATTGTCCCCCTGAATATGTAGTCACACAATGAAATCTTGGTCGTGGTTAACAATTTAAATAAAGTAGACATAAAATACATCATGTAGTTTCATTTAGTTTCGAAAGAACATTAAGCGAAAGTTTTAGAGTTATCAAGAATTGCATAAAGTTATCTTCAAATGGAGTTGTACTACTTTTTATATATCAAAAGCCACGAAATTTAGATCTGTCTTGTATGTGATAACTTTTTGATGGAATATTCAGTGTGTCGTTTCACAAGTGTTAAAAATTATTTGTTAAATCGACGTCATTATTTATATTCAGAGACATAAATAATAGCCTTGATATTCTTGGATATTTCAAGATAAAATTTCTTAGGCTGGAAACTTGAGATAAAGTATAGTTCATAATAGGCATAATTGTAAATGTTTGGTTTATATGTAAGCTATCGTGATTTGTATTTTTGAGCAGCATAAAGGGTCATTATAGTCGACAAAAATTCAAAAGAGCTGTTATATTAAATTAATCACGTTAAAAATATCTTAATTAAAAATGTACTTGCGTATTTCTTTTACAATTTAACGGCTAAACTAATATACTAATTTGTATCAAACTTAAAATTTTACAGGTTTTTAATACGTTTAGACATATAAATATATATATATATATATATACATATATATATATGTATATAATATACGTTTAGACATATAATATATTACGACTAACTGACAAAAAAAAATATAATAAGTCTGAAATTTGAAGCATAATTGAGGTTTGAGTTTTTTGAGGTGAAATTACTTGGAGCCATATATATAATTATATCATTGTAAGCTCATTATGTTATATATATACGTAGACACCTGTGTATATATAACAATCAGCTTTCATATCACCTGAGGTGAAATAGTTTAGGTCGTAAACTCTTGATGGTAATATACATGAAAACCTTAACGTGCGCAATGAACACGGTATAATATAATATATTTACTGAAATTTAACTGTAATGTACTTTCATTGTAGGCGTTTCCTCTTTAAATTGCTCGTTTTGCAACTTAACTTTAAAATTTTATTATCAGCTCAGTTTAGTTACAGTTAGCTTATTGGTTTAAGATGCTTGGGTACTCTGAAGATTTCATGAGGTTCATCTCTAATATATTAATATATTTTCTATTCAAAGCGAGTGAGTTGGTATGTTCCAGTATTATCCTAATAAGATTCTGCTGTAAATTGTTTTTGCAAGGACTCAACTAACTTTTGTAAAATTTCATGACACCTTGGAAATTTGTTTAAATTATCTAGACATAAATTACATTTTATGTGATATTATATCATATTTCTTTACACTTAGCAAGGTAATCATTTTGATATGATGAATCATTTTTAATCTGCGGACATTTTCATTTCAGCATACGCGAGAGCATCAATTTGATGAGTCATTCTTTCCAATTAATAATTGCATGCCACCAGCCGCAGATATGTAAATAGTAAAAAAATTAGGGTAACTCCTTATAATAATTTTACGAAGTATTGATCCCATACATTTAAAAAATAAAAATTATTAAAATGGGAATTAATATAAATGTCATTCTCATAGCAAAACTATTTTTAGCTATTTCACGTATTTTATTGGAACTTTCCCATTTTTTTAATTACGCCTCAATATTTTGAGAAAACTACTTCAGAATACTCCTCAATTTTATTACGTTACCTTGATGCAATTTTCTAATCGTCCCGTTAAGTATAGCAGATTCTTCACGATCAATTATGCAACAAATAATTCCAACTTTTCTGTAGCGATTTGCTGAGAGATCACTTCGATACAAATAAGTCCACTGAATACTAATTTATGCACATTCATTCAAACATTTGACCAATAAATAAATCTACACATATAATAAAATTATAAGGGTATATTCTGTACTTGAAAATATTTTAAAAATAGTGACTGATTTATCGTATAAGATGATAAGGCAAGGAAAATCTTCTTTTCCATTTTTTTAACTCTGCCTGTAAGTTACTTTATGCGTCAATCACACAAAATCTATTGAACAGGTACACAAAATCTATTGGTATGGTAATAGGTTACACATACGAGGGAGAAAATATTTTTTTCTTATTCCGATTTTTACGTGAGTGAAACCATGGTACACAGCTTGTAATCCAAGATTTAAATATTTTCTCTTCGTCATTTTTCATTTCGTATCACTCTTAAATGGGTATTTCAATTATTGTTATAAAACAAAATCAAATAATATTAATTACAGTGTTAGCCATTTAGAAATGCATGAAGCCAAAGACATATTTTCGACAAATTTACTACATCATATTGGCAACAGTAACGTAGACATAATTCGGGAAAAATACGCGCAAGAAATTCGTTTTGTTCGTTGAGACCTTTTGATATATATGCATTGCATTGTAATTTTGTTAAATATACGCTTGTTATAAATGAACCATTTTTGGTAAGACATTTCCATTTTGTTCAAAAATCAAGATAAAGGCAATTAATTTATTAAAGATGTATTCCAAGTACGCAAAGAGGTGGAAATAATTTCCATATTTTCGAAATGTTTAAATAACCGCATAAAATTAGTAAAAAATATACCAGTCGATGTGTAGATATTTTCTTTATTAGAAAAAAATTGTATACATTTAAGCCTTTAAGTTCTCCAATATCTTATACAGACTAAAAATTTATTCGTGTTTTTCAAATTGGTTTGTAATAGTGTTTATATAATACAATAAAACCAATGCAAGCACAGATGAATTTTCATCTACGAGTTTTTCGTATTTTATACCGCCGAAGCGAGAAATATCTTGAGTTTAAGTTTTCCAAACAATCCAACTTCGAAGTGGCATATACAAACAACCAAAAAAATTTGTAAAGTTAATATAATACTATTGACAAATAAAATACCACCTCCAGTGCAAACTTAAACTTTGTACGTAGAGACATTTTAATTAGTATATGTTTTTGTTGTGCGACGTTATCTAGGTGCCTCGTAAAGATGCGTACTGAACAATATGATATTAATTATGATTCGTTTCGTTTTTACTATTAACAAATAAATATATGCTAGCTAGATGTTATAAACATCGCGTTGATGAAAGATGTAAACTTTGATAAACTTATAATTAGTCCATCCAATAAAAGAAAATATTTTGCTATATCAAAAATATTTTTAATACAATGTAGGCATTATAAAACCTACTAAACGGGAAAAAATACTATATGCATTCTTTTAAGCGTATATTAAAAAATTAATTATTTAACTTCTAAGATTTGATATTAAAATTAAAAATTCAATGAAGACAATTTTTCAATCACAATTTTTATTAACAAAATTTAATTATTAGAATAAATTTCAAATGATTGTTTTTGCCTATTATATTGTAATAGGCAGGGAGGGAGGCTAAGTCTAGGGGAGGCTAATATGCAGGGAATCTAAGTCTGGTACAGTCCTTTAAAAATTGTAATGAAATTCCTTTAATCCAACTTTTTTCTTTGCTTTCAATGAAAAAAATTATACGTAATATATAATAATGTAAACCTTTGAGATCGTTATGCTTTTGTTAAATATAATAAGATTTTAGGATCGACAGGTTTAAACGATAAAATACCTATATCTTTATAAAACAAAAGGTTGATAAATATAAATAATAAAATGAGTAGTATTCGTACGACGAAATGTATGGATCACACTTAGCCACACAAGCATACTTAATGGTGTATAGTATTTTAATTAACCCTTTTATATATATTAATGTTATATTTTACCTTGTATTTTTATATTGCCTTTTACACTTTTCACAGGTGTAAAAATTACGAATTTCTCGTAATCTTTCAAATTAAGTTTCTCTTTCCTTCGTTTTCGGTTGAATTCAAGACGCTGTATTAGATAAAGGCAATCTCTATTAACAATACAATACCTATTATCAGTTTTTACAAATAATTTGCATTTTAATTTAATGGTCTTAAATAGAAAATGTGTAAATAAAATAATGTATAATCATAGATACATACATTGATAACTAGTCAATAGCTGATATTAATGCAAAATAATAAGTTATAGTCAGCCACACTGCTATTAATTTTCTATCGATGTTCTACGAAAAGTATATATAGTGTTATTTTTGTACTTCACAATCCAAACAAATTGTTCCTAAGATCAGCCCCGATCATTAGTTTTATAATAAGTAATATTGAAACATTAATTTTGCATTGAATAAAATTAAATTAATTTTAACCCGTTTTTATTACAAGAAAATTATTTCAATTAACTGCCTTATTTTCCTCTCATATTCTGTTACCTCCTAAAGGATTACTAAATAATGACACTGTATCTATACTGATTCCAGCCTCAGAGCATTGAATATTAGTGGATATGGAAGCCTGCTACAATGTGATGAATGCCTATCACATTGTTCGTTCTCTTGTAGTGTAGTAGACTTGGGTTGTGCCTAAACCTTAAATGTGTTTTTAAATTCGTTATGGACGATTTGTAAGAAAATGTTTTTTACATAGGTTACATATGGCAACTCTTATCGGAGACACCTTCGTAAAAGTTCCATAGGTAAGATAAATACCGTTGACGACTCATTTTCAACTTTAAAAATAATATTAAAAAATATAACTAATACTGGAGTAAATATGCCTACTTACACAAATGATTAAGGGAAAACAATTTATGATGAAGAAATTAAAACAGAAACTAAAATGTAAAGACAATAATTAAAGTTGAAAATAATTGTTTATGTGTAACTATTAAAACACTGTATATTTAATTTTAAACCTATCATTTAATTTTAGATATAATATGAACTAAAGAGTTATACCGTTGCTGTATCAATTATCAATTACCTTTAAGACCTCATTTACCGTAAGCGATTAAAATACCAGCAGCAATAAAAAATGAAATATTGTTGTGTACAGATACACGAACATAACGAATGTAAATATTTTAATGCCCACCGGCGTCTAAGTAAGCACGCAGGCGGTTACGCGTGAAACAAAACACATACTGAATAAATAGCCAATCTAAGCTGTGTCTGTAAATGATAAAAGAAGAAATCTTACTCTTATATTTTTATTGAGAAGTTTTAGATGAAAACAAGGTTTACAATATGGTTCAAATAATAAGATCGGAAAAACGTTTCGTTGTAAACCTTAATATGGCTTTGATAGTCACTAATATTTTTTAAAAATATTATAGCGAATATGTTGGATTTCCTCACATGTACGACAGAGCCATAGAAAACTACATATGAGTTTCTGTGACTCCGTCTTATATGTGAATGATACAAATACTAATTCGATTATAAATTGTACTATGAGCATTCTGTATTTAGATGGAATCGATGTTGCAGTACAGTTTTCAGTAAAACTTACATTTGCAATGAATATTATTAAATTGCCCACATATAATTTTTTCAAGATTTTATGACATTTTAATATAATAATTTACAAAGCCAAAATTATATGATATGCATATATAAATAAACATTTCTGATTTAATTTTTCAAAAGCATCGACAAATTAGAAATTTAATAAATTTCATTTTTAGGTGGCTGCCGCTTCTCTCGCTTAGAACGTATAACTTGATGTCACGTAATTTTAAATTAGTAAATTACTCAAACTTACTTGTATCCGTTATAATTACAGCCTACATTATTCTTGATGATGAAAGTAAGAACGGAACAAATTCAATAGGCAGTTCAAAAGAAATAAATTTTAGGAAAACAGATAGCGATAATAACCAATATGTCGAATTTAATAAATCGAATATGTAAATTATTATCGTATTGGACTACACCTACTTGCATAAGCACGCATTTGTATTTTGAGCACACTCAACTATTTTTGAGCTCACTGTATTTAATATTTGAAATCAGCCGGCACAGCACTCATTTACAATGCAGTTTTTATGCCATTCAATCCGTACGTTACATTGTTGAGATTTCGATAATTCTTTTACAAATATTACCGGAATAATTCAGGAAATTTATATTACAAAATAAACTAAATGTACATCCGCCACGCTACTAGTAACTTATATAATTCGAACAGTTTCTCAAAATGAAAGTTTTTAGTAAAAAGTGGTGACTCTATAGGTTGAAAAGAGGTGACTAAATTTGCATAGGAAAAAATATATTAGGTTAATTTTACTTAGAAATTCGTGTAAATGCTTTGCAATAAAATAAAAGAATAAAACAATAAAACAAGTATTTAAACATATTACGATATACAACCCCTAAGGGGGTAAAAAGCGGTTGCTACATTTGCTTGGAAAGTAAATTGTAATGGTAATTTCCACTTAAAATTTAGTATTAATATGTTCAATACAAATCATATAACAAATATTTAAGAATTTTATGAGGTTCCATCTCTATCGGTTTAAAATTGTATAGATAAAAACGTAAGCTAAGTTTATACGGGTAAAATATTTCTATTGTACATTTTGCGTGCCACTATGTTCACTGGCTGTACTCGAGGCGGGGGAGGGGATGGGGAGAATCGGTTTTCATACCACTAATACCGCTTATACCCTATTGTTACGTTTTTGAATTCATGCGACTACAAACTCCCCTTAGAGTCTGTTTTGCAATGTCGATTAATAAATCTTACGGACAGTTATGCAATGTGGTAAGCAATGACTTAGGGGAAGATTGCTTCTGACATTATTTTACACCAGCAATATAAACACCAATGTGGTACACAAAAAAGTGCTGTATTAAATTCTAATTTCCTCTCGGCTGCTTTATTTACGTAAACAATGTAGACTGTTTGTAGAGTGTATTGATATGTAAATAAACAATAGTGTAAACATACAAATAAGTAGCAATTTAATAAAAATGAAACTAACTTCTTATTTTATATTTTAAAGCACAAAAATATTTTTTCTGAAATGTTCTCTATTCTCTAAGTTATAAGATACTTAAACCGATAAAAATAGAATAATTTACAATTAATGAGATGGCATGTTGACATAACTACATATAAATTAACAACAAATATTCGGTTATCGCAAGAAAGAGAATATCTAAGAGAAAAATATAGAATTATAAAATTATATTACTCGTTTCCTGTGGAAATTCGGTTTTACATCGGCTAGTTATGTATTGTGTGTGTGTTTATTAGAACGTACATGCACCAGTATGGTATAACTTCTTCATAATCATTTAGAACTAATTAATAAAAATATAAATAGAAGAGGTTTGAAATTAGGACTGTGGTTTTGATCTTATTTTGTGTAAATGTTCTTTGAAGAATTTTCCAATCACAATAATTGAAAGTATTATAAAAATTGAAGGTTTTTAAAGTAACGCTGTGCATTCAAATTTAAAGTTTCTTTACTGAATTTTGTGATTATAGTGTGTCTAAGTTGAATGATAAGTAGATTTTTGGACATAGCGCAGATATGATTAACAGATTAATAACTAAGGGAAGGCTGTCTTTCAAACCAATTATTGTACAATTCGAAGCTATGATAACTGATTTCCACCGGTATCTTTGTAATAATTATCACTGTGGTTAAATTCACCTGAAATAATTCAAATTTGATTTGAAAACCTGTTAGCACCTTTATGCCTTCTTTTATATAAGTTTCCTCTTTAAATAAATCATGAAATACCCCTTTTAATTTTTTTTCTAATTTTGTTCACTAATGTGCCACTCGCACCTATCGTGGTTAATTAGCCATGCATTACACAAGATACAATCATCCCGATATCCTATATATGCTGTTTTCTTAATATTATTAAGAAAACACTTTCTGAAATTACTAGTATTTCTCATTTTTACACCAGGCAATGTACTATGTAAATAGACCTTTAAGTAGTGACGTAAAAGAAACGAAGATGTATGTTTTTCCATACATCTATTCAATTTATATAAAAATATTTAGCCTCAACCAATGTCTCTAAAATCGTCTACGTTCCTCAAAAAATACATGTACGTTCCTCCTAAAATTTAGCTACTAAGAAATGCAAGTTTTTTAATAATAATTTTGTTTCCTCCAATGGAAACTATATAGATTAGAATGTGCCAAGTTGTTATTTAAATACATTTAATAAAATAAATAAATACGTCTTTTTAAATTTTTATTTGCAAAAATGGAAAATGCTTTTTGATGTGCCTGGAAAAATACTTTTTCCAGGCACATCACATTTGAAAATCAGTTAATTTTTTGGCATAAGAAACAAAATTACGTGCAAAGATACATAATTTTTCTTTTTGTGGAAAACTAATTTTGTTTTCTTTTCTGTTTTGCTTTATTCTTCCATTTAGATGAATTTCGCTGTATAATTTATAGCACTATAAATATTATTAGGAAATTCAAGACCTATATAAGGTTGACACGAGTTTTTAAAACATTTTTATAGTGGTAGTGTAATTAAATCAATTCCATATTTCTGTGAAATAATTTTTTTTTTCATTTCTCCGTACTGGAACCACCACTTGCGCTTCCCCCTCAATCACCATACGAACTCCGTACGATGCAACTATACTTTAATGATGTAGCAGTAACATCTTGTGATTTTTTAGTTGATGCGTAATGATTACAAGAATTTTTATCAAAATTATATCTGACGTAAAACGAAACGTAACGTGGAGATTGCCTTTCAACTTAAAGAAAATTTATTGCATTCAACAATGATGTCGTCACGGTAAATGTGGAATAATTGGTAATATTACTTCAATTATTATTAAAATTATCATTTCAACGAACTGTTATCATATACAAATACGAATCTATGCAATAAAGTATATACGAAACCCTTTATATACCGTTTAAAGGCAGTTTTATTACTTTTTTCTATAATCAATTTAAAGGCAGTTTTATTTATTTTTTCTATAAAATCAAATTTATCTATTTCCATGCATCTCCCATAAAGATAGGTTATTTTAAGACATGTATGGTTCATTGGAATATAAACGAAAGCTGTAACATGCGCAACAAAAACGGTGAAATAACATAGAGTTATTTGAAATTTAATAATAACGTTCACTTTATCACATGTTTTCCTTGTTTATGTCGCGACTTGAGCAATTTAACTGTTGGGTTTTATTGCTAGCTTTCAGTAGCAGTATTTTCTATATTATCTTTATCTTTCAGTATTGCAGACGTTTCATGAGTTTCACCTTTAAAATGTAAGTATATTTTTCATTCATAGCTAGTAAGAGCGTAAACTTAAGGCATTATCTTCAAAGGATTGTGTAGTAAATTACTTTCGTAAAGATTCATCAAATGTTTTATTTGATTTTATTGCCTCTTTACTAATTGAAAAGCTTTATATTGTTTACACTAATACTGTATTTTTTCTAGAAATTATTAGAACTTACGAAAGTATTTTTTTATGTATGACTCTAGACCTCTAGTATTAGAGTGCATTTAAGAGATCGATTAGTAACATATGTACGAAACACATTTTATTTCATTTAAACATATTTATTGCCAAAATTAGAGCAGCATAGAAAAAAATGATAACCGACGTATAATTTTTTACGAAACGATATAAGAAATCAGTTCTTATATTTCAAAAGAAGGAAAATTTTAAAATTAGTCGGAAATAATGCAAATTTTATTTTTATGGTAAAATTATATATTAAAAAAAATTACATGTGTTTTTAAAAATGTTTTAAGCTTGTTAAATTTTAGTAATAAAAACAATATTTATGTAACTTTTTAAACATCATTTTTTAATATTTTGAGAAACCGGTTTTTCTGAAAAGCTTTTTTCAACTTTTACAGTTGCAATTTTCTAAGTTTTAGTATTTCTCATTACTTGTTTAGATCGACTGGATTTTTACAGCGATTTTGAAAAAAATTAAAAATAAAAAGAGTATCAACTAACACATTACGCACATATGTATTTCAAGAACGTGAAGGAATATAAGACTCATTGTTGGAAAATTAATAAAGGCCAATCGATGTCGGGATATTTTGTCAGCTTGGAAAAATGTGTGTACAATTGAAATTTTAATTTCTTTAAATAATTTATTATATACAGTTCCCATAACTGTAACTCCTTTTGCAGAGAAACTTAAGGCAGTGTTTATATAATTCGTTGGATAGGATGCAGGTGCTGATAGGAAAGAGAAAGTGTCATTTTACGGTTTCTGATAACTCGTACTCCTTAAAAACTAATAACCAGACACAATTTAGAAGGGATAAATAACTAGGGAAAACATATCAACAGGAAACATATCAGCATTCAAGATACGTAAGTTTAATAAATGTATAATTAATTGAAATATGATAAATTAATAAGAAACAAAATAAATAGAAAAATTTTCAAACTGACGCAACAATACTACGTGGTGTAATAATATTTTTGTTTATTTTTCTAGTTTTAATTTATATGCCAGGAACAGAAAATATTTAGAGAAGTAATATGTACTTAACCTCGAGTTGCGGTTAACACTTTGATTTTCTTGTCGCCAGCTAGTCGGCAGTGACAATATGCCTGTCTTGTAAAATTCCGGTAACTTTGATTCAAAAAACTATGCAAGGTCGTTTTGGAGATCTCCTTTAAAGTCGATTTTTTTTCACATAAACGGTTACTAAGAGCCTTGAACAAATGGTAAACAGAGTGCACAATATCTGGCGAATATGGTGGATGAGTAAATAGAACCCAGCCAGGCTCCTCTAATTTATCACGAGTATGTTTTGCAGCATGTCGTCTAGCATTATTATGTAGAAAATAAACTCGATCCTGTCGATTATTCAATGGGTTAGCTAATCATATCATCAATCGTTCACAGTAAATATTTATATTAATTGTTAATCGCTCTGGAAGTAACTTTCAATGAATAATGCGCTTGACATTCCACCAGCAGCACCACCTTTTTTACGCTTATTTCAGGTTTGGGTACTGAAAAGCCTGTTTCTCCAACACTGTTTCTCCACTGCTATTGACGTTTGCGTGTATGGTTAACGTATGTAACTCAATTCTCATCGCCAGTTACTTACCGATTTAACCGGTCGAAGTTACGTTTCAATGTCAATAATTATTGTCAAGTATCAACTCTGCACTGAAGGTGATATGATGATAATTCGTGGTGAATTCAAACACCGTACTTTGAAACTTTTCTCAATTCGTGCAAATGTGTTTCTATAATGCCATGACTGCAGTGTAGCTCATCTGCCAACTGACCAGTCGTCAGTCGAGGATCATCAATTAGGCGTCTTAATCGTTGAACGTTCCATTAAGCAGGACGTCCGGTACGGGGTCTTCTTCAAGATCGTAGCCCTTGTTCCTGAACTTTCTGAACCAAATCTTTTCCGTCGCTTGAGACACCGGGGACTATATATATATAAAACCAGACCTCAACTAATTTCTTATTTCTAAATAATTTTTTTAAGGCTGGATTTACAGTAAGCATTTTACGCTGCCCTTTTTATACGGATCAGAACAGGAATAAAAATACAATATTGTCATCTATGAAAATGCAGGTATAAACAAACATAAAATTTCTTGCCCACTCGCACTTAACAAGCATGGGAGTCATTGCGAGTAAAAACATATATACTAAATAAATAATCAGACAAAACTGTGTCTGTAACTGCCAAAAAAAACTCATGTCATATTTGTATTTTTATTGAGCATTTGTGGCATAAAACGGCAATTTACAAACAAAAATTATTTTACACCTTAATATTACAACCCTTATTAAGTTTTCTTACATTTTCAATACATTAAGAAATTCAGATATTAATAAGTTGCAAATATTAATTCGGCCATAAGTTTTCAGCGTATAGTTATATTCGAAATCATAAGTATGGTGTATTAGTGTGCAATTGAATTTGAGGTACAGTTTAGAATGATTAAAATTTAAGTTCTACACTCAATAATACCGTTCAACAAATTTGTAATTACAATCATGTCATTAAATTGTATATTTAATACATTTATTTACGAAACCGAAATAGGAATACAAATATAAATATATTTAAAATTGCCTGTATATGTGTATGGCAGAAAAAAAGATGTTTACAAATTTTTTAATTACGTTATTGACCTTCATTTACTGTTTCTTGTGGCACTCGCGTAAACCTTATACTCGTAATCTGATATCATTAAATTCTAAATTAGAAATAACTTCATAATGTTAGAAATAACTTCATAATGTTAGATTTACTCTTGGTGGTGAAATTAACTTTGAAGTAAATAAATTCAAAATCAGATTAAAAGAAATAAATGTTAAAAAAATATCTACCGCAACAATGAAACGTCGGTTTTATTGCTTTTAAATTTTAAATCTGTTCCTTTGTTGAGAATGATTTCATAATTTTGTCTTCTGACAAATTGAGATGAAATTAAAAATCAAATTCGCATCAGCATTTTATAACTTTCGTAATTAGAACAGGTTGTGAAGGTGTTTTCAGTAAATTTAAATGAAACTTCTCAAAAAGGGCAGATGCAGATATGGACAAAAATATGAACAAATAATTATAACTGTCTAAATATCATGACGTCTTCTCTATTTTATATTGAAATTAAAACCTAGTTAAAAACTAGCACAGAAATTAAAATGAGCAATTACAAAAACTAAAATATATTTAATTGGAGATCACATACACCTACGGTTTATTTATATTTAATTATCTATTTTCGTTGCAGTTTTTAATGATTAAAAAACATTTTATAAACCAGTTGAATTTAAAGGACGTTTTCAAAACAAAAATCGTAATAAGTCAAGTTACTACTTATTTCTCGTTTACGTCTCCAGAGAAAGAACAATACTTCAGTGGCTCGACAAGATAAAGCTCGCCAAACCATCTCTTTTGTTCTAACGAATATTTTCTCTGAATAAACGCCGGTTCATTACTAGCCTATAAACGTGTATTTACATTTATCTTTTTATACTTTGATAATAACTTTGAAAGATCGTCCATAGCAGATATGAAAAGAAATTGATATTGATTCGTTCAACCGAATTTTATTTTTCAAAGAAATATATCGAAAGACTTTCTAATAATAATTTTCCTATTCCATGAATATCCAATATTTTGGCCAATCAGAGCTTATTTCCTAATATAGCATAGCCCTGTGCTAGGTCGATGAAAATACCTTGTATTAAATAGTTATTCTAAGACGCGCTGCAAATTTGAAGTAGTACACTGTGAATAAGTTTCGCAGAAAATCGACAAGTTTCACGTGGAGTAAAAGTCCTATGTTGGCGAATATTATATTTGCAAGCGTTTCTAGTTGTCCCACTTCGTTAGCCGTGAGAGTTTATTAGGGCTTAATTGAGTGTAGCGTCTGGAACTGCGACCTACCTTACCGACTACCTTTAATTTCTAACTTATATGTTCCTAAATAAAATCTTTGTTATAGTAATTTACAGTTTGTATTCTTATTATGATAGTGTATAGCAATGGGCAAAATATTGGCTGCCCTGTTAATAAAATATTGCAGTAAAATCTCAAGGAATAAGACGCAATTAAATAAAATTGACCTGTATATGAAATCAATTTCATGTTTCATTTCGACATTAAATGAATTATTTTTTTTATTCAGACGTTTTTGTCTGCATTATTATATTTTTATAAAATAATTAGCATCAAGAAACACGTGGAGATTTTCGGGCAGATTTACGTTAATTGAATGTTAGGTAGCGTGAAAGGGAGCGCATATTTTAGTGATTTTAATCGACGTCAGAAAAGCAGGAAATTCTCAATCTACTGTATTTTATAGTTTATTACCTTATATTTCAGGCACTTGGAAGATGTTTTTTACTAGTAAGGGTATACTTCCAATATGGTACCAATAAAATTAGGTTATAATTAAACCCTGGATATTAAAAGTCCATCATTTTTGGATATTTGTAGTCAGTGCCACAAGTCTTTAGCAATAGAACTATTTTACAAATTTATTTGTGTTCAGAACGATGTTGTATCACAAAATTTTCAACTATATATCCGTGTTGTTATTAAAATTTACTTTTTAATATGTTTCTATTAAGTAATCACTTGGAATCGGTTCAATTTCTTTCCTATAAAGTTTAATTAAATTCATGAATACTGCTAAAAATGACAAGCAATTTCCAGTTTGTCAAGCAATTGAGAAAAAGTAAAGAAAATCTCACGGTACTGAATGTTTTATTGATTACATTTTTTATTAAGTGACTGATAGAAAAGTTTCAAATATTTTTGAACAAATGTGGTATTTTGGATGTTTGAAAAAACCTATTTCACCAATAAATTGAAAGTTTTTTTTTGCTTTCGATATTGGAACATGCAACATTAAAAACGAGAAGATAAATTTATATCTACTATATATAATGAGTAAATTTCAATACGCTCTGTTATAAAGCTGCATTGTTTAATGAGTGGAATTTTAAAATGTTTATAAAGAATCACAAATTACGACCGCGCACCGGAAAAGATAGATAGATACAGATAGGATCTCCTCTATGTGGACAGATGTCTTGTAGAATTTGCTTGAAGCTGTCAGATGCAAACAGCACTGGATCGAATTTTACAAAATTCTGTGCGGGAGGCTTATGTTCAGGAGTGGCTGTTTTCCAATTTACGACGATAATGGTAAATTTATTAAATTATAAGAAATACGAATCTTAATTGAGCTCTCATTTCGTATATTAAATACCGCTCTGTTTTTGGTTGCTATCGGGATGTTCGCTGCATATGAAAGTGGCATTAGAAATATTGATTTCAATAAAGTTAGATTTCATTATACTCCAGAATGCTAAACTCAGTTAATGTAAGGAGATCCTTTATGGAAAGTTTAAGACCATATTGCCAAAATATAAAAAATAAAAGACGATTATAATTTAAAACCTCCGAATTCAATTAACGTATAACATGCATCGAGCTTTGAACAAATCAGTTGTATTTCGCGACTGAATTTGTTTAATGCGGTGCAAAGGTAAAAACATGAAAAAAATATTTAATATTTCTTTAAGCAAATGATCTTTAAATGAAAGTGAGAATAATATTTAATCAATTATTACGTAAATCATAAAGAAAACATTTCTAATAACTAAACAAAATTTTAAAAAAATCGTTCAACAACTAATCACTATGCCTACATACATTTTCTTTATTTAAAATTAATCTTAAAAGTCGATCTTCCTAACAAAACAACTCATTTACAAAACGAGCGAAGGTCAGTTTTAAATAATAAGTGTTTTATAAAGATACAAACAAATATAGAAAAAAAGAATTGAATAACGAGCAATGGTATAGCAGATAAAATAATCAGTTTAAGATCAATAAAAAGGGGAAAGAGAGAAAAGCGCTTTAATTCGTTGTCATGAATAAATAAACTGAAGTAAGAACAATGAATAAAATAAGGAATCTAAAACAGAAAAATGAAACTATGTTTACAAGCCAAACGCAAAATTCTTGCTAAGATTCAGAATATCTATAAAACTATTGAGCAGACTAAAGGCAAAACACACAAAATTATGAAGGAAATTTTTACCATAGGGGAGTCAAAAATTGATTATTCTTTTGATCTCGGCCCCATTCATAGATTCCACCGTTCTGAAAAAATAAAATATAATAAAGAATTATTTATATTAATCTTTCTCAGAACGGCTTTGTTACTGTCGGTAAAACTACCTCCTAAACTTCTAAAACCTTAAATAGCGACTTTCAATCTTTGGTTATTGGAAATAAAAGGAAGAATATTCGAACTAGAATATTCATCGCCCAATATAAAAAGAAAAGAAAAGAATCCCCCTTTAAAAGTAATAGGAGTCAAGGGAAACGATATTCATTTAAAAATTTGGGATATAAAACAAGATTGGAAAAATATTTTAAGCGATTTATATTGAAAAATATAAAATTAAATATTAAGCCGTTTTCTGGACTATATATTTGACTGACTTTTATTATGTCCAAACATTTTAATTATCCAATGAAATCAATACCAAGTTAGATAAAAGGTGATCATAACTGGCAAAGAAATAATAACTAAATCCAAACTAATACAGACGAAGTTAGTTAGGAAATTATCGTAACTGACAAAGAATTATTAACTAAATAGCTCAATAAATTATTCGTTTCATGGTATGAATGAAGAATCTTCGTAAGAAAAATAACAATGAAAGAGTTTGTGCTGTTATTTAAAAAGGGGTATTACAATTGATTTGGAGTTAGAATAAGGTAAATAATCCCCCAGAATCAACTAACCGAGTAAACAAGATTTGTGAAGAACACCTCTTTATTGAATCACATATGCATGCGTTGTAGTTGTGGGAGATAGAGTCGAACGCCGTGGAATAATCCGTAAAACCAATATGGCATGCCGTGTTACACGCTCTACCTTTCTTGATTACTATTTTCGAAGTATAAATTTTGAAAGTTGATCAGACATGCTATTCTTGATTCACGAGATCCCATAGATAACATTCAACATCGGAGACGACAAGTTTTAGGAATTGTGTATAGGTCGGGATATTGAATGCACCCTAAAAAGAAACTTCGAATGTATTTACTTAACGATTTCAAGTTTTTTCAATAAAATTTCACAGAAATCTAAGAAGAATCAATAGGTTCAGTGGTGTAGAACGTCAATTCATTTTTGCTCAAAAATTCTTGTAGTATTTATTAAACATTTTAACAAGGTAACGTTTATTAAATAATAGTTAGATACAGATTTAATTATACTTTTCTTAAAAGGAAAATCTACATGACTTGTTAGGTATTTTCGGACGATGTAATAATATCTCTTAACGAAATAAGTGCTTTCTTATTTTAATTTCTTAATAAAGATAACATTTTCTTGCTAATAATCTGCAACGGAAGAAATAGAGATCTGAAAATAACAACTTTCAATAAAACAACCAAGTCTTACACCGACAACTTGTTCTTCGAAATTGTAGCTTGCACTCCTTTTGTGTAACACTATCCATTTGTAAATAGACGTGTGTAGAACACACGACTCACTCACCTTGACGTACGCATTTGTAAATTATAACTTATCTTTTTCTAAATAATTTTCAGACATCGACATAAACAATACGGATACACAGGTTACGTTTGTTTTTAATTTACAATATATTATGCTTCCGTTAGCATCAAAATAACTTTTGATGAGAAAGTATTTTTGTTCTCCTATATTATTATATTTTATTAGTACTTTCCTTCTTCATCTGTTGTATTTATTCTATTCTCTTGTTATCTTCGTTTTTCGTGATTATTCTGTAAAAAATGAATAACAAATTATCGGAGCAATAACTATTATAACATGATAATATATCTACGGAAGTGCAATAGTGGTATCAGTCATACGGTGTAATGCCGTCGTAGTTGGACTGACTTTTTTCGTTCGTATTTGATCACTTGAAAACTCTAGTAACCCGAATAATCTGCTTGAAAATGAATAAATCCCACATGAAACATTTGTGGTAGAAGAATCAAAACGTAAAACATTATGTTCTAAAACATTTTTATTAGATTTATCACGTATTTTATAAATTTTTTAGAGTTCTATACGATTATTCAAGTGTCTGTCTGTCTGTCATAGCTGTTTTCTTCAGAAACCACTTGAAAGAAAGAAAAGTAGAAACTTAAAACTTAACATAATAATAAATCGTATTAACTCTCACTTATCTCAATGGCTAACTCAAAAATATTAATACGGAAATTTTATGGTGGCAAGTAAAGTCTAATAATAAGGGCCTTAAAAATATATTTTTCATAATTTTAGATAATATATATTCAGATATATGCTGAAGAAAGGCTAAAAATATGTTCATCCCATTGTTTCCGAAACCATTCAAAATAAAATTAGAAAAAAAAATTTTGGAAGCTGGGGTCTTGCGACAGTAGAAAAATTACAATGATTATGTTAGAACTGAATATTTATAAGATAAGCATCAAGTTTTTCTTCCTGAAATATGAAATTGACAATACATTTAAGTTGTGAAAAGTTAATGTTCGTAATTGTTTTTTAAAATAAGTACACTTGAATACATAAGTGCTCATATGTGTACGGAACTCTCATAGTGCGAGTTCTGCTCGTGCTTGGTAGGATTATAATATTCTAAAATTGAAGTTATCAAACAAAATAAATTGTGACAATAAACTAAGGGACCATATATTAAGCATAAATGCGAACACATATATTTAATTAGGTGTTATGTTGCCATATGTATTATTTCCTCTGTAAATAGTACGATGCAGGCAGTGAAATGCATCGTTGGATTATTAGTAACCGTGTACAGATGGTGTAAACGTAAACCCTGTTGTGTAAGTGAGTAACCGTTTATTGAGTGACCGTGTTTAGATCGTATGTTCGACGTTCAACCACTTAGGTTGTGTTGACATAAAGTATCTCAAGAACTAACAATTATGATTATAATAATTTAATTTTACGCTCGAAAACCGATAAAAGCTAGTTTGTTACATAAATAACACTATCATATATGCCTTTTCCATATACGAAATGTTAGGTGAATTTAATAGAATAAGAGAATAAATACGATGATTGTTTGTTTATACATTTATCGCCAATGACAAATAATGTTGAGACAATTTGATTTATTTATATACCTAGATGCTGTAAAAATACAGTAATATAATGTTATATCATAAAAAATAAAAGCAAATCATAATCAATTATTTGTAATTCTATTCAAAATTAACAGGGAAACTATGTAATTTTCAGGAACTCTCATCAAAAATTGATTTTATTAAAATGATTGTAACTTATTCATCAAATAAATGATACAATGCTTGTTATTGATTATTTCAGATAAACTAAACTCAGATGGAACATTACCCTAAGATTCTTGGTCGATATTAATGTTAAGATGTATATATGTATTTCAATAAGTTTAAAGTGAAATAATGTTCTAATTTGTATGACCCAAAATGATATAGTTATGTGTTGAAGATTTTGTGTTTGTAAATAATTTAGTTAAATAGATGCAAACCTATGCTAAAGAGGCCAGCTTAAATAGACCTTAGCTCAAATGGAAAATTATCATAACGTTTCTTTTGGAATGAAAATTAAGATATGTAATTTAACTACAATGAAGTTTAAAGTGAAATATTGTTCTAATTTGGATGAGCAAAAATATACATTTATGTATCAAGGATTTGCACACCCAGCCAGTGTGTGCTTTACTATCAATTAACCCGCTAGCCTCCAGTACAGCGATGTAAATAATTATATTTATGGTAATTTTATAAACGATCAAAACTTTTGGAAAGAAAAATCTTTCTCTGAAACTAATGCACATTACGATTTTTTAAATATTAATTATGGTCTAAAATTTCTTTTGAAAAATGACAATAATTTTGGTGCGTATGGATATATATATATGTACGTGTAAGGATATGTGTATACACTTATGAAGGCACCCAATTTTGCTATTGATTTTCTTGATTGATCGGTAGGCTGAATTAGTTAGAAATCAGTAAG
Organism: Druceiella hillmani; assembly: GCA_039881145.1. Taxonomy (NCBI): domain Eukaryota; kingdom Metazoa; phylum Arthropoda; class Insecta; order Lepidoptera; family Hepialidae; genus Druceiella; species Druceiella hillmani. Next base: position 11,137,348 of record JAYKKI010000080.1, read on the forward strand.
TTTTCACCATAATTAGTCAAATTGTTACAGTTTACATAGAAACAAGGGAGTATTCTATAAAGTTCTTTTTTCCATACTCGGTGACTGTTCTCGACCTCCGTTTTGTGCATGACTTCTTGTCCTTCTCTCTACTCTATGTTGTTTATTTTTAATTTTTTTATTTTTAATCTATTCTAACAATGGTTTATTTAGTAAACAATTAAGGAAATATAAAGAAAAAAAATGCGGATATGCACTTTTGGAATATGTAAGGTTGTTAAGTGTTGTTACCAAAGCTACTAACTACTAAATCTATAATCGAAAAAAATATAATCGCGCCGAAAATTCTTTTGCTAATTTTAATATATTACCAATCGTTTCCTTATAAATAAATGGAATTTTATTTTATCCAGTATCATATATTTAGTAGTAATAAAATAAGTGCTTGGAATTAAAATGTTTAGTTATACAGCGAAATTATTCCCGATAAGCAATCACTAGCTGTCGAGTATTACACAGCAATGTCACAGTCTTTTAGACATTTTATTTAATGACGATCTCTTTGTAGATTGTAAATAAATTATTAATCTATGTCCATTTCAAATCGATAACTTAACTTTTTTTCAATTTATCAATTGTCTATAAATAGTTGTCATTTTACGTGAAATCATATGTGTTCATAGGTTCAATAATAGCACAGTCTCTTTGAGAGGGTGGAATGCTGTATTTAGAGGTAAATTTTCGGCTACATAATTATCAAGCTTTTGCTAAATATGTTCTTTGTCAAATGCACACTTCCTAGATATATTGTACCATTTTATTTCTCAATACTGCACTTCGCAGAATATTAGGTTCATTACAATTGGCCAAAGTAATTCAAATATTGTTTTCAAAACGCTTATTGTGAACTTTTGTTAGATACAGACACAGCAAAGTATTCGATTTGAGAATTCTATTCGTATATTCGATTTGGTTTTCATTTGACCTACCTTCTCAACCACGTTTTTCTGTTATGCAAAATTTAATTATTAATCGTAATTCTGCTAGTAGTTAGTAATCATAATTTACATAAGGGAAATGAATCACTGAATCTAAATCACAAATAATATGCTAATTCCTCATTAAATATAAATAATCAGTTGAACTGGGTCCATACACTGTAATTTCGACTAAAAAAATAATTATGTTTGCGTGTGCCCGCGTGTGCATGTGCGAAATTAAAACGTACATAATATACATGTAATCGTACAAATTTCCTCATTACGCTAGTTATATTATTTTATAGATACAAATCTTTGAGGAAATGTTGAGCATCGTATCAGCGTAAAGTTCGCTATTGTTACTGCTACTAAAGTTGGAAATGTGGCTAGCGCATGGTAAATTAATAGAAGGTACTATTATAACCATCGTGCCGTAAACGACCCATATAAAGTATTTTTATACTTCGCCAATATTAGTTACGCCAGGTGCGCCGACCAGTTTGTATTTGAGCAATAATTATTGAGAGTTGATCTCTCTGCTATTGACATTGAATAAAAATGATTTTCCAGGTGTGCAAGTTAAAAACTTCTCATGGTCTCTTTTAATTTTGGTTTCTGTACTTTTTTTACCTTCAGTCAAAATGAGAAATATTTCTTGTTGTAGTAATATATTTTATAATAGAATGGGATTAATTTTCATAATGTCAATTAAATGCACCCTTTTGAAACATATATAAAATTGATCTTTAAATTAAGTAGTTAATACTAAACTAATTAAAGTAAATGTAAATTTTGAAGTTGTTTACTTCTAATTGTGATGAAATTACATTCTCCATTTGATTAACAATAAAATTGCATCGTTTTGTCATTATTTTTAATAATCCGATTTCTATCAACTCTACTTAGCCGGTTTTGGCCCAATGATTAGATTTTAATAATTTTAATGATTTTAAATCTTGAGAAGAAATAAATTACCGTAGCAAAAGGAACCCGTATTGATTAATTATTTTGAAATTTATCCAAATTACATGAAATTTGGGAACTGTTGTAACAAGAAGAAAATGTTTGGAATAGTTCATCCTCTGATGTAGTGATTGAAACAAACCGACTTTAAAATCTCATCATGCATCGGTTGATCAACGCATTTTGAGTTAATGTTTTTTATTTTTCGGATTGTTTAAATTCTTTATTTTTTAATGCAGGTCAAATTTCTAGGTTGGATAAAATTTCTTTTTCATTAATTATTAAAATTTTATCGTATATTCAGGTGTCGGTTATTAGCCTCTTCAAGTTTGCACCTTAAAGAAGTTATAGCATAATTTTTACTAGACCATCAAATTATCCATAACCGTGGTAAAGTGAAGTTTGTAAAATTAGAGTTCAAAATTGACTAACGTTAAAATAAAGAAACTGAAACATTTCTTAAGGTAAAGATAAAAACTTACAATACTTAAGTCATAACCTTTTGTTTTCCTTCACTTTTTTATATCTTTTCTTTACAATTTTGATATACTATTGATACATTGGAATTGAATACTTATACTCGGTTACATTATAACATAGCTTATTTTAACTTATTTGTGATTGAAAAAATACACTAAAGGAATAAGGAAGCAACGTTGCAACAAAGCAGACGATCAACGTTATTTTCAAAATACTCTGTGTACGCGTTATAAAGATGCAATAAAATGACTTCCTTTAATTCTTAATTTAGAAGGAAATATTTCTGTGTTCAACATTATTTGTATTATGAAGTCACTAAAAACTTAGTATTTAATTACACTTAATTGGTTTAGATGACGCTGCGTGTTGTTATTTTATACGATTATTATGTTTTCCATGAGCATGCAAATGTACGTAAATAAAAAACGTTGTATTTTTTAATGTTAGACGGCAGTTATATGCCCACTAATTCATTGCCAGTTTTTTTCTTCATGTCAAATATCCACTAATAAAGAAAGTTACCAATATTGATTATTATATAACAATTTATCGCACATTATCCTTTTATAAATAATAATAAAACTGCAAGTTGCACTTGTATACAAGTGTATACTTGCTGATGTTACTAGTACTCCTAGGCTGGTGCGTCGATACCCGAACCTGTTCTACTTAGCGTACTCGAACGATGAGCGTTCTCCCATAAGGGAAACATTGCATAGGGTAAGGATGGATATTTTTTCCGTCAATCTTGAGATGTGAGTAGTTAATAAAATGAATAATTTACTTAAAATATGTCCCATGTATGAAAACCGTAATAATTGCTTAAATTTTTTCACTTCCAGCAAATTTTTCCTCGGATATATATTAACATTTTATATACAACACATAATTTCGGAAAAAGACTATGCAAATTAATAGTCAAATTTATTTGATGTCTTCACAAACATTGTTGAAATAATTCATTAAAATGAAAATATAATAATGAAAAGTTTGTCCCCTAGCTAATTTTTTAGTTATTTAACCCAAAAGCTTTTGGCGAGGGTCTATTCTAGCTTACTAATGGACTATGCAGCCTATGAATCACCGACAAATCGGTGGAACTGCCTGCTCGTTAGGATCATATCGACAGCGTTTGCGTGTCGTCCACTGTTTCCTCAAACAATTCAAAAACTGCGTAGCTAAGTTATGACTTGCACTCTAATAAATTTATACAAATTAAATATAAAAATAAAAAATTACATGACTTTTGTCTATTTAATTTGTTTTATTTTACTAAAAGTCAAAATATTATTTGAAGCATAATTTTTGTATTAACGTACCTCCTCTTACATCAACCAAATGAAAAATATTTGTGAGATCTAGAAAACAACGTCATAGAAAAGACATTTGAAAATACATTTTTATGTATTTTGTTATCTTGTGTCACTTTTGCGAAATATATAATTACCCCTAAAGCTTTTTAACTATCCAAGGTATTCTTAAAAATTAACAATCACTGTAGTGATATTTAGTAAACACTAGAAGGAAAAGTTGTATTTATTAACTCGCATTAATAAAGTAAAGAGACGTAAGCGAATAAATCATTTTCCGTACGCCTATGAAATATGTGCTAAGATTACATAGAGAAAATAATGCTAGTGCGTGTAAAATTTAATAAAACTCTTTTTAACTCAGGATCGTAATTGACTTGGAACGCTTATCGTGTGAGTTCTACTCAAATTTAACTTATAAATTAGTCTATTAAATACTTATCAGTCCATTGCTTCCAAAGGATCATTGTTAAATTTTAATGAAAAGTTATTACAAACGAAGACTATTTTTTTCAAATTGGCAAATGGTAGGTAATGAGCAATTTATATTGGTTTTATAATATAACACATAATAAGAATGCTTTAGTTATATACTTACCCATACAAGGTAACGTGGTACGTGAAACTCTTCAAATTTAATTTTAATTTTCTTTACTGTGCCATTGTTTCTTCTAGATGTGGCAAAACGTCTTCAATTCCGAATGTCTCGTTTAAACATGTTTAAATGCCAAAAGGTTCAGACTTTGTTATTAAATACAGCTTCATGTCGAACAGGGAGGTTCCTTATAGGAAACCTAGGAAGGTTTCATATCAACTGCAATTCTATTATAAGAACAGTCACCTGATAATTTATTTCAAGACACCTTAATTAACTTTCTAGGTAAAGTTTGCAAACCTTTTCTCTTTTCTGTAATATATATCTAAAATTAAGATAACATTTCAACATTTCCATCGTTTCAATCGTTTTATCTTACTTCGACAAATGCGATTATAATGTTTTAAATTTAAAACTCGACTCTGCAAAACGGTTTAATTTTTATAATTAAATTCACATTCAATAGTGGAAAAAGTCGAATCTGTTAAAAATGTGTTCACAAAAAAAAGGCATTGAAAATTATAAAATAGAACCAAGTTTTTTTCGATGTTAACTATTAAAGTTTCAAAATCATATGACTTATTCCCGAATATAATTACTTATATTGCAAAAATGATCAGTCAGGTTTATACGTCAAATACGTAATGAAAAACGATTCAAACTATGATCATTAGATGCTAATATCTAAAGTTTTCAATTCGTCATAATTTTGATAAAATTTTATAATAATGAACAGAATGAAAACTATTTAGAAAAGTTTATCAATAACACCGAAAAATTCTCTATTAATTTTTTTTAAAAAATATTAAAATCTTTTACCATTTCTTTTGCCTATAGCTTGTCCTTATCAAACCTATTATCTTCTCTCTATAGATAATTTTGACAGTTATGTAATTTATAATTAAACGTTAAATGGTCAATAAATATAAGCAAGTTGCGATATTAAAATGCTGCCCAAAATAGGAAAATTAAACATTTCCATTAACGAACCTTTATTCTGCACATCAATTAGCTTTATTGAAATTTTAACCGCGATACGGAAGTTTTGTGTGCGAATAAGATGTAATTATTAAATAACGGTTTCTACAATCACTTTAATGTAAATGTTAACATTTAAACTCTTATTGAATATTAAGATGTTTGTACTTATATATTTTTATATAAAGAAGGCGTTTGATGTTCATTTCTATTCTTAATTAAATAAATGGCTTAAAAACTTACTTCAGTAACAGTATCTCGAAGACATACATTGTAAATTATTCATCTGGCTTTGTTTCATTTTTGTTTTCACTTACCTATAACACTAGTATTGTTGTATTTATGTCACCATTAACTATGGTGAGTTTATTAGTGATAATAGTTTAAAATTTTAATACATTGCCTAAAACAGAAAAGGAATTTTATATCAATTAGCAACATTGTCTTGCTCCAGGATGTTGAAATAGGATTTAAAATATTTATATTATGTAATAATTCTTTTTGGATTCCAAATTTAAAATAAATCATATTAATGTGTTATTAATGAAGTATTCAATAAAGTAACATAGAGTTCATTAGCAGGGAAAACTATTTCCTTTAGTAACTTTCACCAAGTGAAATAAAAAAATATTTTTAATTGTATTACGCAAAAAGAAGTTTGTGAAATTTAACAATACGTATGAAAATTTCTTGACTAACTTTATAGTATATTACTTTAAATTAATTAAATAATTTTTTTACTTATAAAAAAAACTCCATATCCACTTTAATGTTTACATAAAAATGCAATTGTTTTCAAAATAAAATATAAACAACGAAAACTCCCGCCATTATTATATAATAATATTGTGTTAATTAATCTTAGAAGAAAACGGTACGTGAAACTCTTTTAATTTAATTTTAATTTTCTTTACTGTGCCATTGTTTCTTCTAGATGTGGAAAAACGTCTTCAATTCTGAATGTGTCGTCTGACCGTGTTTAAATGCCAAAAGGTTCAAACTTTGTTATTAAATACAACTTCATGTCGAACAGGGAGCAGTCATAATAAATATTATCAAGAGTATTCAGTATTTAATAAATCATTAGATTTATTAAAAAATGCAAGAAAATAAAATTAAAATAACGCAAATAGCGAGCATCAATTTGAAAAATTAACTTTGTAGTTATGGATTATGTTTATTTTTTACGTTATTAAGTCAATAATAATAATCAAAAACCGCGCATGAAGTCCAAATATTTTGCAATTACATAATTTTCAAATTCTTTTTTGAATTGGCACTTTGATTTGCAAAAAATCATATAAAAGAATATAGGGCCATCTAGTTGATTTCTAATAAAAATTAAATTAATTTTTTTAATTTTGTAGTAAAATATAAAGAAATAGAGTCATCTTCCAGAAACAAATAAATTTAGTAAAGGGTTGATTTGCTTATACGACGTTATCTACGAATGTAAAATTTGTGCACAGGTTCATTTTTTATTAAAAATTATTTTATATCAACAGTTATCAATAACATAATACTGGGTTGCCAAGGAGAATATTAGGTTTTATTTCAGTTGATATGTTTTTTTTTCATTTATTCTTTCGTACGCTTGGAAAATAAATATAACCTTATTTGAAATAGAATAATGTTAAGGATATGATAGGAAATGGTCAAAATTTATCAACTTGCTCCAACCTCTGGGTTACAAGAACTAAACAGGTTTTCTTTTGTCAGTTATCAATGCTCCTTGAGTTTATTAACAAATTTTATACCAAATTAAAGCTTAACTTTTTCGGTATAGAACAACTATTGCTTTTCGACTAAAGTTTTTAAATAATAAATATGTATATAAATTGTAATTTAAATAAATAGTCGTGGAGGTCAATATTTAAACGAAGCCCTCTCCTTCTTCGAGAGCATAGGAGAAAAGGAATGAGGATAAACAATTATTTTCTTATTTAATAAACGTAAGTGACAGTTTTTACAGAAATTATTTCATTGCTTAACATATTTTTTTGGCCCCTATACTAGTTTTTTGAGGTATGGAAATAACAAAATAGTCTAAAAATTTAAGATCCGTTTTTAATGTTCTTACAAGAAACCACTCAAACTCAAATTATTTAATGGGGATATTTGTCGTCAAAATAATATTCGTAGTTGCCATACTACCACTTGAAGCAGCGAGTGCATTCATTCGCCTGTGGCGAGAGCATTTCACGTAAATACTAGGATCCACTATTTGCGGGCAGATTTTACCACCATAGGTTGTTGTGTAAAAAATGAAGTCTTTAACTTGTTATGAAATTGATTAAAAACGCTATGATCTTACATTATCAGTAAAAAAACACCAGATTACATCTGGCCACTTAGAAGATGAGGTAGGATGGGAGCTTGCAAACTTTTTCTCTCGTTTTTTAGGTCACGGTCTCTCAAAGGAAATTATATATACTTCGCAAATATATAAGTAAGGAGAGAAAAATAATAATTAAGATACCTATAATTAAAGATAATTGTAGCAATATTTTACCATCCAAGTCGGCTAATATATTTAACGTAACTGAAAACCTTTTATTTAAAACCCATTTTAAAATAACAAATCAGTGCATAAATTTGCAAAGCAATCTCGTACTGGACCAAAATTATTTAGTTACGTGTAATTAAATAACTGGTATATCCTATATAATAATAACAAAAATATTACAATTTTTGCTTGAGAACAAAAAAGATTTAACACTCGTGAAAAATAGAGTGCAAAATTAGAATGTCATTGTTTCCTACACCAATAAAGCAGGACATATAAAAATTATCATTTTAATCAATCCAAAGTTAGAAACTTCATCAGCCTTGAGCAAAAACTCATCGCTTAAAAGTTGTAGGACGTCTTGCATAATTTTTGACCTTAATTTAATGTATTTCAGAAAAACGTATGGCCAAAATCGGTCAAAGCGTCCGAATTTTTGCAAAGATTTTTTTGGAAAAATTAATTTAGCTTATATGAAAATTATAAAGTATCACCCGAGTTAGTCAACCTGAACTTGATATTAATTATATTTTATTCATTAGAATTTCAGAAATATCACTTAATGTATTAGCTACCATATATTATGGCCAAATTGGCATTATAGCAATGGAAGGGGAATATTACATTTAACGTTGATTCGAAGATCTGAATCATGATGAAGTTCCGATTTGTTTATATCAGCGTGTTACTTTATGTGGATTAATATAAATGAACCTTTTAAGTACAAACGATTCATAAAAATATGAACATTAGGAGTGCATAGTGTTTCCATTACAAATATTAATATTACTTTTCACCACTTAAATATATTGTCTAGTATATATATATATATATATTCTATAGGCGTGAAGATACGATGATTTTCTCAAAAATTTTGAAATATGGATCATTGTTACAGTTGTCCGGCGAACTTTAGGTTTAATTAAAGTTATGTTATTTTTTCCTGTCTCGCTATAATACTTTCGGTTGTAAATGCGTGGGTGGGAGTATTATATTTTCCGTGGATATTTTCTACAATATTTCTTGACTATCTAATGAAGAACTATATAATTCAGAATGCTTAGGAATTCTAAAAAAAATATTTATTCTTAAAAAAAATTACTGAGAATACAAATTCATAATTCTGAATTAAATAAAATATTTAGCGTAAGTTTAATTTGCATAATATAATTATTTTAGAGGATATTAAAATGTTTCATTATATACATTTGCTGATACATGAAATAGATATTAATGATATATTTAATAAATAACGCAATGTCTCCAAGTTATAAGAAGTAAATCGTCTGATATTCATTGTTTCTGGAAAATATGAAACCAGAGAACCGATTTATTAATTAGTTACAATAATTTTGAGTCTGCCTATGAATAGACTTGGAAATAATTGATAAGACAGATAAAAGATGTCGTAAGTTTGCTAATCGATATTGTATTTTAAGCATTATAATCATAAACGATATTGTACTATATGTATTATAAGCATAATCAATATTATATTATAAACGTAATCGATATTTTATTATAAGCAAACCTAATTCATCGACCGAGGAAAATCTTCGACTTTTTTTTACAATTTTCCATAATTTTTTTAAGAACGTGTGTAATGTTTTTTTGTTATATTCTATTAAAACACTAAGTTAGAGAAATCTTGCTTATATAAAGATAATATTACAACATTACAAGTGAACGTTACATAATAATAAGTAGAACTTATATTTACGTAGATCATTCTTCTTCATGAAAATTTAATATATTTTTGATATGTCTCATTTTATATAACTAAAGTTATATTTTGCCAGCTATCCGAACACACTGAGCTGTCTTAACGTAAATCATAAATTAATGCTACCGTGATTCAAATAGGTGAAGCAAGGTAATAAAAAGATACACTGTAAATATATTGGTAGATGAATCCGGTTTATAAGGAAATTTCTTGAAAATTTATTTTTTTTAGAAAATCCGAAACAAAATTCACACATATTGACATACAAAATTTGATGGAAAATTGGTTTTAGTTAAAAATTTGATTCGCTCTTCGATTGCGCAAAATTTAATTTTACATATAATATTTTGAATCCCTTGAGTTCCTTGGATATTGTAGTATTTGTTATTACTTTTATGACTGATGTCATTCCGAAAATACTTTATGTATAAAAACTATTATAACCGTCTAAGCTTCACGAGTGAAAATAGATATTCCTGAATGCATAATTTGTGTTTCAAAAACATTTTTCTCTCCGTAGTTAAATATATACGCAATTAAATTGAATACAAAATGAAGTTAAACTATTAGTATGTTAAACGATTGATTTAATAACAATTTTTATATCGACGATATAATCCTGAAGTGTTATTAAATATCGTTAATAAAACCGACATTTAGCGTGTCGTACACCTTAAGCCCTGTTTTTTTAATATAGATATAAAATCCACTCAATATATTCAACAATACTAATTTCATCCGGTCCGGTCGCCGCTTTAAAGAGGGAAACGGCTCATCGCCTTACAAACATTTACGGCTATAAATTTGCAAGAAAAATAAAAACAAAACCGTCTTATCTATTTCAGCATTCCAAAGCGTAATTCGTTTACAAAAATGTGACGCAAACTCCACGTTTTTAGCACAAAGTTAAATGGGCCAAAAGCGATTTATTAGAATTAACTCTTGCTTCTTTAATAACGTTCCGTCTTTAATGTGCCGTCTCTCGTTTAAGGCCTTACTTGAATTTAATTTTCTTCAAAATAATAAATAATTCTAGATAAAATGAAAGACAGTAAATTGTTTAGAATTTTTATAAAATCTAAGTTTATCACGTCCTTTCAATTAAATTGGAGTCATGCACGTAATCAATTTAAATGGTACTCTTCGTGTAATTTTTTTACTCTTTGTTGACTAAATTGAACAGTTTGTAAGTTTATATAAAGAATAAGTGCATGGTATTTATAACAACCTTTGGTGAAATTTGTACGAAAATTTATTGTTTGGTAGCATTGCCATTGGCAACAACGCTGATTTTTCAAATCATTTTTTTCCAGGTACCTTTGCTCAACTTACAGTTTTATGTCAACGTGTTGAAGAAGGTAATATACAAACGATATACTACCGAATTCCCCAACTTGAATATTAAAATATTTTGTCCTCATCAGTGACATTGCCATAAATTATTGAGTGACAAAAGATATAATATAAATTCTTTGGCACAATTACGAAAGTGAAAATGAAGAAAACAAAGGAGAAATAGCAATAATATTACCTATATTAATGACATCTTGTTCAATGGACTCATTCGCCCATCAATGCACTATTCGAACCGCTGGATTAGAATCATAAAATTTTGATTAATAATGAAATGTTGATCAAACAACATAAACAACTGCTAAGAAAAGAATTTTGAAAATTCCAATGTAATTTTAAAACTTGAAAATTTTAAAAATTGACATGGTCTTTGAAGTTTTTTTCTTTTTCAAAAATAAATATATATCGGGATTGCTTAATTTGATCACCATGTTTTAATAACAAAATACGTATTTCATAGTTTCTTTATATTTGACCTGAAAAGAAAAGAAGAACAGAGCGGTTTTCTATGCAATTTGAGCAGGGAATGTTTGCACCTACAAAACAAATTAAGAACGCAGTCTACGCAGAAATAGTCAATTGTAATATAACACTCCTTTGGTCTGGAGATAAAAAAATTAGGTTAAGTAAGATGAATATTTATATTACCACATGAATAAAGTCTCATTTAACAGTAATAAAATATTGTACAACATGGTTACTTCCAAAACATAAATCAAAAGAATAAAGAAGACTGGCAAAAAACAGCCCCAAAAAAGCCTCTACTAAAACTAAATTATTCAATATATCAATATATATATATATATATATATATATATATATATATATATATATACATATAAAGAAGAATTTTCGGTCATTAATTTATGTTCTCGGTACGTAAAGTTAGTCAATTCTAAAAATGAGATTGAAAACAAAATTAATTTAAAAAATGTTTAGTTAGAAAGTCAGTTTTGGGATAAAATAACGTTTGTATCTAAGTGCCTTTTGCATTGCAGTATTCTCTTCTTTTTTATCAATTAATAAAAAAAACATTCAAAATGTTCGTAATATTTTTATCACCTTGTGACCTTGTAACATTGTACATGTAGTAAATATTTTTATCACCTTGTAACATTGTACCGTGTGATATTGTCTCCACTTTGTATAAAAATATATCAAAAACTCTATTTTAAACCAATAATAGCATCTAACGCATAATTTTATTTATATAAAGGGACAATATCTAATAAAATGTACTTACAATTCTATATTTCGAATTGGCAGCGTTTTCCTTCTTAAACGACTCCTCATGTCGTTGGTAGGGTGTGTCAAACCGAGTTTTCGCGGGTTCGTATTTATATCTTCCAAATTTTATAATTACAATAGTTTTGTATAACTATCTTTCAATAACATGTTTTTTTTAATTATTAAGTAATTGCGTTTATAAGCTCTTGATCCTAAGTTCAATATCGCTTTATGTTGCTTTACAAGAAATAAACACGAGAGGAATAAATTAGTTAAATTCACCTATCTAGAGGGCGTAAAAATACGAATTCCTTATAGCGTTGATCTGTCTATCGTATATATATATATATATATATATATATATATATACATATGTATATACATATATATTAATATAAATATATACAGATAGAGAGACGTGTTAATATTTGTAACTTTTTGATTGAGTGCGGTGAAATTTTGTTTTTGTAAATTAAATTATGTAAATCTTCCAATTTCTTAGAATATTATTCAACACGGGGAAAGTTATTTCAATTAAGAAAATAAAATATTAAGTAAAATTATCAGGAAAACGAAAAATCCAGTAAGTTGTGTTTAAAACTAAATAATAGTACATAATGTATTATTTTTAGAGTAGACTGAAAATTATATATTAATAATTAGACAAGTGTAAATAACCTAAAGTAAAATCCATATTATTGTTCTTTTTTTATTATCGACTCGACTTGTTTAACATTTATTGAAGCCGTTTGTGAATATATTTAAAAAAAACTATATTTAAAACTGTTCTTCCTGCTCGAAAGCGGAAAACATGTATTAAATTTTGAAACTCTGCCCATGCAATTTTTTTTTATAAATTGAATATAATTTTTGTATATATTTGGCATTTGAAATATTTAGTGAAAAAAATGTGAACAGATAAAAAAATTATTACAAAGAATTATTTGCAAAAATAAATTCCAAACATAAAAATGTTTTGGATCATAAGATGCCGTTGAGGATTAACAATGAAGGCAAAATGTATTGTTACAACAGCGATAGTGGTGCTCACATTTAAAACTTCTCTTTTTCTGATTTTCCGTTTAGGACTATGAAAATCACATTTTTGAACGTAATTTTAAATGTTTATTTTAAGTCTTTTAATTTCATTAATTTTTAATTCCTTTGTGTGTGTCAAATTTGTAATGTCCAACGATAAATTCATTGCAAATATAATGAGAAATAGCCAGGTAATGTACAAATTTCGACTTCGATTTTTTTTATAATAAATAATCATGAGCTGCAGAATTTTTTTAGGTATGTAGTTTTAATGCGTATACTTTAATATTATTTTTAAAAAAATTGTCAATATGTTCGTAGTTGTATGGCAAAGATAGATCTTTGCTAATTGCCCATTTGAAGATGTAATACAATGAAACATAGGTCGTGGTAAGAATTTAAATAGAGTAGAAATAATACTACATCATGTAGTTTTATTTAATAATGAACATAAATTTGAATAATTAAAACCCAATATAATCACTACATATGACTCAGAAGGGACTAATTTGGTACTCATATTTTTTTCCTTGTATGTATCGTGTAAAGCACAGTTTCTAACATACGATTTCTATAGTTATAAGAATCTCAAAAAAAAAAAATTTCTTATTTTTTGTTGTTTATCCTCAGACATATATTACTTCAAATGTCGGTGAAATGATCTACTGAAAGCATCATGGGGAACAGTACAGACACGGTATTTCCTGCCATTTTTTGAAATTACAGAACTAAAAATTAAGAAATTGTGAAAGTTCATAACCAAGTTATAGCATTCGTCCTAGCTCATACTGTTTTAGAGAAATTCATTGCAATTTAACTTCTTTAAAAACAAATTAGGAATTACCACTGCAATACAGTAATATTTATTAATAGTTTAATACTCTAATTTTCTCATGTATTTAAGTGTGTGTAGAACAACCGTAGTATGACTTCTATTTGCACTTAACAGGTAAACACAAGTTTTTGTCATATAACAGATCCCATGTTAATTTAGGTTAAACAAATTTATTAACGCTTTGATATATATAAATTCTGCATATTAATGCATTTATTCATTAAATATGAACTATTTATCAAGTCAAAAATATTTTCTCGACGTCGCAGTAATAAATATTTTGCTAAATAATTTTTGTGTGGATTGTGAAATCTGTTGAATAAAATTTTTATAAATCCTAAATTTTATTGACCTTACCGGTCTCCAAGGTAAATTTGTTGGTACCAGTATTTGGACAGAATATTTAGTAAAATATTTTAAGGCACATGTTATCCTATACCTAATCTAATTACCTCTTAATTAATAACAAATTAATTGGTTGATATTTATCAGTATTTTTTTAATATTATTGTAACTACATAATACAACATAAATGGGAAACGATGAATAAACATTTAATATAAAATATCGGGTGAAAATATTAAAAATTTATTTATTATTTCGTTGGACATAAAAAACAATAAATTGAGAATCCTGTTTACAGGAACTTTTTACAAGTGAAGGATGTCAATCTTAAAAAAAATTCAAAACGACTTCTCTTGGTATCTTTTTTGGCCAATCCTTTACTATATTATTCAGATTGAGTAGACAGTTTATAAAGGAGTTGACCCAACTCACGTATTTTCTATAATTTCTTATGAAAAGCACTCTTTGCAAAGTATTAGGTTCCCTCTGTGTAAGCAGTGGTAAGTTGCGTAGCTAAACTCTTCATAAGTATCGTTCTGTAAAGAAAACTTCTTTACTTTTATGGTTAGATGATGTGATACAACAGAATCATTACGCAGTCATATAATTAACGTATTATTTAATACGACTTAAGACCTTCGAATTGCCTTCCTTTTCGAATGTAACGTGAAACAGTTTTATGCAATGTTTTACATGTATTATATGACACTGATTTGTGAAACAACTTGAGCCAATCTACATCCGTCTTGAACTTGTTTTAATTAAAATTACTAATGGTTTATATTTTATCAGTACGTTTACTGACTTCTTAACAACGATGCAAAGTGTCTGAAAATTCAAGATTTTCAGAATATGAGACAAAATGTTAGTGTCCACCGTAAAGGCAAAACATAATGTATGTAACAGTTTGTTCTTCGTAGTTACTATTCCTGGTTTTACTTTAAGGTATTTCAGTAAAGTTATATAGAAAGAAGAAAAAAAACAATTAAGTTACAGTAAAATTACAACACTTCCGGCCACCAAGAAATAGACGCATATCTTAATTCCTTTCGCTACAATATTACCTTTACTATTTCTTTGCTAAAGTGGACTGTTAGATATTCCAGACGCAATTTGTCAGGGAATCATAAAAAACCTGCAATTTGGTAACAAATTTAGCCAGTTTTCTGGGCTTGTATTCATTTCTCATAATCTGAAAAATTTAGCTGGTTTTATTTTTTAAACCATATCATCTAATATACCTAATCCAATAAATGCTAATATACCTGTCACTCTTACTCAAGGTATCTTATCAAGGTATCTTTATCCTCGGTACTGGTATGGCTCAATATGTATTTAATCTCACTGTCCTGAATTTGTTGGTAAGCGTAGCGTAATTGAAAGTTAAAATGCTCTTTACTCTTTCAATATTTAGCCTAAGGTTGTACTAATGTTGCAAGTAGAATATAAATATTATGGTCTTTACCGTAGCAGACACCCTTAACGTTTCCCGAGTTATTTCACAATTTTCATGCCAACGGAAAAATCTGAGTTATTATTTAATGCATCATTATTATGCATCATTAGCCTGCGTAAAATAACTCCAACCCAAAATATCTAATTTTTCCATTTTAGTTCTATCAATCTTATTAATACACTTCGAAGATAAATTACATTATTGAAATTCGTTTTTATAGATTATTGCCAACTTTTTGAAGTTTGCAACTATTCCATGCCCACAGATGTTTTACTTAGATATCATAGTCACAGGTTTTAACGACTTACTAATCTATACTTGACAGAAGTCCACTTTATAAAATTCGCTTTCCTATAAACAGAAAGTAACATCATATAAGCAAATTAACAGTTAGCACTCTTCTCGATTTTATTTTATATTTACATATAAATATTAAACTATTTTACCAACAGTATTGAAGCTATAAATGTGGTTACATCGACAATACTCATAACTTAATATTATATTTATGTATCAATTTTTTTCTATTTTTAAATGATGTCCGTGGAACGTAGAGTCGACATAGCTACCAATATCGCTACCGTTAATTATGACAATTAACTTACATAAACTAAGTCTCCATATTATGTTGCAACAATTTTTAAAATAAATTTAGAACTTACTTATCATTTAATGAAATATTGCCATAATTATTCAAATCTAAGAAGCTTTCCAAACTATTACATTTAATTTCCGAATATTATAAATATACACATGCATATTTCCGAACTTATTCAGATTATATGAGCATATAGACAAATGCTATATAATTTATTTAAAGGCTTTCTTAACATTATAAACTAAAGAATAAAATATTTCTCAAATAGTGGACATTTAATTTGATTAGTTAAAGCCACCATAACAATATTTTAATTTTATATACTTAACCTGTAAATAATTTACAATGACTAAGCGTCCTTATTTAAAAACAGACTTTTTAGTTAGTTACTTCGTACACATAAAATAATGTTCGAAGATCACAGAAAAGAAAGTAGGGCACGCTGAATTTGAATCGAGAATTTCTCTAAGTTATTATTCAACATTCGTTTAGGTATTGAAATATTCTTACTTTGCTAAATTCAAGAATTCAGACCGACGAAAAAGTACAAAGAAAACCTCAAACCTGCACTGTCAATTTTAGCATCTCTTGGTTGATAAGTTTTAAAATAAAAGAAGTTCGTAATCTCGATAGCGAAAAGTAATTAAAGCGATTTGACGGTGCAGTAATTGTAATCATTTTTAACAAAACCTTAGAGTTTCAAAAGTTTATAATTAGATATTTTATATAAAAACGGCTCGATTATTACATTTCTAAGTTTAGCAGTTTCCAATTAAAATGGTAACGTTAACGGCCTTAAATTTTAGCTTCGTGATCCACCTTTTTTTGGTTCACTTTCTCTCGATACTTTTAAAAATGGCGTATCTTGCAATGCATATCTTATTCGAATATAATTAATATTAAATTTATTTCTATGCTCCTGCTACGATTTTTTATTATTTTAATTTAGTTAAACGAAAACTAACGGAAATTTAATTGTACTTTAGTTCATCGTCTTATATCCAAATTAGGTCTGTTTTCGTTGATGTCGAGTTTATTGAAATTTATTTAATGTAATTCGCAGAAACTTTTTGTTTGTAACGCTAAAACACTTAATGTAATCATTTAGAATGTGTGTCTAGTATGTAAAACTATCCTTTTTTGATTATTTTCAAAATGCGGATTGCCCTGTAATTAAGCAATTGGAACACGACAAAGCTAATGTAGCTTTAAAAATACTTAATATTTAAATTAATGTATAGCCAATATGTTCGGCAAGCTTTTACTTTGATGACAGGAATGATACAGTTCCTTTTAGAATACAAGTATTAATTTCTTTTATATAGACGCAGAAATGTCGAGTAGTGTACGTAAAGTACACTACTCGACACTTCTGTATGGTGCATCAATTATCATTCCAAAAAGCTAGTTTAATTGACATTTTCTGTATCTCCTGATACGTTATACTAAAGTAAATATAAGTTGCTGAAAATAAAATAAAAATTTAGTTTCAGTTCATCGTTTCGAGACAACTTAAAGGTTTCATGACTATTTAAATTTTTGTTGCTAATTTTACAAGTCTTATTAAAAGTTGTTTCGAAGTAGCATCTTGAAATTTTCGTATTTATTGGCAATCCAACGGTGTTTTTGACGTTAAAAACATCCTTCAAATATTATAATTAGAAATTGAGTTTTTTTATGATGGGGGATGATGTTGATCGCCTGATCGTGGTGCCCCCTGATCGTGGTGCCCCCAACCATAGATCGCCTTAAAGCGCGCTGACCAGAATGTCTACGAACCTTTCCCAAAAAAGCCCTTTTCAGGGCTCGGACACTAGCCTCCGCATCATCTTTTGGAATGCAGGAGGCCTCAACAACGTAAAATTTCTACAATTCAAACGAAGCATTTCCCATGCAAACGCGGATATCTATTTTATAATTGAAGCGGGAGCAGCCACTGAAACTCCTGATTTTTACCAGACAAGCGGATATGCGGTCTCTGTCCTCAAGAGATCACAGCAAATAGCATCCGGAATTTTTATAGGGGTTAGAGATGGTCTCACAGCAAATTTCAAGATAATACATGTATTATCTTGAAATTTGCTGTGAGACCATCATCTCATGAGATGATGGTCCATCTCATGAGATGGATGATAATAATAAACTTAAAGCTGTTCAGATTGAAGTTTGGAAGAACAAACAGCATTTTAACATCATCAGTATCTATAACCCCCCAGGGAACTTACCATCCTATACAGAAATTGAGAGAACTATCCAACCCAACAGTTTAATTGTGGGAGATTTTAACAGTCAGTCACCGAGATGGGGCTACACACAACTGTCACCTGTTGGAAGGCTTACTCAAGATTGGATAGATAACAGTCAGCTCCAAATCATTGATACCCCACCGATATTCCTATCATATGCCGGACAACTGTCAAGACCGGATCTAGTACTAGCCCATTCGAACATCGCTGACAGAACCAATGCAAAACTTCTCGAAGATGCTGGGGGTTGCGGACATAGAGCTATCCTCATAACTGCATGGACAAACAAAACCAAATTTATAAATACCAGAGCCCCCCGGTGGAATTTTAAAAAGGCAGACTGGAACAAATATCGAAGGCTTACAGATTAGGCCCTGGGTAGTAAAGTGCTCCCAGAAATACCCGAGAAAGCCACCGACCTTCTAAATAAAATTATCTTAGATTGCGCTTACAAATGCGTTCCTAGAGGACAAGTAAAGATGTTTAAACCCTACTGGAGTGCAACACTTACCTTGCTGAAGAAGAAACGCAATCGATCACGTAAAATAGCAGAAAGATCAGGGACCCAGAAAGACCTGATATGCCTCAGAAAACACCAGGCCGAATTACATAGAGAAGTAAAAACCTCCAAACATTTAGCCTTCAAGTCTTTCATCACTGACCTGGACTATCGGAGAGATGGCTTAAAAGCACATCGTTTTATCTCCCGGCTAAATAACCATGCCTCTAAAAAAATCCAAAACCCTATTCTGTACTCAAGCAGACCAGTCACTGACCCTTACGATGCTGCAAATGCACTATGCAATCATTATGCCAAGATCAGCAGAACGAGAGGGGATAGGGATATTGAAAAGACCCTATGTAAAGGCCCAGTGCCATCTTGCATTAATAAAAAGACACCCGAACTCTTCATTTCGCCTTTTACAGGAAAGGAATTGGAATTGGCCTTGGCCCAGACTAAACTAAAGAAAGCTGCAGGTTGTGATGAAATTTATCCGGAATTCATTGTCAACTTGGGAGATGAAGCCAAGAAAACCTTTTTGTCATTGGTGAACCTAACATGGAGTTATCACGTGCCCCAGCAATGGAAGAAAGCTGAAATCATACCAATTCTAAAAAAGGATAAACCACCGGAACAGCCCGAAAGTTACAGGCCAATCTCCCTAACTAGTGCCAGCTGCAAGGTAGCAGAGAAGATGGTCGCCATTCGACTAAACCAATATATAGAACAAAATGGTGTACTCGATGACGCCCAAGCCGGATTTCGAAGACACCGCAGTACCATGGATCATGTGGTAAACTTCACGCAACACGTCAAAGACGGTTACCAAAGAAAGATGTCCACTCTGGCGGTTTTGGTGGATCTCAAGGCCGCCTATGACACCGTATGGAGGCCAATGCTCATACACAAATTAGCAACAAACGGCATATCTGGAAACCTTTTCAAGTGGATCAAGTCATCGCTGTCGCAAAGACTTTGTCGAGTTAAATACAGTAACCGGAAGTCGAAGTTTTGCATTCAAAAGCAAGGCCTTGCACAGGGAGCTGTGCTCAGTTGCACATTATTTAATATTATGATCAACGATGTACTTGACGCCGTCAGAGAAGCGCCCGGTATTAAAGCTCTACTATATGCGGACGACTTGCTCATGTGGGCGTCGAGCAGTAGCATTATAGCTCTCGAAACAGCGTTAAATGACGCACTCAAAAGGTTGGAATTGTGGACCAGTCAAAATTCGATGACAGTAAGCTCCACAAAAACCACCTTCCAATTGTTCACGCTCTCCACCAAAATACTCAGCATCTCATTGTCCTACAAAAACACAGCGTTGGAGGAAAGCAACCTCTCTAAGTACCTTGATGTTATACTTGATAAACGTTTAACATGGCGCCCTCACATCGAGCAATGTGCGGAAAGAGCAGCCAAAATAATCGGGATATTAAAAAGATTAACAGCCACAACCTGGGGTGCAAGCCAGGATGTGTTGATTACCACCTACAAGACATATATCAGACCCGTCCTTGATTACAGGAGCGAAGTGACCACCACAAGTAACCGTACCACCCTCAGTAAATTGGATACCGTGCAGAATACAGCGCTTAGGATAATAACGGGAGCGCCTAAATCCACACCCATTGCTGCTATGGAGGCACAAATCAAATGTAGTTCAATGGAAAGCCATAGAGAGAAATTAGCCCTCCGTTTTTGGCAGAGACACAGAAGTGTTTACACGCATTGGACGAACTACAGACAGGCCACTGCCCGACTGAAAACCCAAATATCCCCATTGGCCTCCTATAAGAAGCTGGCTACAAAGTATGGAATTGCCCTGGAGGAGCCAGCACCACTTACAAATTACTGCGAGTTTTTTTACAATCTACCGAACATTAATTACAGCTTAAAAAACCACAATCAGACGAAATCAGCATCCTTGGACATCGAGCTGAAACAGGCTGCCCTGCAAACAATCAGCGAAGAATACCCACAACCTGATTAGTTACATGTATACACAGATGGGTCATCGATCCCTGAAACAGGGGCAACCGGAGCTGCCTACTACAGTTCTAATTTTGAAGGTTTCTTAGCAGTGGGAGCCCCTCAGAGCAACTACGATGGAGAAATAGCAGCCGTACAAGCGGCAGCAGCTGAACTGAACAAAATAGCCCCAACACCTAAAGCAGTCTTCTTCGTCGACTCACAAGCGGCTATCCAAAACCTGTCCCGCAATACGGAAACAGACTGTAAGAGAACGATGGAGACCAGAAAAGCCCTAGAACTTCTGGCAAATAGGGGATGGCACCTCATATTGCAATGGATCCCTAGCCATGTCGACATCTTTGGAAACGAGAGGGCAGACATCTTGGCCAAAAGGGGCGCGTCCATGGCTCAACCTGCCTGTATGACCTCGCTACAGAGCATGAGGGCCATCATCAACAGGGCTATTGACCGGACAGGCAGGCAACACCTCACACAGCTTTCCGTAGGGAAAAAATGGGAAAGTCTGGTCACCATCGGACCCATTGACCACAAACTACCACGAGCTGTGAGCGTAGCCAGGTTCAGAATGCAGACTGGCCATGACTACCTCGCAGCACACCTACACCGCATTGGTGTTCTCCCAACCTCTGAATATCCCCTGTGCGGACACGATTTAATGAATGCGGATCACCTGCCGGATTGCAGTGGAATCAACCGCCAGGGGGACGATGATGACCCATTCAAAGATGTTCATCTATACTGGTCGGCGCGCCACCAAATGGCTCAACAGCCAAGGGTGGGCGTTGGCTAGTAGAAGTAGTAGTAGTTTTTTTATTTAAATTATTATCTATTACTCTGCAATCAATTAATGAATGGGTAACAAAATGTAATACTAATATGGTACATTTGTTGTATGGTCTAATGTGGCACATTTGTTGAACCAAAGATGTTTAATTTTAATTCTTATGAAATTCTTAACAAAATAATTTTATGATAACCAAAAGAATCACTTGTAAAACATAAAGGACTCATAGAGTAAAAATGATTATGTGCTACTTGCACATAATAATTTTTACTCTATGAGTAAAAATTATTAAATATAATAAATAAATATGCATATAAACATTTTGGGTGTTTTCGATTACTTAACGTTTTTATAAAATGTAAACTGCTCCAAATTGTAATCTTAACAATGCACAGTACAGTTACGTAAGCATAATCTACACCGTCTGACGATATTACCGTACAAGTAGGATTTTAAAATATTGTTTTATTTTTAAATTTTAATTATATTTTATATTTTAATTTTAATATTTAGCCTATTTTTGTTTATAACCTTTTGGTTTCTTTTTCATTTTTATATTTATTCTTTACAATTTTGATGTACTATTGATACATTAGGATTCAATACTTATAATCCATCACATTGTAATAAAGCTTATTTTAACTTATTTGAAACTGAAAAATATACGAAAGGAATAAAGAAACAACGTTGCAGCGTAGCAGGGAATCGACGTGATTTTCGAAACGCTATGCACGCGATATAAAGCTGCAACGAAATCACTTGCTTTAATTCTTAATTTAAATGGAAATATTTGTTTTCAACATTATTTCTATTATGAAGTCACGAAAATAAAAATTTAGTATTTAATTTCCCTTAACCGGTCTGGATGGCGCTGCGCGTTTTTATTTTAAAACCTACACGTGATTTTTGTCCATTTAACTAACATCAAGAAACTTTCTCTGCGTAATTAAAAGAATCTATGTAAAGAATTTGTTCAGCCATCAAAATGGATGTTTTTTTATTTGTATTTCAATAATATCAAAAAAATGGAAAGAAGGAAGAAGTATTTAGACTATGTTGAAAATACATTACCAAATGTTATTATTTCCGAAACATTCAGCTTAAAAGATACGAATGTAACTTTTTCCACGAACATGCAAATGGACGTAAATAAAAAAGGCATTTTTTAATATTACGCAGCACTTATATTCTAATAAATTAAATAAACATAGACGATGCATCTTCAATTAAAAATCCCTTTTAAAATCGATAACATATCGATTTAAAGAAATTGGATTTGAATAAATTTACTGAATTTTATATACAGCAAAATTCTGCTTTGATAAAAATATTTGAATTAAAGATATGTGTTATAAATCGATTGGAATAGAAAGGAAATATCAAGCTGATTCAAAATACACACTCAATAGGTAAAAGTATTAAAAGCAATTAATTGTAGATCTAAGTTTCATTTTTGTTTCACGATGATTTTTTCAGCTTATGAATGTCCTACAAATGTTTTTACTTGAACTTCAAATTCCTTTATATATCTTGTAATGTAACGTTATTTCGACAATCATAAAATGTTTGCCGTATATCTTTAATAAACCTAAGAAGTTAATGCAAAGAGTTTTGTTATTACTCACTATAATTAAATTCGCATAATTCAACAAATTTCGACAATAATGGCTTGTTGCTACTTGTTTTGAAATAGAAATAGGTATACTAAAAGAATAAGGATACTTCCTTTTCAAATTATATACATTACTCTAAATTGATAACAGGTTTGCGATAAAAATAAAAATACAAACCTAAAGCAGAACATCTATATGATACCTGTAATTCTTCAAAATTAATGTTTTATTTTTAATATCCATGGAAATAATAGTATTTTAGAAAACTATAATCATAATTCCAAAGTTATTATTTTCAGGCCAAGAACCATTATAATTCTGCAATCACCTTGACGTAAACATTGAGCATTTTGCACCATAAATCATTCTGCATAAATTTTTACTTCCATACAATAAACTAAATAAAATTTTAAGTATCAAAACCATTTACTTCTTTGTCTAAAAAAGTGAAATCCTAATAGCAATCAATACTGAAATTTTGCTAAATTAATGTTATACTATCTCAAACTATAATTTTTTTACCATCGTTTTTTTGGGTATGATATTTCTTTGTATTAAATTAAATTAAATATTAGTCATCTAAATAATTTATAATATTATCCAGCAAAAGTAAAATTTAAGAGACCAATGTGCTAAGGTTAAAATCTAAGGCAATTTACATTAAATGCTGTAATCACATCAACGTGAGCATAAACTGTTTCGCATTATATTATTTCTGTCATAATTTTCTTTTCACTTTCCATATATTAGATTAAATGTATATAGGTAGAATTAAATCTCACTAAAAATAATTTATTACCTTGATCTATTTCGTAACTGACAGGAGACTTTCCTTCTTTGATTATAGGAATGCTCGCTTGCTAATCTACCTCAAAACATTTTAATCATATTTCTATATAAATTTTGCAAACTTTTTCCTTTAAATCTTTTTCCACAATAGGCATCTAAAATTAAGATAAAATTTTACATTTGCATCGTTTTATCTTACTTTCAATAATACGATTATAATGTTCTGAATTTATGAATCGACTGTGTAAAATACTTTAATTTTTAATGTTAAATTTTCTTAATAGTGGATAAATCGAATCTGTTAAAAATAAGTCTACAAAAAAAGGGAAAAAAACATTCAAAATTACCAGATAGAACCATGTTCTGGTTCACGAAAATTATTCAAGTTTAAAAATCATATTACTTATTTCTAAATATATTTACCTATGTTGTAAAAATGAAGTCAGGTATATACATCAAATAATTGACGAATAATGATGTAAACAAAGACTATCAGATGCAAATATCTAAAGTTTTCAATTCATCATAATTTTGTCATTTTGAACAGAATAAAAATTATGTAGGAAAATTGTACGTTTCCTAATTCATTTTTAAAATAAAAAAAATCATGTGTGCAATTCACATGTGGTAGAAGTGAAACCTTCAAAAATTTGAAATTTGAAATTTTAAGTTTAATTTAAGGTCAATTTTTAATTTTGATAAAAACTAAAATAATTAGAAAAGTTAAAAACTTCCCCTTCCCCTTCCCCTTCCCCTTCCCCTTCCCCTTCCCCTTCCCCTTCCCCTTCCCCTTCCCCTTCCCCTTCCCCTTCCCCTTCCCCTTCCCCTTCCCCTTCCCCTTCCCCTTCCCCTTCCCCTTCCCCTTCCCCTTCCCCTTCCCCTTCCCCTTCCCCTTCCCCTTCCCCTTCCCCTTCCCCTTCCCCTTCCCCTTCCCCTTCCCCTTCCCCTTCCCCTTCCCCTTCCCCTTCCCCTTCCCCTTCCCCTTCCCCTTCCCCTTCCCCTTCCCCTTCCCCTTCCCCTTCCCCTTCCCCTTCCCCTTCCCCTTCCCCTTCCCCTTCCCCTTCCCCTTCCCCTTCCCCTTCCCCTTCCCCTTCCCCTTCCCCTTCCCCTTCCCCTTCCCCTTCCCCTTCCCCTTCCCCTTCCCCTTCCCCTTCCCCTTCCCCTTCCCCTTCCCCTTCCCCTTCCCCTTCCCCTTCCCCTTCCCCTTCCCCTTCCCCTTCCCCTTCCCCTTCCCCTTCCCCTTCCCCTTCCCCTTCCCCTTCCCCTTCCTCTAGTTTTATATTTCATATGCGAGAAAATCGTTTAGCGTGAAATCATTATTAATTAAGATGCAATAAAGCCAGGCATTATATACATAATACATAATTTGCATTTTTCATACGTTTTATTTCGCCCATAGTATTTATCTAGTTCCCATTGATGTCAATAAAAAGATCTTCTCTCAATACTTTCTTATCTTAATTTTTCATAACTGGAAAAGCTTTACTCGTTTTTATTGAAGTTTAAAACAACAATTTTATAATTTTATAATTTCTTGGTAGTAAAATCTAGTCCATAATAGACAATTATTAAAAAGTTGTCAGCTGGATTTAGTGTGGTTGGTGTGTGAGATATGAGGATTACCCTCGTTTGAAGGGCCGTAAATTGCTCTAATAAAGAAACTGTTCAAAAAATCGGCCGTTTTTTTCCTGGGGGACGACAGATTGAAAATGAGATGGATATCTGAGATTATAAGCATTGCTTACAAGAAGTCTTAAAGCATTCATAATGAACTGGGATTTTCTAAGATGTCTGTGAAGAGGGTGACCTGGATACTTTCAGTCGGACGAACACGCTATCGACTCATGATTTGCGCAATAGTTTAGATTTGATTAAAAAAAATTTACAAAAATTGCAAACTATAATTCAGAGTGAAAATATAAGTCAAAACAATAAAAAAAATTAGGGCCAACGGTCCCAAAAAGGCTAAAGTGAGTCAATATGTTTGATTATATATCAATAGAAACCTCCAAAATTCCACTTACTCCTGCATCGTTTTATGTCGTTTCCTGATGAAATAAAGGAAAACGGCTAGTAATGTTATCAAGAAGAGTTATGTTTCATCAGTCCGAAACGCCCACTCACATATCCTTTAAACCATGACTGTAATCCATATTTGGGAGTTCGAATTACTGCCACAATTTCCATATTCACATGATTTGGCAACTTCAGGCTTTCATCTAGTTCCCCATTTAAAACAGAAAGCATTTAAGTGTTCAGAAATTTACGTTATAGAAAGAAAGCGAAGCTATAATACATACTTTATGGGCATTTTTATAGCAGGGTAATAGCATTAGAAACCAAATAGAATAAACGCGTTGAGTTAGATAATGACTATGTTGAGAAATAAAAATAATTTGGTAAACCTCTGTATTTATTTTCATATTCAGGCAGCAAAATGTTCAGGCCACTCTAATATAAAATTTCTGCGCCGATTTATCAGTTCCAGTTATGGAAATGTTTTATAATGGGAAGATTAAAATAAGAGGTTTTATGACAGGACCTTTTGCAAATCGTGTTTTATTATTCGTAGTTAAACATATTTCCTAAATTCCATACAGTTTGGCGACTACACGCTATGGAAACTTGCTATGTCCCATCGGAATATATGAAATACTGTGAACAAAAATTTCAATATTATTCTTTATTGTCTGCAAAATATTGTTTATTAATAAGTCTCTATCATTAGAATAAATGTAAATAACTCTAGGTGCAAGAAAAAATACATATTATATGTATATACATAAATATAAACATGTGTATGTGTGTGTAGTTATGAGTCTTATATTCTCGTATATATTGTGTATATTTTCAAATAAATAAATACGTAATAAAGAATACTACGTACTAGAGGAACCCGCATTTGAAGTATTTCAATTGAGGTGTTTACGCATATTAACTTTTTTATTTTCACCATGTCTCTTCGCAGGCGTAAAAGTATTGTCAGTTCTAAAAAACATTGAAGTTTTTCAGAATCGACATGAAAAACAAGAGTAAAAAATATATCTTTCCTTATTTCCTCAACCTTAAATTATAAGAAGAACAGGATAATTAAAAGTTTGTCTAAAATTTTCCAGAAAATTATAGCGACGATTTTATTTCATATTATTTTTTTTGAATTCCCGATATTATCACGTCTTTGTAGGATGTGTCAAGTAACATATTTACATGGTGAAAAAAAGTCAATTTTGATAGCTTAATAAAAATACGATGCACCCCTAAATGTTAAATTTTTTATTCGTGTATGAATATATACAGAAACGTCGTAGTCCAAGTTCTACTCGTAATTGATAGGTTTTGTGCGATTATATGAACAAATAGGTAACCCTTATAATTACACAATTCTATATTTTTGGAGTTTTTCATCTTATTTACTTAAATTTATTGCAAATCGTTTATTTAAAATCTCGATTAATCGATGAATTAAAAGTCGTTTCATATTCACTCTCGCTCCATTCTTTGCTAGATATAGGGAATGGAGAAAGAACTAGGTAAAATACTTGTTAAAAATTATATATCTTGTTTTTAATAATTAAAAATACTAAGAGCCCCAGTCGTAACTATCTTTAGATATTTATAATTTGAGTAATTAATTGCAATTCTATATCAATAAAGGCAAGACGGTGATATATCCTCGGAATCACTCTTTTATCATTCAAAGTTTTTTGCTGTCCGGTGGGAAGTTACATAGAGCAACATCTGCTCAAGACTTGGGCTTGTTTATGGACCGATGGTTTAAGTTTGAGCATTACATCAGTATTATCCCATAAAAATGATTTGTGAGATTTTGTGACAAATGTCTCCCAGAGACTACCGATATTACCTTCACGGAGACCTTGTGCCCTGCTCTTCTTAGGAGTAGGCTTGAAATGAACGTGGTCAACTGCCCCATTCTTTACGACTTTACTCTGCTGCTTTTGCCACGATACTAGTTCTATTATTCCTCATCTTCGCTTCTATTGACTCGTCCATACATTCCTTTTTTTTTACATTCATTTTTTTCCTAATTTCTTTGCTAGGATTCGAAGAATACCTTTATATGTATATCAATACGCATTATCGCATTACGTAGTTATAAATAAAACGATGTCATGCTGTACAGTTTTATAATGCGATAAAAAGTCGTCTCAGCGATATTTTAAAATACGATTCAGCTACTTATATATTTTTGTAGTTCATTTAAGAATGGATTTTCAAATACAGCGCCCGGTTTGAAATTTTATGAGGAATAAAATCAGAATTTCAGAGCGGTAAAAAAAATGAAACAGTTTATAAGTTTTGATGTAGGAGGATTTCGAAACTCCTCTTGCCAATATTAAGAAATGACATTCAGGATGGAAAAAGGTTGTACATTATCCCGTTAAAAAAATTCACATATTATAAAAAAGTAAAATTTTACAAGTTTGGATGTAGGAGGTAACCTCCGAAACTACTCCGATTTCAAAAAAAAATTCACCAATATTTATAAAGGATGGACATAGGTTGTACATTATACCGTTAAAAAAAATTAATGGAGACAAGTTTTGCAACGTAAGTGAACGAAAAAACAGTTGAGTGAATGCGTTTCTTATGAATGCTGCCTTAACGGTAAGTTATATATTGATAGATGATATTGATGTTTATATTTATATACAGTGTTACCTATTTTATACATTCCAAGACAATCGTAATTAAACTCCAGCAGCGCGTCGGAGTTGACACATACAATGTTTTTTAACTTACCTTTTTTAACCTTGAAAAGCTACCACTTTGATATTTTAGTTCAATTTAGTTCATATACTATTAACTTAGGGGTACGTTTTGTTTATGTTACATTTTAAACCAATAACATATATGACTTCCAGCACGACCAAAAACAATGCTATACACACACACACATATGTGTGTGTATATATATATATATATATATATATATATATATATATATATATATATATATATATATATATATATATATTATATAAATGTGTATATTTATGGGACATATGTATGAATATATCACGTTGACAAGGAATAATCCTCTACCTATTTACCAACGACTTTTGACACAATTCTTCAACATATCTAGCCATCAATATAAAGAAAACAACGGTCAGTCTCTTGTCCATTATGCGAAAATACGATATAATAACTTAGAGTGTGCATGATTCTTAAATTTCGTTTAGCGCAGAAAGCGAGCAAATCAACACATAATGTATCTACATATACGGATAAAGGTGCATTTTTCTATGATATAGTCAAGTATTGGTTCCAAGAGTTCAAAAAAAACATAAATTCTCTGTTGATCCTCATTCAAGATGAACGCTAATACGTACTTTAGAGAAATAAAATAAATTAAAGAAAAGTTTACTGGTTATATTTACGTCATGTAGCAGAGTTAATCTCATGCTCTCAAAAATAACTCCAGGTCTTAGTGAATAAATGGAAATATTACCTTTGGATACCATATGAGATAAGAACTGAAATCGTGGGCTTATTAATATATATATATATATATATATATATATATATATATATATATATATATGTATAAATATATATGTGTGTGTGTGTGTGTGTGCACACCTTGGAGATGTGTGTACATCTCCAAAGCACATGCCGTATTTGTGACTCTTAGAAAGTCGCTTTCACATTTATTATATTAGTTAGTATAAGTCAGAAAGTAGTGATATAAAATTATATTAATATGCATTTCCTAACAACACAAATATCCTTTTGGAAATTGAACATATTGTACTAAACCGATATAAGTATATTGTTGAATGTTCATATACATCTCACACTCATATAGTAATCGTAATAATGACCCTTACACGTGTTAATTAGAATACACCAGCGACGGCGTTTATTATAAACGTGCGTTTATTTATTTTGTAGAATGCTTTTGTGGATTTTTGCGTTAATAAAAATATGTATTAATTTTTATTAATGCAAATTTTGAACCCTTATTTTACTCCGTTAACAGTTGAATTTTGATAAATATCCGAAATGTTTCCTATATAATAATAGAACCGTAACATTGTGTTATTCTGTTAAACACTTTGAAGAGCATTTCAAAACTTCTGGCAATTTTTACAAAAATAAATATAAACCTCCCATTTCCTTATTAACTTTTAAACTAGTTTCATGTGTTATTTAATTAGTAGGACTATCTAATATTTTGTATCGAAATTTCCAGTGTTAATATGGGCAACATTAAGACTGCTCTCTGACATAAAATAACAACGCTTCATAGACGATGGTACTACTACAATAAAGCAGCTGATGGAAAAAAGTTCTGCAGTTACGTAAAATTGCAAGGAATGTTCAACGCCATAGTTTTTGACGGGAGAATGCCGAGGGCGTAATGAAAAAGCATAAGTGTACTGTTGCTAAATTATTTTTTTTCTGTGTAAAAATAAGACCACATACTCTTTAAGAATTATCGACCAATTTCACTTTTGAACCACGTTTGCAAATGGTGCTCGATAGTTATCACGCATCATCTGCCCCAAAATGTCGAATATTTCAAGCCTTCGGAATATTATAAATTGTACATGTAATCACAGTAGCGAAGGTTATATCTACATTCTGGGACAGGTTTGCATAGAATGCGCTAAAGTACATCCGGTCGCCGTATCTCGCTCCTTACTTGGAATGTTCTGTTCTCTCTACAGCCGAGTCAAAATGTCTGTATCACGCCTCTACAATGATTATCCAAGTAAAAAAGCAGAAGACAAGACCTATTCAACTATGCTGACGATTGAGACTGGGAGATTTTATATCTCCGAAAGCGTTCAAAAATTAATTGGGATATATTTTTAAGACTTTAAACTGAAAATAACTATGCATTATTATAAACGAGTGCATTTCGGACGTGAGATTCACTGACCATATAGTGATTCTTGCTAGCATGTGGCAATGTTTGGCAGAAATGTTGACAATTTTTCTGACGGAAATAGAATAGGCCTCAGTTTTATCTTGAACAAGAGTAAAGTTACGTTCATCTCACAGACCGAAACAAAACCGGTGAAATCTTGTAATCTTAGTATCGAAGTTGTTTCAGAGTGTGTCGAACAGAAAAAAGTAATTCAGCTTGGCTGAAAAACTTTGACACAGGAGCTAATAGAGGCAATAAACTGTATTGGGCGTCATTTTGGAAATCATTAAAATCTTCACGTTGTTAATTCCGTAGTCGCGTTGTTAATTCCGTAGTAGTCCTAAAGAAACGTAGATACTCACGGTCGATCTGGTTCATAAATTTAAAGCCGTTCGGAAGGAAATGGGACGAGTTTTATCGAAGTGTCTCTGAAGGGTAAAATCTGAGATGAAACAGTTGGAGAACGAACGTAGTTAAAATAATCCGGGTGTTTCTTATGTACTTTGCCAATAACATGTTATTTCTTAACACGTGGCTTTCTATCGATATCGGTTGACTTTTATTTTCTTGTTTTCGAATGCATAATTATAAATGAAGTATGCCGACCTCGGGATATAACAGTGGTCTTTGGAAATTATTTTATAAAAAACAGAATCATAGAGTTCAGTGGACTAACTACTTGGTTGACAAGGTTTCTCTTGTTAAAATATCCATTGATCGTTTTCCGGCCAGGCAAAATACTGTGGACAAGTACTCACGAATTGTAAACCTTACAATCTATCCTACCGACCCGATTTTCTTACATACCATCCTCTTTTTATACATGCTCTTAGTCTTTTTCATTTTCTTCAGAAAAATTGTCCTTATAAATATTCTACTGTGTTTCATCGATTTCACAGAGTTTTACCACTCAACACTTAAGCATTTTTAAAGGGAACAGATTATAAGAAACAATTTAACGATTATCAAGACCTATTATTTATATTTATTATAAAGCTCTTTTCAATTTTTAAGCCTCCTTTACTGGTGAATGTTGGGACGGCGGATATCTACCCGTTCTCTAGGATAAATAATCGTATAACCGTCCTGTGTGTATGCTGAGTAGGCCCTTTGCTTACATTTCACAACGAAAATACTGTTTTTTTGCATAAAAACGTATAATCGAAGCTTTTAGAAGGGCCATGTATGATATAATATTTTATTATTTCAAATAATATGGACCCTCATTTCACAATTTTAGGAGTTTTTTGGAGTGTTTTCGTTATTTCATAAAAACGCTATATTTTTTAGGTAATTATATATTTTTCATTGCTTTTATAAAGTTTCTTACTTATAAGACTATTAAAAATTTTAAACCGTATGAATTTTAAGTAGCAATTTCTCCCATTCATTTCACTCTATTTTAGCCTACTGCCTAGTTTATACAAAAAATGTTCTTGAAAAATGTTATATAAATATGGTATAAAAATTTTTAAATATGTTAGTCTGTTAGAAAATCTGAACACCATTTCATCCTAAAAGTTTCATTCCCCATAAACTGCAAAACAAGTTATCAATTATTCAATTTTTAAAACACTTTACGAAATTTCAGGTTAGTAAACCTGTTATCCTTTTCTTCTCCATACAAATTTAGACAGATCCCACGTCATTTATTTTTTAATTTTATTAAATCACAAAAATTAATAAAATTAAAGAAGAAATTACATGGGGTCTGTCTAAATTTGTATGGAAACTCAAATTAATAAAATCAATTAACAATTTTACTCCCTTACATGTTTTTCCCCATTTCAGCTTTTAAAGGTTTATTAAAAAATATGATTTTAATAACTTACTATTTTGAGATAGGAGTACCTAGTGCTGGTTTAGATGGGTTAGTATTCTACCAAAAATCGTAAATATCTTAAAAGTCGCATACATTAAATTAAGTCGTGTACATTAAATTCCCACACAACGGCTTTATACCTGATATTATTGTGCACGCGGGATTTCAACAAGACTGCCTTCTCTCACCGCTACTCCGATAGCATAGTATACGGCTAGGTAATGTGAAGCGATGGAAAATCAATAAAGCCATTCAAAATAATTATTATTTCATCTCTTATTCAAATAGAATAGCATTCAGTGTTTGATTGAATAATAAACTTTTTTTTTATCTTTTAACGATGAATATGGTTTTCATATAGTTAGTGTCACGCTTTTATATGTTATACTTTTGTTGACATCCCAATTTCATTCCCAATTTTTTCCGTTCAATATGTATTTTTGCTTTAGACTTTGAGGAAAATGTAATAAACTCTGTAACGTAAAGTTCTTAAAAGCAATATATTTTAAATTTTACATACATGGAACAAAAAAAAATAAGAAAATTGTCTAAGCACTGGATAATATTTGTGCCAGGTAAATTTTAAAGTTTTTTCGAATAACGGATTATTACCACAATTTAATTCAGAAATTTCATTAAGCACGTGATGGGGTGGAAGGACGGCCAGTTTACCATTTTTCCCTTTTGAGGTTCGAAACCCTCAAAATTAGAAAAAAATTGAGAGATACAGAAATGGTAGGTCAAGTCTACAAACATTTAAATGATGGTAATAACTATGACTGATAAATTTGAATTTAAAATACTTACTTAATTAAATCGAATTCCAAATTACATTCTGGTCATGATAAATAAACGTAACCTAACAAATATTTAAAATTGCACCTGCTACAAAACCAGCTAGATTGTTTGTAAAAAGAGGCTGAAATACTCACTAATCTCAAATATCACATCAAATATTAGAGTAAATGAGATTCATTTCAATTAATGTCATTGAACCCGAAAAACCATTATTTTAGTTTCTCTTTCATTAAAGTTACAATAACGTTGTCGACAGAAAGAACGTACAATTATAATAACAAATATAAGCCATTTTAGACTATTTTGACCAAGTACTCATTAGGAAAAATCACCTAATTATAAATGCCAATTTTCTTACCTAGCATTATCAAATGCCATGGAAATAGTCTTTCATTATTTCGGGATTAATATTGAAACTAAATAAAATGTTTTCCACGTCGTTCTATACACAGTGAATTCATTTACCACTTGAAAAGAAATAACCGAAGGAAGATCTTCATTAGATTATATGCTGCTGGGAAATACGAAGATCTTTGAGACAGTTGAAATAAAATGAAATATGCGAACAATTATCATAATTTACGTGGCAATATTTACTCATTAGAGACAATGCACTAATACAAAATAGTATATAAATTTTATCTCAAAAAGTGTGAAATATAATGTTTATAACGTATTATTGAAAATTTAACCATATTTTTGGCAACATTTATACCCCGACTATCAATTTTTTGATCAGATACACGCAAAACATTTTGTCGGGAATGTTTGTACCAAAGATTTTCATTATTCCAGATGAAAGTCCATTATTGGATCCAAACTGAAGGGACAAGAAAGCTTCATCCAGTATTTTTCCAGTGCCAGAAATTATCGAGCTTTTTTTCATATATTTCTAACTCTATGTTCTAATAATAGTATTTATTGGCCTTAATTGGCACTTTTCAAAAGTGATTGGAACTTAATGTAACTTATAAGTCATTAAAACACATTGCAATATAGCAACAAAGTTAACATATGAAATTTGTAATTGAATTTATTGTTTATTAAATGCTCTCTCTCACTCTCTCTCTCTCTCTCTATATATATATATATATATATATATATATATATATATATATATATATACATATATATTATCCATTAAACACAATAATTTTATCTAAAATGCCATCCAGGTAAATTTAATAAAATTACATAATTAACATTTTATGTTTATGTAATACATCCATAAGTCTCCTCCTATAAAAATAAATTTCACAAACTTTTTAAAATAAAAATATTTTATTAAATGACGATTTAATTACTCCGTCCCATTAAATTTGCTAAACCGATTCAATATATAATTGTTTAATGACAGATGTTCAAAATGAACGCAGAATTTTATTTATTACTCCGTCCCATTAAATTTGCTAAACCGATTCAATATAGAATTTTTTAATGACAGATGTTCAAAATGAACGCAGAATTTTATTTACGACGAATCTCTCCGGTTTAATATAAAAGTTTGAAATGAATACTTTATTTCGTATAGCAAACTTTTCTCATTCAAAGTGGAACGTTTCAATATCGGAAGAAATCAGCGTGTAAAACGTACATTATTTTTATTACCGCAACCAGTTTTCTCTGTGGACGAAGTTTCGTTACGAAGTTTAAAAAACTTTTCAACTTTGTGATTTCAATTTGGAATTAAATAACATTAATTCATATGCGGAGATACGACAAAATGAAATGACTATTAATTTACGAAATCATCGTCATACGGATTGAGACTGGAAATTGAAAAATTGTTTATTATTAATAACTTTCTTTTTTTAATAAATATCCTATATTCTGCTCAATTATATTATTGGGGAAATAATAGAACAGATGATTTATATGAACAGATTTTTATAAAAAACTATGATTAAAATATTTCTCCATATAACTATTTGCTTACTCAAAGAGTAACGCTTTATATAATTATACTAGCGTGACCCGTGCGAAGTCTTCGCATTATAAATTATTCAACTCAATTTAATCAATCAAAATTGATTGCAGGTATTCAATTCATTTCTAATTTTGCACACTGCTTATTACGTTTTTATTCCATTATGAAGCTCAGATGACAGATCAAACAAATATTTTACTAAAATTGACATATAGAGGCGCAAGTATCAAAAGCATTGAGCTAAAGCGCCACTTTATTTATACGTGAGTGGATTTGAAATTAAACAAAAATTTTACCGACCGTCAATCATATTGACGTTGAGCCGTTAGATGGCAGCATTGCTGTTTTGTGTATATAATTTTATTAATTAATTAATTTGCAAAAACAGTAGCAATAATAAATTGTTTAGTTATGGATGCCTGTAGAGCAAGCAATTATCTATAAAATGATATATAATTTATGTGGATTAGTTGTGAGGTTTTTTCTAAAAAGGGAGAGTAACATCTTAACCTTAGCGTATTAATATATATGATGATTACAAAATCGTAACGGAGCTATGCTCGAATATTTACATTGACTATTTTTTTCAGATCAATTCCCTGCATGATATTAAAATGGTGTTAAACATGGTTATTTAGAATTTTGATCTCCCTTTGTTTGTACAGACAGGATAAATGACTACTCCATAATTTATAGAGTTTATTACTACGTAGCTCCTATAAACTTATTATGTATTCTTAAAATATACTATTAAACTACTAAATTTATTTATGTTTCCGAAATAATGTAACGAATAATCACACTTTAGACAACATATTTTTACTAAGAGAGATGAAATGTAACTTGTTGGTTTATCAAATATGTAAAAACAAAAGCCGGCCAAGCGAAATAGTGTAGGATATGAAAGGAAATAGGATCTTAGAGGTAATTTTTTTTTTAATTCTTGTGGAATTAAAAAATTAAGCGAGCTGCATTGTGTAATATAGTCGATCATTAAAATATATTGCAATATAGTAAGAGCAATTCTTTTGAAAGTAATTTTTGGATTTTGTCAAAACTTACTACAGCTCTTGATATACGACACAATTTAACAGTGATAAAAAAATGGTTTTACAAGAATACAGTCCAGGAATATAGGAACAATGATTGATGGTTAACAAAAACCGTGGAAGCCATTAATCACACTTCCCATGTTGTCGTTAATGAGATCGATTTAGGGGAAACATCATAGTCATATTGTGTATGTTTTTTGACAAACTATATGCTTTGTTGAAAGGTGGAAGAGTTGATGAGTTAATTCTACCAATAATTATATTGATCGATAAATACGTTTATATCTGCACTTGAAAATTTTATTCTTGTGTATATGGAAATATTGTATTAATAACAAATATCTTAGCAACGATTTAGCAATAAGTTTTACTAGCGCTTTGAACGGATTAAGCCAATATTTTCAATAAGAAATAAATATGCCAGCAAACAATATCGTATACGTTTCCGCATATAAGGACACAAATAAGAATTAAAATAATAATGATCTAATAAGGTCATAATAAAACTTCTTCACTTGCAGCGCTCGTATCCTATACATATAAAATCACTTTGAAAATTGGCTTTGCAATGAGAAAGAGTCATTTCCTAAGGTATAATCGAATCCATTCGGACATAATGTGTTCAATATCTAGTAACGATGCTTTGAAACGATAATTAATAAAGTTTTGGATTTATTCCAAATCTTCATTATTTGCCACTCTAGGCAGTCGGCAAATAATGAAAATTTAAATTTAGCAATCGGCTATTCTACGCTGCTTATTCTCGGATAAGTGACGGTGGTAACCTGCTCTAAAAATAATATTTCAAGTACTGTTGATAGAACAGTTTTAAAGGCACTATATCAAATCTTGAATTGTACGGGAGTGAAGCCGTACACATAAATAAATTCGTTTTTTCATATATTTTGACGATGAATTTTTATTGCATTTGGACGTAAATTTTATTTATGCAGATATATACATTTATACATACACACACACACACACACACATATATATATATATATATATATATGTATATATATGTATATATGTATATATATATATATATATATATATGTATATATGTGTGTATATATATATATATATATATATATATATATATATATATATATATATATATATATATATGTATATATATTCATATTCTCTTTGTCTAAAACTAATTATCTTCGATACACGGAAAGGAAGTGATAGTATTAGCTGCCAATGGTTAGCTCTTAGCCGTTGAGGATTTTGTAAATTTTAAACTACCACATGAGGAGTACGTTCTCTATATCCGAAATCTAATATCAGATTTTGCAGAGTATTAACTAAAATAACAACTAATCAGTACCATATATATTGAATCACGATCGATTTACTACTTTCCCTTAAGGAATTACATTATTCATCTTCAGATCTCATCATCCCATACTAACCTGTTTGATGATGCAGTCATTTTGCGAAGTAAAATTTCCAGTAGTAAATATTTTGATATAAATTTGATTTACTACCATCCTATATGGAATTTCAATGTTCATCGCTAGAACGCATCATCAGACTCTGGCATGGTCCGTAGTGTAGTTATTTTGCAACGTAGCAAATACCTTGAATCACTTTCAATTTACTAGCATTCGTTAAGGAGCTCCATTTTTCAGCTCTAAAACTTATCATCAGTTCCTGACCTGGTCGAAATTGTAATTCTTTGCAAAGTAACAACTACTATTAGCAAATATATTTTGTCACGGTTGATTATTAATATCCATTAAATAGTTCCATTGATCAAATCCAGAACTTGTCATCACACCCTGACCTGGCAAGTTATGTAGTTATTTTACAAAAAAACTACCCGTAGAATATTTTTTGAATCATAGTTGATTTACTGCCATAGGAGTTACAGTTAGGTTACCAGTTAGGAGTTACATTGTTCGTTTCCGGACGTCGTCATCAGATCATCATATTTATATTGGACCACATTTATAGACCCTCTTTTAAATAAAAAAGAACAACATTAAGGAAGGGGAAGGAGAAGGGGTAGGGTGTGGTGTTATGAACCTCAAAAAAAATAGAAAGTTTATATGATTTTGATTTGTTTAATCAGTCGTTTTTCTCAGATATATACATATTCAAATTTCACAGTCCTGAATATATTATTATTCGTTTCATTTCTAATTTTGACGAGGTTTTTGCATTTAATTATTTAGATTTTCTCTTTGTGAAGCATTGACGTCACAAAACAAAAAACTGAAGCGTAACAATGTTGTTCTTTAAATTTTTTGTTTTATCTCCCGCTATGATGTTTCATCATCCATTTTTTTTTAAATTAATTATTAGGGAATTTTTAGTTTTGGCATGATAAATTTCAATTTATGATTTTCAAAAGAATATGTATGCCTATTAAACAAATAAGATAATCATATCTTTGCTTCTCGTTGCACATTGCTGTTTAGTTTACATTACTGACGTATATTGCCACAGCAAAGCATAATTAAAATTGTTTATTTTTACAAAACTAATTTGAATCAACGTATTCAAAAATCCAAATTGATAATTCATTTCATGTTATGCCTGAAGTCGGATAGCGATTTCCATAATAATACTTCTTTATACAATTTTCCAAACCAATATTTATTCGCGGCTATCTGCATGTTTCATCAACACACAAAATGCTAAGACGTAAGTTTATTCAACCAGTTCCGGTTAAAGGGACAAAATCCAGAGTCGCCTCTAACTATGTAATAAATGATTATTATACGGGACAACGACGTTTTATCGGACGACCTCTTCGAGTCCGTGAACAAAAACCGAAGACTATCCGGTTTGGAATCAATGAGCTAGATAAACAAACTGTATGGTCGACCAGATACAGGTGAGTCAAACAGCGCTGTATATTGGTAAGCATTAATAATTCATCAGCGAGACGAGTCACTACGTTCGCATCTGCGGGGGGATTATATGTTGTTTGTATTCATATACGTAGACTCTTATACAGATATATATATATATATATATATATATATATATACATGTATATATATATATATATATATATATATATATATGTATATATATATACATATATATATATATATATATATATATATATATATATATATATATATTCTTTTGCAAGAAAAAACGGGCACTTAAATGAATGAACCATATCAGAGTTATTTTATTATTATTTGATGCGTTTTATATGGCGATATGATGATGATATTGTTATTTATTATTGAGATATCGTTTTTACCTACTTTAGTCATTAAAAATGCGAATAAATAAAGAAAACGATGTAAAGTCCGCAGACGAGCGTTTTCATATTGGTACGTTAAAAATGGCTAAAGTTAATTTTTGAACATTTTTTATTAATTTAATATAAAATTTGAAAATTTCGTAACAAGTATGGCCTCCTCTGGCTAAAATCAATGCGCCTAATCTTCTAGGCATGTTTTCCACGATATTTTTTATCATTTCCTGAGGAATACGTTCCCATTCAGCGACGATCACATTTTTAAAGGCCTGAATGGTTTCTGGAGCTGGTTTTACGGCTCTGACGCGTCGTTTGAGATTATCCCATCTGTGTTCTATCGGGTTGAGGTTGGCACTTTTAGCTGGCCATTCTAAACGATAAATTCCGGCCTCCTGCATATACACATCAACGTCTCTAGAGCGGTGGGCACGAACGTTGTCGTCTATAAAAATGGACGCTCCTCCAAATGCTGTTAATGCGGGTTGGGCATGAGGAATAAGAACCTCTGTTATGTACTTATGCGCATTAACTGTGCCGTTTTTAATAAAAACTAACTCGGTACAGTCATCTAAGTTAATACCAGCCCAAACATTACGGAGCCTCCAACGTAAGGGGGCCTTATCCTTAAGGCAAACTTCTGCGAAGCGTTCTCCAGGTCTTCGTAAGATTCACCGACGTCGATCCTCACCACTAATCGATATACGAGATTCATCGGAGAATAAAACACTATTCTAGTCTTGTTGAGTCCATGACGAAAAATTTTAAGCGAATCTCACTCTGGCAACTCGATGCTCACGGAGCAATGTAGGGCCCCGATCTGGGCGATAGCTACGTATATTGACGGCCTGAAGTCTCATTCTGACTATCACAGGCTTACTTGTGAACCTCTGACGTCCTCGAGGTTCTGTTTGATATCCACGTACGTAACTTGACGATTTTGTAGCGCTTTTCTGACTATGAAGCGGTCGTCCCGTGGCTTAGTGCACCGTTTCCTTCCAGAACCGGGTGCGTTTCTTGGTATCGTTGCCAGGTCCTTTGGACGGCAGAACGGCTCACATTATACTGCTGAGACATATAACACTGGCTACAGCCTTCTTCAAGCAGTGCAATAATTTTTCTAGCTCTTATTGTTTTTAACCATACTGAAAACAGCAAACAGAAGTGAACTTATGCAGCAAACAGCAGGAATTTAATTAAAATTGATTTGTTAAAATAAAAAACGTAACAAATGAAAAAGAACTTAATAAGATTTGGATTTCATTTACCGTCAAAAATACGTTTTTATCAGTGAAGGAGAATTCTCATTCAAAAAGAATAAACTTCAAATTTAGAACGTTTATTTTTATGTGCCAGAATACACTGTACCTGCCAGTAACAATTACAATTAATACAACCTTTTAATAAATAATATTTTGTTAATAATATGACAATTTTTATGCAAGAGAGTATTTATATATATATATATATATATATATATATATATATATACACACACACACACACACATATATATATATATATATATATATATATATATAAACCATGAAGGTTGAATTTGAAGTAAAATTAATATTATTTTATTAATAAGAAGTGAATAATTATTTTGCCTAAATGACAAATGAAAAAATATCGTATTAATAGTTATTCCGACAAGTTTATTTTTAATTATTATGAACCCTGACAGGGTTGCCATAATAAATTTTCTTCTTGCTAGATATTTTTCAAAGTTTAATTTGAAGTAACAGTTGATTGGTTTAATACTATTTTATTCAGTTAAATGATTTGTTATTTGTGATATCGAGTGAATAAAATTACGAATATTATGCCGTTTTTTAGTGCTGGTGAAATATGGTATTAGTGTACCAAATGTCATTATAATAGCCCTAATACATCGAACGTTATCCGACAACCAAATCTTGTCACGACCAATTCAATATAGGAGGGTAACCCGTCATTCAATGATATCAGGTGATACTTCTCCAACTCTATTGTTAAACATGGAACAAAATGTGTTTATTCTTTTTATAAGGAAGCAAAATTCGAATGCCAGACGCAAAACGTAGAAAATTTAATTCAAAATTATTGTCATCGGTTGCGAAAGTGCGGTGAGTACGAGGAAGCACTTAACACCGAAACGGAACATAAAACTTAGGAATGTGTAAGTACTTAATACATTCTAAAACAAAATTATTTGTCTTTGAAATACTGTGCATGCGTGTTTCAAAAACTAGGTTCTTTGAAACGGATAAGTGACATTTCATTTTGACGCTTGACAGTTAGTTGCGCTGCGTCGTTGCGCTGTGCGTTTGCGTTGCGCTGCGTCGCTGCGTCGTCAAAATTCACAAAACATAGGGCATGTTTTGTGATCAACTTAATAATTACCGTTCAAATTGTAATTGATAATCAGAACTGAGATAACTTTTAGAGGTTGAGAAGTAGTTAGAGTATATACGATTTAAAATGTTTTAATATACACAAAGTTAAAACGCGTTTTAACTTTGTATTTTGTTTTTGGTGGCAGTTTTTATTTGATGTGAGATCTATTTTGGATTACTTTGAAAGCTTTTACTAACAAAAGCAATTTATTAAAAATGGCAAATTAAATATTGAATAATCAAGAAGTCAAATTAATTTATCATGAAAAAATCATTACGCTTTTATATAGTTGCGGTAAATGAATCCAGCAAAATTTGCACTGATCGGAGAGAATTATTTAAAATAAATATCTGAAAAAAAATGAAATTAAAGCAAATATGTTGTGATAGTTTTTAAATTTGATTTTTGGTATGATAAATCTGCTATTATAAATCTAAATTGAGGGTAAAAAGCGTAAAAGGAAGGTTATGAAAATTTTAAACGAAAAAAATTACTAAAATATATTAATGAAAGGAAAATCAAACTACGAATTATAGTTCATATATTAAACTTGATACCACAGATCTATCGTAAGTTAAGAAATCTCATAGTGATATAACATAAAATAGGTCAGATGTAAGTTTTCATAATATGCGTAAAAACACTATCAATATCTAAAGACCGTGAGGAACATTTACTTTGTGATAAGGTACTAATAGGTTTCATATTAGATTTTGTCCATTAACTTTGAACGTGAAGAAAGTATAGTGTAAAATATATACTAAAATATAGGTAAAAAAAATGCGTAATCGACTTAAAATTAAGCAAATGAAATAATATTTGTTTTTCTTTGATGAGGAATTTCGTACGGTAATAATTAAAGGTAATTTTATTTTTCACCTAACTTAAAATTACTCATAATTGAAAAAACAAATAGTGTTAACGATGTTTATGATAAGTACCTCATTTTCGATCCGTTAATGTAACTTAATAAATAATTAATTCATATCTAAAGTTCAAATATACGTATTAATTGACTAATGATCAACACTCCAGAATTATAAATATTACAAATTTGTTATTTTGCATATTTTACCCTTAGCTTCTAGGGATTTAAAAGGAGGGTTTAAAAAGAAAAAAGCAGAAATGAAATGAAAAATCCATTGATAAATGATGCAAAAAAATATTACCAGAAATATACTGCAAAATATTTATCATCAAATATAATTTTAAAATAATTACATAGTAAGTGACTTACATCAGTTAAAAAGTAATACTTGTATATGTGAAACCTACTACAGGAGGGTTGCAAAATCTACAACAAAAATTATTTAATTTAATGCAACTTCGGTCAGTCAATCCGCTTTAAAAAATAAGGTCTGCAAATTAGGATTATAATTCGCACTACGAGAGTTCAGTACACATTTTGCTATAATATTCAAGGATATGTGTGTAATATTTCTATTAGGTTATTTGCAAATAATGATAGCATTTGCACTATTCTATTATATTTCAAACAATCTACCATATAAAATGATACCATTTTATTACATTTTTAATACAAATCTTTAAAAAATAATTGAGTAGGTGATTTGCACTGTCCATAATTGTTATTCGAATAATTTTTTGAGTAATGACTTTTGAGATATATATGGATTGATATGCTTTATCGCGATGCCTAATCTCAATTTTCTATATGAAAAGCATTGGTAATAGACATATATACAGAGACACGCGAGTGAACTTATAAAAGTTTCATTTTTTCTTTCGAGATACAGAATTAACGCATAAAACCGACCTTCACAACTTTTTTTAAAAGAAAGTTAACAAATTTTTTTAAGAATATTGTAATCAAAGTCTTCTGTGAGAAAAAAGGATTAATGTGGGCGGACATTCCAAATATTTATTCAAAAATTCTCGAAAATAAATACGAGGAAAAGTTAGAAAATACATTTTTAATTTTTTACAATTCCTGTTTCCTGCAAGTTTAAAACTAAGTGCTTCGCAAGTGAAATTAAGCTTAATTTCATTTCTTCCAAATCTGTACAGGGTATTTTGTAAAGTTCAGGAAAGAAATTCATTTTCATGACTTGCAAAATATGCGTAAAATTATGTATGTATATATATGTGTGTGTGTGTGTGTATATATATATATATATATATATATATATATATATATATACTAGCAGACCCGACCACGCGTTGCTGTGATTGAAGTTTTTGTTATATTACATGGTAGTAAACTATTAACGGAGAAAGTTGGAAGAACATTAGTCATATGGACACCATCAAGCTTTTTACATAGATGCCATTTGTAATAAAACATGGTAATCTCGATGTCTGGTTTTCTACTACCGTTACTCCTTAATATAATGAAATTATTGATTACGAACGAAGACAGAAACCTTAAAGCTTATATGAAAATCGACTGAATTGGGATTTGAAGGGGAAGGACTTTGAACACGATTGATCAAAATGTTCGTACAGTTAATATTAAGTAGAAATGAATACAAAAGAATTAATTCTAA
The DNA here is from genome assembly GCA_039881145.1 of Druceiella hillmani. NCBI lineage: Eukaryota > Metazoa > Arthropoda > Insecta > Lepidoptera > Hepialidae > Druceiella > Druceiella hillmani. The sequence continues at coordinate 11,182,258 of JAYKKI010000080.1, forward strand.
ATTTTATTTTTTTTTTTGATAATAAATTTTTTAACCAATGAGTATATTACAAAGTTGTTCGTAAATAAAATCTGACACTTGAACTTATAAATGAGGTAGGTATAGCAGATAGTTTCAAATTTCGACAATAAAATATATTATTTCGAATTATAAGTACTTTTAATTTTAATTCAATTTAGCACTAATCGATGGACAATATTTTTGGTTAACCTGTCTTTTGCTAACACAAATAGATTCGACGGTTTTCCTACACGTGAACATGCAACATATAGTTGCCCATGAGAAAAACATGGATTTTCCAAATCTAAACCACAAATGGACATTGTTTGGCCTTGAGACTTATTTATGGTAATGGCAAAAGCTAAACGAACTGGAAACTGTAGCCTTCTGAAGGGTATCGTAGAATCTGAGGGTATCATTGGAATACGTGGCAACAGGACCACTTCTCCTTTAAACTTTCCAGTTAAAATGGTTGCTTCAAGAATATTTCCGGTGATATTTTTGATAACCAAACGCGTACCGTTGCATAATTGAGGTGGATTCAGATTACGCAGGAGAATGATAGGTGAACCAATCTTTAATCGAAGATTATGTGGTGGCATTCCAGGTATATCCAGTGAATTCAAAAATTCACTTGGAAAATTTACACTGTCATTTTCATCAACAACGGTATCGATTGATTTAAAAGACATAAGATCGCCTGGTAACAACTGTTGTATCTTGAAGTTAATTTCGTCAACATCAACATTTTTGGCTGCCAAAATAGCCCGATCACTGAGCCAGTTATGATTTAAATAATTACTCTGTATATCTGGGAAAATACTCTGAATCAATTCATTTTTTCCTTGAAGAACAGTGCAGAAATTGTCAGGCAGTTTAATGCATTGTGTATTTGGTTGCAGTTCTATTTTACCGTTCCCAATATCTAGTAATTGTTCGGAAAATATTTGTGCTGATGGATCGTTTTGCAATTGTACGCGCATATTTATGGTCAATCGAAGCGTTTCAACACTTCGCCATAAGAATGATTGCTTCAAACATGCATTGATCTCATCCGCGAACGTAGAGCGAGGTATAACCGGTAAGGTCTGTCGGAAATCACCAGACAATAGCAAGATAGCACCACCGAAAAGTTTATCGTTGCCTTTTAAATCTTGCATAGTTCTATGCAATGCTTCGAGTGAATATTTGTGTGCCATTGTGCACTCATCCCAAACTATGATTGAACTCTTTCGCAACACTGTAGCTATTCCACTATTCTTTTTTATATTACATAATGCGTTTGGCTTATTACGAATGTCCAATGGCAGCTTAAATGTTGAATGAGCCGTTCGCCCACCATCTAGCAAAGTAGCCGCAATGCCAGACGATGCGACTGCCAATGCGATTTTATGTTGTAATCGTATTTTAGCAAGAATCAACGATATTAGAAAAGTCTTACCGGTTCCACCTGGTGCGTCCAAGAAAAAAAAACCACCTTGTTCAGCAGCAACAGTCACCATAATCCGATCATAAATAATTTTTTGTTCTGCTGTCAGTAATGGCTCACTGTTCACGATAATTGTTGCTAAATTACGATGATCATATTGTTTTTCACGTTGTAAATCGGTATTGACTAAGTCGGTGGCTGGGCGATCAGGTGATGGCATACCATAATGAGATAGTGGAAAATTGGAAATCAAAACACATAAATCTTCGATCAACAATAACGCTTCATTATACATTTCTGGCGTATAATCTGTATTTTGGCATTGATCTGTTCGTGTAATTCGATGCAATATGTCTTCTGTCATACAATTTTTATATTTTTCCCACAAAGTGTGTGCTTGTGATGGATAACATGTCGTCAAAATAATGGCAAATAGCTGACGAATGTTATTGGCCGTTGATGTCAACGCAGCATCAGCGAGCGTTAAGTCCCAATGGTTATCGTCTTCTAGCAATTGCAGTTCACGACATGCATCTTGATATGTATTGAATACTCGGCCGTTGACTGTTCGCAGAAATTCAAAAGACGTAGGTCCAGGAACATTCACCAGTAACAAACGTAAATAGAAGCACTCACGTTGCTTTGGATGCACCGTGTAAAGTCGCCCCAATGTCTTAGCTTTGAATATTCCTGTAACGGAAGGATGTGGGTTTCCTTGTTTTCGTGGCTCCCATTTTTTACCAGATTTGTTCCATGTGAAATAGCGTGGAACATCAGTATATATCAATGTCTTTGCGAATTGGCCAAAAATATCAGATCTTTGACACAATGTAAAAAACTCAGTCAGTGTTGTTTTTGGAGCCTCAAGCGCTCTTTGGAGAACATTTTCTTCAGTGAAGTATACACGTTGACCGTTTTCAAGATGTATTGCTAAATGCTGGACAGCAGGGTCTCTTTCGTGTATGGAAAAGCTAAGAATATGCCAAATAGCTTCGTTGCTGCTGATGTATCTTCCCATTTGGTATCGTGTAATTTCGTCCTTTTCATTCACATTTTGTACCCCAAATATGGCCAAATCACTGCCTTTGTTTACATATTTACAAATGTACTTAATTGATTTTACAGAACTGCAAAGCTCGACATTAATATGAGCCTCATAAGTTTTTGAAAGTAATGGTGAGTATGGTACGACCCACCGATTATCAAATTCTACTTGATTTATAGAATTCGGCAGTCGCATCGTAAATGTATGGCCACCATTCTCAGCGTTTCTGCGCCGATACATTGGATAACCGTCAATATCCGTGATAGTATCATTCGTATGCGGCTTTGGGAAATTTTTCTTACATTTTCCATTTTCCATGCATGGTGATGTCATGTTGAAAGCACCGCACGGCCCGTGGATCATGTGTTTGGTAACAATATCAAATAATACTGGGTCAGTTGATTGGTCTGGAATTTCAGCTGAAATTATTTGATCAATTTCTTCTGGACGGATTTTATCTTGAAGCCAAATTAAAATGTGGGCATGAGGCAAACCTCGTTTTTGCCACTCAATCGAATACAGCCAACAACGTGTGATACCAAAAACAGAATATTTAACAATAAAATCAATTAAAGATTTCAATTTTTGCTTGAACACTCGTGCAGTTATGTCATGACGATGAATTGCTTTTTGCCCTGGTAATAGTAAAGTTTGTATCTCTTTCCAATTCGGATTACATGTGAATGTTATAAAAAAATCTGGTCGGCCGTAATGACGTACGTAAGTCATCGCATCTAATATGTATTCCTGCATGTTCCGTGGACTGCCGATGTAGCTTGAAGGTAAAATGAATGCATTACCGATTTCATTGGGGTTTAAATTTCCATCGATGTTCCCGACAACAGCATCTCGTAAATGAATGTATTCTTCCGAGCGTAATTTAGGCTGGTTGTATCGAATGAATCGTAAGCGTTCGCTTTCAATCTTAGCATACATATCAACAATGTATTGGTGGAATAGCTGACGATATCGATGGATGTAGTTGACTTGATTATGTCTAATCATCAATCGGTGTGCATAATAGTTCATTGCACTAACTTTCTTATCTTTTTGAGCACCTGAAAAAAAAAAAAAAGAAATTAAAAAACGTACATTCAGTAAGGAAAGTAAATCGTCAATAGTGAAAATTACCGGTATTTGGATCGTACTGTTTGATGTTAAGGTGATATTCATCTTGCCCCTGCCAAAATATTAATGGATATTAAAGTGCGTCATATGAACGGTGAAGATCCGAAATCGTACTAACAGTGTTGTCTCGCCGTGTAATTTTTATAGCTCTTTTGTCAACAGGATCACCAACCATAATAACAGCAACCTCATCAAGAGTTGGAGCGTTGAATCTGCCAGCATGTTCACCTAATGGAACTTTGTCGGCTTTTATGACGATTTGATAGTTGTCATTTTGCAATCGTGGTGAAACTCTTTTAATCAATTGAATCAGTTGATTCTGATTTTCTAAAAAATTTTCCAGCAATGTCACAATTGCTCTTTCATCTGCTTGTTCAATAAAATTATACTGGCACCGAGTTGTTACGCGCTCTTCATAATTGCCCATAAAATAAATTTGAAGAAATTTCGGATCCTGATCAGGCATTGGCATCAATGAACCAATTTTATGGTACACTTGACCTTGTATTTTGAATGTAGTTTCAAAATTACGTCCATCGGATGCGAGATCGCAAATTTTAGTTGCCCCAAATGACGTCATTTGGAAGCAAGAATTAAATTTGCGTATCTTACGCAAAAATAATTTTGAATCATCTGAATCGCCAGCAAGAAGGGATAATAAAGGTTCTGGCGGAGTAGGTAGAGGTGACAGGACAACTTTACCTGATGCGCAGCATATGCCGGGTGTTTCATTCTGAAATTTCAATGCCTGGCAATATTGACATACTTTATCCATTGCACCGATAGCAATTTTTGAATGCGTAGAGTAGTCAATATCTGGTGCATATTCAAAAGCAAGACGAACAAATGATGCACGTGTTAATGAGCGGCTGGTTCGCTGCCTTTGTCGTTCTTGTACTCGCACTGCAGCTACGTTTTGTTGTCGTGCCACTCTTGTTCTCATAATATTCAGCCGCTGACGTTCTTCACGCTGTTCTTGAGATTCATGTGCTCGGCCCTCTGCTGTTCTGATGCTTTGGTCTGCATTTCTTGTTGCGATTTGTTCTGCCGACTGAAGAGCTCTTTCAACACGTATGCGCCGTGCCTCTCTGCTCCGTGCGTTGTTGAGGTTAGATTTTTTCGGTGGCATTTGACTGAAAATAATAATTCAAACATTGAAATATTGAAAAAAATCGAAAACATGATGTTAGAGATAACCAGATTTATTTAGATCCTAGAGCCTTCGTAATTTGATGCATAGCAATTTTAATAAAATAACTATGTAATAATACTTACATGTTTATGTTTCAATTAACGAATTTAGAACAATGAAGCACTAATAATTGAAAAGCAAAAATTATTTCACTGTATTGTCCTCAGGATAATATGAATTAATTTACACTTCAGTATGAGTAAAACATGGTCAGGTATGCAAACACCAAAAGTTAAAAAAGTAAAAATATTAAATTTCACTGTATTACGTTTACTACAATATAAATTTGTCGTATACTTTAACGTCAGTAACATGTGGCTGTTATGTTATTAAATTGTAGCTAATATGTAGCAAACGTCTGTTCTTTTAACACAGCGCCATCTATTGAATACATACTCAATCCAGACAATAGGTATCGACATCTGTTGGAATCGTTTGGAGCTAATAAA